>BSBM01000019.1:0-1200000 GCA_027924585.1 Larix kaempferi | reverse complement strand
ATTTACTTTTCACAATTTTGCATTCATGGCAGCACTATCTGTTTTAGGTTTAGCCAACAACGTCTTTAGTGACTAAGGGGACTTCATGAGGAAATCCAACTCACCAAAGGTAAGTTTTGTCAGCAACTTAGAGCCGAGACACAATAAACATGGAAGCTTATCCAATACAGAGGCTATAGTGGGGAAAGGTCCTCCATGCCACTAGTCAAGTAGTAAGTCAAGGTAAACAACAAACTGGGTAAGAAATGGATGGATGAAGATAGTGAATAATGAGAACAACACTAGCAAGCCATAGTATGGTGGGAATGATCACCTCTAATCTCCCTAAGGAGGGTAACACCGATGAGTATGGATAGTGAACTTCTAAGTCTGAGTGGGGACAATGATATATATATATAAAATAGTACAACCAGGTCCACATATCTATATGATCGCCAGATCATGATACTAAATGCTAAGACATGCTACAAGAATGAATATAAAAGCAATATAACCATAACACCAAAATATACCTGCTGAGTCATATACCTGAATGCTCATCATCTGAACCAACATCTATCCTCTGAAACTGTTGCTGTAACTTTGGGCACTACTGACTGCTCTGTATAAATGGCTAAATGTATACATCGGTCATCTCTCCGAGTGTCCTGAAACTCAGTCATGGCATGGGGAATAAAACTATTGTCCATAATCTGATAGTGATCCATAATAGATGCTCATCTCAGCATCTCAAATGTAAGGGAACTGGCGAAATAGTGTACTGGAATCTGACAAAAAATGTATGGTAGCTCGGCTACTATATATATGATAACATCTGGCTCCAGCTGGGACAAGTGCTCTGCTAAAAAGAGCGCTTGAGAACCTTAGAATCTCTGGTCCTCGAACTCTGCAACTCATATCCTCGATCCAGCACTCTATCGCTGCAACATCCTCGCTTTCAACTTTTATTTTGCACCTGTATCTATACTCACAAACACTAGAATACCTCATGGAGCATGTATGTGAGATATATAAAATAAAACTGAAAATAAAATTTACTCCAAGACAGAAACTGAGATGAATGAAATATATAAATGTAGAAAAGTAAATCTAATCTACTAACATAACTTTAAAAGTTTGGTTTTATTGTGTAGGAAAATAAAATGACAAGTACTTGGCTAAACTAAGAGCTTCAAAGGTGAGCTTAAGGAAAAGACAAAAAGGTGCCAGACTCAATGGATGAAAAAGGCTAACTACTACCCAAGCAGGATTATTCAGTTCCTACCTACTCTAATCTACCAGGCAAGGCAAGGTACGGTAAGTGGATAATTCCCAACTATGTGGGATTAGGGATATGATCCCTTGAATCTCTCTGATTTACAGGATATAAAATGCGTCACCCACTACCAGTGGTTAGAAAGCACATGCCATCAATTCATAGCTCTACTGTGAAAGGTACAACCCATAGGTCATCTGCTTGCCCCGATCTAATATGCAATAAATGGTTGGGAATGATGACTTGACTTCCTGTAGGAAACCTATTCCTATTGAAAAAATCGGGAATAACTCCGATGTTGCAAATAAGCATAGGGTGGATTTCAGCAGGGTTTTGCGGTTGAGGTGTAACAATCCTTGAGGTCCTCCTAGAAGGAACTACGTTGACTCTGGGTGGGCCACCATCTAATGAGATAGCAATCCTACCAAAAAGGACTTCTCTAATCTCTCTTCTCGTCTCTTGGACTACTTCATTTGGATCATCCTCATGAGGAAACAAAACATTCTTAACAACTCCATCTACAGTCCAGAAATCTCCATGTTCTTCCAAGGAAGGTGGCTCGTGGGATATGACAGTATTACGACTAGAAACTTCCCCTGAAGGAACTAGAATGACCATATTTTCCAACCCGGTGGAAACTGACTTAGAATGAGATGCGAAAGAATTAGGAATGCGAGAAAGATCATGAATGTGATGACTAGATGACTCAGGTGGTAGAAGAGAATCAGGGATATGAGGTTGTGCAGACAAAGCATTGTTTGAAAGAGTTTGAAAAATAGCAAGATTGTTTAAATTAAAGTCTCCTTTAGGTGCATCGTTAATTAAGGCATCCTCTTCCCTACTTAAGGAATTATCATTATTTAAATTATGCATATTTTCTTCAAACAACCAATAAGATAAAGAGATAGCAACATCAGAATAGTGCGAGTTACTTGCTTCTTCATTAGCTTCATGATCTACTAACTCAGGACAACTGACCCATGAGAGAATGAGCTCAAGCCCTTGGCTTTCCCTTTCTCTATTATTTTCAATTAAGGCAAACCATTCTCTAACAGTAAAAGGAATTCTTTCTCCCCTCCTAATGTCATCAAATTCATCAACTTCAACCATAGGGTTTTCATTAATTCTTCAGGTGTTTGATTTTCAATAATTTGTTCTCGATCTACTGCATTGTTTTGTTCTTGAACCTGAGATTGATTCTCACTTCTTCTCACTTCATCTATTTCTTCAACAAATTCATTTCTAAGTAAATCCAAATTAATCCTTCTAGCTAATTCTACTATCTGTTCTTCTTCAAAAGAAGAATCAGAAGATTCTCCAAAAACCATGAACATATTATCTACTTGATTATCTTCCCAAAGTTCATTTTCATCTTCAACAAAGTTGGCTTTTGCATTATTCAACAATTCATCCCCATCTGTGTTTTTTATCCCTTCATCAAAAGATTCCAAATGGTCATTATAACAAGGTTCTCTGTTCACCCTAATCAAAGCTCCATCAGAGTTAGGAACACAAATATACGATAAATCCATCATAAGGTATCCACCTAAGCCTGCTGCCAACTTCCTAGATAAAAGCAGTCCATATGGCTGGGGGAAAATCAATCACTACCACATCCATCATGGTAGAAATGCTTGAACATGCGAAAAGATCAGCTCTAAGGTTTTTGATCAAACCATAGGACTGCACTCGTCGGGAATCTATACCACAGACATTTCCATAAGGTCTAGTCACTTCAAGTACCATTTCCTTCATGACATGTAAGGGCATGACATTCATGGCAGCTCCAGAATCTAACATGCACTTGTGTAGGAGCATATTTTGAATGTGCAAGGTAAGGTAAAAGGGAGGGTGACCACTGTTCTTTCTCTCATAAATGGTAGAATGGATGTTTATTGGTGGATCCTTCTCAACTTTGCTAAGTTGTGTTCCACTAAGGTTCTGAATGTGACAGGATTCTAAAACAACTTCAGGAGCTTTCTCTTGGCCAATGCCATCAAAGAACTTCTCACATTGGCTTCTAACAGAGGGTACCTTCATTAACTTAGTGACAGGGATATTACACATTATCTTGCTTAACTCTTTCTTCATATCAATTTTTAGATCATAATCATTCCTAGCAAGATCTTCTTCTTCCTTTTTATATTCATCAATCTTCTTATGTTTGTCAAGGAAAGAAGGTTGGGAGCTACTTCCTCGTTTGTAGATTTGATACTTTGGTTGTTCCTTAGGTTCTGGGAGATCTATGGCACAACATGAGGAGCTAGGTTCTTCATTATGTATTCTTTCTCCCATGGCTCTTCCTCTAGAAGGATTCTTCCAAAATCTTCATCATATGATAAGTCATTTATGAAATTGATGTTTTCTGGTTGGTCATCATGGTAGTTGGTGTCAGAAGTTTCTTCTTCAGTTTCATCACACCAATTAACATTATTTTTTCTCAGAGTTTTCTGGATACTTAGGTCGTCGCCTATCTCTATCCCCTTCAGGCCTTCCATTGTTGTTCCAATAAGGTTTAGGTCCATATGGGTTCCTATGTCTCTCAAGATCATTCAAACATGCGACACTCTTGGTTAGGACAATCAGTTGTCTCATAATTTCTTGCATTGTTTATAACATGTCCTTTGATTCCTTTGGTTCACTCACAGGTTCCTTGGGATTTTGGATTTTAGGGTCAGATCTAGAAGTGGATGGGGTAAAATGATTGAAAAAGTTTTGTTTCCCCATAGATGTTGCATTTTGCTCAGCCATATTTGCATTAACTTGTGCAGTCTTTAAGTCATTGGGATTTTTATCCTTCAAGTGATAACCAAGCCATCCTTCCAATGCATTCAAGTAATGAATAACAATTGCTTGATCTTTTGGTTTAATCTCTTCAGGGATATTGGCTACAATCTTGTCAAATATTATGTTAAACTCATGGACTGTTTCATTTTCTCTTTTCTTAATGTCAAACAATTGATGCAAGATAAATTTCCCATCTAACTTGCGGGACCACTCACTATTAAGCTTATTGACGAAGTTATCATACCCATCAATGGATGAGGCAGGAAACCTATCAAACCACTTCCGAACATCTCCTTCAAAAGATGTTAGGAGACCCCTCATGAAAACATCTTCCTCAGATGCTCCATATGCTTCCATGTGTTCCCATACTTTATCAACATGATCTTCAATGGCGATAGCAGACACTCCATCAACTTTGGGAACCTTTTCAAAATACTTTTTAGGCATGTCATGGGGTGCTCCTTGGATTTGGTAAAAGTCTAAAGGAGATGGCTTAGCCTTCCTTCCAAAGATCCTAGGATTTGTTGAGGAGGAACACTCTGATTTCCACCAAATTTTGTTCGGGCCATTGGAATAGATGAGGTTGAAGGAGATCCTAAAGAATGACTCGGAGAAGAGGAGTGATTATAGATCTTCCAAAGGAAATTGGATGAAATTTCTTTAATTGGTCTTCTATTCCAAGTATAACTTACAGGGGTTCCTTCAAGATTAAGGCATTCTAAGAACTTAGGGTTTATACGTTGGGTTCGGTTCTCAGTGGAGTCGCGGGGTGGAGTCGCCAGGTGAACCACACAAGTAATTCACCGAAATGAAATATGTTGTAGGAGAGGTGAGATGAATGAATTAAGTTTGGTGATTGAAATAGCTATGGAATTAGAAATGCAATCACCAAGGCAAAATACCGGATGCGATAAGATAAAATTTAACACACGGACACTCGTAGACATCGAAGGTAAGCCTCTACCTCCCCGGCAAAGGCACCAAAATGTTATCACCAAACTTGTAGTTTCCCCTAGAGATGGATGGCAGAGGGGATGGGAAACCAAAAAGGTGCAACCAAGATAGCCTCGACTCCCAATGGATGGTTGTCACGCCAATCGAGGCAATATTCACTTTATTTTATCTAGCCCAAGACAACAAAGGGGAAGACCCAGATCTACTCCCAATAGGAGAGATCAGACTAAGACATTAGATCAAATCAAGTATGGATGAAGTACGTAAGGTGTATGGTAAACCCTAGATATATGGATGAAGTCACAAAATGAGTAATGGGTTGGATCAAGAGGCTTAAGCAAATGTAAATGTGATCCAACTTGGTTATGTAAGTGACTTATGAGATGTAAGACTAGATCTAAGATCAAGGTACTAGTCAAAGATGAGAAAATCCACTGCCTTGGGAATCGTGTCCAATGCAGGGTAGTTAGGGACCAAATTGGGGCTAACCAGTACCAAAGATAGGCTTGATGAGTAGATATGACAATGTCTAGGTGTTCAAGCAGTAAGACAAAGACCAAACCACAAGCCAATTCAACAGTCCAAGAAAGTCATGAGGGCTTGGAGAAAAATCAGTGCCTTGGGAAATGGGCCAAATGGAGTCGGATGTCCACCAAATTGTAGATCGGGGATGTTGAGGTGTAAATCTAGGCGGGTCTTGAAAATTAGGATTATCCAATGGCTAGATCTTAGTAGATATGATATTGAAATGTATCACCTAGTGACCCAAGTGGGGTTCAACCCTCAAAATGAGGAATGAGGCCTACAAGGCGAAAATCACTAAAGTGACACACTAGGGGTAGGTTATCAATTGTGTAGATTAAGGATCAAGTGGGATCTCACCTACCCAGATGCTAGATCATACCAAACTCACCTGTCCAAGAAGTGCGACCTCACTTGGAGAGGCTAATTTGCCTTGGAAAATGGGTCGAATGAAGGCCAATCCACACCAAACTATAGATCCGAATTGCTGTGGATGCTATAGAGGTGGGTTTTAAATATTATACCCAAAATCCAATTAAATCTTGCTAGATCTGAGAAATTGTAAAATGAGGGTTTGAAATATGAGGGTTTTAACAATGAAGTAGCTATGCCAATGGATTGGAACCAAGACAAGAAGAACAAACCTGTGGATCTTACCTGGATAACCTTGTAGATGCCTTGATGATGATGATCTATGCAATCCCAATCAATTTGAAGTGATTTGAAGTAGTTTTCTATGAAATCGATGTTAGGAACCCATGTCTTTACTTTGTTAGTATATTGTTGTTGGACGCATATGCTTTGTAAGTCGTCCCGTAGTATTTGTTGATCCATAGTTTGTGTTATTGTTGTTGGTGCATATGCTTTGTAAGTTGCCCATAGTTTTGTTGATTCATAGTTTGTATTGGCCCATGGTTTTGACCCGTAGTAATTGTTGATCCATATTTTGTATTGGCCCATGGTTTTGACCCGTAGTAATTGTTGATCCATATTTTGTATTGGCCCATGGTTTTGACCCGTAGTAATTGTTGATCCATATTTTGTATTGGCCCATGGTTTGTATTGACACATGGTATTGACCCATGGTATTGGCGCCTAGACTTAGTATATAAGTGTGTGTTGAGGCATATGAAGACACTGTGAAGTTAATTGTATTGAGCTTGCTCAAAGGAGGTTGCCCCCTCGAAGTGGCCCGTGATCAATATAAAAGTGATCTGAGTTCTGTTATTTTTGATATCTCATGTATTTGCATTAATTGATTATTGCAGGTTCTTCACAATCGATTTTCCCAAAGAAGCCAATGCGCCCTCCCTCCTGCACAATAAACGTCAACAATTTCAGATTTATTGCATCAAGAGATAAAGAATAATTCTATAGAATAAGTAACAAGAGAAAATCATAGATCACAATGATACTAATGATAACCCCCTGATACAAGCGAATGCCAAGCCAAGCGAGTTGAGGAAGCCCTGCAAAAACTCCCAAGATGAATTCGCCCTCCTGTAAACAAGACAAAGTTTCCACGAAAATAAGATCTTCCAACAGATTCCCAAATGCTAGGATACAATAGACTTTCCAATCACCATCTAAGAACACCAAATGCAAAGGAGACCACAAGAATTTCCACAGAAGAGTTTTTCTATATCAAGATTCCAAGAGCCAAAGGTCCCTTTACAATGAGAAGCTCTCTCCTTTAAATAGGATGGAGAGAGGCCATAATCCTAACCACTTTTTGAATTATGGCTAATATTAAAAGATTAAAAGATATCAACAATACAATACATGGATCACTAATAAAATAATACATCAATGGACCAAATCGCCCTAGGAGAGGGGGTCCCACCAAAGGTGAATGATAAAACATAAGATCTAGCTCATGGTGGGTCCAAGGGGTAATTTATAACACCCTTGGTCAATCCCCATGGAACAATATCAAAAAATAAATAAGCTAGACACCAAATAGTGCCTCTCTGGGAAAGTCGTGAGCCTTAGGAGGCTCTAGAAATCAATATAAAATGCCATAAGTGATGGGTGTGGGTCCCACTGAAGGTTGAAACTGCTGGAGAAGGTGTGGAAGACATCCCACTCATCATCACAAAACATCCCATGCCAAAAATTTTCCTCACTAGCTCAAATCGAATCCTTCAGTAGCCATTTTCACCATTTTTGGACTGCCTCAGGAAGTGTGAAATTGCCCAAACTGCCTCCTAGAATGCCTGCGCTATCAAGGCGAGGCCACTAGGATTTCTGGGAGGGGGTTAATATGGTAATATCAAGTGGTTGGACCACCCCCTCCATGCACAACGCCCTAGGTGAACCAATAAAATCTCTGCTCTGCTCTAACAGGGCCTCTGATAGGCTAAAACTGCACTAGGATAGCCAACTAAGGCTAAAAATCACTGTAACTGCCCGGAATTGAAAACAGACTGTCCCATTGGACTCAGAAGGTCCAAATCCATCTAACATGTGTACTCTTACACCATATAGATATTTGTATCATCTGAGGTCTGCCACCTCATGTCCTGTAGTTGACTTTTGGTCAAACTGGGTTTGACCAAGTCAACATGACCAAAATATAACTCAAATTGTCATCAAATTGCTGCAAGGTGTCAAAGGTTAAAACATGCTTTACAATCCATTCAAATAACAATTATAACAATAAGTAATAATTATTGGCGATCTAAATCCAAATATATAAAGTCATTAATTATTAATTAGAACCCAGACTAGACTTTCAAGACCATACTCACTTCATAGTTGTGACCAATTTGCTAGTGAAGGGTGAAGGCTAAAATAAAAATGGCTATGCCAAGGGATGACTTACTGACCTAACACTGTGGCACTTTGGATATGGGAAGGGGATACACACTATAAATATACTGGACAAGCAATAACATAGGGAACGGCAGTGTCTCACAAATGGGTAAGTTGTTCAAAGAGTGTTATTCACCTTGGCAGATGCTCACAATCCATAATACAATTGAGGCCAACAATATTTTTGATATAGAGTTTAAGTTCCATTGCTTTTTGGCCTTTAGTTTCCATAGCCTTTGATCTATGTGTATTTATAAACACATTGCATAGATTTACATTTCATTAGGCTTTTTGCTGCAGGTGTGTTTTTAAGGAACTTGTTTACCTGAGCACTTCTAGGTGTGTCTTTTGGACATCTTGTTTACCTAGGTATTACATTTCACAATAGATATAGAATTTGATATTTCTTTGCCAAATTCATTTGGCTTTTTTCACAATAGATATAACATTTACTTTTCACAATTTTACATTGATGGCAACACTATCTGTTTCAAGTTTAGCCAACATATTTAGTGACTGAGGGGACTTCATGAGGAAATCCAACTCACCAAAGGTATGTTTTGTCACCAACTCAGAGTCAAGACTCAATAAACATGGAAGCTTATCCAATACAAAGGCTATAGTGGGGAAAGGTCCTCCATGCCACTAGTCAAGTAGTAAGTCGAGGTAAACAACAAACTGGGTAAGAAATGGATGGATGAAGACAGTGAATAATGAGACCAACACTAGCAAGCCATAGTATGGTGGGAATGATCACCTCTAATCTCCCTAAGGAGGGTAAAACCGATGAGTATGGATAGTGAACTTCTAAGTCTGAGTGGGGACAATGATATATATATATATATATAATAGTAAAACCAGGTCCACATATCTATATGATCACCAGATCATGATACTAAATGCTAAGACATGCTACAAGAATGAATATAAAATCAATATAACCATAACACCAAAATATACCTGCTGAGTCATATACCTGAATGCTCATCATCTGAACCAACATCTGTCCTCTGAAACTGCTGCTGTAACTCTGGGAACTACTGATTGCTCTGTATCAATGGCTAAATGGCTACATCGGTCATCTCTCTGAGTGTCCTGAAACTCAGCCATGGCATGGGGAATAAAACTGTTGTCCATAATCTGATAGTGATCCATCATAGATTCTCATCTCAACATCTCAAATGCAAGGGAACTGGCTGAATAGTGTACTGGAATCTGACAAAAAATGTATGGTAGCCTAGCTACTATATCTGTGATAACAAGTACATCACTTCATATACATGATATCACTAGTGGTTCTCATGATAACATATTACGGCCCTTGCCACCCGACATAGTAGCTAACCAAAACAACCAGAAACCCCTAATGTATGATGCTGATATTTCCATGGCAAATCATCTATAGATATATTAGGAATGTCCATGGTTAGTCACTGGAGGTTCTCCTCTATCTCGTCAAGATACTCTATAGCCTCTCGTTTAACCACTTCTATCTCCCTTACTACTCCTCGCCTTTTGATAGGTGAAGACCCAACTGGTCTCGAAGGCCCAACATATGTGAAGAAGTACATGAGGTCTCAGTATCACAAAAAAATGAAATATGATAAAATGAATAAAAACTTAAAAATACAAAAAGAAATTCCTTCTTACCTAGATCACTCCACTACTCTCCCTCTGGGAGTGATAGATCTAGATCTCCCTGGAAATATGTGCCTGCATATGTGTAGTCTTCCAACATAAGAAGTTGACTATGCAACCATCCAAAAAATGCGCCCCCCCAAGTGATAATGTGTCCAGGCCACCATGGCGAGTTATCACCTCTACTCACCTCAACATATGTGGATCTCGTGGCTCGAGCTCGGTGATATATATCTACGGACGAAGGAGAGGTATATGCTTTAGGAAGAAGGACACTATGATTGATCCATAGCCAAATTGTTTTAACTCCCCTCTCCTACACTTCGTCAACTGTTATTTTAAGTTTACCAAGACACCCTCACACCAGTTGAAAATTGAGGGATCCATGCACTCGATAGCATAGAGAATGTGAGCCCTTATAGTCTGATGAGGGGATTTACTGCCCACTACCCTCTCAATAGTGAAAAAAAATGGTCCTCAATGAGAGGCTCCGTACATGCTTGATGGTAATATTTCCACGTTGTTTTCGAGTCCCAAGAGCGCAATACTGATCAACAAGTTCATCAATGGTCATCTCACCACCCCTAGGTCCTGAAAGTGAAACAAGAGTTCCTTGTCTTGAAATCCATTTAATAAAGTACATGTCTTCCACTTCCAAGGTGAGGATATGAGTCCCAACTTGGAAATATTGTTGATCAGGATCCCACATTTGTATCAAATGGTCCAATAGGTGAACTTGGGCCGTCATTCCGGGAATTTGAAAGAATGTCAAGAGCCCACACTATCTCAAATCCAACACGAAATTTGGATCATTGGCCACATGGGAATCCTCTAATTCATGCTCCATTTATTTCCATTGCACCATTTTGATGGATCAAACCTGCATAAATAGTCACTAGAGAGGAATTAGAAGAAGTTCCAAGTTGAAAATCCCAATCATTTGTTAGTTTTTTAGAATTTTCAATCTGACCTAAGATCTTAATTGAGAGAATAACATGTACAACATATCTACAAGATATCTACTGCATATCAATCATGGACACAATAATGCAAGCACACAAGAGACACATAGTTTCATCGGGGAAAACCAAGAAGGTGAAAAACCCCGCAACTTCCTTAGAGATAAAAAGAGAAATGATACAACCAAAGTACAAGAGATAGTCTTCTCCTAGTAGTTGATCCTCCTCCTCACATGTGTGCCACTTTCCGAGTGATGGAAGAGTGAGTAATGAGATGATCAAATAGAGATCTCCCGATCTCTATTTATACTTGTCCTGTCCTGCCCAATAAACCAATGGGGTCGACTTGTCTAACTTAGCCTAATAACCCATGGTTACATTAATCCGGGCCGACCCCGCACTTGGTGGTCTAATAAACCATTTACCCACATGACTCATATAGGGCCGACCCCATCAAGGTGGTCTAATAACCCATCGACAAGTTACAACACTTGCGACACTTGTCAATACAAATGACGACACTTCCGTATAGAGGAATAATAACATCTCTATAGGAGTACAATATACATAGATGAAATACATAGGTGAAATACATTCCAAAGTTACATATACATCAACACTCCCTCTTAACTAGGAAGGTATTTCTCGACACATGTCTTCTAGCACAAGTCTTCTTCTCTGGATCATCGTCACTGATCATCGTCATCGTCACTGCTACTGCTATCTCAATCAATCTCTCATCTACTCATCATAGGAAGTTCTACAGGGCCAGTCCTTTTTCATACTGGATGTAGGCCCACCACCTGCAGGTCTTCATCATCATTGGACATACTGTGGAATTCTCAGGACTTATTACGTGCATCATCAAAACCTCGCAAGAGCATCCAAGGATTGATTACAAGCACACAGCTTCAACCTATCGGATCTCCCAGGACCTTTTACATACCACTACACAACCTGTCCATGGCCACGGAGTATCATCCTGATACTCATGATCATACTGATCATGTCATCTCAGCGAGCAAGCCATCAAGTAGGTACACCTCAGGACTGATTAAATTTCCTCTGCAAACCTACAAGATCTCCCAGGACTGATTACATTGCCTCTGCAAAACCTGCAAGAGCATCTCAGGACTGATTACATGCCTCTGCAAAAACCTGTGTACCCTACTGTCACATCATCGTCTTCAGATCATCATCATCATCCACGGAGCACAACCCAGATGCACATCACATAGCACTTACACTCACCGGCATGGGAAGACACACCTCAGCCATCCATGAAAGGCCCAACCCTTATATCTACGCCATGGGAAGACACACCTCAACCATGCGAGAATGGCACCACATTTATATCCATAGCCATGGGAATACACACCTCAACCATGCTAGGAATGGCACAACACTTATATCGCAGCCATGGGAAGACACACCTCAACCATGCTCGAATGGCACAATACTTATATCGCAGCCATGGGAAGACACACCTCAACCATGCTCAAATGGCCCAGCACTTATATCACAGCCATGGGAAGACACACCTCAACCATGCTCGAATGGCCCCAGCACTTATATCAACGACCATGGTAAGACACACTTCAACCATATCGGAATGGCTCATGTGGATCTATGTCTCTAGACTCATCACTTCCCCTTAGAAGGCATCTCGATATGAAGTACACCAAGTCTCCCTCTGAAGTATTCAAACTTCAATTTGGCAAGCGGCTTGGTCAACCCATCGACTATCTACTCGTCCGTCGCAACATACAGGAGCTTCACTGCTCCTCTCTGCACCATATCCTTGATATAGTGATACTTGATATCAATGTGCTTCGACTTGTCATGGAACACTGGGTTCTCCGACAACTTCACACAACTTTGGTTGTCGCAATATATACAAGTAGCACTTAGTTGGGGATCAAACAAATCAGACAGTAGCTTCCTAAGCCATACTGCCTCACAACTGGTCGAGCAAGCTGCGACACACTCTGCTTCGGCTGTACTCAGTGCTACATAGGACTGCTTCTTGCTAAACCAAGAGATCATACTAGATTCCATACTAAAGCAGCACCCCGAAGTGCTCTTCCGATCAATGGAACTACCTTCCCAATCCGAATCAACATAACCCTCCAGGTTAAATTTTTGATTCACCTCATACTTGAGCCTATAGTCAACTGTACCCTTCAAGTGCCTCAGAATATGCTTTGCAGCTATCAGGTGAACATGTCTCAGATCTGTCAAGTATTGGCTCAAGGTGTTCAACGCAAAGCAAATATCTGGTCTCGTATTCGTTAGGTACATCAAAGACCCAATCATCTGACGATACATCATCACATGATCATCCTAATCATCATCACAACATCATCCTGATGCATATCATCTGGAGCAACACCCTGAAGCTCATCATCCATGATCATCTTGATCATACAGTGCATCCACCTGATGCATACCAAGTACCTACCTGATGTATATCATCATACATGATCTACCTGATCATAACAAGCATCCAACATGATGCATATACAGAGCAGTAACTAGAGCATTGTTATGATACTCATCTTCTAGCGCTTACATCCACAACCATGGGAAGGATCCTCCTCTCACCATGCTTGGAATGGCTCCAACAAATGTGTCCATCACTTCTTCCTCGAAGTGTCGTCAATCTGAAGAACACCAAGCAAGAAAACTGTCTTGATATCCATCTGGTGTATATTCCATTTCATTACTTGCTTTGTATTTCTCTATGCTTCCTTCTGCAGCATGCTTGATCTTATAGATCCACTTGGAAGTCACAACAGACTTCCCTTCAGGTCTTGGGACCACATCCCAAACATCATTCTTCATGATCGACGGATCATGGCATTCTTCCTGGATCCTGGGAACTTCAATATATTCAATATCTTCAATAAATAACTTTGTTGCTGGAACAAATGTTGTAGTCCTTCTTTTGTAGGTGCTCATATACGATCTTTCCTACAAAAAAAGTTAAATTGCATGATTAGAAACTTCTCATAGTTTTCAGAACAAATTCTTACACATAAAGAAATATGTCATACAGTCATGCAATTATTTTAGCCAATGCTTCAATACAACATTTATCCATATCCCGTAACTTTGTAGATGACTTCCAATCTCTACCAGAACATTGTTAAGAGTGTGCACAACTCTCAACATGTCAGCAAAGAGGTTTCATTCTAGATAAGTAGCAATGGAATGTTGTACAGTTCCATAGGCCACTTACCCATCACATGCATATGAGTAGTATACTATTCATTAATGCAATTATTCTAATATGCGTAATACACACCCTAAGTCTAGGAACATAAGCATATACATCATTGAACAATATTATTTGAACAAACAAATATGCAAGAAATGACAATTCAAATACTTATCTTTGTTTGGTTTGTAGGGTGGACTCCCTCTTAATATTTGCTTCCTTTCAAGAACTACTGGAGTGTGCTCCCTCTTGATCTTTGCTTCCTGGATTACCTGTCCTTGAACTTATATCCATCCTCGATCACTTATGTATACTCACTAGTATCATCATTGTGTTATCCTCGAGGTCTCATACATACATTCATTAGTATAATCTCAATACTATCAAAACATAATAATCTTAAACATGTATAGTCATGATCATTTCAAACACAGATAATAAACATTAGTATTCAAGGTTTCAGGGAATACTTCTTTTACTCATGCATATTCTTTATTTGACCAAAATACTTTTCTGGTTAGTCATATCATCAATAAATGTAAGAGACATAATATGCATAAACCCTTGATTACTTACATTTCTAACTTCATGAATAATCATTATCAACCATACAACAGTATAAGATCCTAACACAAGGTAGGATTCTAACTTGATATAGGAAAAACATACCTGGATTAGCATGTTATCTAGATATGTCTAACATACCCACATGATGTCTTCTTGTTCTTCAATGACTTGTGCTAGTAACCTGCATATCTCATAAGTTAACCATTATAGAACCAAGTTATACATACATCGTAAGTAGATCTTCTATGTGATCCATGGAAATGGATGAACCTTTGTCTTCATGTCACCATGGTCATATGTTCTTGAACTAGAACATGATTTGTCTTTCTTGATGTACCTTTCATGTTAGTGGACAACATCAACCTCATACAACACCATAATGCATTAGTACAATCATAAGTGTCAAAACCCTAATCAATGAATATTTCTATCATGCATTCATAATTTTATTAAGGTGATATGACAAGTCTAAAGTTAATCAAGATTGTACTAACCTTAATGAAGACAAACATACCATAAACTTAATCATGAACAGATTTCAAAACATACCTGTAAGTCATACCTATCGAGATTGCTTGTAATCTTCTTATGTAAGTCCTTAGCCTCATCTCCCTCTGAAATAGGAACTTCTTCACTTATGCACGTGACCAAACCATTCTCTTCTAGGATTAACCCAATCCACTTGATTTTCAGAAACTAGATCTGGATCTGGATTAGGGTTTGTTAGAGAAACCCTAAAAATTCAAATTTTGAATTTCAAACTTTTGAAAGGATAGAAAGACGCGCCTTGATGAGCTGATCAAGCTGGGATACCTAGAATTTGAAAACTGCAAAGTTTCACCCCTCAAAATTGCCTTTGAAACTTCCGGATCTTCTAGATAGGATCTCGAACTAGGGTTTGATAAAGCCCACCCTTCTGCCCAACCAAAAGGTTCGATCCAAAGCTCTAAACTTTGATTTTTCTGAGGAGCTTCCAACCGTGGTCACAGACTTAAAAAATTCCAACTTTTGCAGAAGTCCTAATTTTCCACTTTTCCAATCAAAATCCCGAACTAGGGTTTGATCAAGCCTGGCCTTCTTCCCAACCAAAAAATTTGATCTTGGTCTCTAAATTTCAATTTTGATGAGTAGCATTCAGCCGTGGTCTTCGATTACAAAAATTCCAACTTTCTCCGAAACGCTAATTCCTGGAGCCATGAATGAAGGTGCTCAAAATCCAATTCTATTTTGACAGAAATATGCACTTGATTGTTTCTGGTGTAACTCTGAAATTACGAATCCACAGGGTTTGAAACTTCTACTTGTGGTATCCCGACCTGTCATCTTTCCAACCCCATAGGTCTAAACTCAATTGGATTCTTTGAGAGAGAGTTATTCCAAGTGTTGCAACGTGACTTGTTTATGGGATAAAACAGGAGAGCAAACTTGTATGGAGTGCCACGTGTCACTGGTTCACTTTTGGCCTCTGAAAATTCAGCCTATGAAAGTAAATTCCATGCCCTACCTATCACATTTCACGAAATTTCATTTGGAGCTTCCTAGCCCAAGTTATGACCTTTTTTCCTAGGTCACCTGTTTATGACTCAGATCTAGAAGAGGCAGAAACCCTATATTGTACAGATCATAAAACACAAATTACAATGAATTAGAAGTTGTGCTTCAGAAAAAAGGTACATGGGGATCTTATCTTCTACCTGTAAGAGTTTCAGATCCTGAAACCTCGCCGAAATGTATTTATAGCGAAAGTTCTACGATGACTGGCTTTTTCTATATCAAGCCCTAGCTTCGCAAGTGCAACAAGTGTCATACATGCCATACCATGCCTTCTTTCAGGATGGCTTTGATACCATGTTATTTTTTCCGAATTTTCCATCTGACCTAAGATCTTAACTGAGAGAATGACATGTACAACATATCTATAGCATATCTACAACATATCAATCATGGACACAATAATGCAAGCACACAAGAGACACAGAGTTTCACTGGGGAAAACCAAGAAGGTGAAAAACCCCAAAACTTCCTCAGAGATAGAAAGAGAAATGATACAACCAAAGTACAAGAGATAGTCTTCTCCTAGCAGCTGATCCTCCTCCACACATGTGCACCACTTTCCGAGTGATGGAAGAGTGAGTAATGAGATGATCAAATAGAGATCGCCTGATCTCTATTTATACTTGTCCTGTCCTGCCCAATAAACCAATGGGGTCGACTTGTCTAACTTAGCCTAATAACCCATGGTTACATTAATCCGGGCCGATCCCTCACTTGGTGGTCTAATAACCCATTTACCCACATGACTCATATAGGGCTGACCCCATCAAGGTGGTCTAATAACCCATCGGCAAGTTACAACACTTGCAACACTTGTCAATACAAATGACGACACTTCCGTATAGAGGAATAATAACATCTCTATAGGAGTACAATATACATAGATGAAATACATAGGTGAAATACGTTCCGAAGTTACATATACATCAACACCATTTGCCTTATTTTTATTTTTTGGAGTGTTCTTGCACCAACGCACCCCATATTTGTGCATATGGAGTCAACGACGCACTCTTCCCCTTCGGGATGGGCACCACTCCTTGGATGACACACTTGCCAAAAAAGGATAGTACATTGGCCAGGGCATGCATTTTCCCCTCTTAAAACGACCTCCCCAAACCCAAAAATGGCATGAAAAATGAAAAATCAAGCATAAAAATGAAGACCATGAGGAGAGTGATTACCTGGATCTGACGGAACAGAGAATGGATGCACGATACTCCCGCAATATCTATGGAAAATTTGCACTAGAAAAGGATCCTTCACTCACACTTAATTGGTAAAAATCACAAGGGTAACACACTTTTACTTTTTACCTCTTTTATATGTTTGAAATAGAATATATTAATATTTTATTTCATTATTTCAAGTTATTTTCACCAATTTATTTGTTTTTATCATTACTTCGAGTCAAACATGGTTCTAAAACTTGTTATGGAGATTGCAGGTTAAGTTTAAAGACAATTGAATATGGCGGAGTTTGTTTTGACTTTTTCATACTCCTTATTAAACATGAAAAAGCTTTCGAGGGCTCTTTACACCATGATCATGCTCGTTAAAAACCTGTTAAAATGGTGTCAAGCTTAGTCTTTGTTCATTATTGTGCTCGTAAATACATGAGAATACGTCATCGAGTACACTTTTATCACTTTTTTAGGATTGTAAAATTGTTACGAAAAAGGGACCCCCCATGGAGTTTTCTTTAAGCTCTTTTCAGACTCCCTAAATAGGAAAGTATTTCCAAGTTAAATTGATTCTTTCATGCTTGTCAAAGTATTACAATGGTCGTCTTTCTGGTGATAGTTTATACCTTTTTCAGATCGGTTGGACTATTTTATGAAAAAGGAATACTCTAGTCAATCCTTGACTAGAAGAGTTCTTCCGGGTATGATTTTATACTTTTTTGGAACTTGGGGACTAAATCTATGAAAAAGAACACCTTGGAGTCTTCTTTAGTCTTTTCAGACTCTCTAAAGATGAAATGACACTAAGTTTACCTTCTTTGGAATCGTAAAATTAAACATTGAGGGACCTGTATGGGACCAAACCCCTCCTTTATCAGGTTTGTCAAACAAGTGATATTGGACTCATCTGAATGATGAGCTATAGCAAGCATCTATTATTCTCCTCAAGCTTGTTAATAAACAAAGAGGTACTCATTAATCATGACAGGGAATAAGGAAAGAGTGTGTATTTACCTGTATTAATGCCAGCTTATAGTCACCCTTGAACATGGCACTTGTCTGTATCTTACTCAAACAGTTGGATAATCGGCTTATCCTCGAGTCATGCCAGTTCTATGAGTCATGTTATTCATTCGTGTAATTTGAAGAATACTACAATCATGCGTCATGTTATTCCTTGGTTTCCACCTCATTGAGTCAATTCTACCTAGTTGTTTGTCATGTCGTTAAGTGTTCAAGGGAGGTCTGTCCCATTGAGTCAACCCTTTATAGTCATGTCATCCTCCTTTGGATCTTATACCTCTGATTCAGTCCTAAAATCACCTCTCAGTACGGTTTTCTCTAGAAAAATATTTGATCATGTTTCATGTCTATGATGAGGGAAACATCATGGCCCTCCTTCGATGGGTCTATCCTTGTCGAATTCAACAGATCATCCAAGGCTTAGACCTAGAAACTAGTTAAGTACCTTGTGCCTGTATGCCTCAATGGAAGGTTACCTCGCTTTCAAAAGTAAGTCTACATCATTGTATTCCGATTGAAATATTCCACTGAATGTTTGACCTCAAATCGTTGGTTCACATTCGGCGGGATGTACTATGATACCTATGGAATCATTGGCATCAATGATGATTTCCCTCGCACTTGTTAATGGTTTGCATCATTGACCGATAATCAAGTGGTTTCTACCGTGTTCGACTTCAACACATTTTAATCACATGGTTAGATTCATATCATTGCGGGTTTGGGATGAAGAACCTCAGATACTTTTGTTGTATATCTTACTTAGGTTGCGATGGAGATTTTTTGAGTCACATCACATAGATCCACTTTTGTATTGGTTGTGGATGTGTAATTATCTCGTCATGGATCTATGCTTGTATCTTAGTAGCCATGATTGTGTTCAGTCAGTCAGAATCAACATGGATCTGCAATGTATTGGTTGGCAGTAATGTTATGAGTGATTTGGGACATATATCTCAAAGTCTATTGTACTGTAAAGTCATTGTTCAACACTTCGACCGATGGTTTTTTTCCTTAGTTTCCACTTTTCAAAGTATCTCAACTATCCTATTCCTCTAGCTTCATACTTTGGGGGGAAATCTGTTACACCAAAATCTCATCATCACCATGATAATGAGATGTGTATCCTTGATTTAACCATAATCCCTGAAGTACCAAGTGCCAAATGACCTGGGAAGAGGCTCTCCCTTTCAATTTCTTAGTTTTGGGAAGGTCGACGCACCTTTCCCCTTTGCAATACACATCAGACACTTGAAGACGCACTTTGCACTTTAAAAAAGTGTGTTGTTGACCCTTGTTACCTTCATTTGGCATGCATCACCCCTCATTGACGCATGTTGCTCTTTGCCAGGGTGCGTTGGTGGTTGTTGAAAGGAAAAAAGAGAAGTTTCGAGGGTCTTCTAGAATGAAACTCTTGTGGAGATTTATCCCTACAAATCAACATAGGTGGCAGTCGAACCCATAGCCTTTGGAATGATCCCCTAACCTTCTCCATGAGATCCTCAAACTATTATATCCTCTTTGGCCTATACATGAATTCTTACCTTCATGGAATAGAGGAGGAAGAAGAGAGTATCCAAGTGCTGCTAAAATTTCCTTAGAGTGAATTTACCTTTCTTTAGTAGGAACTAGGTTGGATCTTTGAGGAAAAAGTCTAGTTGGAAGAAGTTGTGACATCAAGGCATGGTTGTAATCTCTCCCTTTGTACTTGTTTCATTACATTAATATATACTCTTACCATAAATATTGTTTGCATCAAATCTTTAGAATTAGTTTACTTGACCACTAGTTTAGATTAATCAATATTACATATTATTATTGTTTGTGTGTTTCCACTTGTTTGTTGTATATTTTTTTGTAGCTAAATATCAAAGGCTACATCAAGCAAGGAGACATCACTACGGTTGCAAGGTGAGTAATCCCTCTACACCCTTTGCAATTTGATTAATCTAAGAAAGTTTGTATGTTCTGTTGTGTTTTTTTCAGATCTATAGCATTTATCCTAGAGAAATTTGTCCTTTTCCACATAAACGAAGTGTCTTGAAAAATAATGTGTCTTTGGATAGGGGTCTCTTGTATCATCTAAAACCATGAACATTAGCTATCAATGAAATCTAGTCCTCATCAATAGTACGAAGTTTAACTATCCCATTGTCACAAACTATCTTAGTCTCATTTGGTCCCAACCAATGATGATGTGACATGGGTCAATATATAATTTGTCACACACTTGAAGCATTCTAAGTGAGAAGATTGGACGAATTAGCTTATAGTGCTCATTTTAAGGGTAGGTCTCACTTTTCATATTTTCGGTCAAACGATCTAAAACATTCTGCAGCCATTTTTAGGGATTCAATAACACTTTTTTGGCTCAAACCTTACTTTATTCCTAGATTCCATATTCTACACAACAAGGCCTTTAAAATGGTCCAAAAATTGCCTCAAACGGAGTCCATATGAAGAAATTATGCATACTACAAGTTGACCTATCTAGTTAAACATTGTCATACTGAGTGGATTTCATGTCAGCTCTTGAGTCTTGCACATGCGGTGCTAGCCGTGTCTCGAATCTAAAGAAAATTCTAGAAGATAAAAAAAACTATCCCTAGTCGGGAGTTGGGACAAGCAGAAAATGCAAAAGTTAGCCCTAGATGGCTATTGAGCTATGTTAAATACTGAGCCGTAGGAGAAGAAGGGGGTTCTATTCTATTGTTGTATTGTATTGTTCCATAGTTGAGAAACAACATAGGAGTGGATGTTAGTGCAGAATAGAGGAGATAAGAGATCATGTCTTAGCCATTATGGCCATAGAGTCATCAGTAACTCCATAGAGAGTACCATTTTCTTTGTATTTTCAATTTGACATAAAGAGAAACGCATAGTCTTCATTTGTGGCTGGTCTCCTCCCCATAGTGGGTTTTCCTAGGGTATATCTTGTGTTATTGTGTGGATTGTGTACTTACTTTATCTAGTTATTCTTGTATTAGTTTCAGTTATTTGACATTCAATAAGAATAAGCTAATAAAATAAGACCTAAGTTGTAAGATTCATTGTGATGACCAATGCATTGTGATTCATTGTAAGATTCATAGTAGTTTTTCTTTGGGTTTTGTGGGTAATTGTAGGATACAATAGTTGGTGGAAAAAAAGTATTAAAAACCCTAGCCATGGTGAATGAGTTTGTTCGAGAGATAGATTATTCTGAGTAGTGATTTACAAAGACGGAAATACAAGTTTTCCTCATATCGCATACAATGTTAATCATCATGGTGGCTTTGGAGAGCAAGTTTGTACCTTTGGTGATTTTGGAGGCTCTAACTCATATTTTGGATATGAGGTGAAATTAGAAGATAAAAGTGACGTTTTTGGATAAGCGCTGACATTAGAAGATAAAAGTGACACAGAAAATGAACCTATTGATGCTCAACATTGACATGCTTCCGAAGAGGTCAATGAATGACGCCAAAGAAGAATGTAGTGAATTTTTTTCAAAATCACTTAATCTATACCATTATTTCCAAATCAATGTGTTTGTCATGTCCATACATTATTTCTCTATTTTCGCTTATGTTTAACCACTCCGACATATATGCAAGGTTGTATCTCAGTGTTGCCATAGTCTGATCAATGTTGTTTTGTGGAGATTTATCATTTCTTGGTATGGGAATCGTCATGTAAATATTTTTATGTCATTATGTTCAGGTCCTCATGCCGAGCATCATCATACTTTGTTTGGAAAAATATGAGTTTGTTTGTCAAAGTTTTAACAAGTACATGCATATTATGTCATGTCAATTAAAATTTTTCAAGTTTTCCTCCATGGATTTTTCTTGATACATCTAAGTCCAAAGAATAAAAAATATTCCCTAAGTACCTATTGTAGGAGAAGCCAATGTCCTCCATTTTAAAAGTAAAAAAAAACAAACCCTTTTTTCTAATGTGAGACACTGGCTAAGCCCCTCATTTTAATTATTTCTCTTCCATTATTTTTGCATTATCATTACATCCCCTATTTAAAAAAATAAAAAGTCACCCATATCCACCAATGCCTCTTTCCCTTGTCAATTTTTTTTATAAAAATAAATAATAATTAAAGGCGTTCCTTTTAAGATTTAAAAAGAAAAATTAAAAAAAAAAATATCAATTCCCCTTTCCCTAATTATACAATTTATCAATTTCCCATTCACACTTCTACTTTTTATGATCATTAATAAAAAAAATAAATGAGAATTCTTCGAATCAAGATCTCTCTCCTCATTTTCCATAGAATCATGCATTGTTTTTTTAATAATCTCAAAATATAAAATTAAATACAAAAAAAAAGATTTCCTATTCCCTAAATATGAACCTCATGAATGGATTATTAAAGTTATGAACCAATGTTAATTTAAAAAGAAGTTTTAATGATGGAAGGAGGGTATGTAATCATCGTGTAAACCTTAAGGAAAGCTATGCGGCCTCGCCAAGTGGTAGCAACTCCCATGAACATTCAACGCTTGGAAAAATCCACATGTAGGGAATCTCTACATAAGGAGACAATGGAAAAGGAGAGACTATTGCGTAGGAGAAAAAGAATGTGGCAAGCCAAATGTAAGGGGATGAGAGACCAAACAATGAACGCATCCAAGGAGGCGATGGCCAGAAGGGCACATATCTAGAGCACCGTGAAACCGGTAGAACGAGCAGTCTATAAAGGGTCATTTCATGGAAGCAACATCAACAAATGAATTGAAGAATGAGCATTATGTTAATGCACAAAATGCATTGGAACATAGAGATGGTAGTCAAAAGGAACAAGGATCTAAAATTATCACACTCAAACAACAAACTCCCATGTAGTAAAACATCATGCTCATACCAAAAATGAATAAACCTAACCAGGCATGGAGTCTCCACGATAATAAACACAACTCACTATTTTGGGTTAGTGAAGGAGGAATACTTCAGAAACCTGCAATCATTGTGGAGATTTACCGATAGGTAATCGGGATTTATGACTATCAACTGACCTCCCACCTAATTATAATTATTTGGTTGTAGACCATCAGAAAGGGAGGCGGTTTTGAAGTATTTGTGTACAAAGCACAAGACACACACTTAGTTTATATTTGGTAATGATCACGACTTGCCAAACTATGTTAATAAATGATAGCTTGAGAAAAGCTCACTTTCTTGGAGTGAGTAGTGGAGCCCTTGGCACATTTGAAAAGGTTCCATAGAAATTTTTCTTAAGCACAACAATTAGAAAAGGTAATCGAGCAAATTTTTCCATAGCCCAAAGGGAGTTGTGTAGGTTGATCAAAATGCAGAAGGAAAGAGACCAATACTCGCATCAGGAGTGCATTCCTGTGTGAAGGACATGAGGGTTGGAATCTTCATCCAACAAGTCAAATCATGGGGATATTAGAATACATATACATGGTAGAATGGCTAAGTATTGAAGTATTAGTAAGTGAAAAGGGTACAACACTAGGATCTTGACATCCTTCTTGTGAAGGTTGAAATGACGGAGAAATACAAGTAAGTGGTAACGAAAACGGGTTGTGATACAAGTAGAAGGTGGAAACCCTAAATTTTTGCATCGTAGAGACATTAAGGGTATACTTGGGAATATTTTTCCATTTGGGGAAAGCACCGTTTGCTCATCTGTTAGACCAGAGAAAGTATGGAGTGGTTGGTGATAAGACAACCTAAGAGGGAAAATCTAGTTGTGCACCAAACCAAGCACATGTGGATTCCATTAACACAACACTCAAGTTCATGAACAAAGGGACTTGAGCACATGTCAAAGAATTCAAAAAGAATTTGGAAAAGGGAGTACCTTATGGAGGTGACACCGAGACAAAGCATGAAGAGAAATTACCAAGACATAGAATCATGGGACAATGGAGCTACTCATGGGCCTCTCCATGGACCAACAGGACAATTCCCACTTTCCTTGGGTTTTCCCAAACAATGTGTTCCTTAGAAGAAGTGTGATCCAAATGAAGTCATACACACCCACATATGATGACAATGAAGTCTCTCCCCATATATATAACTTGGGCGCACAAGTAGCTAAGCAAGCAAAGAGGAGACTAAGAATACATCTACTAAACTACCAAGGAAAAGGTTAAAGAGTTATGGAGTAGTGGTGTGTTGAGGTAGAGATCGCAAGATAGGGGAAAAAATAAGGGAATATAGAGATTTTTGGATGAAGTGCCCAAGGGGTTTTATTTGTTGTATTTCATGTACTAGATTTAAGGCCACATCCCTTTGCATGAGTGGCATTGGCATTTTTATGGACTACCCATTGTAACTTGTTCACTTAATAAAGACTTGTGGGTGCTTGGTTTGGGAACCCAACTAATACCTTGTCTTCTAGTTTGGCATCTTCGTTTTTTAACTATCAATTAACTATTAAATTGGATAGGTATAGAACACACACATAATCAAGTCTAAGTCCAAGTATATGTTGGGCTAGGTTGTTGGCCATGGTTGGAAAAAATGACAAGCATCTCATGGTTTTTCGTAAGCTACCCTCACCTAACAGACCCTAATATTCCATTTCATAGTGTTAAGACCCAAAAATTGTTCACTAGCTCATCTCCCTGAGCACGCTTTTCCGCCTATAAGCTGCGTGCTCCGCGTGCCTTCCGACCGATAAGCCACATGCCTTCGGTCCTGTAAGTCGCGGGCTTCGCGTGCCTCCCGGCCTACTAACCACACCCTTCGCGCGCTTTCGACCCTGATAACTGCGTCCCCAATGCACTTCTAAGCCAGAAACCTGCGCCCCTGCCGCACCCTTTCCACCTAGACCCGCGCCCTTTTTTCCTATTTTTCAATTTTTCTGTTTCAACGCGATTTTTTTGCATCCTGCCGCACCCAGAGCGTGACTTTCCTCTCCACAACCGCACCCTACACTTGTTTTTTCCTTTTTCCTTTCCCTTGGTTGCAACAACAAACCCCTGTTTGCTTGCACCCATTTTTTCCATTGCTACTTTTCTGCAGTTGGCTTGCTGTAGCATTTGAGATATTTCATTCTGCATACATCTTCAAGGTGTTGCTATATTTTTCTTTATATTTAAGTAAGTTCATACACGTTATTACAGTTATTATTTTTATTTGAAAAGTAAAAGGAAAAGTTTTATTTCAGTCTCAGTTGTTTCTTTCAGCATCTACTATTCAACGATCTTGGGTTCACACCACTTATGCACACACACTATCCCCATAATTAAAGTGAGACTTAAAATTGTCCTAGTTAAATACACTTTAACCCCACTTGGGGAACCAAAAAACAATTATGTAGCTAGGTAGGACATTGGGGTTAGGCATCCAAATGACACCGCCTTTGCCATACACATTTGAGACATAGTTGCTATCTTTTAGGGAACCAAAATCCCCTATTATTTATTGGTACGGTAGACACCGATTTGTCGGAGGGCCTCTCCCTTAGGAGGGAAAGTAACAAGATTGGTTCTGGAAGTTTGAGTGGAATACCGCTCTCCATTCTGTACTGAAGGATACCAACTCATTGTTCTCGTCATGCATGTTGGCGCCCATACCGGGTGTGCCACGTCCAAAGAACTGAAGTTGCGGGACACCTTTCCGGGCATACCATGAACGAGGTATCTTAATTACCATTCTTCTAGGAATCTTTTACCCGAATCCCTCTCGGTAGAGTGATATATTTTAGCCACTTGGTTCTACATTTCGTATTGCCTGATTGTTGATTTCATCACCCTGCAGGGGATACGATTTGTGTGAGCTTTCATATCTTTTAGATAGGTTTTTTCATTCTCCTATACCCCCATTCGGTTAGTGAGTCTACCTTTTTTCTTTCTAGGAGTTCTTCTTGTTGGTATTCTAACCATTTTATTGTCGCTCCGCTTGTTGTAGCACGCTGTTGCAGCAAGTGTTTTTGAGATTGTTGTTAGCTTGAGTGCCGTCTTTTTAGGAGCTCTCCTTTTGCACATATGGTTGCACTAGGATTTTTGAGCATTTTATCCACCAAATTCCCTCAACACTTTTACACCTGTCACCATTGATTCACCGAGACACTCTCGTCACCTACGGCAACTATCCTCGTAGCACAATCCACTTGAACCCACCCGTCACAGATGCACATATTCATCGTTGGATCTTTATCCCAATGCCCCTTATTTCACCTCTGATTCTAAGGCAGAGTTACCAATATACACAACTCTGTCTATCCCCATGGACAACATGAATCCAAACCCCTATAATGGCGGTATTGTCGGCAGTAGTTACACCACTCGCCTAGCCACCATTTAAGAATCCACCCCCACTATGCCTTCTACAAGACCTACACCTGGAATTCCAGTCACTACTTCCATACCCATGGGTAGCGGATCTATCCCAACCACCGTCCCTTTGGTCACCAATAGTACACTTGGGGGAACCATCCCTTCCTCCTCGATCCCTCCTCCCTTTACCGATGGTTCCTCGATCCCCATTATGACTCACGTCACTGCTCCACCCCTCGGTGGAGGTGGCCCCATGATATCCGCCATGGCTAGAATGCAAGCTACTTCGACCATGTCACGTCCTCCTGCTATTTTTCCATTCATGGCCAGTCTCAACCTCCCTGATCTAGCCCGATTGACTAACGATCTAACCCGACATGACCCCCATGGCCTCCCATGCCTACCAAACTCCTTTTGGACATCCCAAAATTTGAAGTAAAGGGTGGTGAGGACCACCAAAACCATATCATGTCCTTCCACTTGTGGTGTTTCTCCAACTCCATAGCGGATGAATTGATCCGCCTACGCCTTTACAATGGACACTCACTGGTTCTGCAGCTAACTGGTATATTGAACAACAACATGGGACACACTCCACATGACATTGGTGTTGAGATTTTACTATCTTGTATACAGAACATGGCTCCCATATCACTGACCATATTCATGAATGGCGTAGACGTCATAGTTTGTGCAAAATAAGGTTAGATGACCGTATCTTTTTAGATTGGTTCTTGAAATACCTCATACCAGTTATTTCCAAGGATGCGACATCTGAACGACCCCAAACCGTAGAAGAAGCCATACTTAAATCCCAACAGTTTAACCTTATCTATGCACAGTCAGGCTACCTTTACTCCATTTTACCTTATGCTCCTCACGGTGATTCCTCCCGGAAGGATGCACTGGGGGAATCCCACGCTACCGATGGCATCATTGGACACGATGCATATACATGTCATCCATATGTCCATATGTTTCCCGCCATCACCCCGGATTATAATCCTACACCTAGTTCCGCCATGAGTGGTCTTGACCTTTCGCGCACCACATCCCATTCAGGAGAAACACCTTCGTATGTTCCCTCGCCCCAAGCCCCCCATACACATGGACCTTCTTGTCCAGCGCATTGCTACAGTCATATGCCACCTGCATATGCCCCCCTTACCACACCACCCACCTACTACCATCCACCGGTGTCAACTGCTCCCGCACAACCTCAAGCCCCTCTCGCTTACTATCCACCATAGGCTACCCCAACACTTGCCCAACCACAAACTCCTCCCATTTCCCAAGGGAAAGTTTATGCTCAACAAAAACAACCGCAGAACCAACCTTCCCAATGGAACCAATAAGGACAATAAAATAAGGGGCGTTGCCATGACTGAGGCAATAACCAACCTCCCGGTAGAGGTGTACCACCCCCAAACCCCCTGCATAATAATGGTGTTGCACCAGCTAACCAAAATCCTGATCAACCACCTCGGAAGGGTAAAAACCCCAACTTAAGTACGAATCACCCATGTTCTATTTGCGAAGTCTATGGCCATTATACACACAATTGTCCCCATCTGGAGTGAGCTCGCCAACTTTGGAGTGACAACGCCCAACGCCAAGGACATGCTACACCTCCGGCACCTCCGACACCACCAAACCCCTCACAACCTTAGGAACAACCCATGGTGTTGCAGAACCCCCTACGCATGCAAGGGGTAGTAGCTACCCAACCTTCGCTTCCCCTCAAGGGGCAGTAGCACCACAACAACAAGGTACTTATGCTACTCCTGGGGATCAACCCGTTGAATCAGGTACCCACCACCTTTTAATGATGTCTTTGGCTAATATGAACCTTCAAACACGCCGTAATCAGTATGGTTACACCGAAGAGACTATTCCTGTGGACAAGGCCACTACCACTTTACCCACAGATTAGTTGTTACGTCTACCCCCAACACCATTCGACGGGGCCCCCAAATTGCCTCGCTTTCCCCTGCGCTATAATATCCTTGGGAAGATTCGACCAAGATATTAACTCTAACTTCAGATTTTTTAATAAAGTTCATTGATTAAATTTTTAACAATTTCTTCGAACGGAGTGGGAAGTAAGTGACGGGTACTGAGGCAAGATATGAGGATGGTAGGATGAACATTCAATTCTGGAATTTATATGAGGAATGTGCAGCAACATCAAATCATATCAGAGTGAGAGTCTTAAGCACAAAGCACTGGGGCCATTTATGTTTCGAACATCAGCCAGGCTGAAGTCTACTCCAAAGCTTCCTAGGCACACCAGCATATGCTTACTAGACTGGGTGGGTTCTTGAGAGTTCAAGGATGAGTTATGAAAATCAAATAAGTTCAATGGGTGTGTTGGCCCGGTTTTGCAACCAGGCTTAGTGCTATGGGCACCTGCTAACTAGTAGCAGCAGTCTCAATAGAATTAAACAAGAAACTAATCTAAACAAAACTAATCATGGATCTATGCAAGAATATAAGCAAATAATGGAAATATTTTAAAAACAAGAACAAGAAAATATGAAAGAATAAATTTGTATTTAAAAATGGGGCAAGCTAATGCTTGCAATAGTAATACCTCCAATGGTGAAGGTTGATGTAGAGCAACTCCCAAGATAAGTAGCTCCAAGCTCCAAGAGGTCTCCTTCTCCAAGGTTGCTTACAATGGCCAAAATACTCAAGGGAGATTTCGGCAGCATGAGGATGAGATAATGGATGGATGTGAAATGAGGAGCCCCTACCACCTTTTTATAGGTTTTGGTGGTGGGGAATACCATTAGTGGTTTTGTGGAAACCAAATGGTATTGACCAACATGGTTTAGGTATTTTTTCCTCCTTTTTCCTTTTTTGAATAAAATTAATATTTTTATTCCCTTTTTAATATTTTTGGGAATTTGGACCCTTTTTGAGGGTTGTTTATGCTTTTTAGGAAAAAATAATCTTTTTTAGTGGGAAAAGGGGTGTACTCAGGTCTTTTGGTGACCTTTTGTTGGTTTCAGAGGCTCAGATGGTGAAAAAGTGGACAAATGGGTCATGTGAATAGGGAAATGAGCTAGTGAGCACTTTTTGGGTGTTAACAGGGTGTACTGGACAACATTCAGAAAGATTTGGGAAGAGTAGGAGTGGTTTGGAAGTTTTAGGCCCTGCCGGGATGACATAGCTAGTCAAGTTTCAACCTTTACAAACAATGGTTAAATCCTCCCAAATTCTTTAGGTAGGTACTGATATGGATTATATGATGTATTATTGACCTCATACAACTTACAGAAAGTAAATCTGACATTTAAAATAAATTTGACAGTCATTCATGCAAAACTAGTCAATAAACAGGCTCAATGAGCTAGTCTTTCAATCTGAGTTAATAAATGACTTGATTTAATTAAATCCTCTGTTCTGAAATATTAATATTCTCTGATATAGTGTAATGAAAAAAATAAATTCAAAATATTACTCACTGAACCAAGTTTGTACTCTTTTAATAACTCCTCTTCAGTACAATGTCTTGTAGATTAGAAAACCCCCTCATAGGGCCATAGAAGAACTGTAAGAAGAGATGTAATGACCAAATCTCTGTTCTGAAAGTGTATTCTGGTCTTCTACAGGTCTGAAATAGAGTATGGGCTACACATTGAGTCTCTAAGAAAGTATGGGGCGCTATCCATAGCTCTTCTCTTCCTTATAGGGAAAACACCTCCAAATCTAGCTGTGGTTGTGAGAATGAGTGAGAAGAAGAGGGTGGATCAGTTCTGAGGTTGATTTATGATACTGGAAATCACTATTGACTGAAAATATGGCTGTACCAACTCTCCTTCAATCCTTGGGTGCATTCATTGGAGCATTCATCTTCAGCTGGAGAAGCTTCACCAAAACTAGCTAGAATTTCACTGTATGAGAGATCTTCTCTTCCAATAGATTGGAGAACTTTAATGAAAGATGGTAGTGACTCATAATGGTTGTAGAAGCTTGATATTGACCTACATAACACTCACTAAAGAATATATGTCCTTGGGGGACATCACCCAAGAGAAACAGTTGAGGCACATCACTCAACTAGAGAGACTCAAAGCTCTCAAACCAAAATTACAAATGACAAAAGTTGCCAGATGGAGAAAGAAACATTCTTAAATAGAAGAGATAGCTTGATGAACAAGTCAAGCCACACGTGTGGGTGAGGTGGGAGTCTTCCTTGAGGAGAATAGAAACTTTTGAGCTTTCAAAACTTTCTTTCCTTCACCTCCTTCACTGATTTTGGGAAAGTGCGCCCTAGGTAGCTTTTCTAGGTGTTTCTATTTCCTTCTGACTGCTTTTCTGAATCTTTCCATTTCTTTACTTTCGTCTTTTCTGCTTTTTCCAGTTTTCTGTTTGCTTTTGTTAGTTTCTAATTTCTTTTCTTTCCTTCTTTCCTCCAATTGATTCCTTGCTTTTCCTGAGATTTTGCCACTTAGGCAAGATTGGCCCTACTTGCTCAAATTTGACCTCCAAGCCTTGTCATCACCACTTGCCAATATTTATTAGCCAAAATTATTAATAAAAATATTACAAACTCATAATCACTCCAAAATTCAGAGTTTAATTAATTAATTAATAATTAATCAACCACTATGGTATAATTGCCTCAACATCACCCCATTAAATAAATTCTCATTTAATTAATCACTTAGACTTAGTCATGGGGTTAATAACTATATGGGGGCCCACCTTGTCCATTTAACTCCCAAATAAAACTTTAGTCATCCTCCATAAGGTAGTTTCCATACATGCTCATTAATTAAATAATTATTGCCTAGGTGACTTAGGCCAAAATTAACCCATGGACCATAGCAAAAATCTAGGAATATGACAGTCCTCCCCTCCCAAGATTGCTTGTCCTCAAGCAATTTTAGGATCCCACCAAGCTTTTGCTGCACCACTCTGATTAAATTTTTCCCCCATCCATTAAACAATTTGAACGTTAAACTTGGGGTCCTCCAAAAAAAAGAAATGCAAGATGACTATGAAAGATAAACTGTACTGTAAACTCTTCTTGTACTAAATCATAGACAAAATTTTTAGCTCGGCTAGGATAATTGGAGTAGAATTCCTGGATCCCACTATTTCTCCTGTAAGGACCAAAATTTTTCTGACACCTTTGGAAATCTGTCACTCCCATGAATTCCAGGATTCCAAAGTATCAACTCCAAGCATGTGGATTCCCTCCACATAGGCCAGCTTCTACAAGTAATCATTCATTTATATAGCTATCGAAATAACCATAGCCTCTTCTGCCAATCATGATTTAATGGGTCATACTTGTATAGGGCACTTCTAAGAATTTTTCTTCCTCATACTGTCTACAATACTCTTCATACCGCTCAACAAATTCATCATCATATTGCTCATAAAAATCCTCATCAGAGTAAGAATCTTCTTCACTAAATATTTACATGACTGCCAATTCATTAAATTAAGAGTCTTCTTTCCACAGGAGTGGAGGAAAGAGCTTTGATACCACTGTAATATCCTTGGGAAGATTTGACCAAGATATTAACTCCAACTTCAGATTTTTTAATAAAGTTCATTGGTTAAATTTTTGACAATTTCTTCAAACGGAGCGGGAAGTAAGTGACGGGGACTGAGGCAAGATATGAGGATGGTAGGATGAACATTCAATTTTGTAATTTATATGAGGAATGTGCAGCAACATCAAATCAGATCAGATTCAGAGTCCTAAGCACAAAGCACTGGGGCCATTTATGTTTCGAACATCATCCAGGCTGAAGTCTACTCTAAAGCTTCCTGGGCACACCAGCATATGCTTACTAGATTGGGTGGGTTCTTGAGAGTTCAAGGATGAGTTATGACATTCAAATAAGTTCAATGGGTGTACTGGACAACATTCAGAAATATTTGGGAAGAGTAGGAGTGGTTTGGAAGTTTTAGGCCCTGCCGGGATGACATAGCTAGTCAAGTTTCAACCTTTACAAACAGTGGTTAAATCCTCCCAAATTATTTAGGTAGGGATTGATATGGATTATATGATGTATTATTGACCTCCTACAACTTACAAAATGTAAATATGACATTTAAAATAAATTTGGCAGTCATTCTTGCAAAACTAGTCAACAAATAGGGCTCAATGAGCTAGTCTTCCAATCTGAGTTAATAAATGACTTGATTTAATTAAATACTCTATTCTGAAATATTAATATGCTCTTATATAGTGTAATTAAAAACATAAAGTCTAAATATTACTCACTAAACCAAGTTTGTACTCTTTTAATAACTCCTCTTCAAACAATGTCTTGTAGACTAGAAAACCCCCTCATATGGCCATAGAAGAATTGTAAGAAGAGATGTAATGACAAAATATCTGTTCTGAAAGTGTATTATAGTCTTCTACAGGTCTGAAATAGAGTATGGGCTGCACACTGAGTCTCTGAGAAAGTATGGGGTGCTATCCGCAACTCTTCTCTTCCTTATAGGGAAAACGCTTCCAAATCTAGCCGTGGTTGTGAGAATGAGTGAGAAGAAGAGGGTGGATCAGTTCTGAGGCTGATTTATGATATTGGACATCACTATTGACTGAACATATGGCTGTACCAACTCTCCTTCAATCCTTGGGTGCATTCATTGGAGCATTCATCTTCAACTGGAGAAGCTTCACCAAAACTAGCTAGAATTTCACTGTATGAGAGATCTTCTCTTCCAATAGAATGGAGAAATTCAATGAAAGATGGTAGTGAATGATAATGGCTGTAGAAGCTTGATATTTACCTGCATAACACTCACTAAAGAATATAGGGCCTTGGGGCACATCACCCAAGAGAAACAGTTGAGGCACATCACTCAACTAGAGAGACTCAGAGCTCTCAAACCAAAATTACAAATGACAAAAGTTGTCAGATGGAGTAAGAAACATTCTTAAATAGAAGAGCTAGCTTGATTAACAAGCCAAGCCACATGTGTGGGTGAGGTGGGTGCCTTCCTTGAGGAGAATAGAAACTTTTGAGCTTTCAAAACTTTATTTCCTTCACCTCCTTCACTGAATTTGGGCAAGTGCGCCCTAGGTAGCTTTTCTGGGTGTTTCTATTTCCTTCTGATTACTTTTCTGAATATTTCCACTTCTTTACTTTCCTCTTTTATGCTTTTGCCAGTTTCCTATTTGCTTTTGTCAGTTTCTAATTTCTTTTCTTTCCTTCTTTCCTCCAATTGATTCCTTGCTTTTCCTGAGATTTTGCCACTTAGGCAAGATTGGCCCTACTTGCTCAAATTGGACCTCCAAGCCTTGTCATCACCACTTGCCAATATTTATTAGCCAAAATTATTAATAAAAATATTACAAACTCATAATCACTCCAAAATTCAGAGTTTAATTAATTAATTAATTAATAATTAATCAACCACTATGGTATAATTGCCTCAAAATCACCCCATTAATTAAATTCTCATTTAATTAATCACTTAGACTTAGTCATGGGGTTAATAACTACATGGGGTCCCACCTTGTCCATTAAACTCCCAAATACAACCTTAGGCATCCTCCATAAGGTAGTTTCCTTACATGCTCATTAATTAAATAATTATTGCCTAGGTGACTTAGGCCAAAATTACCCCATGGAACATAGCAAAAATCTGGGAATATGACATGCACCACATCAATAACAACCCCAACACTCGTGATTCCCCCAACTATAATATCATGGATGACTTAGCAGTCCTCTGTTTTTATGTTAGCGCTAGAAGTTTTAAAGAACTTCCCAACGCAGCAAAAAACACTATTGTCCGCCATAGGTGCAATAGACCCTTCTGACTCATGGATGATGGCATTCGATTTAGATAAATATGAACCACGCATGCCTCCACATTAGCATTTCAAGTTTATTTTTCAATCCGGAATCTTGTTATCCATCAATGCATCATTGATGAGGGTGCCTCTACATGTGTGATGTCTACATTCGTGTGGCAGAAGTTCGGATCCCCTACCATACTGTTAGCACTCATAATTTATCCCTTGGTTGTAGAAGGATACTCCTAAGGTAACTCTTTCAAGCCAATCTTTAGGAGGAAAACTAGCCTTTTTTGTACCAGAGAGGGCTCTCTCAACAAATGAATACAATGGATAGAGATATTTCAAAATGATTGTGTTTTTTAAAAATTGTAAGAGGTTGAAACACATGGATAACATTGGGCTTGGAGTCAAATCTAAATATTTAAAGACCAACAGAATTTCAACAATAAGTATTTTTTGCAAAGGCAAGGTAGTTGTTATTTCACAGTCAAGTTCTTGATTGGTAGTTGGTATTTGAAAGAAAAAATGACAGCCCATCAATATTAGGCACCAATCATGGATGAATCCAACATTGACTTTAGAGGAAAAATGTGAATACTTTGATCCGATTAAACCAGAGCATAGTTACATGAATTATGATTTAAACAAAAACTTTCATCAAAGCATGAAGGGAAAACATAATGAAAAGAATTTATCTGGAAAGAAAAAATCACATAAAGGAAGGGAAATTACAGATTGCAATTAAATCAACATAGGAATCTTTGCTCTTCAAAAATGTGCTCGACTCTGCATGGCTATGTTTTTTAAAATTGATACAATCTCGATACAAAATGTATGTCTCTTTCACGGGTTTCAACCCTTGTCACATTGTCAAAAATTTTCTTTTATACATTGAAAATCCTCTTGAGGCAAAACCTAACTACTTCATTACTAAAAGTAGTAAATTTTAAACTAACTGTTACATTCTATTTTAGTCAAAATTTCTGAAAATATGATATTTTATGTATTTCTATTTTTTGTAGCTGCTGACAAGGATTTTTTCGAATGGGAGACTTCAAGTGTGCAGTCTGTACTTCATTTTCCCATACTTATCCACCATCTTCCACTGTTTTGTAGAAGGTATCCCATAACTAGTCATTTCCTTGACGAAAACTTTCATCTCTACGTGCTCTGCAATGGAATTTGGAGGTATTTTTTCACCTATCATGGCCAACTGGTTTGGAATTTCAAAATCATCTGAAATTTTCTCCAATAAAATATTCCCTGTCAGAACATGTGTCAAATCTTCAAATTTCTCATGGTTCATCCTGATGTTAAATAATAAATTCTTATAATCATTTTGGGAAATTAGCTCATTATTTTCATCCCAAAAAGATGGTAGTCCTTTTTGAATTAGCTTTTCAAATCTGCTTTTGAAAGTTGCTACCTATTGTTTCATTTGCTTTGCTCTGGCCTCGACATTCTCTATGTGAGAATGTTTCCCAAGAACTCTTCTAGCCCAGGTTATAACTATTACACTGTTTTTAATTCCCATTGCCTTCAAATCATCCTCTGTTAAAGTATTTAAGAAGGTAGCAGTATTTTGTGCTGTCTCTTTTGGCTTCTTATCCAGAACTTCTCTCATTGCTGTACAACTTTGTATACTATCATTTGCTATTGATTCCTTTGTCTTCATAAAACTCAAATAAGGTATGAATTTTGCAACTTCATTAATGATTGAATCCCAAATCATGTGCTTTGCACCCTGCAATGGAAGCTTCCCTGTCACTTGGATTATGAATCTCTTATTTCTATCTATCAATTCTTTATTCTTATTTTCCAATTCTTTTATTTCATTTTTAAAAAAAAAATTTCCTCTTCTAATATTTGTTTTTCTTCTTTCAACTCTTTGATTTCCACCTCTTTCAAGCTAACTTGAGACATAGCTTGAATTATATCCTCTGTGTTTGCTTCTTTTCTACCTTGATCTGTTCCTTGCTTCTCTTGTATTACATTTTACAATTTTGTTTTAAGATATTCAATTTGAGTCTTGAGACTCCATCTGTCTTTCTCCCAATTCACCTCATTTTCTATAGACTTAAGCAATTTAGCTTTACAGTCATCCAATTCTTGTGACAAGTTTTCCTTTTCTTGTTCCAACACAGTTAAGTTAGAGGCTTGAATTAACTAAGCTGCTGGAATTTTGAGTTTTTTCTTGAGTAACTGAATGGTATTCTCTTTCTCAATTAAAATTTTTTTGCTTGCCTCTCCTTTATTAGGCTCATCATTACTCTCCACTAAGTCAATCTGCAACCTTTTAATTTGTTGCTGATGAGCTTTTTTTTTCTGTCTTTTCCCATTTCAACTATATTTCTAACCTGTTCATTGTATTTTGTAACTTTGCAACTTTCAGGGTAGCCTTCATTAAATCTGTGTAATTTACCTCTCCAGTCTTCCTATGCAAGTGGATTTTATCAGTGACTGTTATTTTTTGTAAATTCAGTTTTATCTCTGTGACCTTCTCATCAGATGATACAACCAGATTCAAGGTATTTTTTGCAGGATCTCTACTGGTCATCAGAGTAAATTATGAGTCAGTTACACTTCTAACTCTTGGAAATAATTTATAGATTATTTCTGAGGCTATTTGCTTGTCTTGTCCATACTTAAGATATATCTTAGCTCTCGTCTGTAATTTATTAGTGTCACCTACAGCCTTTTCTTCATTAAATTTGTACTCATGTATTTGAACTTGTGGGCCTTGATATTTCTCTTTCCCTTTTCCTTTTTCCTTGTCATATAAAACTATTTCATCTTGCTGGCTTGATTTTAGTCTTTTGGCCTCTCTTTCTTCTTCCAGCTGTATATCATCACTTTCATGGAAACTTCTTTTGCTAGCTGCTTCAATTTTTCCTGGGGTAGGTATCAACTCAGCTGAAAACTTAGCCAGGGTAGAAGGATTTCATTGTGAACTTTCTGAAGCTTCTGTATTAGATTCATATTGTAATAGATTGGATTTCCTTGCTAATCCTTCAACCTCTTGATGAACAAATTATTTGATTTTGTTCTGTTGTCTCCTCTGGGAAATGATATGATAGGGGTCATAATCTACATCAAAGGCCTTCTTAAAATTTAATACTTCCAATTGTTTTTCCACAAAGGAAAGAGCATTCCTGTTCTTGATGATTGAAGGAACAACTTTAAAGGAAACTTTATATCTGAAGATTTTTTGAAAGCCAAAAAATTGTCATTCTCAACTGTCAACTTCTGCCTAATAAATTCTAGAGAAAAAATTCTTTAAGTTAAAAATGCTAGTAGAACATATGGCTCTTTAAAAAATCCATAAAGCCTGATTACAGTATGGTGTTTCAACAAAAACCAATCTCCAACTGCTTTCTCTGGACTTAGCTGCATCAGGGTTTTCATCTCGAGAAACACTCTTGCAAAATTCTCTTCAAATATTAACCTGTATACTTCTGAAAAAATGAGGTTCATAAGGTTGAACATGTTGTTTTCCATTGTGTCTGAAAAAATTGCTGGCGGGAAATGCAAATATTTTTCACTCGAAACTAGGAGTATTTTCATCAGGTACATTTGGAATCTGAAGTGTCTGGTAGTGTGGAAATTCACTAGTTGAGAGTGGATGTTCTGAACTAGGAATTCATCAAATTTAAGACAGGGGACTTGACTATACTCTACTTATGATTTACCAACACTTAATATGAAAAGCAAACTTAACTGGACCTTTGTGACTACTGAATCTTCGTTAAACACTAAAAATTGGGAAATCAATGACATGACTAATTGTGAATTTTCATTAAAGAAATTAATGTCTAATGGATAGGGGGTGTTATAAATGACGAGGTCAGGTTTCAGACAACTAGTCATGAAGGTTTTTTGGTTTTAGGTGATGAATTCCTATATTAGCTAACTAGGGTTTCTTCAGTAAAGTCTTCTTGGTCGTCGGGAAAAGACATGGGTACCTCTAAAGATTTCCTAATAGTGGACAAATTTACAGGGAAAAGGACCTTCATTCTGGATGAATTCATAATGACTCTTTCACTTTGAGCATAGTTCATCGCGCACCAGGAAACAAAATCTAGAAACCCTAAGGTCTATTCTAGACATAAATGGATAAAAATGGACTTATAAACACCGTGCACATCCAAATTCTGTTTATGTAAACCTTCCAAACTACTTTTAATTTCTGACACTGAGAGCTTAACCATTACTGGGTCATAAATGTCACTATCTCTGTCCTCTAAGGTTTCTTCTATTCTTACATTTTCAACACTTTGAGGGACTGTCTCACTATCATATCCATTATATAACACTTTCAACATCCTTCACGGGTTTCAGATGGCCTACCTGGCACTGACAATTCAAAAGCTACGCTCTTTCACCTTCCTTCTACATGCACATGTCCCAATCAACCGATGTAGGAAGACAAATGTCAATGCCTTTACATGCCTTTGTCTTTTATACTCACTGATGACAGTTTCACAGTTGGAGAAAGTGGTTTCCTTTACCGCCTTTTTGGATTTCAAAATGACAAGAGGATGCCACGTGGAAAGTGGTATGGTATTTCACAACTGTTATGAAATTCATTTCATCGCGCATGTTGACGGTGCAAAAAGAACGTGGGCCATCGATCTATCCACTGCTTTATCAAACGATCGTTGATCCTTTCTTGCTTTTAACATCGCTTGACTTGATGTTTCGGCGAACTCTAACTCCGTTACCTACCTTGCTTCTTCTCTGGCGGAATCTTCCCTCTGTAGTTGATCTATCTATTTCCTGATCAACCAATTGTCGATCAGGTCCCTCCTTTAACATCACCTTTTTAAACTTTTCGTCGGACTTTGCTTCCATTATTCACCTCTTTTCTTCTCTAGCGAAATTTCTCTTCCACTGTCAATATTTTCCTACGAAAATCGTAGCCGTTGATTACTTTACATGGTTTGAAAGTAACTTTATCCAACTCTTTAGCTCTTCTTTACTGTGACTGATGGTCATATGGATCATTTTTCCAGGACTTGGGACTTTCCTCATTAGAATTAGAAAAAATCAAAACAAATTTTGGATTGGGAATATTTCGTTCAACTTGGAAAAGTAGTGTGCCAACACCTACAACCATCCATGAATTCCTTACGATATTATGATGGTTGTTCATCTCAGCCACAAGGCCTTCTGGATAATGTTCCAGTCCAATTAGCTGGAAAAGCTGTCCTGATTGACATTGAAGTCATCAATGCGCAGCTCGACTACAACCTAATCCGCCATGACGAAGCTACATGTAAGCCATGAAGGCTGTTTCTTCCTCGGTGTTACTCCTTATGATGTTCCCCCATGAGGGATGGGTTGTCAAAATCGACCAAGTCACTTAATACGTCCCAAACACATCCGCTTCACCAGAAAATGTACTTCCCGTGGTTGAACAACATGTTTTTGGTGCACGCACCTCTTTGATTTCCATTGTCGGTCCTGGAATTTTTTCAAAGACTCCAATGGTATCCACATTTCATTCCTTACCACCTCCTCCACTGACCGTTGAAATATTTGACTTGTGTACCATTTCGTCAAGTCAATCGGTCCCTAACCCTCAACCACCACTGTTGCCTCAACCACCATCGGTACCTAGCCACGTTGGAGCCACACCAATACACACAATCTCATTCTTATTTCCACCATCAGGGGTAGTAAGTATTCCCATCATGGCCATGCTGAATCTCCCGGGGTTAACATTAGGACTATCCGTGTGGTATTTACCTTCCCCTAGTCCCACTCCAACGCCACAAGTCATTCTTCAACCTGTCCAACTGATCACCACCGCCAATCCTCAACCTCCTGGTGTAGTGGCAACATCTTCATCCAACACTGTCCCTCATTCATCCAAAAGCACTAGGGGCAGAACCATGCAAACTCACACTGCACCAAATGCAACTAAAACCGTACAACCCACTCCTCTAGCACGCGCACCTCCCAAGTGTGCCTTGTGCAATGATTTGGGTCACAAAACCCATAATTGTCCGTAATTGCCAAACCTTCAAGAACATATGAAGACTTTGGACGATGACCTCAATATTCCAGTTGTCGAACTAGAAACCACCCCCCAACCATGTAACAAATCGTTGCGCACCAATCAGTCGTGCACCATAAGAGGAATCTATGACCATTACTCCCATCACTGTCCTGACTTACCTGAGTATCGACTGGTCCTCCATGAAATGAATCAGTCTTTTTTAGAAACCTCCATCACTACCATTGAGGAGAATCACCCAGCCGAATACTCCTCCTCGATAGAGGTTAACACTATTTATATGATTTCCATGAGTAGTGAACCAACCATCCCAACGAGCTCCAGTTCTACCTCTTCTGATCTTTCCACACAATGTTTTCGCAGTGACGAAGAAATCCTCGAAGCACTACCTGCACCAGAATTCCCTTTGGATGAAATGCATCATAGAGCCTACTTGATTCTCGAGGAGTCTACTCGTGTTATGGCCAACCAACATTTGGTCAAGTCAAAAGAATTCATCCATATCCAAGTGGACTGGTTTAAGAACCCCATCCCAACTCTTGATTCCATCAAGGAAGGTAACATGGCTAACATCTCGCCTACCATACGGGTTGATATTTCCATCACACCTGGTATAGTTGAGAATATTACGTTAGGTACCTCATGTACTCCTGTTGAAGTAGCTTCCTATAATAAAATATTCCAGTAGTCACGTGATGTTTTTACTTGGTCAGACACTGAGATGCATGGTCTTGAGCCTGCCATTGTTGAGCACCGTATCGATACTTGGCCTGATGTCCCACCCGTCTGCCAAAAGAAACAACCTATTCACCCCTCTAAACAACTAGCAGTGAAGGCCGAAATTGAAAAATTACGTCAAGCTGGGTTCATTTATCCCATTTCTTACACCACATGAGTGTCCAATCCAATGCCGATTAACAAAAAATAGGGCACCATTCGCGTCTGTACTAATTTTCATGACCTGAATTTATCTTGTCCCAAAGACAACTTTCCTATGCCTTTCATTGATCAGCTCATTGATGCATGTGTGGGTCATGATATTCTATCCTTCATGGATAGTTTCTATGAATACAATCAAATTCAAATTCGTAAAGAGGATCAGTATAAGACTGCCTTTACTACTCCATGGGGCACCTTTTCCTACCATGTTATGCCATTCGGTCTTAAAAATAGCAGTGCTACATTTCAATGGGCCATGAACTTTTTCTTTCATGACTTGGCCCATATTATCCTTGTATACTTGGATGAACTCACTGCTCAATCCAAGAAGTGATCCAACCACCTGGATGATATTCGGCAACTCTTTTTGTGTTGTCGCAAATACAACATTCGCTTGAACCCTCTCAAGTGTGTTTTTTTCGTTCCTACCAGCCAGTTATTGGGTTTCATTGTTTCCCAAAACGAGATCATTGTTGATCCTTTTAAGGTTCAAGCCATTCTTGACCTCCCATCACTACGTACATTACACCAATTGCAAATCCTTCAAGGGAAATCCAATTTTCTCCATCGCTTCGTTCTAAACTATGCTACCAAAGTTCATGGTTTCCTTCGCTTACTTCGGATGCACGTTCCCTTCGTTTGGGACGAACAGGAACAAGCATCTTTTGAAGCACTAAAACAATCATTGACTTCAGTCCCCTTGATTTCACCTCCTAATTTCTCGAAGGATTTCATCCTTTACGTTTCGGCATCCTAATATGTCGTTTCCATCATGTTAGTCCAAGAAGATAGTGCGTGACAAGAACATGTCATTTATTATACAATTCAGACATTGTCTGGTCCACCATTACACTACCCCATGTGGAGAAATCGGCCTTAGCTGTCGTCTTCTCCGTTCAAAAGGTACGCCACTACATTCTTATGAGCCAAACTACAGTCGTGGCAGACTCCAACCCTATGGTCTATCTCTTGAGTTGCCGCCTTCTTCAAGGTTGCATGGCTAAATGGATCGTTATCCTCCAAGAATATGACCTGACATTCATTATACCCAAGAGTACCAAATCCCTTTCATTGGAACATCTCATGACCGACTTACCATCTTCGTCATCCTCACCTCCAATCATCACTAGCTTTACCGACGATCACTTGTTCACCATTTTGTCGGATGACCAATGGTATGGTGACATCGTGATTTACCTACAAGTCACAGAACTCGATTCCACTGGAAATATTGGGAGAAATTAGAACTTCCTCTTCTGGGCTCCTGCACACTTCTCCCAATTTGCTTAGTGAAAATGACATGTGGAGGTGGGTTCCCTTTCTATTTATAGCCATTTTTTCCCTTTTTTATTTTGATCATTCCTGATTCATCCGAACTCCATTTTTTGTGTTGTTTGCACCACTGGATTCAGAATTCCATGACCGTGATGATGCTTGAGATCATTTCCCTCTCTCACTCAATTTATTTTTGGGAGTTATTTCCCATGCCCCCCGCCGCCTCGATTTGTATGCCACCCAGGATGTAGTCATTTTTTGCCAAACTTTGACCATTTTGTCTATCGCAGCCTATTCATGAGCCCTTCACTCTCTCCATACTATAGTTATTGTGTTATTTTTCCACCATCCATCTACTCGCAAGGAGGACCCATCAGTGTCCCCCCCCTTCCCTTATTGGTTCCCATGTTTGTCCCTTGATTGAACACTTCCTCCTTGATTGGATTTTTACATTTGTTCGATATACTTTTATCCCTTTTTCGGGCCGAGGAGCTCCTTTACGAAAAAGGAACTCATGGAGTTTTTGGTAAGATCTTTTTTGACTCCTTAAAGAATGAAAAGATCATCGAGCAATCTTGCTTCCTTTCATGCTCGTTAAAGTCTCCGAAAGGGCGTCTATCTGCTATAAGTTTAACCCTTTTCTGGACTTGGTAGACTAATTATGAAAATGGAATACTCTAGTCACATCAGCTAGAAGAGTTCTCCATTTCATACTTTTATGATTTTTTGGGCCTTGGGGACTAACACATGAAAAATAACCCCCTTGGAGTCTTCTTATTTCTTTCAAAATCTCTAAAATTGAAAGCAACCACGAGCATTCACCGTCCTGGGCTCGTATAAATCCACAAGACGGTACCCTATCACCATTTCAGAGTCTTCTTATCGCTCTCAGACTCCTTAAAATTGAAAGAACACACGAGCATGCACCATCCCGGGCTCATACAAATCCACACGACAGTATCCTGTCGAGCACACTTCTATCACTTCTTTGATCTCCTTAAACCATGAATAAGGCCCAAAGGTGCCTCTTGGCGTAACGATAGATCATATCTAGTCCCCCCATTATGGAAGCACCCCTAGCATGGTTTCCTTTGTTCATAGTATTTTGCGATGTGTCACCCTTGGAGTCTCTTGATCTCACTCATCAGTTCCCCCTGAGTATCCCCCATTGCAGCCACAATCCTTGATCCCTTAAGCTACAATCACCTTCCCTTAATTCAATTTCATATGCTGCCAGTTCAGCCTTTCCGTCATACTCTGAAAAAAGGAAGTTTGAGTCCCCCCACTCTGAGAGCCTTGTATCCCCCCATAGTATGTTAGTCTCACATCCAGTACTATCAACTATTAGTTGTACACCTTGCGCTCCTATCAAGGGAACATAATTTCCTTGGTAGCTATAGGCCTCCCTCTATTGACGCCAACACATCTATTCCAGAGGATAGACCTAGAGGTCCCTGTACCTTGGAATCATCTCCATAAGTGGTGAGTTACTACAGAGTCATGAACCATCTGAGAGGAGTCCTTAGTGTGAAATCTAACTCACAGTAGGATCAACTAGCTAAATATTACCTCACAATCAAGAAATTTGGCTAAGTATGCAGAAAAATAGTGTAAAAAGAATTATGGACACACAAATGATAAAAAACCAGTCACAAATTATCAAAACACTAGACACAAATGATCAAATAACAGGTTTATTATAACTATCCAACCCATAAATGAGTGGTGAATACATTTATATAGAATTTGGAATAATCCGTTTTCCTTTAGAGGAAGCTACAAGTGGCTAGCTTACATTGGACCTCAATCACCCCTAGGTTGAACAATAGGCTCCCAAATCACCTCAAATAGCTATGAATTGTCAATATGAACGTTGGGTAGGCATGGGAAGGCATTAATTATGGTCACACATGTGGTGGTTAGGATTTGGTGGAGTATAGGTGGCTAAGGATAGGCCAAAACAACAAAAAAGGGGCCAAAATGTCCACATACAATGCATGGGCAACTCAAGTAAAAGACAATTCCTTAAAATAGGGGATAAGGGCGCCTTTTCTCAAGTAGTGGAAATAAATGCTAGAGGTGGCCATAAATGTGGGTTCCTAACAACTAGTTTGACTGGATTTTGTCCCAGAAGTGGTGGATTGTGCTATAATTGCCCCAACTAACTTCTAACAACCTTGGATTGTCATCGTTAACCTTATTTTGGACCAATTAATCATCAAATTAATGTATGACTAAGGTCCTAAGGTGTAATTTTGTTCTAAAACCCCCCCATAAGCTAGACTTATGTAGCCAATAAACAAAAATGAGGCCTTGGAAACTAAGGCTCAAGTCACCTCTTACAACAATAATTTTTATTAGTCCATGTAACCAAGGTAAGGAGGAAAACCACATGGGAAATAAAACCTCCCCTCTAAAATGGACATGAAACACATATGGAAAATGTACCAGTCTTCACCATGCATCACTCACCCCAAGGAGTGATCTAGGGTAAGTGAAGGTCTTCTTAGTGAAAATCTTGGTGAAGATATCAACAGTTTGCTCAGCAGATGGGAAATACTGCAAGGCAATAATATGGTCATGCACCAAGCCTTAAATGTAGTGCATGTGAATCTCTATGCGCTTGGTCCTCTGCCTCTGTACTGGATTAGTGGAGATCTTGATTATAATTTGATTATCACACCAAATGATTGTGGGTGAATCAAATGCAAATCCAAACTCTCCAAGAATGCCTTGCAACCACACACATTGTGTAGCTGCATTCACTACTCCCGTGTATTCGGTCTCAGCTGAAGATAACGAAATAGTGCACTACTTCTTGCTAGACCAGAAAATGGGACCATGTGCAAGCATAAAAACATATCCAGAAGTAGAATTTTGATCAGTACTATCTCTAGTCCAATTAGAATCAGTAAAACCAACTAGTTCAAGTGATGAACACTTGCATAGTGTATCCCAAACTGCTTGGTACCTTGCAAATAATTCAAGATAATTTTGTCAGCTTTCCAATGGATCTCATGAGGCTATTTCATGTACCTTGAAACAACACCTACTGCATAAGCTAAATCTGGTTGAGAGTGAGTGAGATACAACAAGCTCCCAACTAGCTGTCTATACAGCGAATTGTCAACCAATGGTGAAGAACCCTAATCATGAAGCTTAACATCTGAAAGGAATGGAAATTTTGCAGCCTTCCATTCATCCATTTTGAACTTCTATAGCATATCTGAAGCATACCTTGATTGTGAAGCAGTGATCCCATCAACAAATTGATCAATCTCCAAACAAGGAAATTGTTTCAACAATCGTCGATCTGACGTGGAAAATGCACTTTGCAATGCAGCTTTAACTAATCCTAATTATTTGATGCAACTACTAGTGATCAATAGATCATCAACATACATTAAAATAATCACAGATCACTAACATGCTACATGTAAACATTTGGATCAGATTTACATCTCTCAAACCCTTGTGATAGCCGAAAATTGTCCATCTTGACATACCAAGCTCTCGGAGCTCAGTTGAGACCATATAGGGACTTCTTCAACCTGCAAAAAAGTGAAGGATCATGAATTAAACCTTCAGGATTATGCATATATATATCCTCATCAATATCCCCATGAAGAAATGCACTCTTCACATCCATGTGATGAACCTCCCATCACTTGGACGCTGCAATGGCCAAAACTAGTCCGATTAAGTCCATCTTTTCCCTAGGTGCGAATGTATCTGTGTAGTCCAATACATGGAATTGAGATAAGCCTTTAGCCACCAATATGGACTTATACTTCATATCAGAAACATCAGATTCCATTTTGGTTCTATACACCCACTTGCATTGCACCAGTTTTCTCTTGGAAGGAAGAGGGACCAAATCCGAAGTTTCATTGTCATGGAGAGAGTTCATCTCTTCTTTCATGGTTGTTTTCCATATTGGATATTTTGATGCTTCTTAATATGAATGTGGATCAGATCCAAGCATAAGAAAACATCTCCCATGAAGATATATATCACAAGAAGACAATGCATTGTGAAACTGAGATATAGTCTTCCTAGGTTCTTGTGGATCACCTGCAAGTTCACCGGTTACTTGTATTGTTTTATCAACCCACTTGGGCCTTGTAGGAGGGTCATGATCTGCATGCATGTCATCATATTCATCCTCAATATCATAATAAAAAATATCAGATAATGAATCATCACTTACATCGTCTTCAAGCAGGGGGTTTGAGTATTCCCCTTCTCCTTGTTCTGCTGCATGCATGGGCTCTTCTTCGAACTGAACACTCCTCTCAATGAAATTTTTATGATATGATGGGTCAAATAGGTTGTATCCATTTGCATATTATTCATATCCAACCATGATGGATTCCTTTCTTTGGGGATGCAAGGCCTTTCTCTTATCTAGAGGTATTCTAGCACCTTTCACTTCTCTGGAGGTATTCTAGCCCATGCTCTTGAGCCAAACACCCTGAAATGAGACACATCAGGATTGTGTCCCATCCAAGCCTCAAATGGAGTCATTACTTACAAATATTTTCATGGTTCTATATTATGAACATATGAAACACAATTAATGGCTTCAACCCATAGTTTAGGAGTCAAGGACTTAACCTCCATCATACAGGTAGCCATCTCCTTAAATGATCTATTCTTGCGCTCTGCTACACAGTTTTGATGGGGTTGTTAGAACATTTTTCCACCTATGTACATTAATCATTTATTAATGATGATTAATTAGCCCAAGTGATTAATGATTACATCCCTAAGTTGATTAGCTACTAAATGGTCAATTATCATGAACTAGATGGCAAATGTGAACAAGTGCTGAGTCAAACCAGCTAAGTGGAGCGCTCCCCAGGGAAATTAATGCACTCAGCATGCCTAGAGCACCCTCCTCAGGTCATTTAATGCACTCAGCATGCTTCTCTTCTACCTAGGGCGCATTTGCTCTCTTTGTGGACAATCTTGCCTTGTTTTGTCACATTTTTGACCAATTTTAGACTCCAAACCTCTAACCAACTAGTTTCTTCACATGTGTGAGGTCACATGGGCCTGTCCAGTCATTCCCAGCATTCACACTGCAGATTCGAACCAGTTTGGGATGGTTTGGGATATTTTGGTCAACCTAGGGGGGTTTGAGCTTTTTCTAAGCTAGATCAGTGTGAACACTCCAGATGGATTCAAATTCTTCCAGATTTGTATATATGGGTGTTCTTAACCTTTGTTAAGGTTGGACAATTAATAATATTGACATTATTCACCAATTCATGTGTATTGTTCTTCATTCATTTAAAATTTTTATGCTAATTCTTGCAAATGTTGTGCAATCTTTCACCAGTGAGGAATCCACAGTAGCTAGATTCAACTGTGCTTGAGATTTTACATGGTATCAGAGCTCTTGGAGCTAGAATTTGAACCAGCAAGACTGTTGTAGTGGATTGCCAGAAGCAGTGGAGAAACCACATAATTCCTGAGGCCATTGCCTTGAGCTTAGTGGAGAAATCTAGTGGCTCCTCTTAGGTGTGATGCTCTCCTGAATGCACCCACTATCCATACAGGGTTCTAATCTGTGAGTGTAGATCCCTCCAGAGTGATTTGAGAGTTGTTTGCAGGTATTGGAGTTCAGCATTGTCAGCAAGTGCGAATTGCAGCAGAGGAGAATGGAGCCATCTCACCCAAACGTGCTCACACCCTTCAACTATTTCGATTGGAAGGCAGAAATGGTGATTTTGCTGAGATCCAAGGGTCTCTACAGAATCACGATGGGCACTGAGGTTGAGCCAAACTCAGCTGTGGAGAAATCCAAGTTTTTTAACAGAATGGATGAGGCATTTGGCCTCCTTTGTCTCAGCATTTCGAGAGACCTCCTGTTTCATGTAGAAAGTCTAGCAACTCCAAATGAAGTGTGGCTCAAGCTTGAGATACTGTTTGGAAAGACTGATGAGATGAGAGGCCACCAGCTCGAAAATGAGCTTGTCTCACTGAGCCCAGGGAATTTCGATTCCATCCAGGACTTCTTCACCAAGTTCAAGAACTTGGTCTTGCAGATCAGACAATGTGGCATAGAGAAGAAAGAAGAACAGTTGGTGTTGTCCATTCTCTCCAAATTGGGTTCTGAATACTCAGTTTTTGTGTCTTCCTTCAACTCCACAAGGCTCACAGTTAGAGGTTGGAAGATGCCATCCTTGGCTGACTTCATGGAGATGCTAACTCAAGAGCAAGACAAGCTGGTCTTGATGGGCTCCATCAAACAAAAAGATCAAGTTCTTGCAGCTGGAGATTCGAAATGTGGAAGAGGCAAGCAAAAACCCAGGGGGTCGAAACCTCAAGAGAAGAAGAAGAAGGATGAGAGGCCCAAATCCTCTGAGGGGGTTTCGAATCCTGTCAAGAACAAGGGAAAGAAGGCTGAGAAGACAAAATGTAGCTACTGTCAAAGAGGTTTTCATCCAGAGAGCTCATGCATGAAGAAAACCATAGACACCATGACCCATCTCCTACAGAAAAATAACATTCCTCTTCCTGAAAGTTCCAAGAAGAAGGAGTGCGTTTCTGAAGACAAGGAGAGCTGCCATGCTTTGGTGGCTAGCTCATCTCATTCACCTTTGTTCATCATTGATTCAGGTGCCTCAAGGCACATGGCTTCCTCAAGAGACTCGTTTTCTGAACTTTCTCCCTACAGTGGTCTCTCAATTCGAATGGGAGATGACTCAGAAATCCCTGCTCATGGCATTGGGAAAATCTCTATGGAGAATGGATTCTTCTCCAATGTGCTGTATGTGCCAAATCTTGCAGCAAACTTGCTCTCTGTATATCAAATGACACATACTGGAGCAGCAAAGAAGGTGGTCTTCACTCAGGATGAAGTGGAGATATCAGAAATTACCACCGGGAAAATTGTTGCAAAGGGTGTTGCAGACCATGACATGAAGATGTACATGTTCTCCCACTTCCTCGAATTTTCTTCACCAAGTGTGCTGCTGTCACATGGGAATGAGACCAGCAAGCTATGGCATCAAAGGTATGGGCACCTAAACTACATATATCTTCAAGTTTTAAGCAAAGAAAATATGGTAGAAGGGCTGCCCCAAATCAGATTTTCGAGTGGAACATGCAAGGGTTGCATGATTGGGAAACATCCTGAAAGGAAGTATGACAAAGGGAAGGCTATGAGGGCTGATCAACCTCTTGGGATAGTACATTCTGATCTCATAGGGCCACTCCCCACACCCTCCTATGGCTGCAGCAAATATGTGCTCACCTTCATCGATGACTACTCAAGGTACTGCTGGTTATTTTTCCTTAAGCAAAAATCTGAAGTCTTTGATTGTTTCAAGAATTTTAAGAGCATGGTTGAGAACTTCAGTGGGAAGGCCATGAAGATTTTGAGGACTGATAATGGTAGAGAGTATGTCAACAACAATTTGCAGCAGCTCTGTCAAGAGCATGGCATTCAGATGCAACACTCAGTGCCCTACACACCTCAGCAAAATGGTGTTGCAGAGCGCAAAAATAGAGCACTGAAAGAGATGGCAACTTGCATGTTGCAAGCAAGGGATTTGTCTCCTAAATTATGGGCTGAAGCTATGAATTGTGCAGCATATGTTCAGAACAGGGCACCACACAAAGCATTGCAAGGAATCACTCCATTTGAAGCTTGGATGGGCCACAAGCCAAATGTCTCACATTTCAGAATTTTTGGCTCAAGGGCTTGGGCCAGAATTCCACCGGAGAAGAGAAAGGCATTGCAGCCCCAAAGCAAGGAGTCAATCATGGTTGGGTATGCAGAGGATTCCAAGGGCTACAAGCTCTTTGATCCATCCACTCACAAAACTTTCATTGAAAGAAGTGTCAAATTCGAAGAGGAAGAATTTTTGCAAGCTAGTGAACAAGGTGATGGGGAATGCTCATTCCCTCGTCTTGATGATGAAGTAAGTAGTGATTCATTCTCTGATATTTCTGATTCTGATATTGCTGAAGATGATGTTGATATGGATTCTGAACATATCCCTCCCTCAAGGCCCAAGTGGGTAGAGAAAACAATTCAAAGTGCCGGAGAGCTAGTGGGAGATCCCCAAGATGCTAGGAAAACTAGATCTCAATTTCACAATTCCTTTGCATATAATAATTCTGATCTGAGTGAGGCATGTTATTTGATGGTTGGATCTGATCCAATGTCATATTCAGAAGCATGTACAGACCCAAGGTGGCAATCATCCATGCAAGAGGAGATGAACTCACTCCATGAGAACAAAACTTGGGATTTGGTCCCTCTTCCTCCCAAGAGGAAACTAGTGCAATGCAAGTGGATTTATAGAACCAAAATTGGATCTGATTGCTCTGATCTGAAGTATAAGGCCAGGTTGGTGGCTAAGGGTTACTCTCAGGTCCAAGGAGTGGACTATACAGAGACATTTGCACCGGTGGCAAAGATGGACTCCATAAGACTAGTTTTGGCAATTGGGGCTTCCAAGCGATGGGAGATTCATCACATGGATGTAAAAAGTGCCTTTCTTCATGGGGATCTGAATGAGGAGATTTATATGCAGCAGCCTGAAGGTTTTATCTCTGATCATACACTTGTTTGCAGGTTGAACAAATCACTCTACGGGCTCAAGCAAGCTCCTAGAGCATGGTATGCAAAAATGGACAATTTTCTGCTATCTTTGGGGTTTGAGAGGTGTAAGTCTGATCCAAATGTGTATATGCAGCATGTTAGTGATCTGATATTGATTATTGTACTGTATGTTGATGATCTTTTGATCACTGGTAGCTGCACCAAAGAACTTGACTCAGTTAAGAGAGCATTGCACAGTGCATTCTCCATGACCGATCTAGGATTGCTAAAACAATTTCTGGGTTTGGAGATTGATCAATCTGTGAATGGAATTTCTGTATGTCAGTCAAGGTATGCTTCAGATTTGCTGCAGAAATTTAAGATGGCTGAATGTAAGTCTGCAAAATTTCCATTTCTTTCAGGAGTTAAGCTTACAGAATGGGGTTCTTCACCACTAGTTGACAGTTCGTTGTATAGACAACTAGTTGGGAGTTTGTTGTATCTTACACACTCTCGACCAGATTTGTCTTATGCTGTTGGGGCTGTTGCAAGGCACATGCAAGAGCCTCATGAGATCCATTGGAAGGCAGCCAAGAGGATCCTTCATTATGTTCAGGGTACTAAGTCCTTTGGTATCCATTATGCTGCTGGTTCATCCCTTGAACTAGTAGGATTTACAGATTCTGATTGGGCCGGTGATTGTATTGATCGGAAGTCAACTTCCGGTTATGTCTTTATGCTTGCACATGGACCTATATGCTGGTCAAGCAAGAAACAAAGCACTATTTCCTTATCTTCAGCTGAGGCCGAGTACAGGGGAGCAGTCAATGCAGCCACACAATGTGTTTGGTTGCAAGGTATTCTTGCAGAGTTCGGGATTGTCTTTGATTCACCCACTATTCTTTGGTGTGATAATCAAAGTACAATCAAGATTTCTACCGATCCAGTACAGAGGCAGAGGACCAAGCACATAGAGATACACATGCATTACATTCGGGGTTTGGTGCATGACCGGATCATAGCATTGCAGTATTGCCCATCCAGTGAGCAAACTGCTGATATCTTCACCAAGTGTTTTACCGAGAAGACCTTCACTCACCTTAGATCTTTGCTTGGGGTGAGTGATGCATGGTGATGATTGGTGTATTTTGATATATGCCACATGTCCATTTTAGAGGGGAGGTTTTATTTCCCATGTGGTTTTCCTCCTTACCTTGGTTACATGGACAAATAAATTTTATGATGTAAAAGGTGACTTGAGCCTAGTTGCCAAGGCCTTAATTTTTGATATTTCACTAAGTCTAGCTTAAGGGGGGGTGTTAGAACATTTTTCCACCTATGTACATTAATCATTTATTAATGATGATTAATTAGCCCAAGTGATTAATGATTACATCCCTAAGTTGATTAGCTACTAAATGGTCAATTATCATGAACTAGATGGCAAATGTGAACAAGTGCTGAGTCAAACCAGCTAAGTGGAGCGCTCCCCAGGGCAATTAATGCACTCAGCATGCCTAGAGCGCCCTCCTCAGGTCATTTAATGCACTCAGCATGCTTCTCTTCTACCTAGGGCGCATTTGCTCTCTTTGTGGACAATCTTGCCTTGTTTTGTCACATTTTTGACCAATTTTAGACTCCAAACCTCTAACCAACCAGTTTCTTCACATGTGTGAGGTCACATGGGCTTGTCCAGTCATTCCCAGCATTCACACTGCAGATTCGAACCAGTTTGGGATGGTTTGGGATATTTTGGTCAACCTAGGGGGGTTTGAGCTTTTTCTAAGCTAGATCAGTGTGAACACTCCAGATGGATTCAAATTCTTCCAGATTTGTATATATGGGTGTTCTTAACCTTTGTTAAGGTTGGACAGTTAATAATATTGACATTATTCACCAATTCATGTGTATTGTTCTTCATTCATTTAAATTTTTTATGCTAATTCTTGCAAATGTTGTGCAATCTTTCACCAGTGAGGAATCCACAGTAGCTAGATTCAACTGTGCTTGATATTTTACAGGGGTGTGTAAGGCAAAGAATGTTGAATTTGAATGCCATATTCTTCACATAGTTGCTGCAGGTCCTTATTGATATATTCCCTTCCATTATCAATCCTTAATACCTTCATCTTCCTCCCACTGAAGTTCTCCACTGAAGCTTTGAAAACTTTGAATGATTGGAAGAATTCATATTTTTGCTTGTGAAAGAAAACCCAACAATATCTTGAGAAATCATCAATGAATGTTAGGACATACTTTGAGTTGCCATAGGAGGGTGTAGGAATAGTTCCTATCACATTTGAATGGACCAAACCAAGAGGATGAGAAGCTCTCCTTTCCTTTCCCTTCTCATACTTTCGGTCTGCATGCTTCCCAACAATGCACCCTTTGCAAGTTCCTTTGGAAAATATGATGGTTGGAATACCTTCAACCATGTCTTCTTTGATCAATTATTGAATATATTTGTAGTTGAGGTGTCCAAACCTCTCATTCCAAAGTTTGCTGACTTCATTCGCATGTGACAGAAGTGCATTAGGAGAAGAGTACTCATGAGAGAACTTGTACATTCTTGGATCATGATCTGCAACATCAACTGCTACCACTTTCACTGTAGAAACTTCATAAATTTCCACATCACCTTGAGTGAAAATCACTCTCTTGGCCGAACCAATGTGGGTCATTTGGTAAACAGAGAGAAGGGTTGCTGCAAGATTTGACACATATAGTACATTACTGAAGTACCAATTTTCTAGATTGATCTTCCCAATGACTCTTGCCGGGATATCTGAATCATCACACATGCAAATGGAAGGACCATTGTAAGGTGAAAGAGTAGAGAAAGAATCTCTTGCAGAAGCCATGTGCCTTGAGGCACCTGAATCTATGATGAAAGAGAAAGATTATGAGGTACTAGCCATCAATGCATGGCACCTCTCCTTGTATTCAGAAACACCCTCCTTCTTCTTTGAACTTTCTGGAAGAGGAATGTTATTCTTCTGGAGGATATGGGTCATCATATCAATGGTATTCTTCATACATGCACTTTTAGGGTGCCAACCTTTTTGACAATAAGTGCATTTGGTCTTTTCTTTCTTCTTTCCTTCGTCTTTTAAAGGATTCAAACCCCCATCAGAGGATCTTGGCTTCTCCTTGTCTTTCTTATTCTATGGATTCTTCAAACCCTTGGAATTTTTCTTTCCTCTTGCTTGCTTCGAATCCCCAGCTGCAAGAACTTGATCCTTTTGCTTGATGGCACCCATGAGGACCAATTTATCATGTTCTTGTGTAAGCATCTCCATGAAATATTCCAAATATGACATCTTCCAATTGTGAACAATGAGCTTGGTGGAGTGAAATGTAGAAACAAACACATAGTACTCAGGATCCAACTTCGAAATGATGGAAAAAACCAACTGTTCATCCTTCTTCTCAATGCCACATTGCTTGAGCTGCAAGACCAAAGATTTGAACTTCGTGAAGAAGTCTTGGATGTTCTCAAAACTGCTTGGACTCAGTGAGATCAAATAATTCTCAAGTTGGTGTCCCCTCATCTCATTAGTCTTCCCAAACAATGAATCAATCTTGAGCCATACTTCATTTGGAGTAGTGAGACTGCCAATATGAAACAATAGGTCTCTCAAAATGTTGAGACAAAGCATGCCAAAAGCTTCATCCATTCTGTTGAAGAACTTGGAATTTTCTACTGTAGAGTTTGGCTCAGCTTCAGTCCCCATGGAAACTCTGAAGAGACCCTTAGATATCATATGGATTATCATTTCGACCTTCCATTCAAAGAATTTTAATGGAGTGAGCAAGACATGAGACTTCTCCATTCTGTATCTTGCGCACTTGGTGACAAAGAACACTATAAACCTGCAATGCAAACTCTCAATCACTCAGGAGGGTATCTTAACTAGATAATTCGAACCCTGCATTGACAGAAGGCACATTTGGGAGTGCATCACACCCTAGTTAGACTCCAAGGTATTGCTCCAATGGCTTCAAGTCAATAGCCCCAAGTACTTCTTTGGTTGCTCCACTGCTTTTGGTGCACTTCTGAAGCAGTCTTAGTTCGACTAGAAGCTCTAATAGCTCTGATACCTTGTGAAATATAACTCATAGTAGGATCAAATAGATAAATATTACCTCACAATCAAGAAATTTGGATAAGTATGAAGAAACATAGTGTAAAAAGAATCATGGACACACAAATGATCAAAAACTAGTCAGAAACGATAAAAAAATAGACACAAATGATCAAATAGCAGGTTTATTATAATTGTCCAACCCATAAATGAGTTGTGAATACATTTATATATCATTTGGAAGAATTCGTTTCCCTTTGGAGGAATCTACAAGTGACTAGCTTACATTGGACCTCAATCCCCCTAGGTTGACCAATAGGCTCCCAAATCACCTCAAATAGCTACGAATTGTCAATCTCAATGTTGAGTAGGCATGAAAGGCATTAATTATGGTCACACATGTGGTGGTTAGGATTTGGTTGAGTGTAGGTGGCCAAGGATATGCCAAAACAACCAAAAATGGGCCAAAATGTCCACATACAATGCATGGGTGCCTCAAGTCAAAGGCAGTTCCTTAAAACAGGGGGTAAGGGCACATTTGCTTAGGTAGTGGGAATAAATGCAAGAGGTGGCCATAAATGAGGGTTCCTAACAACTAGTTTGACTGGATTTTGACCCATAAGTCGTGGATTGTGCTATAATTGTCCCAACTAACTTCTAACAACATTGGATTGACATCATTAACCTTATTTTGGACCAGTTAATCATCAAATTAATGTATGACTAAGGTCCTAAGGTGTAATAATGTTCTAATAGTTAGTGCCTCTTAGATTGGTTGTTTCTCATGTGCTCGACTTCAACTCCATTATCATACTGTTGAGATTCATGCAAGGTATTGGTCCCTTCAGTTATTGGTAGAAGACCCCAGATGTCCCTTGACTCTAGCACATTGGTGAGTCTATTTGGAACTCCCAGTTGTATGTTCCCATGGATATTCGGGCTGCGTTGGTGACAGTATTCAAAATCCATTCAACTATATGCTTCCTAGAGTATCTAGTTCAGATGTAGTTCAATGTACCTTTGAGATTATGACTCTAATTCGTTGAGTCCATACAGTTGTTGGACACTTTTAGATCTAGTAGAGCATCAGTTGTTGTGGCACTGCATTCAGGATGGATGCCATTATTTCCATGTATCAGTTCTTCAGATCAGTCATGGTTGGACCATGACTATGTCGCGTTTGGACCATTATAATGTAGAAAACCGTTCTCTATGTATTTTTCATGTCCCCTTTGGGCCTCATTATTATTTGTATATATTGATATGAGAATGGGTATGCCCGCCTCCTCCATATATTTGAGATTATGTTCCTCATCCATTATTGAGGCGATGTATTTCCATTTTTTCCCTCGTAGTTTATATGAAGCACCTGTTCCGGTCTCCAACCAGTTTCTTCTCTCCGCCATCACAATTCTCATACCCATGGAAAAATATCATACCTATGATGTCTATCGACCATACGATGATCTCCTTCCTTCACACATCAGGGTACAATATGTTAACACCCAAAAATTGTTCACTAGATCATCTCCCTAGTCACATAACCCATTTGTCCACTTTTCCTACATTTTTGGCCTCCAAAAACCCAAAAATCCCTAAATTGGTAACCAAATGGGAAAAAGTCATTATTTTCCTCCTCAATTAATCAAATTCCTTCAAAAAAGGATAAAATCCCACAAAAAGGGTCAAAATCCCCAAAAGAGAAAAAGGGGAAAACATCAAAATAAAAAAAAAGGAGGGGAAACTCAAAATACCATTGGTTTCCCAAAGCCATGGTTCAATACTCCACCACCAAACATTACTATAAAAAGGTGATGGAGGTCCCCCATTCAACATCCATATATAACTCTTCATACCCTTATGCTGCCAAAATTCTTGTTGAACTTGAGCCTATCACCTTGAGCTTCTGTTCCCCATTTAGTTGAGTCTTGGCCACCTCTTGAGCATTTGGAGAAGAGAATGGAACTCTGGAGACCCGGCGCACTAATCTTCGTACAACTACAAGGGCCCACATATAATCACCTTTTGAGGTAACTCTTATTGTAAACCCTTGCTTGCAAAATAATACACAAAATATACTTCATGGGTTCCGATCTATTTGTTAGTTTTTATTGCAATAATTAGTTAGATTTATTTTCATTGTTATTTGCATTCTCACATTTTATCCATATTTATGAACTGCTACTAAGGGTTCCATAATCCTTAGTAGGTTCTCTTTAGCACGAGATGGTGTGAAAACACTAGCTACACATAGCATAATCTAGCCATAAACTAAGATAACCTAATTTAATGTAGCCCACCATACCCAAACCGAGCATAACCCACCCAACATGTGTCTACCCTAACCAACATAGCCTAATCCTACCCCATTCTAACTTGGTTTAACATAATTTTACCTTAGATAGGACATCCTACTCTATCCTAATATCCCTACCCTATCCTAGCCTAATCCACCCTATCTAAGCCAAGGAAAATTTTAGGGGATAAATTTCTCCCATGGGCTATTTTTAATCCCTTTTCTCCCAAAAAATATTCGTCAATTTGTTTTTTTTCAAAAGTGATTTGCCCAAATTCCATGTGTTAACTTTTTTTTACTCTAAAAAGTGCCAAAATTGTCCAAAAACTATATAAAGTCCTTGGAAATTTGATTTTTTAAAAATCCCCAATCATTTTATGGTTGCAAGTTTATGAATTAGTAACAATTGCCAAGGTTTTTATACTAAGAAAATTATGGATTATTAAAATTTTCCCTTATCTAAGCCTACATTAACCTAGCTTTTTCTAACCTAACCTTTCCTAACCTAACCACACCTTGCATAGCCTCATCTTGGTTCACCTAAAATACCTTCTACGAACCATCCTACACTAGCATAAACTAACCCAATCTAGCCCTGATCTAAACTAACCTAACATAATGTAGCTTCTCCCACCTCAATTCATGGCTATCCTAACCTACACTAACCCCCCAATCTTAAGCCTACCCTAACCAAACTTGGTTTAACATAAACTTAGCTTATAGAGCCCCACCTAGAATAAACTAACCTTCCTAACCAACCCTACCTAATCTTTGTCTAGCTTATCCTTTTTAGCATGACCTTTCCCTGCATAGTTTTATGTCACATCACCTAAGCTTACATTGCATATCTTATCCAAATATAACCCTAATCTAAACTAACCTAACCTTTCTTAACCTAACCATACCTTGCATAGCCTCATCTTGATTCACCTAAACTACCTTCTATGAGTCGTCCTAGACTAGCATAAACTAACCTACTCTATCCCTAATCTAAACTAACCTAACATAGTGTAGCCCCTCCCACCTCAACTCATGGCTATCCTAACCTACACTAACCCACCAATCTTAAGCCTACCCTAATCTAACTTGGTTTAACCTAACCTTACCTTATAGAGCCTCACCTAGCCTATAAACTAACCTTCCAAACCAACCCTACCTAAGCCTACCCTAATCTAGATTAGTATAGCTTATCCTTTTTAACATAACCTTTCCCTGCGTAGTTTTACCGCACATCACCTAAGCTTACATTGCATATCTTAGCCAAATATACCCCTAATCTAAACTATCCTAGCCTAGTGTAGTCTAACCTACCTTAACCTAACCTAACCAAACCATCCCAAGCCTATCCTAACCTAAACTAACCCACTCATCCCAAGTCTAGCCTAACCTAAATTGGTCTAAACTAACCTTACCTTGCAGAGCGTAATATAAACTAACCTAAACTCGCTACTCTAAGCCAACCTAACCCACCCTAATTCAACCTACGGTAATTGATCTTTGTCTATCCTATCATTTTTTAACCTAACCTTACCTTACATAACATGGCCTTGATTCACTTATGATTACCTAGCATGGTCTAGCTTAACCTAATCTAACCTTACTTATCCTATCCTAGCATAAAGTAAGATAGCCTAACATACCTTAATCCACTAGTGGAAAATGTGAGATAAATGACATAAAAAAATTCTAAAAAGTGCATATAAATGATTAAATTTAGTCACATGACTAATAGTAATTTATTGTAAGTCATTTACAACGACTAAATACATGAATAAAAAAATGTAGTTATTTATTGGTTGTTCTAATTGATTAGTTCGGTTGTATATTTAGTCATTTTTTAAGTCATTGATCGTATATTTAGTCATTTTTTAAGTCATTGATTGTTGTTAATTGATGATTTATTTAGTCATTGACTATTTTTAATTGGTCATTTATTTAAAAATTGATTGTTGTTAACTGGTCATGTATTTAGTCATTGATTGTAAGTTAACTGGTCATTTAATTAGTCATTCAATGCATATAATTGGTTATTTAGTTAGTCATTAAGTGCAGTTAACTAGTCATTTATTTAGTCATTGATTGTTGTTAATTGGTCATTTAAATAGTCATTGATTTATGTAGATAGGGCACAAAGGAATTAAACCACCAACCTCCTACCTATAAGGCAGGTGCTCTTCCATTGAGCTGGCACCCTTAAATAGAATATATTATATAAGTATACATGAGCTATGTAAAACATTAACATGATGACTTTTCCAAATATTACAATGGCACACAAAAAAATATAGTAAAGCTCAAGTAAAAAATATGAAGTAAATGATACCAATGATAAAATCAATAACATAAAATAATTCCAAATATTTTTTGTTTGATATCTTTAGAAAGTGCATAATAGGCCAATTTGAGAACACTCTCAAGTTTTCCCTTCAAACCAACCATAGTGTTCTTTAGGCAGTGAGGGAATTCCATGCCACTGAAAGTATACTGATATTACACTCCATCTTTAATTTGAATTTCTAAATATGTTTTCAAAACAAAATATATATCATTCATAGAATTAAGCACATTATGTACATGCATGAACTAAAAAACCAATTCCCCTACTAGAAAATAATGCTTTCCCCTTGTGTGTTATGCAAAAATCATGCTGAGAGATCAACATTATTTCAAGCTGGTATTAATGCAAAAGTGAAGAAAACAAATTGCATTATTAGATATAATTAGATGTGTTGCACCCTGAATGTCTCCATCATGATAACAGTGGGAAATTATGTTGGTCCTTTAAACAATGAAGTGACAATTTACATGTGGTTATTCTGGGTATTTTTGTACCTTGGTTTGTGGTTATGCACTGTCCCTTTCTCAATGCTCTAGTACTTTTTAGTTTTCTTTGGTGGATTGGAACCTTTGAGGAGTAGATCCTCTGTTTTGTTGGCTCAATTTTTTTGGGTGGAGGTTATTTGGTGTCCATTTGTCCTCAAAATTTGGTGTCCTATCTACGCACTTGTTCACTTGGTTAACTATAGGTAATGGTTTTGGCTCACCTCAGTCCATCTCATTCCAATTATTTATTTTATTTCCATCAGGTGGCTTAGAGACCTTTGGGAATTGCAGGACGCTTGGATCTCAATGGATTGATTAGGGTGCCATGGAAAATCAGCTCAATGAGACATTTACAATGTTCATAGGATCCTTTGGAGGTATGAAGAGTATATTAATGATAATAGGACTTTAGTACTCTAGGTGACAATTAGAGTGTATAGTCATGAACAAAAATGCAACTCTCACTCTTCTATGGTAATGGATCTTTTGATGCAACAAAAGAGGTAAATCCAAGCCTTGGAAACCCCATGCTCAGGTATCAGGCTCATAGTTGACAATATTCTCAGAGGTTCTCAATCTATAGGTTTAAATCACACACTATCCTTAGGCCATACCTCAATGTCTTCATGTAAAGAAATATCAGGAAACTGATGAAATAATTTACCTTATCATAAAGTAAAGATCAAGCCAACAAGATAAGGTAAATAATACCAATTATAAAACAATGACTTATTTCATACCTTAAAGTCTTTGTGCAAAGAAATATCCAGAGACTGATGGAATAATTTTTCCAGCATTATAAGTGAATAATATGCCTCTTTCCAGAAAGATAACGTGTCCTCCTCACCAAATACTTCTTTTCCATCTCCATCAACAATTATTGCACATTTTAAGATGTTTATTGTTGTAATTCTTACATCTTCTATGTGTGCTTGAAATTTTTTCCTTATGAATTCAATCAAGAGACCTAAAAATTGCATAATGATAAACAATAAATGTATCACCAATTAAAAGTAACCAAATTCCATGAATAAAGTTGTTTCATGCCATTATTACTTTTAGAGAACATATAAAGTTAGTATACATATGTAGCTAGACGTCATAGTTGTTGCTTCTCACTCATATACCAAGAAAGAGTGAATACTAAAATCCATTGTACTGGTCACTGATTTACATGTCCAATCATAACTTTCAAAATTGTTCCTACCATAGCTCAAACTTGATTATCACTATCATTAACTATATGGGTCACCAATGGTAGGGAAAATGTCTTTGCTTTCTCATCTACCACATTACTAGGAAATTTCAAGATCATCACATGTAATATCTTCAGTTTGTAGCTTCCTTTCCATTTGTATGCTCATAACAACAACAAATGTTGTTGAAAGAGTCAAATTTAAACTATTTATGCGTATTAAGTTAATGGGTAGTAGAGAGATTTCAAGTTGGTTTTGCATTTTAAAGCTCTCACATCTCTTAAGGATGTTCTTTCAGATGTGTTGATTTGGCTTGCAAATGATGGATTTGAATTGCAAGTACTCATGGGTAAAACCGAGACCGAGTGAGTACTCACAGGTTATTGATGAGTCATTCATTAGCCAAAACAATTTGCTTAGGCATTCTATAAATTCCCAAAAATTCCCCTTTTGCTCATTTTCAGATTAGAATTTTCGTCCATTGAGTTGAACTCTTGAGTCTTTTCTCTCCGAGCCAAGTCAAGTAACTATGTTTTTTTCCAAGGTTAATCAATAAGTAGAAAGAGATCCTTATTTTCACCGATGATAAGTAATTTTCCAAGATAGGCATGGAAAACATGTCGAAGAGGGCCAAGAAATTATTATTAAGGTAATTACAAACAACTATGAAAGGTGTATTAAAAATTACAACAAATAATGTGTAAAAAATTTCCATAGAAGGTATAGTTTACAAGAAAAAATATAGATAGTCAACAAGATGTGGAAAGGAAGCGATTAAGTTCTTAGAAAACATCTTAATTTGGGAATAACTTAAAGTTAGTAAGTTATAGTATGGTATCCAAGCTACAAAGAAAGTGGTCCATTTCTTTATCTTATTCAAGGGGAAAATATTATACAACTAAGGATTACTACCATAAAAAACAAGACTTGGATCTATAGAATGGTTGCTAAAATGAAGTAAAATGTGCCACCTAAGAAAAAATTGGTACAAATAGAACCAAATAAATATGTAACTCAATAGTACTGTAAAGTAACATTTAATTTTAATTTCACGTAATCATGAGATTTTTTTCCACCTAAATTTCTAAGTGGACGCTAATCATCATCACCATTTGCAACTTGCCTAATTCTAGAATATCTCATTTTATTGTTCCAACAAGTAATAATGCATACAATGTTGGACTATATTTGAGATGATTGTACTAAAAGGCCTAAAGTCATGAAAAACAATTATGAGTTTATAAATATTAATATTTTTAAATAATGAATCTCACAAATATTAATAGTGTCACTTTAAGATATTTTATTGAAACACTTGAAATTGCACACTTGATAAATTTTTCACCACTATGAAAAGTTTTCCTTTCATTCCATTACACCTAGCTGAAATTCAGTAAAACTTATAAAACATAAATTCTTTTCAATACTATATCCTATGTATAAGATCTCACTGTTTCTCCCATACAAAAGATCAAATATTTCCATTAGCATTTGTAGTATGCCCATCCTCATTACCCCAATCATAAAATCCATTCAATTCAAGAACAGATGCATCAACAAGCAAATATTCATAGTGCACGAAACAATGTTACTGAATGTAAATTAAATTAAGAAGAATCCAATAAAAGAAAAAAAGGTACTGACAAATATGAATTTCAGAAATATAATTGTAGGGCCTTACCTATAACTGTTGTTCACAACTTTTGAATTTTTTAGAACAATATTTGAACTCTATAAAATAATTTTGCAACTATAGAAACCATCCAAAACAAAAAAATTAGGCTATCCAATGATAAAATACCATGTAGAGGACATATCCACACAAGCCATAGAAGTTGAAAAATCAAGATCTTATACAATTTGATGGATAAATCATGTGCAATTATTGTGAAATTATAAATCACGGAATATCATGGAGCTGCGTATACCTCATAGAGAAAGAATGAGCAGAGAAATTGAGGCATAGTGAAAAATATAGTAAAAAAGAGCAGAGAATTGAACATGCATGAGAACTAAGACAGGAACATAATAATGTCACACGATCCAATAATCAATATAGTAAAAAATTATGTTACAATAGAGATAATTCAAATGTCAGAGGAGAATTCAAGTCTTAGTCAATCTAGCATAGGAATTGTCACCTCTATTAGTGCTCAAAAGCTCCCAAACTCAGTTAAACACAACCAAATCTTAGTTAATTGAAGCTCCTATTAGTTAACTGATGAAAGAATACCATAATGAATTTTCGCAAGTAGGGCTGAAATATTTTATTCATCAAGGCCTGGAATGTGGAAGGAGCATTAGTGAGGCAAAAGGGCATGACCAAAAACTCATAGTGGCCATTATGTGTGCGGAAAGCTGTTTTAAGGATATCATCCTCATGAACCCGAATTTGATGATACCCAGAATGGAGATCCAACTTGGAGATACCCAGAATGGAGATCCAACTTGGAGAAAAATTGAGCAGCATGAAGCTCATCAACAACAGGAATTGGAAACTTATCCTTGATATTGAGGTGATTAAGTGCTCGTAAGTCAATGCAGAGGCACCATGACCCATATTTTTTGTGGACAAGAAGAACTGGTGAAGAAAAGGAACTAGTGCTTGGGCGAATAATACCTTGCTTCAGTAAGTCCTGAACGAGCATTTCAATCTCTGTTTTTTGGTGAAATGGGTAGCGATAGGGCTTGATGTTGGGAGGAACGCTTCCAAGAAGGATATAAATACGATGGTCCTCTGTCCTTGAAGGTGGCAATCCCACTAGTTTAGCAAAGACACCTGTATATCAATCCAGAATTTGGTGTAGATCCAAAGGAGTAGTGGAGACTGCTGATGGTTGCATCTGAATGGAATGGATCTAAGTGATGACACCATGTGAATTATTCTTAAGGAGTTTTTCTATGCGATGTGAAATGATGATGCTGAGAGTGTAGGGACCCCATTTTGGGTTCCCCCCCCAAAAAAAATCCCAGTACGATTTTTCAGAAGAAGATATAAAAGCCATAGATCTAGTTCTATCTATTTTAGTACATGAATGTCAATATATAAAACTATATACTCAGATTTATTCATTCTCAAAAATATTTAGCAACATAAATAAAATAAATACTTCAAACCTGTTTTCGACGGTTGGTCCAGCGAATCGATGGAGTCCTTGAAGTTGTTTCCACACGATCCAATCCAATTTTCTGACGAAGTACCGAGTGACCCCTCGGTTGACCTCCCTACCGTATCGAGGTTATTATTCTTCACCCCGAATCCCTGAGCTAATGGGGTCGTAAGAACACACAAGCTAGCCTCCCGAAAGGATCTCCCAATCCCTGTTCCGGCTAATCCCAACTCCAAGGATCATAACATAATCTCTTGCTCCCTAATGTTGGATGGTCCCTATAGAGAGACCCTGGTTGTAAGCCTGTCAATGTGTGTTTTTTTCCATTGGGGGAAAACTGCATCCAAAGTTCAGCAAAATCCCATAATATGGGGTTAAGTGTGCATAGCCATTGAGCGCCCAAAACCATATCACATCCGCCTAAGGTCAAGGAAAACATGTCAGAGCATAGGTTATAATATCCCATAGATATACGCACATTACGACACTTCCCTTTGCAAGGTAAGGTGCCCCCATTAGCAACCATGACTTCAAAGTTGGAGCAAGGATGAATAAAACAATCATCCTGTTTGGCGATACGAGGGTCAATGAAATTATGAGTGCTACCAGAATCAATGAGTATTGTAAGAGGAAGCTTCTTGAAGTAACCCCTGACCCACATGGTTTGTGGGGTGGTGATTCTAGCTAAAGCATGGAGAGATATCTCTGGCTAGTTGTCCTGAGACGGAGGGTCAATAGGCGGCTCTGGAATGTCAACTTGAGCATCCATTGTATCTGGATCTTCTTCACCAATTTCAGAGGCAGGCGGAGAATCCATATCCAAGAGATAGAAATTTTGTTGAGCACATCTATGTCCTCGAGTGAATTTCTCATCACAATTATAACAAAGCCCTTTTTCCCTATATGCTTGCATCTTGGTTTTAGACAAATGCCTGATAGGAGTTGGGCGAGGAGTTGTTGGGATGGGAGGTCGTTGAGAACCCATATTTCGGAAGGGAACAAAAGTGGGTTTGGAGCGCTATTGGGCTACAATCTTGTATTATTCCAACTTAGCCAATCCCAGGGCTTCCATCATTATGTTGGGACATAACATTTTGACCTCAGAGCGGATTGCATCCTTTAGACTACTGATAAAAAAAATCCGGTAGAAGTCATCAGGCAGTCCTTCGGTGTGGTTTGCTAGTTTCTCAAATTTTGTTTGGTACTCTCTCACAGTGCCAATTTGGAGAAGTTTAGTGAGGGATCGTGTGAAGTCATCAAAAGTACTAGGACCAAATCGTTGCAAAAGGAGTTGGAAAAAATCTGTCCATTTTGGCTCTTCATGAGCCCTTATGTACCAATGGTACCATTGAAGAGCTTCCTATTCCAAATGAAAGGATGCAAGTGGAACTTTGTTGACATCAAAAGTATTATGCAGACTGAAATATTGTTCTGCACGATAGATTCATCCAGTAGGATCAGTACCATTTAAGAAAGGAAAATCAAGCTTCGAACCACGGAAGTTGCTGGAAGAAGAGAACCCATTGTCTGATGAAGACTCAGACCGTTGTTTGTTGTTCATGGCTGAATGCTCAAGATGGAGGCCAAGAAATTTTTCATCCAGATCCTGGAGTTTGGCTTGGATGGCTGCAAGTGCTTCTTCCATGGTTTTTGCTCCTGCGCGGGTGACAACCATAACCATGAGTTTTTTTTTGGTGAGTGGGTAGAAAAAAAAACCAGAAACTGTTTCAGTAAAGGAAAATCTGGATTTGGGAAAAAATATGAAGGGTAATTTGGGTTTGACTAGGTTTTGGACCCAATCGAATGGACAGGGAAGCAAAAAGGAGGATTTCAGAAGCGGGGTGAAAGAATGAGAAAATTTGGCAGAGAGGGACAAAGAAGCAGAATTAGGAAAGGAACTCTATGGTAAAATTTGAAGGTGATTGGGTGAAATACGAAGAAGTTATGACAAACCCTAAAAATAGACAAATGTGGGATTTTGGGCTTTGGGAAGTGGAATTTAGGATAGGGTACTCAGGAATGAAATATGCAGAATGGGATGATAGGGGTGTCAGGGAAGTTTCAAGGGAAACAGAGTGAAAACAAGGGCGATATGGCCAAAAAACAATTTTTTTTTTCTAGAATGGATCTGCAACGGTGCAGAACTGATCGAAAAATAGATAGATCTACAACAGCCCGGAACTGATTGGAAACATATAGATTTGCAATGATGTAGAACTGATTAGAAACAGAGGGATCTGCAACAACGCGGAAGTGATCGGCAATAGTTTTGGACAGAGAAAATATGCGATTTTGCAGCTGAAAATAGATATGGACCCCAAGTATGCTCGGCTTCCTAACGGTTCAGGGGATTCACTCGGCCACCAATGCTGTCTGACAGCTTGCGTATTGGGGCAGTACCCCTCACTCCACGACTCAGGTAAAACTGATAACCGCTTTTCCACAAATGATAGCTCTTGGTTTACCTCATGGGTGGGAACTAGTCAATCATGTAGGGGTCGTTGCCCTTTTCGCTGGCAAGTCCTCTTAATGGGCCAACTACTTTGGGTTTCCTGTGGTACTCCTCACAATGAGTTTTAGGGATTATGCCCAAGTACTTCCTACAGTTAAGTGGATAGATATTATTCCCAGATCCAAACCTGCAACAGATGCGAATTTTTTTTTAGCATAAATTTCACCCAACGATCCCAAGAAAGTGCTCTGATACCAGATGAGAAAAAACTACAACAATTACTTGATGAATACACGATATATTAGATCACAGAATATTTTTATTGATCGCAGACCACTTCGAGGGGGCAACCTCCTTTGAGCAAGCTCAATACAAAATAACTTCACAGTGCCTTCATAGGCCTCAACACACACTTATATACTAAGTATAGGCGCCAATAATATGGGTCAAAACCATGGGCCAATACAAATTATGGATCAACAATACTGTGGGTAACTTACAAAGCATATGCGCCAAACAAAAATAACACAAACTATGGATCAACAAATACTACGGGATGACTTACAAAGCATATGCATCCAACAACAATATACTAACAAAGTAAAGACATGGGTTCCTAACAAGAACATAGGACCAAGCTTAGTTAGAATGGATAGCACCAATTGCTCATCCTTATTCTCAATGCCACACTGCTTGCATTGCATGACCAAATATTTTAATTTGGAAAAGAATTATTGGATGGTTTCGAAACTGCTGGGTTGAAGAGAAATCGAGTCATTATCCTGAATATGGCCACTTAGCTCATCTTGTTTTTCGAAGAGGGTCTCCAACTTCAACCAAACCTCTTTCGGAGTCTTCAATCCATCGAGGTGGAAGAGTAGATCTTTGGAAATATGAATACACATGAAACCAAATGCTTCATCCAATCTATTCAGATACTTGTCCTTCTCAACAACTGCTTGAGGTTTGAACTCCTTTCCAATTATTACCCTGTACATTGACTTGTTGCGCAACGACAACTACATATCATCCCTCTAATCAATATAATTGAAGGGTGTCAGGATCCTAGAAGAGAGAGGAGCATTCGAATTCTCCATTAGAACTATTGGAGAAAATACAATGTGGTACTGTTTTTACTGCTGCATTGAAAAAATTTCTATAAACTGCAAACAACTATCAATTTTGGAGATGGAATACTATTGAGCACTGCTTTATGACAATAGGCACATTTTTTATAGATTCTTCACACTTGGCTAGACCTCAAAGGATTTCTCCAATGAATTCAATGCAATGGCACCAAGATTTACTATGGAAATCCAGAGGCTTCTGGTGCACTACTTAAAGTAGTTTTTCAACCTACGCTTACTAATCTCTAATACCATGTGAAATTCTAAATCACAACAGACCATGGAGCTGAGTATACCTCACAAATAAAGAATGAGTAGAGAATTTGAGTTACAATGGCAATTGTAGTAAAAAAGAGCATACAATTAAAAATGCATGAGAACTCAGATAGGAACAAAATAATGTCACATGATCCAATAATCAAGATATTCAACAATGATTTTACAATAGAGATAATTCAATTCTTAGAGGATAATTCGAGTCTCAGTCAATCTAGCATAGGAATTGTCACCTCTATCAATGCTCCAGAGCTACCAAACTTAGTTAAACTCAACCAAATCTCAGTTAACTGAAACTACTGTCAGTTAACTAAACAAGGAGGGTGAAATCATGATTTTTTAATGCAAGTCATTTAGAAAAGTGTGCATGAGGCCAAAACTAGTGGCTATCGGAGCATAAACCCCCCAGAAGAGTCATCTAACTCAGGTGGATAGAACTAGAACATTGATTTGGCTCCTTTAATGTAGGGAAAATAACATCACTAAGTGTTAGAAAATGGTAAATAATGCAAGTAGGACAAGGATGGAGTATTAAAATATCCTAACACTTATAAAACATGTTGCAAATATAAATTTTCATTTTTAAATTGCTTTCTACATTGTAAAGATGTCCTCCTAGCAATAGCAATAGATTCCTGCAATTTCTGATAATTGGAAACATATAAGTTTTCATGTTTAAATGAAATGATAATTATTTTAAATGTTTTCATTGCTTATCAATGTTAGCTATGATTTCTTCTGCATCTTTGACCTGAAGAACTCTTTCTTATAATATTCCTCCTCCATTTTAGCAACCTATTTCAAGAGAGAACTTTGTATTAAACAGACAAATTAAGGGATACCATAAATAAATACCCAAAATTCCCTGAAGACATTAAATCACTAGCATGTGGCATTTTTCAATGGGAATGGAAAGCAAAACTGCATTATGTATGAATCTATGAGTCATTGATAGGAAAGAAAGCATACTGCAATGATTCTATGGAAATACCATTATCACATGTATTTCATTGGTTACTAAGGTTTCATCACATTCCATGCCTATGTATCCACCACCAATTACAACAACTTTTCCCCCAACACAATATGACATGACATTCACAATCTTGATGCATCATTGAAATCTTGCAAATAACATATATTTTGAGCAATTAATCCAATTATTCCAAACTCCTAAAGCTTCAACACCTTTATGAGTACATAAATGAATAGAGGAACATCAATAAGTCTAGTTGGGAAGCAACCAGAGAATTCAGTGCATGCACATCTTTGTATTCAATAATAAGAAGCACTAGAAGACAAATAAGCATGTGTTTTAGCTATCTTTCACATGTACTTGTGTGTATGAAAAAATGGATGGACATACATAAAGGACCAATGGAAAGTCCAAATCCTCTGGAAAAAAGAGGATAATTCCATTTCAAAGAAATTTCATACCTGAGCACTAGTTGCAATAATTAAATTTTTGTATGTTATGGTTTCTCCATCTATTGTCTATAACATCTTGCACTTCACATCAATTGACCTTATCTAGGTTCCAATAACAAACTCAATTCCTAGAAAATAAGAGTCAGAAGATCTATCTATTATTACCACAAAAGCATAGAGAGCAACACAAATAAAAAAACAGATCTGTCTATTACTACCACAAAAGTATAGACAACAACACCAATAAAAAGCATTCTATTAATAACACCATACTCTAATGTGAATTAACATAATACTAAGGAAGTTTTGTCATTGATCTTCACAAAGAAAAGTTTTCTTTCTATGAATCTTATGCAACATGCACTTTTAAGTCTTAAATTCATATCAATAAATGTCTTCTATTCAATTGGAGCTGGAGGTATTTAGTGCTATGTGCTTCATATTTCTGCATATTTGATTGCATATATATGCATTTTGAGGTTTCACATGTCATTGTATGGCATGGTTGTCACGGCCACGTTTTTCCGCAACACCCACAAGCTTATGGGAGTCTTGCACTCCAGCCCAAGAGGCTGACTTGGGTGCCCAATTGGGAAAAATGAAGTTCGGTTGCACGGGACTTAGCAAAGAGGCAAGAGACAGATCAAATGAAGTGGTGCGTAGACCATGCATGGGCGCACTCCCGCAAACGAAGTCCACACTCACCCATCAATGCATGGAAAGCCCGAGAGTGGGGGAGCGGTTTCAAATTGTAAATTCGACGAGAGAAGGGGCGCCAGGATCACCCTTGGACCATCGGATGTTGGGAGTATCCGCACTAGGCCAAGCGCCCATACACGCATGGAGAAAACGCCCAAGTGTCCAACACTTAGACGTAAAATGAATGAAGGCACGACAGAGAGCTCGAGATGGAATCCTGCCGAGTGTGGGTTGGAAGCCCACTGAAGTTAGGTTGGAATCCCTACGAAGATGGGTTGAGATCCCACTGAAGTCGGGTTGGAAGCCCGCCGACGTATGGTTGGAAGCTCGCAAACTCGAGATGGGATCCCTCCACGAAGACTGCATGGAAGATTTGCGAAGACAAGTTGAGAGCCCATCAAACTCTAGATGGGAGTTGACCATGAAGTTAGGATTAAATCCCACGAAGATATTTCGTGAACACGGGTTGGGAGCCCACATGAATACCAGTTGGAAGCTTATAAGTGAAGATGATTTGGGAGCTCGACAGCAGCTCGGGACGGAAGCCATGGGACGATGCCCAACGAATGGACCATTGACGCATGGACTGCAGAAGACTTGGACCAAGACCATTCGAAGTGGTACATTGGTAAGGAGTTTATGTGGGCGCCAAGCAAAGGTGCACCCAAGGTGGGTCGCACCCTCCCACAAGACACCATATAAAAAGGCTAAGGAAAATATCTAAGAGGGCAGATGCAAGTTGGAAATTTGAAAAAGGAGAAAGTTTAGAGCTAGGGAGGCTATCCAAGCTCTGTCCTTCTGCATAGTCTATTCCAGCAAAATCTGGTGGCAGCAAGGTGTTGCAGCAGTTTTGAATTTGGAAGGTTCGCACTAAGTTTGTTTGCAGAGTGAGATAGTTCCGTAGTAGCAAGGTGTTGCAGAAGTGGGCAGTTTCATGAGTTAGACACCCATTGGAAGGGTCTACTCTATCTTTGTAATTTGTATATCTATTGTAAGATGTGTTGCTGGTTTGGCACACGCTGGAGCTTTGCTAGGGAAACTCCACCTGTTGTAAATGATTTATTATACAAAGGCTTAAGGGTTGCTGGTTTGGAAACCCCAATTTATACTTGTGTGTTGTATTTACTTGATGTCCATGCACGTGTAAAATTGTCCAAGTGTTGGATGCTAGACTTACATGTTAACAAGTTAAACAAGTAAACAGTTTCGAGTGTTAAGTTAAAACAAGTTCCGTAGGTTAGGCGTAGTCTATCGGTGCAACGCTTGAGTTGGTCACGCCCTCAAGTCGTTCTCGGGAAGTGCTGCACACCACATTTGGACGCTGGTGACTAGCGAAAAAGTGTGGTTGTGACAGTTGGTATTAGAGCATAAGTGCTTTGACAGTTGAAGGGTTTGTGAAGAAATCTCTTCGTTTCAGAGCTTGGTTAAGCTCGCTGAAGCTCATTTAGATCAAGGGTTGCATGGAAGGTCGTAAGCCCATAGGGTCGTAGAACTGCAGGACAACAGATCCACAGTCGCAGGACCGCAGAACTGCAGGCACAGTGGTGTGCACAAGGTGCATAAATTTGGTAGATAGTGACGGTTCCGCAGAAGCAGTTGCAGGTTTGACGCAGAACAATCGTTTGGGTTGCAGAAGCAAACAAGCTGCCACAGTTACAACAATAGTTTGAGCAGTCCCTTGATAGGATCACAAAAAATCGAGAAGCTTGATCCTTGGTCGCCGAAGTCCAGGAGAGCTCATTGTAATCTCTCAGGAGTGTGTTTTGTTGGGACACCTCCGTTGCGACCGCAGAACAAAACCACAGTTTGGGTAGGCACTCATAGGTTGGCTTGGAAAGCCACTGCGTTAATGTGTTGCAGGAAACTGAAAGTGTGTTGAATGTTGGACGGTTGCAAGAGTTCGTTGGAGAAGCTACGGAGAAGATCCATGAATCGGTTAAGAAGATGAACAACATGGCAGGAGCATGCTGTGAACATTTTCCAGATGCGCTGGAGGAAACAACGAAGTGTTTGTGAGAGATGGGATACATATTTTATAAGATGTCCCATGAGCAGGCCAAGCAAGAATCACTTCGGTTGTAGGAGATTTACTAAGGTAGAGTCGCAAGACACTTGAGGAGAGTCAAGCTGGTTGCAACCAAATGCACCAAAGAAGAAACATATTGACTGCTTCATTTGCGAAGGTGACCACTATGTGAAGTTGTGGATGAAACTTGTTCAAAATATCCACATAAAACTTCAAACTGGATGAAAAAAATCACAGAAAACTTTGATATTCACTATAAACCACACAAAAAATTTCAAATGGCTTCCACAAACTCCAACTCGTGCAACTAGGTTTCTATTCCTAGGTATCTATAGAAAAATATTTAGAAATGGATGTGAGGGAGCTTGAAAGCAGGGCATCCTCGACATCAGAAGTATCATATTTCAAGAGAAAACAAAAATTTATTGCTTCCTCCCAAGATAGGTGATAGATAATCCCCCAAATTTTTTTGCCCAATTTGTTTTTCCCCATTTTTCCCATTTTTCTTTGCCCCATGAATTTCAATTTTTAAAATTGGTTAATAATATTATATTATATACTAGTATAATGTATAATATAATATATTTATATACTAAAAGCATATAATATTATATATTATTTATATATTAAAAATAAACATATAAGATTATATATTATATATAAGTTTAACATATTATTTATAATAACATACTATATTACATTAATTTTCAAATGTAAATTGTTTTTATAAAATATGAAAGAAATATGATTAATGTCTCTTAATTCTTAGGTGTGTAGGACTAGTGGGGGTTGTGCCTTCATAGTCTACCATGGTCATGGTCATATAATAAAGGAGGAGGATCAAGGAGATGTTCTGATAATATTCTTGCATGTTTATAGTTTCTCTCAACCCATCTGCAATGTTCCCACCCCCGGATGACTTCAGATACATGACATAATGCATGTAATCTAGGTGTTGCAACCTGGTATTGGGTGATAATAAACACAAATGCTAGTTTATAGGAGTATTTTTTTTTTAGTCAATAGGGATATTTAGTCCTTTTTTAGTCAATAGGGGAATTTAGTCATTTTTTAGTCATTTGTAATTGTGTAACTAAGTATTTTTTATCCGATGACTAAAATAGTCATTTTTAGTTTAAAACAATCACGTGACTAACTTGTTTAGTCACCTAGCCATTTATATCACATTTTTCTACTAGTGATCTAATCTAACTTAGCCTAACCTAAATTAACAAACCTTAATCTATCAAAGACAACCATAACATACCCTAAATTAGCCTATTCTATGAGTAATCCAAGCTATTTCTTTTAACAATTCAAATATTAAAGCTATTTATAGTATTCTAGGTGAATATTTGGATATTAAAATTATACATATAGATATATAAGTGAATATTAAATAAGTTTTTGGCATATTTTAGGAATTTAATAATACCTTAAAAAAATAGGTGAAATTTTAAGCTAATTGGTAATTATATATATATTTTTAAATGACTAAAAAATACCAAGTTGGAAAAATTTCTCCCTTAAAAAAGTCCGAAATTCCTATCATATCCAATCCTAACCTTACAAGAAAAACCTACCCTACCCTACCCTATCTTACCAAAATGTGTTCTAACCTACAACCAATCATACGCTATTATACTCTATATTAGCTTAGCCCAATCTAGCTTAGCCAAACACCCTATGTTAACCTAGAATATTATATCCTACTTGAGCCTAACCTGAACCTAACCTACTTTTACCTTAAATTAGTCTAGCCTAGTCTAACATACATTGAACTACTCTAACAAGCCTTATCCTAGCCTAAACTAGCCTAACAATTACTAGCAAAAATTAACTTAGATTAACTTAATCTACATTAACCTAGCCTATCCTAGCCTAACCTATCTTAACCTAACTTACCATACCATACAAAACCATAGCTATCCTACCCTAACCTAACCTAGCCTAACATACCTTACCTTATGCTAGTCTAGCATGGCCTAACCTAACATACCTAGCCAAACCTAACCTATTAAAAACTAGCTAGCCAAGATTAGCCCAACCTATCCTATCCATGTTTATCTCATCTCAACTTACGCTCACCTAACATAACCTACCCTAGCCTAAGCTACTCTAACCTTACATAGCCTAACCCAACGCCTAACCTAGCCTACCTTTCCCCATCCTACCATAGTGTAGACAAACATGTTTTAATCTAGCCTAGCCTAACCTATCCTTACCTAACACATTCTTGCCTAACCATATATACCTTAGCTTAAGCTAACCCAACCTACCTTAACATATCCTAAACGAGCATATCGTATAAAATCCTAGCTTACCATACCCTAAGATAACATAACTTAACCTAACCTAACCTAAATGATCCTAACCTAACTTACCCTACCTAGTGTAACCTAGCTTAACCTAACCTACCTTAGCCTACCATTACATAACCTAGCCTAATTTAGGGTTTCCTAGACTATCCTAGTCTATTTCAAAATTAAACTCAACCACCCTAAAATACCCTAACCTATCATTTCCTAACCTAACTACCCTAATTTATGTTGATGTATATGTAACTTCGGAATGTATTTCACATATATGTATATTGTATTCCTATAGAGATGTTATTATTCCTCTATACGGAAGTGTCGTCATTTATATTGTAAGTGTCGTAACTTATACTTGATGGGTTACTAGACCACCTTGTTGGGGTCGGCCCTGTATAAGTCATGTGGGTCAAAGAGTTATTAGAAAACCCTACTAGGGGTTGGCCATGTGGGTCAAAGAGTTATTAGACCACCCTAGTGGGGGTCGGCCTAGTCAACATTATGTTAAGTCATCAAGTTGAGGCCGACCTAGTTGAGTAAAGGTCAAGTCAAGTTAGTGTATAAATAGAGAGTGTGTCTCTCTCATTTTACACATTCTATTCTCTCACTCACACTTTGGAGAGTGGCGCACTTGTGGAGGAGGAGGCTCTGCTGCTAGGAGAAGACTATCTCTTGTATTCTGGTTGTATCATTGCTCTATCTATCTCTGAGGAAGTTATTGGGGTTTTTCACCTTTATGGTTTTCCCCAAGTAAACTCTGTGTCTCTTGTGTGCTTGCATTATTGTGTCCATGATTGATATGCTGTAGATATGATGTACATGTTATTCTCTCAGTTAAGATCTTAGATCAGATTGAAGCAAATTCTGAAAATTTTACATGGTATCAGAGCTAGCCTGAAAGATGGCATGATATGGCATGTATGACACTTGTTTCACTTACGATGCTAGGGCTTGATATAGCAAAAACCCGTCTTCGTAGAACTTTCGCTATAAATCCATTTTGGAGACATTTTCGGATGTGAAACTTTTACAGGTCGAATATTAGATCCCCATGTACCTTGTGACCAAAGGACAACCTCTAATTCGTTGTAATTTGTGATTTATGATCTATACAATATAGGGTTTCTGCCTCTTCCAGATCTGAGTCAAAATCAGGTGACCTTGGGAAAAAGATCATAACTTGGGCTAGGAAGCTCCAAATGTAATTTCGTAAAAAGTGACAGGTATTAAGTAGACTGTACTATCGTAGGAAAATTTTTCAGAGGCCGAAGTTGAACCAGTGACACGCGGAATGCCTTACAAGTTCACTCTCCTGTATTATCCCATAAACAGGTCACGTTGCGACACTTGGAATATCTCTCTATCAGAGAATCCAATTGAGGTCAGACCTATTGGGATGGAAAGATAACAGGTTGGGGTATCTCAAGAAAATTTTTCAGACCTTGTGGATCGAAAAGTTCAGAGTTACACCAGAAATAATCAGGCACATATTTCTGTCAAAATAGAATTATTTTTGAGCACCTTCATTCATGGCTTCCGGAATTTAGGGCTTTGGAGAAAGTTGGAATTTTTGTAATTGGAGACCAAAGATGGATGCTACTCATCAAAATCGAAATTTAGAGACCAAGATCAGATTTTTTGGTTGGGCAGAAGGCCGGGCTTGATCAAACCCCACTTCGGGACTTTGATTGGAAAGATGGAAAATTAGGGCTTCTACAAAAATTGGAATTTTGGAAATCTGTGACCACAGCTGGAAGCTCCTCAAAAAAATCGAAGCTTAGAGATTTGAATCAAATCTTTTGGTTGGGTTAAGCTCTGGGAAACTCAAACCCTAATTCAGGGTCCTCCCTAGTGAATCCGAAAATCTAAAAGGCAATTTCGAGGGGTGAAACTTTGCAGTTTTCAAATTCTGAATATACCAACTTGATCAGCTCATCAAGGTGCATATTTCTATCCTTTCGGAAGTTTGAAATTCAAAGTTTGGATTTTTGGGGTTTCTCTGACAAACCCTAATACAACTTGAGATCCAGTTCCTGCAAATCAAGTGTATTGGTTTAATCCTAGAAGAGGATGGATTGGTCACCTGCATAAGTGAAGAAGTTCCTGTCTCAGAGGGATATGAGGCTAAGGCCTTCCATAAGAAGATTACAAGCAATCTTGATAGGTATGGCTTACAGGTATGTTTCATGGTTAAGTTTATCATATGTTTGTCTTCATATCATTACAGTACAATCTTGATTTATTACTATACTTGTCGTATCACCTTAATAGAAGATATTCATTGATTAAGGTTTCGACACTTATGAATGTACTAATGCATTGTGATGTTGTATGAGGTTTATGTTGTTCGCTAACATAAAAGGTACACCAAGAAAGACAAATCATGTTCTACTTCAAGAACATATGATCATGGTGACATGAAGACAAAGATTCATCCATTGTCATGGATCTCATAGAAGATCTACTTTCGAGGTATGTATAACTCGGTCCTACAATGGTTAACCTATGAGACATGCAGGTTACTAGCACAAGTCACTGAAGAGAACCAGAAGACATTATGTGGGTATGTTAGACATAACTAGCTAGCATTCTAATCTAGGTATGTTTTTCCTATATCAAGCTAGAATCCCCCCTTGTGTTAGGATCTTATACTGTTGTGTTGTTGATAATGATTATTCATGAAGTCATAGGTTTGAATAGTCATGGATGTATGCATATTATGTTTCTTACCATAATTGATGATATGACTAACCAGAAGAATCATGAAGTTATAGGTTTGAGTAATCACGGGTTTATGCATTGATGATTTAACTAATCAGAAGAGTCCTAGGATCAAATAAGAATATGCATGAGTAAAATAAGACTTCCCTGAAACCTTGAATACTAATGTTTATTATCTGTGAGTGATCATGACTATACATGTTTAAGATTATTGTGTTTTGATAGTATTAAGATTATACTAATAAATGTGTGATTATGTATGAGACCTCAAGGATAACACAATGATGATACTAATAAGCATGCATAGTGATTAAGGATGGATGTAAGTTCAAGGACAGGTAATCTAGGAAGCAAATATCAAGAGGGAGCACACTCCATTTGTTCCTGCAAGAAAGCAAAGGAGCACATTTCAGTAGTTTCTACAAGGATGCATGTATTCAGAGGGAGTTGACCACTTCTCACAATCCACATCAGAATGGAGTTGCAAAGATTCAGAGGGAGTCCACCTAGCAACCAAACAAAGATAAGTATTTGAATTGTCATTTCTTACATAATGTTATTCAATGATGTATATGCTTATGTTCCTAGAATTAGGTTGTGTATTATGCATATTAGAATAGTTGCATTGATGAACAATATACTACTAATATACATGGGTAAGTGGCCTATGGCACTGTACAACATTCCATTGCTACTTATCTAGAATGAAACCTCTTTGCTGACATGTTAGGAGTTGTGCACACTCTTAACAATGTTCTGGTAGAGATTGGAAGGCATCTAGAACGTTATGGAATATGGATAAATGTTGTATTGAAGCATTGGCTAAGATAATTGCATGACTGTATGACATATTTCTTTATGTGTAAGAATTTGTTTTGAAAACTATGAGATGTTTTATAATCATGCAATTTAACTTGTTGTGTACGAAAGATCGTATACCATCACCTAAAAAAGAAGGACTACAACATTTGTTCAGCAACAATCTATTAAAAATATTGAAGACATTGAAGTTCCTAGGATCTGGGAAGAATGCCATGATCGAGGAGTACCAGTCGATCACGAAGATGTTTGGGATGCAGTCCCAAGACCTGAAGGGGAGTCTATAGTGACTTCCAAGAGAAGCTACAATATCAAGCATGCTATAGGTGGTAGCATAGAGACTTTTGCTCTTGTATCCAGATACACTTCCATTAGATCAGTACTTGCTCCGGCCGCAGTGATGATAGGGAAGATACACCATATGGATTTCAAGACAGCTTTCTATAGTTGAAGAAGAAGTGTATGTGGAGCAGCCACTTGGTTCTGAGACACATGACAAGGATTCATATATGTGTAGAACTTGGTATGGTAGGATAGACAGCTTTCTATCCAGTTTGGGCTTTACGAAGAGTAAAGCGGATTCCAACCTTCACTACAAGGTTGAGGAAGGCAATCCAGTGATACTACTATGTGGATGACCTATTTGTAACAAGTGAGGATATATTGATTGTCGACATGCAGAGGAAGCTTGCTGCCAAGTTCGATATGAAGAAACTTGGGGATGATGCACTATTTGTTTTTGGCATGGACGTGTGGCAAAGTGCAGATGGAATCTTCCTTGGACAAGGGAAGTATACAATAGAGATCCTGAAGAGGTTCGGGATGATGGACTGCAAGGCTATGGCCACACCTATGGCATCGAACCTGAAGCTTTTGTGTGATGCTTCATCCGATCCAGTTGATATCACTATGTATTGTTAGATGATTGGGTCCTTGATGCACCTGATGAACACGAGACCAGATATTTGCTTTGCAGTGAACACATTGAGCCAGTTCCTGACGGATCCGAGGAGTGTTCACCTGGTAGCTGTAAAGAATATTCTGAGGTACCTGAAGGGTACAATTGACTATGGGCTCAAGTATGATGCGAATCAAAAGTTTAACCTGCAGGGTTATGTTGATTCAAATTGGGTAGGCAGTGCTGCAGATAGGAAGAGCACATCTGGGTGCTGCTTCAGTATGGGATCAGGTGTGATCTCTTGGTTTAGCAGGAAGCAGTCCTGCGTAGCACTAAGTACAGCCGAAGCAGAGTATGTTACAATGGATGAGCAGGTTGCAGATGTATTGACCAAGCCGTTGGCCAGAGTGCAATTTGAGTACTTTAGAGAGAGGCTTGGTGCACTTCAGATCGAGGTTCCTTCCAAAGGGAAGTGATGAGTCTAGAAGATGCAGATGCACATGAGCTTTCCTGACATGGTTGATGTGTTCTCCCTTGGTTGTGATGTAATTGCTGATCCATTTTTCACATGGTGGTAGATGTGTTCTCCCTTGGTGAAAAAGTAAGGGTTGGAGCCTTCCCTGAATGGCGGTAGATGTGTTCTCCCATGTCGGTGGTGTAAGTGCTGGATGATGTGCATCTAGGCTGTGCTTTGTGGATGATGAGATGATCTGAAGAGGATGATGCTATGATGATCAGGAGGATCATGGATGATGAGCATCAGGACAATGCTCCAGTTACTGCTTTATGTATGCATCATGTTGGATGCTGGATATAATCAGTTGGATCATTTATATGTATATGTATGTACGCATCATGTTGGATGCTGGATATGATCAGTTGGATCATTTGTATGTATTTTTGTATATGCATCACGTTGGATGCTTGGACCATGTATCTATATATGTATCAGGTGGATACATTGTATGATTAGGTAGATCATGTATGTGATATGCATCAGGTATGATCAGGTGGATCATGTATTTGTATTTGTATCAGGTGGATACATTGTATGATCAGGTAGATCATGTATGTGATATGTATCAGGTATGATCAGGTGGATCATGTATTTGTATTTGTATCAGGTGGATGCATTGTATGATCAGGTAGATCATGTATGTGATATGTATCAGGTATGATCAGGTGGATCATGTATTTGTATTTGTATCAGGTGGATACACTGTATGATCAGGTTGATCATGAATGATGATATGTATCAGGTAGATACTTGGTATGCATCAGGTAGATGCATTGTATGATCAGGATGATCATGGATGACGAGCTTCAGGATGTTGCTCCAGATGACATGCAGAAGGATGTTGCAGTGATGATGATCAGGATGATCATGTGTACATCAGGATGATGTATGGTGAGTATTAGGTTGATACTCTGTGGCCGTGGAACAGGTTGTGCAGATAAGCATGCAATTTGTGCCCTAGGAGATTTGCAGATAGTCTTTCAAGGTTTTGCCTATGGCATGTAATTTGTACCCTAGGATATCTGGCAAATGCTCTTTCGAGGTTTTGCTTGGGAGGACATATAATTTGTGCCTTGGGAGATCTGCAGATAGTCTTTCGAGGTTTTGCATATGGCATGTAATTTGTGCTCTGGGATATCTGGTAGATGCTCTTTCGAGGTTTTGTCTTATGGCATGTAATTTGTGCCCTAGGAGATCTGATAGGTTGAGCCGTGTGCTTGTAATCAGTCCTGGGATGCTCTTTCTAGGTTTTTCCATGACCACATGTAATTTGTGCCCTGGGAGATCCGATAGGTTGAGCCTTGTGCTCATAATCAATCCTGGGATGCTCTTTCGAGGTTTTGTGGTGACCACATGTAATTTGTACCTTGGGAGATCTGATAGGTTGAGCCTTGTGCTCGTAATCAGTCCTGGGATTCTCTTTCGAGGTTTTGTGGTGGGGTCACATGTAATAAGTCCTGGAGATCTGGACATTATGAAAAAGGCCTCAAATGCTCTTTAGGGTTCTTGCTAGTCAAGAGACTCTTTTAAGGTTTTGTGACGCATGTAATAAGTCCTGAGATTTCCACAGTAAGGCCAGTGATGACAAAGACCTGCAGGTGGTGGGCCTACATCCAGTATGAAAAAGGACTGGCTCTGTAGAACTTCTTATGACGAGTAGATTTAGAGATTGATTGAGATAGCAGCGGCAGTGACGATGATCCAAAGAAGATGACTTGTGCTAGAAGACCCGTGTCGAGAAATACCTTCCTAGTTAAGAGGGAGTGTTGATGTATATGTAACTTCGGAATGTATTTCACATATATGTATATTGTATTCCTATAGAGATGTTATTATTCCTCTATACGGAAGTGTTGTCATTTATATTGTAAATGTTGTAACTTATACTTGATGGGTTATTAGACCACCTTTTTGGGGTCAGCCCTGTATAAGTCATGTGGATCAAAGGGTTATTAGACCACCCTATTGAGGGTCAGCCATGTGGGTCAAAGAGTTATTAGACCACCCTAGTGGGGGTCGGCCCAGTCAGCATTATGTTAAGTGGTTAAGTTGAGGCCGACGAAGACGTGATATAATAGGCTAAGTTAGGGTATGTTAGGAAACCTAATACTACAACAGGATGAATTTTTCAGAACCATAGGATTCAAAATTTGAATTTTACCTCAATTTCAAGCTGGCCCTAAAATAATATTCCAATGAGGGTTTGAAAAAAGGTATGCCATTTTAAATTTGAATAATTTTGAGTAGAAGGACATAATTGTGGTGAAATATAGGGTGTGATATATAATTGTAATTTCATAATCCCACCAAAAGGAAATGTAAAAACTCACACTCCACTAAAACCACCCGAGGAGTCATCCCCAACATACGATGAAAGGGAAGACCTATCTTTTTGAGTGTCCTAGTTGGAAGATATTATTAAAGGATTTGTGAAAGCAGTTGATTCAGTTAATTTAGAGGGGAATTTGATGAAAAATATGGATAATAAGGTGGAATAAAATATGAAAGGGTTGATGGAACAAATGGAAAATATTTCTAATCTCATACAAAATTCAAAGGATACTCCTTCTTTAAGTGATGATGTGTTCCATGATAATGATGAGGATAAAGATAAGTTCCATGTTGAAAGACATTCCACGAATAAGAACATTCCAAGAGGAAATGATTATGATAATGGAAATAATGAGGGATGGTCACCAAGGAGTACCCAAATTCCCAAGATTTACATGAGAAAGTTTGATGGAAATGATCCAATAACATGGATTTTCCAGATGGAGCAGTTCTTTGATCTACACTAGGTTCCAACTTTTCAGACGGTAACTATTTCAATCTTATATTTAGAGCCTGATCAATTTGTATGGTACCGATGGATTTGTGACTATAAAAAGAACTCTATTATAGCTTGGTCTATATTCACGGAAGAATTGATTTCACATTATCGAGATATAAATAGAAACACCTTCTTTAGCTAGTTGGTAAATCTCAAGAAAAAAGGCCTAGTTAGTGAGCACATCAAGCGATTTCAGAATCTAAGTCTCAAAGTGAAGAATATTCAAGAAGATAATTTGTTGGATATCTTTATTGGAACCTTGAAGGATAACATCCAACATGAGGTTCTCCTTTAGGAACCTAATTCCTTGGAGCATGCCTTTCGGGTGGCAAGAAAAGTTGAAAATACAATTATGGAAACATGGAAGTCTAACACTTACAACTATAAAGAAGGAATTGTGGTCTCTAGTCATCCAAAATCTACAATGTTAACACCACAACAACTAGAGGAACAAAGAGAAAAAGGGATTTGTTACAGTTGTGATAAAAAATACATTAAGGGCCATAAATGCACCGAGAAGAAACTATTTTACATAGATTGTGAAGCAGAGGAAGAAAATGAACAAGAAGAGCCAAAAGAACAGGAACCATCTCAATATGAAGATATAGAAGATACTTCTTCTAAAGATATTACTCCCACCATATCTTATCATGCATTTCTTGGAATTATTACTCCTCAAACTCTCAAGATCGAAGGATTTATCAAAAAGAAAAAGGTAACGGTGTTGATTGATTCTCGTAGTACTCATAATTTCATTCACTATAAATTAGCAAAATATCTCAATTGCGTTGTATATCCAGTACCGAAGTTTCAAGTAATGATTGTAGATAGAGGAACTATCAACTGCTCATGGAAATTCCATAATATAAATATTACTATGGGGGAATATATATTGAATAGTAAAAAAATTGCTATTCCAATGGGTGGTGCTGATTTTGTCTTAGGAGTTCAATGGCTACAATCCTTGGGAACTGTGGATTTTAATTTTTAGAATATTTTAACAAAATTTTTATGGGAAGGAAAGGAATATGAATTACAAGTTATCACAGGGAAACCAAGCAAGGTGATAAGATCTAATGGTATGAAAAAATTGATGAAAAAAGGACATCAATGTGTAATTGCACACTTATGCTCATTAGATGTTCAAACATATAAGCCACCTATTTTCCTTCATCTCCAAAGGATCATTAATAAGCATTCCAAGGTATTTGAAGATATTCTGAAAGGTATTCCACCGATCCAAGATTTTGATCATGCTATTCACTTAATTCTAGGAAGTGTTCCTCCTAACATTAGACCTTATAGATACCCCTATGGACAGAAGAGTGAAATTGAGCGTATGGTTGAAGAAATGTTAGAGGATGGCATAATTAGGCCTAGCCAAAGTCTTTACTCTAAGCCAGTGGTAATTATACACAAGCTGGATGTATCATGGCATATGTGTCCAGATTATAGATAGCTCAACAAGATCACCATTAAAGATAAGTTTCCCATTCCTGTCATTGATGAATTGCTAGATGAATTACATGAACAATTTTCTTCACAAAGTTGAATCTTCGTTATGGGTATCATCAAATTAGAATGAAAGATGAAGACATCCCAAAAACAACATTTAGAATTCATGAAGGTCATTATAAATTTCTAGTCATGCCATCTGGTTTTACAAATGCACCTTACACCTTTCAAGGTTTGATGAATTCCATTTTCAATCCTTTTCTTAGAAAATTTGTGCTAGTATTCTTTGATGATATACTAATATATAGCAAGTCTTGGGAATAACATGTTCAACATGTTGACATGGTACTATAACTACTACAAGAGCAACAACTATATGCAAAACTGTCCAAATTTTTCTTTGAGGTGAAGGAGGTAGAGTATTTGGGTCATATTGTATCTCATGAAGGTGTCAAGGTATACCCTAAAAAAATTAAAGCCATGATAGACTGGCCAATCCCCAAAAACCTGAAGAATATTCGAGGATTTTTAGGTTTGACAGGGTACTAATGCAAGTTTGTTTGAAATAATGGAAGAATAGCAATGCCTCTAACAACAGTATTGAAGAAAGATGAATTTTCTTGGACTTGAGAGGCAACTCAAGATTTTTAACAACTAAAACATGCAATGTGCACAACCCTTGTATTGACCACGCTAGAATTCAAAAATACCTTCATGGTGGAATGTGATGCTTTAGGAAATGGCATTGGCATTGTTCTAATGCAAGAATGACACCCACTTGCTTTCACAAGTCATCGAATCAAGGGAAAGAAATTACAAAAGACCATTTATGAGAAGGAAATGTTGGCAATACTACACACTCTTAAGAAATGGTGTCCTTACCTAATAGGTAGGCACTTCATGGTCAAAACAGATCATGATAGTCTTAAATAATTCTTGGAACAAAGACTATCTTTATAAGAGAAACAAACGTGGGTAACCAAGATGTTGGGATATCACTTTGAAATCATCTATAGAAAGGGGAAACATAATGTGGTGGCAGATGCACTCTCCATAAAGGATGAATATGTTGGGGCATTATTTTGTTCCATTTCCATTCTACAACTAGATTGGGTAGTAGCAGCAAGGGAAGAATGGAAAAAAGACCTATCCATATGGATGCTCATTCAAAAGCGACAGAATGATCCTAGTGTATTAGATACTTTTGTGTGGAAAAATGATTCACTATGGTATAAGGATTGCTTATATTTATGCAAAAACTCCCAACTCAAGCAGAAGGTCCTTTCAGAATTACATGCCTCTCCTATAGGTGGGAACTCAAGATTCCTGAAAACTTACCACAGGGTCAAGAAGGATTGTTTTTGGGAAGGTCTTAAATCTTATGTTCAAAGGTTCATGGCTGAATGCTTGTCTTGCCAACAGAATAAGGGTGAAACAGTTAAGACCCCGGGACTTCTACAACCATTAGACATACCTTACCAGCGTTGGGAGGAAGTCTCCATGGATTTTATCACAAGTCTACCCAATTACAAAGGAAATAATGTTATTATGGTGGTTGTTGATAGGGTCATGAAGTATGCACACTTTTGTGCACTTTCTCACCCCTTTAATGCAAGAACAGTAGTTGTAGCCTTTATGGAAACTATTCAGAAGTAACATGGAAATCCGAATATTATTGTAAGTGGCAGAGATCCAATTTTCACTGGAAAATTTTGGATTGAATTATTTTCTTTTTTGGGTACTCAATTGGCTCACAATTCATCTTATCACCCTCAATCTGATGGGAAAACTGAGATAGTGAACAAGTGTTTGGAATGATATCTTCGTTGCTTTGCATTTGATAAACAAACACAATGGGTGAAATGGTTGTCTTTGGAATAATGGTGGTACAATACTTCCTTCCATACATCATAAAAAATGTCTCCATTTATGGAACTTTATGGGTACCATCCTCCATCTATAACATCTCCCTTAAAATGAAAATATAAAGTTCAATCCATGGAAGATCACATATATCACCAACAAGAAGTTCTCCAGATACCTAAAGACAACCTGACTATGTCAAAAAACAGGATGAAACAACAAGCTGATCAACATCGCAGTGAAAGGAGTTTTGAAGAAGGGGACTGAGTATTTATTAGGCTACAACCTTATAAACAGATGTCTCTCAAGCAACTAAATAAGGAAAATAAATTAGCACCCAAGTATTATGGTCCATATAAAGTGTTGTAGAAGATTGGTAGTATGGCTTACAAATTGGAGCTCCCTTCATCGTCAAGAGTACATCTAGTTTTTCATGTTGCTTGCTTAAAGAAGGAAACAAGAGAGAAGGTCCCAATTCAAACAATATTTTTGGAGCTTGATGAAGAAGGAAAATTCATATTGGAACTTGAAAAAGTCATTGAAACAAGGACTAAAGAGCTATGAAATCGAGCTATTACCGAGGACCTCATCAAGTGGAAGAACTTACCAGTGGAATATTCGACATGGAAAGAGGAGTCCTTCATATAAAGGCATCCGCAACTAATCCAGCATTGAGGAAAACACTTGTTTGAAGGGGAGGGGCATGTTAAGCCCTAAATATGGGCACATTTCCCCCTATATTGTGGTTCATTATATTAGTTTGATGTCGGCTTTGGTCCATTAGTGGTAATTGTCATTAGTATGGTTATATTAGTTATGTCGGCTTGGGTCAGTTAGTTGGGATTTTACCCCTTAGTCTCCTATATATAGGAAGGAGACCTTTCATTTGGAGTATCTCGTCTTGTCTTGTCTTGTCTTGTGTACTTAGTACATTGTATAAGGAGGTTTCCCCCTCAAAGAGGCTTGTTAATGAGCTATTTTATTCAATCAAGTCATGGAGTACTCTGTCTAATCTATTTCTTCTCTTTTCATACTCTTTTTGGAAATTTGTTGCATAACACTACCTATCCTAGATCAGCTTAAACTAAATTACCCTAACACATGCTAACCTAGCTTAGCCTAACACTACTACATATGCTCAAAAGTTCCATGACACTTTGCCACAAATAAGTTAAAATCAATTTTTTTGTGGCAAAACAGTTTAAAAAAATGGAAAAAAATGATCTTGCCCTTGACGTTTGTCTCTATAGCGAACATGTGTCTCTATAGTGATGAAAGCTCCTTTAATGTTCCGACGGACAAGCGTCTCTATAGCGATGAAAAATTGTCGTTATATCGATGACATATCGCTTCTATACACATAATTAAAGGGGTCTTTTAAACATGTGCCTCCATCGCTATAACGACAAGAAAGCGTTGCTATAGCAACGATGCAAGTGTTGCTATAGTGACACAAAAGATATGAAACACTTGTGCATTGCTTTAATGATGAACATAACCCCTTTTTTGTGGAAACATTTTTCGTCATTGTAGCAACACTTTCCACTGTTTGTCTCTATAGCGACACAAAAGATATGAAACGTGAGTTGTTTAAAAAATAAAATAGTGTTGCTATAGCGACGGGGAAGTGTCGCTATAGCGACACTATTTTATTTTTTAAACAACTCACGTTTCATATCTTTTGTGTCGCTATAGAGACGAACAGTGGAAAGTGTTGCTACAATGATGAAAAATGTTTCCACAAAAAAAAGGGGTTATGTTCGTCGCTATAGCAATGCACAAGTGTTGCAATAGCAATGATTTTCCATGGGAAAAATGTGCACATGTACTAGTGTAACCTACCCTACTTGGCTTAACATATGAAAACTCATCCAAGCCTTATATTCCATACCCTAGTTTAATCTAACCTAAACTACCTATCATAACCTCGCTTAACCTAAGTTAAACTACCCTAACTTAACCTAACCTAACCTACCATACCTTAGCTTACCCAAGCATAACCTAGCCTACTCTAACCCTTCTTACCCTATCCTAATGTTACCTAACCAAAAATAACCTAGCCTAACCTAGACTAACCTACACTAACTTAGCATATCCTAACCCTATCCTACCTTACCTTACCCTAACCTTATCCTATCTTACCTTACCCTAACCTAGTCTATGATACCCTAACATAGATTGGCCTATATATAACTTAACCAACACTAACGTATGCTAACCCAGATGTCTTATCCTAACCCAACCTAACCTATTGTGGCCTACCTTAGGATACAATAACCTAAAATTCCATATCTTAGCCTAACATGGCCTGTCCTAACCAAGCCCATTCTAGACTATCTCTGTATATTCTAGCTTAACCTAACCCATCCCTACATAACCTGTCTTAACCTATCTTATCTTATCATATCATTTCCTAGCATACCTTACCCAAACTTTCCCTAACATACCCTAAGTTAATCTAGCCTATCTTTGACTAGCCCATTCTAGCCTTACCCTAACTAGCCTAAATTAACCTAGCCCACTGTACCCTACCCTATCCTAAACTAGCCTATCATATAATATCTTGGACTACCATAGCCTACTTAGCCTATCATACCCTAACATACACTAACCTAACCTAACTTAACCGAGATTAGCCTAACCTAACCTAACCTACCATAAATTAACCTAGCCTAATTGTCACATACCCAAGTTCTAGACATTTTCTATTATGAAGAAAACACTATGTTTTATTTTTATTGTAAAGTTTTATGACTATTGACCAAGTGGGGTCAAGGAAGACTGTAATTAATTACTTTGAATATTTTATTATTAATAAATAATTGCGCTGAGAGGCGCTCTTCAGCCCAGTATGAGGGAGATCTTGTAACGTGTATGTGTCCCATTACATGTAACGGGACACCTAATAAAACATAAAAAGTAAAAAATGATAATATGAGGGAGATCTTGTATGTGTATGTGTCCCGTTACATGTAGCTTTACACCTAATAAAATGTAAAAAGTAAAAAATGATAATATGAGGGAGATCTTGTAACATGTATGTGTCTCGTTACATGTAGCGTTACACCTAATAAAACACATAAAGTAAAAAATGATAATATGAGGGAGATCTTGTAACATGTATGTGCCCCCGTTACATGTAAGGGGACACCTAATAAAATGTAAAAAGTAAAAAATGATTAATATTATGTCGGCCACACCCTTATCTTGTAACATGTAACGGATGTAACATGTAATGGATGTAAGGTTTGTTAGAATAAAATAAAATGTAAAAATTAATAGTTTGTCAGCCATTAATAAAATTTAATATAAAGTAAAAAATTATAATATGAGTGAAAACTTTTAACGTGGCCATAAACAAAAAAGAATAGTACAAAGTAAAAAGTAATAAATATTATGTCGGCCATAAACAAAAAAAAAAGTTAAAAAAGAAAGAAGTTAAAAAAATATTATAGCCGACATAAAATAAAGAAGTTAAAAAAATATTATAGTGGATATGAAAAGTAGAAACATAATATTATACCCAACTTAAAATAAAGAAGTAAACAAAAATGTAAAAAAATATATTATAGCCAACATTAAAACTAGAAACATACGAAGTAAAAAAGAATATTATAGCTAACATAAAAACTAAAAACCTAAAAAAAAAAGAAATAAAGAAGTAAAAAAAATATATTATAGTGGACATAAGACGTAGAAACCAAAGAAGTAAAAAGAATATTATAGCCGACATAAGAATAGAAAGAAAAACAACCATAATAATAGTTAGATTTGCTAACTGATAATTAGATTTGATAAAAAAATGCCATAATAATAATTAGATTTGATAACTAACTATAACTCCAAGCAAAAAGGGTTTTGAACCTTGGTCTCTAAGTTAACACAATCCCAATCACCTTAATTCCTACCAATAGACCACACACAAATGTTGTTAAACAACAAAAGATGCATATTTATTTCATTCGTTGCATTGATTTCAGCAATGCATTTTTTGTTTTTGTTTTTTACATGTATGCATTGAATTTATAAATTTAATAAATAAAAGAATCCTTCATTAATTTCAACAATGCATTGTTTTTTTTATTTACATCTATACATTGAATTTATCAATTTAATAGAAAAACTACTGTGCAATGATTTCAACAAATTAAATTTTGGTGTTCTCTATTTCGGGGTATATTGTGGATCCTCATGATAATATTGCAAATAATGAAGATATTGATTATCAAAGAAGAAAAGTACGACAAATGTATAGAATAGAAAGATAAAAATAATCTTTGTAGTAAGATTTATGTGGTTGTTGATTTCAGGATGTTTTGGAGAATCCATAGTATCCATGTTCTTTAGTAAACATTTTGAATTTATAACAGAAAAAGAAGCATCAGAACATACAGAAGAACAAAGAAAACACGACCGTGAACTAAAGAGATCGTGAAGAAGTGTTATTTGTGCAAAGGGATTCTCAAAAGCATGAATGGGGGATAATTTCAGGGTTATATAGGAATCAATATAACTACCAATGAATATGACATACTTGGATACATGGAATGTGATAACAAGGAAAATTTGAACTCTAATTTTGTTGATATGGAAGCTTTCAATCGTGCACTGCAGTTCATATATGAAAACCGACAATATCGGTACCATCTGAAGAAATGTATACTAGACATCAAAAATTTCGTGAACGAATTGATCAATTAGAAAAAGTTCAAATGTGTCATGTCTGCCAGGAGTCATATGCTAGAATACAAGTATGGAATGCAAGTACAGGTCCAATGTAGATTCTCATATGATTGATATGAGAAAATGTCAAAACTACCAGGAGTGAAGATAAGAAAAGATGAAGAAGATAGATTGAGAATGATCACGATGTGAACCATATTTCATTTATTTAATTCTTACAAAATTATTATCTCTATTTGCTAGTTTAACAATTTACTCATACTTATTACTTACATTATTATAATCCTCATAATTCTTTCTATGTTTTCAACTTAACCTGGTCCTTACAATGTTGAAATTTTTTATTGCATATTTTTCAGTGTAGATGTTATTTTGTGGACATATTGATTTTAGTGTATGGATGCATTGATTTTAGTGAATGGACGTATAGATTTCAATGTATGGATGCATTCATTTTAGTGAATGGACACATAGATTCCAGTGTATGGAATTTTTTATTGCATATTTTTTAGTGTAGATGTTAATCTGTGGACGCATTGATTTTAGTGTATGGACACATAGATTTCAGTGTATGGATGGATTGATTTCAGTGTATGGACGCATTGATTTCAGTGACAACAAAAGAACGAGAAAAACACTTGAAACGAAAAGAAGAAGAAAAAAGAGAATTTTGAAAAAGGAAGTTGGATGAAATGATAGTACACGAACTAGAAGAACAAAGAAAACGAAACGCATATCGACAAAAAGAATATCGAAAAATAAAGTTAGACGAATTGACAACAAAAGAACGAGAGGAACAAAGAAAATGAAACGTTGATCAACAAAGAGTGTATCGAGAGAGAAGTTGAAGCAGTTGGAAGAACAAAGAAATTAAGTTGCAGAACACCAAATCATTCAAAATGTACGAAATGGTGAAATGACAGCAGAAGAAGGAGAAGAACAAACAAAACAAAACACAGATCAACAAAAAGAAAATAAAAAAAAAGTTAGGCAAATTGACAGCAGAAGAACAAGAAGAACAAAGAAAATGAAACGTTGATCGACAAAGAGCGTATCGAGAGAGAAAATTGAAGCAATTGGAAGAACAAAGAAATCAGTTTGCAGAACAACAAATAAATCAAAGTGTACGAAATGACAGCAGAAGAAGGAGAAGAATAAACAAAACAAAATGCAGATCAACAAAAAGGGAATCGAAAAAAAAAGTTAGGTGAATTGTCTCTATTTTCCAGTTTAACAATTTACTCAATCCTTAATACTTATTACTTACATTATGATAATCTTCGTAAATGTATCTGTGTTTTCAACTTAACCTGTTCCTTACAATGCTAATCAAACTCTAGTTTTGTGTCACCGCCCATGACTGAAACCATCCTAGATCCAAATCCTAGGCTCTATCAAGTGCCGAGAGGGATCAAATCTCCTGAGGTGCAAACCTTGGCTCAGGTATTGCACTCAAGGAGAGGTTTGCACCTCGGGATATTTGATCCCTCTCGGTGCTTGATAGAGCCTAGGATTTGGATCTAGGCTAGTAGTGGAGACAAATATCTAAAGGAGACTGTTGAATGAGTGTTCATTGACCTACTAAGAGGAATGGACTATGGTGGAGAGCAACCTGAAACTTGGCAGGATCCTCAACTCACTTCTAACTGTTGCAGGGGGAAACTTACCTACTTTTATGGTCATGGTCCCCAACGAAGTGGAATTGAGCAAGTGGCTCATTTACTAAATAAAACTGACCAAAGACCTAGGCATGCTACTTATCTACCCATCGAATTCAGAATGAGGCTATTCATTGTTACCTTGTGATAATTTATGAGCACAAGAGATTTGATGAGGGGAAGGTTAGAAGTGATTAAGTGAGTTAAGACTACATTCTAAACTAGTGCAGCCACATTGCTAAGTTCAATATTGCTAAAGGCAGGAAGTACTACTGACAAGTGCTACTGCTGAGTTGCAGAGGAACTTATTCCATTTATCCACACATCATCTTCATCCTGGTGGTTCAAGGAACAGGCTCGGGGGTCCTAAGGCAAGTAACTTGGCTGTCTTTAGGAGAAGGTTGCGTGGAATGGGCTTCTTTGGCTGTTTGTTTCTTCTATAGTTACCAGGTTTAAATTGTGTTATCTTATTTACTTTATGTCCAATTATTACTAAGGATTTGAATGTCATTATGTTATCAGTTTACAAGTAAAACTTAGACATTCTGTACTGCCAATGAATGTTTTTACTTTTGCAAATTTATTTATTCTGAAAGGCCATATAGCTATTAGGTTAAAATGCAAATGGATAGTAAAATTTATGACTAAATATGAATGATAGAATAAGAATGCTTCCCTGCATTTTTCCACACACTATTTCAGTGTCGTACTCCAGTACAGGGAAGAGTAGTTAAAGATAGATTTGAATATTGATGCACTGTAAATAGATTCGAATGATAGGTTGTATTTATGCACCTAGATTAACAGCTGAACTATTAAGTTTTTTTTACATTTGAGTAAACTTCTTTAGTGCAAGATTTATATTTATATATATCCTACTCTTTAAACAATATAAATAGGACAGAATTTTGGAAGGTTTCATAAATAGTTTCATGCATAATAGTAAACCTATAATCTTTATAAAAAGATATTTTTTACGGTTTTAAAACTAAAAACAAGGCTTTTATTCTATTGTAAATCATCTTAAATAAACATAGAGGATTAATGAAAAACAACTCAGTTCTTAAATAGTAAGATGACTTATTTCAGCATCGATTTCTACTTTTAAAACCATTACAGAGAACATTTTCTAAAGTTTAAACAATGACTTTACAAAACCCTAATAGGGTCGAAACACATAGTATAGGTTTTCATAAACAAAATATGAATTGTAATTATTGTAAGGAAAGTAGATCGAAACCATACATATTTATTATACAGTACCAGTAATGTGAAATATTATCACATACAAGTTCATTTAACTATCCATTGATACTAAACTTTAAATAATACAAATCGAAAAACAATTATTTCATCTAATGAATGTTCCAAGGTTCAAACTCTGTCATTATATATACATTTTTTTTAAAATACTATATATACATTGCATATGATTAAACAAAAATAAAGGAATAGATATGAAACTAGGGTTCGATACCCTAAGGGTAACCTTGTTAAACTACATTTATATAAATTTAATAATACAACCTGTAAGGGTTTCATCTTTACATTTGTGCAGGGTTCAAAACTCCCAACTTAAGCTATTTTTCAAACACTGTAATTATTTAGTAGGGTGTTAAACCCAGCCTTCACGGCTATAACTTTAAAGAAAATTTAAAACATTTTAACCATTCAAATTGCATCGCCGGGCTTTTCCCTAGCCTTTGTTACCAGACAACTTTATAACATAACAACAAATGCCGAGAATTCTCCCTGAGGCTAACATTCTACACTTCTTTTAAAAACAGTGCAACAATCCTTTAAAAGGAATTGTATATTTACAAGTGCAGATAGAAGCATTACAGTTGAGGTCGAGGGTTCGATCCTCTCCATAACCAGTTTAAAAATGCAAAACTAGAACTGGGTTAAAAACCCTATTCTTAAAACACAAACTCATGACAATACAGCCATTATATTAAATCTTTAAAAACCATCAAACAGTAACCACGGAAAAGCATCGAGAAAACCAATGCGAGCTACAGCTCATGGGTTCAATCCCTTAAAAAGATACAAATGCCTTACGGCTCTGAACATTTTGTAAATAACTGTAAAAACCAAAGTCTTAAACATTTTTTAAATCTCAGCTAGCCAACGAAGATCGACATTGTGCCAAAGCTCATCATAAAATCATCGGAGCACTATGATTACCCTAGGGAATGTCACCGAGGCTTACCAGGGCCACTTCAAAGCTATCATCCCCTTCGACCAACTTTAAATTATTACCGAGGGACTAAGTTGCCAAGACAACAAATACAGTATTTGGTTAAACCTGGAAGTAATGAAATTCTGTTAACTATAAATAAAGTATTGATAAAGAACTGGCGAATCTTAAAGGAGGTTATGATTTTACTGTTAGGACCCCATGTCTTTACTTTGTTAGTATATTTTTGTTGGACGCATATCCTTTGTAATTCGTCCCGTAGTATTTGTTGATCAATAGTTTGTGTTATTGTTGTTGGCGCATATGCTTTGTAAGTCGCCCGTAGTATTGTTGATCCATAATTTGTAGTGGCCCATGGTTTTGACCCATAGTATTGGTGCCTAGACTTAGTATATAAGTGTGTGTTGAGACCTATGAAGGCACTGTGAAGTTATTTGTATTGATCTTGCTCAAAGGAGGTTGCCCCCTCGAAGTGGCCTGTGATCAATATAAAAGTGATTCTGAGTTCTGTCATTTCTTCTATTTCACATATTCTTATTAATTAATTGTTACAGGTGCTTCACATCTGGTATCAGAGCACTTTCTTGGGCTCGTTGGGTGAAATTTCTCCAAATTTTTTTTCGCATCTATTGTAGGTTCGGATTTGGGAATAATCCCTATCCGCTTAACTGTGGGAAGTACTTGGGCATAAGCCCTAAAAATCATTGCGAGGAGTACCACAAGAACCCCGAAGTAGCTGGCCCATTGAGAGGACCTGCCAGTGAAAAGGGCAACGGCCCCTACCTGATTGACTAGTTCCCACCTGTGAGGTAAACCAAGAGCTGTCATTTGTGGCAAAGCGATTATCAATTTTACCTGAACCGTGGAGTGAGGGGTACTGCCCCAATATGCAAGCCGTCAGACAGCATTGGTGGCTGAGTGAAACCCCTGAATTGTTAGGAAGCTGCACATACCTGGGGTCCATATCTATTTTCAGTTGAACTGTTGTCGATCATTGCTACGCCATTTCAGATCCAGCCGTTCAGATCCATTCTGAAAGCCATTCCAGATCCAGCCATTTTCAATGCATTCGGCGCCATTTCAGATCCCTCTGTTTCCGCTCACTTCTGAGCCATTGCAGATCTATCTGTTTCAGATCCCTTCTGAGCCATAGCCACTCTAGTCTGGAAAAAAAAAAAATTGTTTTTTCTCCATATCTCCCTTGTTTTCACTTTGTTTCCCTTGAAATTTTTGGGGAACCCCTGTCATCCCATTCTGCATATTTCATTCCTGAGGACCCTATCCCCAATTCCACTTCCCAAAGCCCAAAATCCCACATTTGTCTATTTTTAGGGTTTGCCATAACTTCCTCAGATTTCACCCAATCACCTTCAAATTTTACCACAGAGTTCCTTTCCGAATTCTACTTCTTTGTCCCCCTTTGCCAAATTTTCCCATTCTTTCACCCCGTTTCTGAAATTCTCATTTTTTGCTTCCCTGTCTATTCGACAGTGTCCAAAACCTAGTCAAACCCCAATTACCCTTCAGATTTTTTCCCAAATCCATATTTTCCTTTATTGAAGCAGTTTTTGTTTTTGTTTTTCTACCCAGTCAACCAAAAAAAAAAAAAAACTCCTGGTTATGGTTGTCACCCGCACAAGAGCAAAAACCATGGAAGAAGCACTTGTAGCCATCCAAGCCAAACCCTAGGATCTGGATGAAAAATTTCTCGGCCTCCATCTTGAACATTCAGCTATGAACAACAAATGGTAGTCCGAGTCTTCATCAGACAATGGGTTCTCTTCTTCCAGTAATTTCCGTGGTCCGAAGCTTGATTTTCTTCACTTCAATGGTACTGATCCAACTGGATGGATCTATCATGTAGAATAGTATTTTAGTTTGCATAATACTTTTGATGTAAACAAAGTTCCACTTGCATCCTTTCATTTGGAACAGGAAGCTCTTCAATGGTACCATTGGTACATCAAGGCTCATGAAGATCCAAAATGGCCAAACTTTTTCCAGCTCCTTTTGCAACGATTTGGTCCTAGTGCTTTTGATGACTTCACAGGAGCCCTCACTAAACATCGCCAAATTGGCACTATGAGAGAGTATCAAATCAAATTTGAGAAACTAGCCAACCACACTGAAGGATTGTCTGATGACTTTTACTGGAGTTGTTTTATTAGTGGTCTAAAGGATGCCATCTGCTCTGAGGTCAAAATGTTCTGTCCCAACACAATGATGGAAGCCCTAGGGTTGGCTAAGTTGACAAAAGACAAGATTGTAGCCCAACAGCGCTCCAAGCCCACTTTTGTTCCCTTCTGAAATATGGGTTCTGAACGACCACCCATACCGCAGGCTCCTCGACCAACTCCTATCAAGCGTTTGTTTGAAACAGAGATGCAAGCACGCAGAGAAAAGGGGCTTTGCTATAATTGTGATGTGAAATTCACTCAGGGACATAGATGTGTTCAACAAAAGCTCTATCTCTTGGATGTGGATTCTCCACCTGCCTCTGAAATTGGTGACGAAGATCCAGAAACAATGGATGCTCAGGTCGACATTCAGGAACCGCCTATTGACCTTCCGTCTCAGGATGACCAGCCAAAGATATCTCTCCATGCTTTAGCTGGAATCACCACCCCCCAAACAATGTAGGTCAGGGGTTACTTCAAGAAGCTTCCTCTTACAATACTCATTGATTCTGGTAGCACTCATAATTTCATTGACCCTCGGATCGCCAAACAAGCTGATTATTTTATCCATCCTTGCTCCAACTTTGAAGTCATGGTTGCCAATGGGGGAACCTTACCTTGCAAAGGGAAGTGTCAAAATGTGCGTATCTCTATGGGAGATTATACCTTGCACTCTGACATGTTTTCCTTGACCTTAGGTGGATATGATGTGGTTTTGGGTGCTAAATGGCTACACACACTTGGCCCTATCTTATGGGATTTTGCTGAACTTTGGATGCAGTTTTTCCTCAATGGACAAAAACACACATTGACAGGATTACAACCAGGGCCTCTCAGCATCATCAGTTCACATCGCATGGAAAAAATCCTCAAGAAGAATTCACATGGTGTCATCACTCAGATCCATTCCATTCAGATGCAACCATCAGCGGTCTCCACTACTCCTTTGGATCTACAACAAATTCTGGATCGATATACAGGTGTCTTTGTTGAACCAGTGGGATTGCCACCTTCAAGGCTAGAAGACCATCGTATTCAGCTCCTTCCTAGCAGTGTTCCTCCCAACATCAAGCCCTATCGCTACCCATTTCACAAAAAAACAGAGATTGAAATGCTCGTTCGGGACTTATTGAAGCAAGGTATTATTCGCCCAAGCACTAGTTCCTTTTCTTCTCCAGTTCTTCTTGTCCACAAAAAAGATGGGTCATGGCACCTCTACATTGACTTCCGAGCACTTAATCACCTCACCATCAAGGATAAGTTTCCAATTCCTGTTGTTGATGAGCTTCTTGATGAGCTTCATGGGGCTCAATTTTTCTCCAAGTTGGATCTTCGTTCTGGGTATCATCAAATTCGGGTTCATGAGGATGATATCCCTAAAACAACTTTATGCACACATGATGGCCATTATGAGTCTTTGGTCATGCCCTTTGGCCTCACTAATGCTCCTTCCACATTCTAGGACTTAATGAATAAAATATTTCGGCCCTACTTGCAGAAATTCATTCTGGTATTCTTTGATGATATCCTCATCTACAGTAAAACATGGGATGAACATCTGCATCATCTGGATCTTGTCATGCAACTTTTCTCTAACCATCATCTCCATGCCAAGCAGTCTAAATGTGTTTTTGGACAGAAGGAAGTTGAGTATCTCGGGCACATTATCTCATCACAAGGGGTTCACGTGGATCCTGCCAAAATCGATGCCATGAAAAATTGGCTGCATCCTCAGACACTCAAGAGCCTTCATGGTTTTTTGTGGTTGACTGGCTACTACCGCAAGTTTGTCAAGGATTATGGGAAGATTGCAGCTCCATTAACTGCTCTATTGAAAAAGGATGCTTTTACATGGACACATGCTGCTCATTGTGCATTTGAAAAACTAAAACAAGCTATGTGTACTACACCTGTTCTAGCTATGCCCGATTTTTCCAAGCCCTTCACTGTTGAGAGTGATGCATGCGGCAATCGAATTGGTGTTGTTCTCCTTCAAGATGAACACCCCACTGCGTTCACCAGAAAATCCCTTTTAGGTAAGAATTTAGCTACCTCAACATATGAGAAGGAAATGATGGCTATTTTGCATGCAGTACAGAAGCGGTGACCATACTTATTAGGGAATCATTTCTGCATCAAGATTGATCACCAGAGTCTGAAATATTTCTTGGAACAACGTGTCTCCTCCCCAACACAACAGAAATGGGTTAGAAAACTCATGGGTTATGACTATGAGATCATTTACAAGAAGGGTAAAGACAATATCGTGGTAGATGCTCTTTCTCGCACATTTGATGCCCAAGGTTCTCTTTCAGCTATTTCTATGCCTGTCCCAAATTGGTTGCAATCTGTTCAACAGGGTTATGTCAATGACTCTTCCTTATCTCAAATCATCCAACGCTTGACCAACAACCCTTCTGCTGTACAACATTACTCTTGGGATGGTGCTTCTCTAAGATACAAGGGTAGTCTGGTGCTTCCCCAGAGCACAGATCTTCAACAGGATGTCTTCTATGAACTCCATGCTTCTCCATCGGCAGGGCACTCTGGGTTCCTCAAAATGTATGAACGGGCACGACGTAAATTCTTTTGGCAGGGCATGAAAAGGACAATTCAATAGATGGTGGCCAAATGTGATACCTGCCAGCGCAATAAGGGTGAAACAACACTCCTTCCAAGATTGCTCGAACCCTTTCCCATACCTACATGGATTTGGACAGATATTTCTATGGATTTCATTGAAGGGCTCCCTAAATCTGGCAGGAAGACAGTGATTCTCCTTGTGGTTGATTGCCTCTCCAAATATAGTCATTTTTGTGCTCTCAGCCATCCCTATACAACCTCCTCAGTCGCTCAAATTTTCCTGGACCAGATCTTTCATCTTCATGGAATCCCTTCTTCCATTGTCTTAGATGGTGATGCGACTTTCACCAGTCATTTTTGGACAGAACTATTTCTCCACACTGGCACCAAATTGAAGATGAGTTCAGGGTATCACCCACAAATAGATGGTCAGACTGAAATTATCAATAAATGCTTGGAAACTTATCTTCATTGCTTCACCTCTGAACAACAACATCAGTGGGCAAAGTGGCTCCCTCTCGCTGAATGGTGGTACAATACCTCTTACCACACTACCTCTAAAATGACCCCATATAAAGCAGTCTATGGTCAGGCACCTCCAGTTCTTCTTCCATACACCCCCAACAATTCACCAGTTCAGGAAGTTGACACGGTCCTTCGAAACCGCGATCAGATTCTTCGCATTTTGCGGGACAATCTTCACATGGCAAGAAATCACATGAAGCAACAAGCTGATCAACACCATTCTGAGCACACTTTTCAAGTAGGCGATATGGTTTTTCTTCATCTCCAGCTGTACAAGCAATCCTCCCTGAAACTCAAATGGCGTCATAAGCTCGCTCCAAATTTCTATGGGCCATATCGGATTCTTTAGAAGATTAGGTCCGTTGCTTATAAATTGGAACTTCCTCCTTCTTCCCGCATTCATCCAGTATTTCATGTCTCTTGTCTGAAGAAAGTTCTTGGCACCAACATCAGTGGACAAACTATTTTACCCGAACTGGATAATGAAGGATCCATCCTTTTGGAGCCAGAGAACATCCTCAATCGACGCACTCGTTAGCTTCGCTCTTGCTCTATCACAGAGGTCTTAATTCAGTGGCACGACATGCAACCAGAGGATGCTACATGGGAACCACTCCTTCAGATTCAACAACAATTTCCACATCTAAAGCTTTGAGGACAAAGCTTTTTTTAAGGGGGAGGGGATGTTAGGAACCCATGTCTTTACTTTGTTAGTATATTGTTGTTGGACGCATATGCTTTGTAAGTCATCCCGTAGTATTTGTTGATCAATAGTTTGTGTTATTGTTGTTGGCACATATGCTTTGTAAGTCACCCATATTATTGTTGATCCATAGTTTGTAGTGGCCCATGGTTTTGACCCATAGTATTGGTTCCTATACTTAGTATATAAGTGTGTGTTGAGACCTATGAAGGCACCATGAAGTTATTTGTATTGAGCTTGCTCAAAGGAGGTTGCCCCCTTGAAGTGGCCTGTGATCAATATAAAAGTGATTCTGAGTTTTGTCATTTCTGTAATTTTGCATATTCTTATTAATTAATCGTTGCAGGTGCTTCACATTTACCTGATACTCTGAATGCCTGAGCAAATATTCTCCATCATCTACGTGGTGTTGCTATTAATATCAAAACTAATAGTGAAAAGATTCATCCAAGAACCCAACAAGATTTCACAGTGAAACCGGTAAAGAACTCTGGTGCATTACACTGTTTTAACACGCAAGTTGAAAGGTTTTAGCATCAAACCCCTCAAGAGATAAACCCTATAAAGAATTAGGAAAACATGCCAGCTCTGGTGATCAGTATACAGTCAGTATGGTCACGACATCGAAACCCTCGGAGGCAAATACAAGCAAGGTTTACAAACCCTGGAAATTAGAGAGCCTATCGGCCTCCTTCACCACTCTCACTGCATAATGAATGCCTAGTCAAGGTCTTGACGAGTAATGCATTGTGTAGTAGGGTTTATCCCAAAACCAAAGAGCATCTAAAAGATCGACGGTGTAGATCCTTCCATGAGGAAATGCTAATGTACGACCACCAAACCCCATTAAATGGCATTAAAAGTTACAGCTTTCAACACACAGTACCCTGCCAACACACATTTCCACTACGAATATTATCACAATATACTCCATGCATAGGGTGTAAGTTTAGAGCTTATGGTACGCAACATCATTTTGCAAATGTGTCATTGCATAGATCAAGTTCATAATGTATAATACAATAGTTTCCATACATTTAGTTTATATGTATATAAATCATATGCAAGTCGACTATGGCCTATAGACTTTAAATATATAGACTGTAGCATATGGTTAGTTAAATCACATTCAGTCCTTAGCGTATAGCATAGGTATGCATGCCTATAGTTTAAAATTCTGTTTCATTTTATAATGTAATTACTCTATAATTTATAGATAGAGCAGGTTATAAGTCTTGTATAATACAATAAATAAACCATGTTAAAATTTCACCTTCATACCTTATGATTAGAATTATTTCCAAACACATAATAATCCTTGTCTTTATTTGAAAGGTTTAAAACAATTAAAACTATGGTGAATGATTTAGGACTTTCCCAAAACCATGAACAATGTATCTATAGAATACTTGGAAATAATGAATCCTAGTGCATAAATACCTGAGTGTGACAATCTTATCAGCTAAAACTTCTATACTATCGTAATCGACTTTGAAGGAAAAATAAAGGTACAAGAAGTCAAAATTTTACATGTTTCTGTAAGACTTCAGTTGTAATCTCTTCTTACCTGTAAACTGCAAACATAAATTGGGAGTGTTAGCTATCAATAGCTAAGTAAGCCTCGAGGCTTTCACAAAGACCCCTTCATCACAATAAGACAACCAGTCAGTCTCTAGAGTCGAGTTATAATATTGAACAAAGGTCAATTCAAGTGTCAAACATTAGGTATATAATGTAAACAATTGTAATAATAAGACATTCTAGTATTTTGAATTACGTGTAATGACATTACAACTTTCAAATAACTATCATCCAATGAGATAGTATAAAAACTGTTAAGACAATCGTCGTTGCTTATAAGTGTCATAAACTGTTAACCACCGACGACCAATTATAGAAGTTGTCGTCATGTAAATTATTTGAATAGTGTTTAGACATATCGAAGTTAACATAAAAATACTTCCGCACAATAAATCCAAGCATTAAATGCTTCTAAATTTTTTTAAAAATTTAGTGAATTTTTGGGGATGTTACACTAATGTAGCTTAACTCAACCTAGCCTAACTTACCCTACCCTCTCTTAACATAACCTAGCTTATACTTTCCTAACATACTTTAACCTACCCTAACCTATCCTAACATCACCTAAACTAACCTACACTAGCAATTCCCTACATTAGCTCACCCTAACTTAGCCTAGCCTAATATAGGATTCTCTATCCTATTGTAACACTAACCTACCCACCCTATCCTAGCGTATACTATTCTATTCCAACCTTACCCTACCTTTTAACTTCTTCTAATATAGCTTTATGTAGCCTATCCCAACCAAGCCTCTCTTAGCATAACCTATCTTACCTTATCATAACCTAATCTAACCTTACTATCCCATTCTAGCCTCACCCAACTTAGCCTACACTACCTATCCTAACATAGCTTAAGCTAACTTATCCTAACCTAAACTAACCTAGATTATCCTAACCTACATACTTAACCTAACATACGATAACTTATCCTAACGTTACATACCCTATGATATTTTAACTTAACCTAACCTACCTAGCATAACCTAGCTTAACCTACACAAACTTAATTTATCCACTGATACCATACCCTAAACATAACCTACCTTAGCTTACCCAAGCATAACCTAGCATATCCTACACTAACCTACCCTATCCTAAATATATTCATCCTTACCTTAACCTAATCTAGTCTATGATACCCTAGCATAGATTGGCCTATATATAAATCATCCTATACTAACCTATGCTAGCCTTTGCTAACATAGATTAGCTTAACCCAACCTAACCTATCCTATTATACCTTAGGATACCCTAACCTAACCTACCATATCATAGCCTAATGTGGCATATCCTAACCAAGCCCATTCTAGACCGACTCTATTTATTCTAGATTAACTTAAACCATCATAACATAGCATATCTTAACATATCCTATCATAAGATATCATTTCCTAGCATACCATACCCTAACTCAGCCTAACATACCTTAACTTAACCTAGTATACCTAATCTAACCTAGACTACTATAGCTTAAAATACAACCTATATACCCTAATGTTGCTCAACAAAACCTAGCCTAACTATTCAAGCATAGCTCAACCTACCATGACCTACTCTAACTTAACCTAACCTATCTTACACTAACCATGGCCTACCTTAGATTACGCTAACTTAGCCTAGCCTAATATAGCCTTACTAACCCTATACTACCTTAACCTAACCTACCCTACCCTACCTATACTAACCTAGCTTAGCCTACCCTAACCTACCCTAACTTAAACTTAACCTGGCCTACAGTAACCATGATCTACATTAGCTTACCCTAACTTAGCCGAGTCTAATCTATATTTGTTTATCATATCATAAATTTAACCTAACCCACCTTGTCCTACTCTAACCTTATCCTACCTTAACTTATCCTAATGTATCCCTACGTAGCCTAACTTAGCCTAACCTACCTTACCTTACCCTAACCTAGTTTAACCTTACTATCCCATTATAACATAACCCAACTTAGCCTACCATACTAGGATAACTTAGCTTTCAATCTAAGTTAGTGTAAACTACACTAATCTAGCTTGACATAATCTACCCTACCCTAAAATTTCATACCTTACATTACCCTAACTTATCCTAACATATGATAACATAGCCTAGCCTTACACACCCTACCCTAGATTAACCAAACCTATCCTACCTACCATAAGATGCATAGCTTAACCTACACTAACATAACCTAAGATAACCTAACCTACCTGAAACCTAGCCTACATTAGCATACCCAAGCATAGGGTAGAATAATATAGCCCTTATTAGCCTATCTTAATATTAACCTAACCCACCCTAGCTTATCCTATCCTATCCTATGCTAACCCTAACTTATTGTAGCCTATCCTAAGGTATCCCTACTTAATTTATCCCAACTTAGCCTAATATAGCCTAGCCTACATTAACATACCCTAACTTATCCTAACCTATATATCCTAACATAGCCTAGCCTAACTTAGCTTAACCTAACCTAACCTAATCTACAATAACCTATCCCACCATAATGCTAACCCACCTAACCCTAACATACCTTAGCTTACCCTAACATAGCATGGGCTATATAAATTGACCTAAACTAACATATATTCTAACCTATGCTAACCTATATTAGACTAACCCAACCTAACCTATCCTAGCCTACCTTATTCTACCCCATCCTACCATAGTTTAGGCTTAACTTGGCCTATCCTTACCAAGCCCATTCTCAACTAACCCTATTTATCCTAGCTTAACCTAATCCACCATAACATAGCCTTCTTAACCTATCATGTCCTTTTATATAATTTCCTAGTGTACCCTACCTTAACTTAGCCTAACATACCCTAACTTAACCTATTCAACCTAGCCTAACCTACCCAAAACTTAGCCTAGTGTAGGATATCCTAGCTTAACCTAGGATAACTTACTGCAGCTTAAAATGACATAGCCTACACTAACCATGGCCTGGCTTAGCTTACCCTAACTTATCTTATCCTAATCTAGCATTAACTAACATACCCTAACTTAACCTAAACCTCCCTTTCCTAGCCCAACTTATCCTACTCTAACGTACACTAAACTAGGTCATTCTAGGCTAACTCGACTTAACCTACCCTATCTAGCTTGACCTAAACTATCCTACTCTATCTCATCATAACCTAACTTACCCTTCCCTGACCTATGCTTCGTTAGCCTCAACTACTCTTTTCTAACATACCCTAGTGTAAACTAGCCTTACCTACTTCGACCTAACCTATCCTAGCATAATATAGCCCACCCTACCAACCCTAGGGAACCCTATCCAAGCTTAGATTACCTCACCCTCCCCTATACTACCCTAATAACCACTTATACTATGAAACGAGAACTCGACACAGTTCTCGTTTTTCTCTCTCCTAATTTTAGTAGCTATTTTTACCCCCATTTCAAAAATGGTTGATGCCAGTATCACACATTTTCATTTTGAGACATTTTTTGGGGCCTTTGAATTATCTTTGTTGTAAAATATTTTTAATTTCTATTTTCAAGTGTGTTTTTTGAAATTGAACAAAATAACATACATTTTAAAGCAATTTATAATGAAAAACATATACATTTTACGATTTTTTCTATAAAATAAGACATTTTTATGTACAAAATAAGGCATTTTTATTGACAAAATTGTAAATAATTCCAGAAAATAAAGACATTTAAAACCATTTTCAATGAATTTTCAGAGAATTTTTCTTTAAAAATGATCATATTTCATATTAGTTATCGAAAAGTGACGACTCACATAAAGTCGAGAAAAAATATACAAATTATTTGTAAAAAACATATTAAAAACATTATATTTAGAAACTTTATTTCTAAAATAAAGTCTGAAAGTCAAAACATTACTAATATATCTGATCAAAAAATTGTCAAAAATTGACAAAATTAACATTTTCTTCAAAACATGAAACTATTCAACAATATCATTCATGCCAAATTCTTCATTGACATTGGAATTTTCTGGAGCTTGAATTTCCTCAGGGACATCAATGTCCTCTTCCATTGGGTCTTCTATGTATGCAAGATCCCCAAAGTGGTCCTTTCCAAACACCCCTCCTAATGGGGGTTGGGGCTCTTTTGACATCTTTGCCACAAGTGTTTCACTAAACTCTCCTTTCTTCAAACCAACTTCTTGCAGTTCATCTGGAAGAACTTGAATAGCCTTAATTATTTGTTTTATGTAATTGCATTGGAGTGGATCATTATCAATCGATATGCAATTTCTTCCTTTCTGTAAGGAGCATGCTATTGTTGTACCTAATCACCAAAAACAAAATTAAAGTTAAGTGAAATAGCATAAAGAAGCATACTTTAAAACAATAAAATAATGAAGGATAAAACATACAATAAAACTTGATATATTATTTCATATGTAATATGAGAAAGTTTACCTGAACCCGAGCACAAATCTAAGACCCAATCTCCTTCTCTTGAAAATGTATCTATGAGATAATTAATCAATGCTTGTGGCTTTTGATAGATGTTTACAGTCACTCCTTTCAAATCCCTTTCTTCATATGTTAATTTTTTTACCATGACATTATAACTCAATATCTGACTATGTTTTCCTCCTCTCTTTTCATTGATTAAAAGAGGTTCATAAGCATCCTCCTGTGTCCAAGTTGCAACATGTATGCTTTCAGCATCACTCAGGAATGGATCGCTGCCTGAGCTATGAACATTAGGCTTTTGTCTGTAACAAAAATATAAAACAATTAATTAACTTATCAATAAATATAATTGATTTATAAATTCAAAATTTTGATAATATAGTGCAAATATATTACCAATGAAGTTGCTTCCTTTTTTTTCCTTTACCCTTGAAGGCTGTCAACAAGCCCCCTAATTGTGTGTCTGAATGGAAGACAACAAATCTCCATAGTGGTGATGTTGTGACATCTACAAATCCCGAAACCACTTTACTGAATGATTGGTAAGTATAAGGCTCACAATCATAGGTAGTGTTTCAGATATTGTATCCATGAGGGATATCTGCAATCACTAGTGCGTACTCCTTTTTAGGAACAAGATTTGCAATGTCTGCACAGTCACCTAAAATGACTCTATATTGCATAGTGTCAAGCCCATTCCAAATATAATGATCAAGTGTATCATCAAGTTCAACATTTGCAAGACATTGTCTCCTTTGTCGTTCTATTTTGGCTCTTTGGATATGGATTTTGAAGGACTCTGGTACTCCAGCTCCACCCCTCTTTGGCATCTTCAAATGAAAATGATCTCTATAAGTAATAAAATAGAAATGAATTGAATTAGAAAATAAATAAAATAGGATGTATCATAGATCAACATACCTTCTTGAATGCAACAAAAAATTGTTGTAAACTTTCTATCGAGCTTGAGTCTGGATAGTTGCATTTGACATCATCCCAACTCTTCTCACTCAACATTTTAACCATCTCCTCTTGTATTTTCATGTAGACCTTGTGACTAGACAATGAAACAATAAATGATGTTTACAATCATATATAATAATATAACAGAATACCTAGAACATAACAAAAATGTTAAACTAAAAAAAATGCTCAACTTACTTCTCAAGTTCGCTGCACATTTCCTCCATGGATAATTCACCTGACTTTACCTGTGATAGTATTGTAGATATTAATGTTTCATCCTTCACACCTTGCATTTTTCTCCAAGGTGTAATAGTCATGTCTTCTGGCAGATTCTTGATGTCAGGACCTGCCTTACCACCGCTCCATGGAACAACTCTACCTTTTTCCACTTTTTGGTTTTTTATGCCAATATTCTCCCACAAGCTAAATATGTCATCAATCAAATCCCATGTTTTCCCAACTCTGAATGCCAACTGGAAATAGGCATCTACAGCCCTGAATGCATCACTTCCTCTGGAACTTTTTGGTAGCATGATATCATCTTTAATAGGGAGACCTATTTCCATACAACATTGTTTCCGAAAACTTGCATCAACTCTAGATTTTTCCCCACCACATATTTGCACAAATTAACTATGTATAAATCTCACCCTTTGAACAAATGTCACTGTCAACCTATATTCACTATCTATGTTATGATCCCATGCCAACAACTTTGCTTCAACATCTGTTAAACCAGCATAAATGATGCATTTAACTGTTTCAAAAATAGGGTTATTGGGATATTCTTGCATCAACTCCTTGCCTCTGCAGAATGATTCCCTCCAAGAACATAATATTTGTAATGAAAACATCTTGTTTCATCAAATTCATCTCTAGTAGGAACAACTTCTGGGTCAACAAGGACTAGGTGGTCAACAACATGTGCATAGGGATTGTGCCTCATCAATGATTTCAAGTTGTGAATATGCAAGTGATGTGGTTTTCTAATTCTAAAGTGATCTTTCCCTTCTGTGGGTTTATAAAGTTGACTCACATTCAACTCAAATGTATGTCCATTGTTAACCAACTTATCCCTCTGCAATCAATCTCGAATGGCATTTTGTGTTGTCTTGACAATGCCATCCTCTAAATCAGCACCTGGAGTAATGATTTCCCTGCTGCCACCAGAATTTTCACTCTCAGATTCAGTAATAACATTGGTTTCAGCAACAACAGATCTCCTCCTTTTTTGATTTGAAGGGGTTCCTCCTAAATCTACAATGCCTTCAACAAGAATCGAGGCACTATCAACCATATTTCTTTTACGAGATTGTTTGCTACTCTTACTAGCAGGAGTAACAAGCTCATTTGCAACAATTTCATCATGTTCAGTTCGGCGAGATGAAGATTTAAATATAACCCTTCTAGGTACCTGATTTGATTGTCGGATGCTCTTTCTTCTTTCTGCTTGTACTTCTTCAGTTTGAACATTTAACACTTGTTTTTTCTTCCTTGCTTCTAGTCCCTTTTGAATAGCGACAGTAATGACATTCGTAGGATTGGCCTCTATATAATAAATTCCATTCAACTTTTTTGAAATCGAAATGGAAAAATCCTGCAAAATAAAAACATTATCGTATTAAATCTATTACATTGTGATATCCAAGATATAACAAAACTAGTTTAAGATTAATATCAATATTCAAACTTACTCTCCTGCTTTCAATTTCATCCACGACCCCTTGACAAAAATCTGTGAAATTTTCTTGAACATTATATTTTGCAATCTTCAAAGCATATCGGATTTTTGCAAAGGTCTTGGCTTGTTTCACCTGTGCATAAACAATATCTGTACCCAACACTACACAAATATCTCTTAGCAATCCCAATAGATTGTAATCTGCTTGAATATATGGATCTACAGAATAAAATAAGAGAATGCTTTCTGGTTTTCCTTGATTTTTTTCCTTCAGATGCCAATGATACTCTGTTCTGTCTTCTTCTGTTGCATGTTTCCATTCTCTAGCATTCTTCATTCTTAATTCTTCAAAGCTAAGAAATCTCTCTTGAGTCTCAACATTCTCAGATGCCTCAACTATTTTTTTCGATGCAATGATTGCTGCTCTTGATTAAGAAACATTTACAGATATCCACCTTGATGCCATTGTACCTATATCCAAAATGTAGAATTTTAAAATAAATCAACAAAATTTATAATCTAAACAAAATCAACATCAATATTCACTATAAACTGTATTTGAAAAACATTTTAAGAAATTTAAAAATATTCTTATCTTCATAATAGTTGTTTTTTACGTTTTGAAAATTTAAAAAAAAAATGTAAACCTACACCCTACCCCTCTAACGAGCATAATAATTAATTTTAAAATAAAAATTACACCTACCCCTACCACATAAATATATAATAAAAATTTTTAAAAAGAAATTTAAAACTAACCTCCTACCCCCTAACCCCTTAACAACATAATAAAATATTTAAAAACAAATTAAAAATAACCCTCCCACCTAGCAATATAATCCATAAGATTTAAAAAAGATTAAAACTAACCCCACTAATAAATATTAAAAAAAATATATAAAAAAAATAATTAAAAAGACAATACAATAAAAACTAAAAACCAAATATTTACACTACCAAAAAAAAATTTGAATTAATTAAAAAAAATTAAAATATAACTCCCCTCCTCCCGGGCCGCCCGCTTGGGCGCCAAAGGGCGGCCCTCGATGTCGGGCATCGAGGGAGGCCGTGAGGGCCGCCCTTTGGTTCCCAAGCGGGCGGAGGTCCGCCGGTTAGGTGCCGTGAGGGCCGCCCTTTGGCGCCCAAGCGGGCGGAGGTCTACCGCTTGGGCACCGTCATCGAGGGCCGCTGTGAGGGCCTCCCTTTGGCGCCCAAGCGGCGGACCTCCGCCCGCTTGGGCGCCAAAGGGCAGCCCTCACGGCCGCCCTCGATGCCCGGCATAGAGGGCCACCATGAGGGCCGCCCTTTGGCGCCCAAGCGAGCGGACCTCCGCCCGCTTGGGCACCAAAGGGCGGCCCTCATAGTCGCCCTCGATGCCGGGCATCGAGGGCTGCCGTGAGGGCCGCCCTTTGGCGCCCAAGCGGTGAACCTCCGCCCGCTTGGGCATCGAGGGCGGCCGTGAGGGCCGCCCTTTGGCGCCCAAGCGGGCGGAGGTCTGCCACTTAGGCGCCAAAGGGCGATCCTCATGGCGGCCCTCGATGCTCGACATCGAGGGTAGTCGTGAGGGCCGCCCTCGATGCCGGGCATCGAGGGAAGCTGTGAGGGCTGCCCTTTGGCGCCCAAGCGGGGTGCCCAGGAGGAGCGGGAAGGTGGGGGTTTTTTTAAAAATAAATTTAATTAATTTTTAATATTCTTTAGGGTGTGGGGAGGCAGGGTTGATGATAAAAAAAATTTAGAACATGGGTAGAGCCTCGATTAATAATACACGAATTAAAAAAAAAAAAACGTTTAAAAAAAATATAAAACTAACCCGGAAAGTGGTAGAGCCTCCTCTATTGAATGTGCTAGAAGTTCCTCTCTGCAATCTTCCCGTTCTTCCTGAAAACCTTCGTGAATTGGCCCAAAGACTAAACAATCCTGTATTAATAAGATAGATTAGGTTTAATTTTACCATTCTTAAGAATGTTAAAAAAACAAAAATGTAAAAGAATAAAGCAATAAAACACATTACTAAATTAATAAAGCCATAAAACAATCATTACTAAATTAATAAAAAAATAAAATAATTACTAACCTTGCAAGTGTTACTAAATTTCTCCCAAATAGATGATGAATAGTAGGAAATCTAAAATGTTTATTTAGCGTAGAGTAAGTTTAACATTACTTTTTTTACCAATGTGGGATAAATAGATGATGAATAGTAGGAAATCTAAAATGTTTATTTAGCGTAGAGTAAGTTTAACATTACTTTTTTACCAATGTGAGATAAAAAAAGGAAAGTAGTTATAGCATTATTATTAAATTTATATAAGATAGGTTAAAATTAAATAATTACTAATATTATGAATGTTGGGTAAAAAAAATGAAAATAATCATTGTTTTGTTACAAATTGTGAATAAAAAATACCGTGAAAATTTTTATTAGTATTAAATGTTTGGATAGAAATATGTAATTAGTTATTATATTATTTCAATTCTTTTAATATCATATGAATGTGCGCTTTAATTTTGTAGGGAAATTTTGGAGGGAAAATTTTGAACGAAAATTTTGGAGGGATATTTTCGTTCTCATAGCTATAAGATTGTCGGTCGACAGTTGCACCATTCTACTTTTTGGTGAGGACTGTGGTAAAATTTCTGTGCAATTGTGCGATATAGAGTTTTCTATAATTCTATCTTTTAGTGAGAAGTCATGGACTCATCTGAAGAAAATTCCAATGTCAATGAAGAAATGTACAGTTCATCTAGCCAAGATACTGGCAGTGCAAGCAATGGAATCAAGCATGTTATTCGAGAACTTCCTAGTTATGAAGATTTTGAAGACACTAGTAATGAAGAGAAAGAATGTGATGATGATGAAGAGGTTCCTCCAAGTGGGGATATTAAAGACAACAAACAATATGATGACAATTTTCCTCCCAGCGAGGATTTTCAAGGCACCAATGATGATTTACCTGAAAGCAAGGATTTTCAAGGCACCAATGATGATTTTCCTTTAAGCAAAGATTTTCCTCCCAGCGAGGATTTTTGTGGGATTGATGATGATATTCGTCCCAGTGAGGATTTTAATGGGACGAATGATGATTTTGGTGAGGAAGAAGACATCAATAATGGTGAAAATGATTTTCCTCAAAGCGAGGATTTCAATGGAAGAAATGATGACTTTCCTCCAAGCAAGGATTTGAATGTCACAGATGACGAGTTTCCTCCAAGCAAGGATTTCAATGGAACGGATGATGAGTTTCCTCCAAGCGAGGATTTCAATGGAATGGATGATGAGTTTCCTCCAAGCGAGGATTTCAATGGCACCGATGATGAGTTTCCTCCAAGCGAGGATTTCAATGGAACAGATGATGAGTTTCCTCCAAGCGAGGATTTCAATGGCACCGATGATGAGTTACCTCCAAGCGAGAATTTTAATGGCACCGATGATGACTTACCTCCAAGCGAGGATTTCAATGGCAATGATGGTGACTATCATCCAAGCGAGGATTTCAATGGCACTGATGATGATTTTCCTCCGAGTGAAGATTTCAATGGAACCGATGATGATTTCTCTCCGAGCGAGGATTTCAATGGCACCAATGATCATTCTATTGATGATGAAGCCACCAATGATGAAGACAGTGATTCTCCTTTCAGTGAAGAATTTAGTGGCTCAAATAATGTTGATGGTCACATTGATCTGGCAGCAAGTGATCATGACAATAATTTTCATAATGAATTTGGTGATGAAATTTTCAATGAGGGGGGTCATATGCATCACAATGAAAACAATCATCCTGCTGAGGATGTTGTTGCAGACATAATGGTCCAGGAGATCCAGCGACAGAATCCAATGCAGAGCAGGATTAAGTGTAGGACTAGACCTTTTTATGTCAATCCAAAGCATTCCAGTTATACAAGGTCTAGGAAAGAATTGCTCACAAGTCCAAGTTCCATTACTCATTTGATTTCGAGTGAGTGTTGCCACAAAAGTTGTTTGAAAAGTTTAGGCTAGAATTATGTCTTGGAGAGAAGGAAGATGTATCTTTCAATGAACAAAAGCATGCAAAATTCATATTTAGTGGGGTGCATGATTTCTACCAGGACAGGCTATGATTATCGCGTTTGAAGAATTATGCTTTGTAGAAAGGCATTCAAACGGATTCACTCAATTGGTAATCTTCGATTATCAAGAATCCAAACAAGACTAGAAAAGCATCCTACATTTTACACTGATGATTATCAGGGACGAATCACTGGGCCATCAACACACATTGCAATATCATGGATGCATGATTTCTTTTCCAAGCATGGAGAGAGTATGCCAAATAGAGAAACAATACACATTCCAGATAATTTCACAAGGCAGGAAATCTACAACTTATACAAGGATTATGTTCAAGGTGGTCAAGGAAATGACAATTTCATCAGATATGCATAATTCACAAGAGTATGGAAAAAGAAGTTCAACAATGTCCGCATTCCAAAGAGGTCAAGGATGGGGGTCTACAGTACATGTGCTTCTCTTAAAGAAAGAAGGGATAGATCAAAAGGGATAGAAAGAGGTATGTTTACAAAAAAAAAAAAAAAAAAGATAAATGTCAATTATTGAATCTAGTTAACAATATTTTTTTGTTATGTTGTTTGTAGATTCCATAATCAATGCACTGCAAGAACATCGCAATCAACAATCAAATGAACGGAAAAAATTGTACAAACATCGCAAGAAGTGTTACGATGCTCCACATAAGTATATGGGTTTGATAATTGATGGCATGGATCAGAAAAAAACACTCTTGCCACATTTTGTCCGTGTGCCAAAGAATTTAAAGGAGGAGAATTTTATTCAGTTTCACTTGGTTGGGTGTATGGTTTTTAATGGTGAAATGATTCCAAGGGTTTACTTTACAGCTCCAAATATTCACAATGATGCAAATTTGACCATCAGCATAATTCACCATGTCATTACTCACTGGCCTGGTGATCTTCCAGAAGTTCTATATCTACAATTGGACAACACAAGCCAGGAAAACAAAACCAAGGTCGTGTTTGGTTATCTAAGCATGCTTGTGGAATTGGGAATTTTTAAGAAGGTAAAAGTTGGGTTCCTTCTTGTTGGGCATACACATGATCATATTGATCAAATGTTCAACCATTTTGCAAGGACATTGAGGAGGAAGAAAGTCGGGAGCCTGCCATCGTTGATTGAAATTATAGGGAAGGCATACCATCCAGAGCCTATTGTACAGAAATTGGAAGAAACTGTTGACATGCGAAGATTTCTGTTTGGATCGCATGGTGAGGAAAGGTGCATTGAAAAACTTAATGACATTAGCTTTTAGCATCAATTTCATATAAAAAAGATTGATGGAAAAAAACTATTGTGGGGCAAGAAGTACTCAACTAGCACAGAATGGGGGCCTTCATCAGGTTTGACAGTTTTGAAATTCATCCCAAGTCGTCAAATGTATGCTTCAAATTTATTGTTATTGCAATCATCTACAGAGATTCATAATGCAAGGCGACATAGTAGAGATGTTGATTCTTCTCAATGCTTGGAAGAAATAAAAAAGTCTATTGAAGATACATATGAGTACTTTGATGTTGCTGATTCCATTTGGTGGGAGTCTTTTTTCATGGAGCAGAGTGACATAATTTCAAACTCTACAAATGGAGATATATTTTTGAAGACTCCATTTGCTTGGCCACAAAGTTTATCAAATGAAAATGAGGTAACAAATGTTGAACCTCGAGCTGTTGAGTTTTCTCAAGTAGAGGAAAGAGAAATGTATATTGGCTCTAGAAGATCATCCGCAAAGCGTCAAGAGATGGAAGACCTTTACAGGGGCTCGGTACAAGATATCAAGGAGGGTTGCATGATTGCAGTTTTGGCTACAGATGATCCACGTCAATATCCATTCTGGATTGCAAAAGCTTTTAAGGTCAATAAAGAAAATGAAGAAGTAGTATCAATAGAAGTACATTGGTATGCAACAGATACACACCCATTTGATGGTGTGTACAAGGCAGAGATGGTGGTTGAGAAAAAGGTTTGCAGAAAGAGAAACAGAAAGGGTCAAAAAATAAATCTTCACCGCATTGACATCTTGAAATTAGAGGAAGTTGATATACTTGTTTATGATTTCAAGTTGACAAAGAAAGACAATCTCCGCTCCAAGACTATAGAGATTATCAAGAGGTTGCTGCCACAGCCAGAAGTTGCAAGATGGGAGTCTGTTAAACCAAGCCGTAGATCCCGAAGGAATATGACATCTGAAATGATGGGCATAGATGTAGACTCAGATGGTGCGCCCATTGATAATATAGAAGAGTATGGGTCATCTACATCTTCATCAAGTCCTTCATCTGCAGAAAATGTAGATTCTGATGGGGTGTCAGAATCCATGGATGAATTTGAAGAAGTAGAGTAGATGCTTTTTATTAGTATGATTTTTGTAATTGAAACTCTACAGGAGTTTTTGATGATGGGGTGTCATAATCCATGGATGAATTTGATGAGGCAGTTAGATGCTTTTTACTAGTATGATTTTTGTAATTGAAACTCTAGAGGAGTTTTTGAATATTTATATGAACCATTTGTTCTTGTATGGTCTAATATATTATCTCATTATGAATCGCATCATAATTTCTTTGTTTCTATATGGTTATAATGGTGAAATTATTAGAGAAATTTGTTTTTTCTTTAATATGCAATTTTCCAGAAAGTTGTAATTTATCTCTTCAAGAATTTTTCTTTTTTTCCAATTTAAGATTGATTTTAAAGTTTTGTTAAACAACAATACGGGATGTTTAGTCCATGGCTCTATTTTTTACCCTAAAAAAAAAAACGTTTATACTGGTATCAACACTTTTCTATTTGGGGGGTGTTTTTGGTGTTTTTTTGCAAAAATCATCGTTTTTATGGCTAGAGTTCTCGTTCATAGTATATAGTTCTCGTTTCATAGTATAAGTGGTTTAATTTTGTGTACTTTAACCTAGCATAACCTAACCTACTCTACCATACTCTACCCTAACCTAAGGTTTATCCCTAAGTCTCAATCTTATGTCTAAATCCTCATCGTAGCCCTAAAATTCAGTCCCAATGATATTTCTAAACCTAAAATTAGTTCCCAATCATATTTCTAATCCTCATACTTTACCTTAGTCCCCAAATCCCAAGTCTATTTGTTAAATCCAAACTTTACATAACACTTATATTAATTAAAAAAAACTTTAGACAAATTTATAATATATATATAAATATAAATAATTACTTTTAAATTAAATAAAAATGCCACGTACATTATGTAATTAAAAATAAAAAATAATATAATTTTAATATAAAATACTAAACTAACAATTAAATAATATAGTGGAAAAAAACCCACATAAAAATAAATAAAATAAATAATAACAAATTGAAAACAAACATATAACAAAAAGAAAACAAAAAAGGAAAGTAGTCTACATAAAAATAGTTAACGTAAATAATGAATTCACCAATAATTACTAATCGGAAACAAACTTAAGATGAAAAAAAATCCCACATGAAAGTAACTAACATAAATAATCAGATTACAAAATTTTATACCCATTTTAATAAAAAAAAATTTACTATTTAATATTTTTCTCACTATATTTATGTATTTTGTAATATTATATAATTAAATATATATAATTATAACAAAATTACCACTCATTTAATTATTATCATAAAAACTAAAATTATTTATATTAAATAAAAAATGTAATAGATAAACTATATATATTAAACAATCAACTTATTCATATGCAAACTTTAAACACCTTTCTAATAAAAAAGGGAAAGAAGTCTTATGTTCTTTGAGAAAATACAATATTTAAATATATTACATGCGGATGCCATAGATGAGACGAAAATGAATGGTCGACGTGGGTTAATTGTGTGATAGATCGTGGGTTAATTGTGGGTTTGGATTCAGTTTTCTCAAATTTTGTCCCCAAATAAACCAGACCGACTCGGACTCGACCCAGACATACACATATACATTTTGTCCATTGTGTCTAGTGGAAGCCTAGCCAAGAAAGGGTGACCTTTGCTAGCATGTGTAGTGACCTTTGCTAACATGCCTAGAGATTTATCCTAAATGAAGATTACTTGTGGATATTGAACTCCAATTCAAAGGATTTCAACCATCTATATATAGAAAAATTATATTTGAAAATTATTATATTCATTTACAAAATATAAGGAATATAGTCACCTTGAGGCATCGTGCAACATTAGAGCTAAACAATAATTATTTGTGAAAAAAATTATTTTCAGAACATGATGAAACCATTTTTTAAATTCACATATTTAATGAGGAAAAATATATTGAATCTAAACATGATAAAGTGGGCAAGGGGATAAATAAAGTGAGAGAAGAAGTTAAAAACTCATTGAAGGGAAAAAGACTATGGATAAGCATAAAGAACTTATGATTATCGATTACCCAAACAAATTTTTAATGGGTAAACTAGGGATTAAAATATGACCTAAAAAAATAGGAAAATTCCATGGTGATTGAATAAGTTTAGACGTCCGAGAAGGGACAACTAGAGAAGAGCAAAGTTCAAATTAGAATGATTCTAGGAACTTCATAAGTTTGTTTAAAAACAATGAAGAAAATTGGGTTAGAAAGATATTGTAGGGAAATCCTTCAACCTAAAATCACTCTATTATAGGTTGGTGCAGGTGGTTACAACTGGACATTAATATGAGAGGTCCTTTGAAAAAGGTTCGATCTAAACTAGTTCCTAATTGTACCAAATGTGATTTGTAACTTTCCAAATAATTGTTTTAAATACAAAAGAATATTCAAATAATGTCTTGAACACTACCATAAAATATAATATAATGTATTCACCATAACTATTCAATCTAAAGTAATAAATTAACACAAGAGGCCTAATTCTTACCGCATGGCTAAAATAAAGGGTGGTTACCGCTCTTCCAAAATATTCTTCAAAACTATTTTTTATGAACAAAGTGTTTTGGTGTATTGGTATATTCCCACCACCCATTCCATACATTCCTATATAATCTATCTCAAAATGTTAATACCTCTTTGGCTCAAAATGTGGGAGATAAGAAGCTTTTCTTATAATATTAAGAAGATTGAACTCATGCCTAGTGAAGGATAGATCAAATGAAAAGGGATGGGAAATGACATAGATAATGAAGTCAACAATGATAGGTATTGAGAACATAGTATAATTTTTTTATCATAATAACTAAAATGGCAAGGATTGGGGCCTTTATTCAATTGCCATTAGATGTGGTTTAAGAGTTAAAATGGTTATAATACATAAATTTCTCTATTGGTCAAAAAATTAGAGATCTTGAAATGTCAAGTTTTAACAACCAAATTTTGACAAGCTAATGAGTGTTAAGAATTAACAAAATAAATATATGTCCTAATAGACCTATCCCGGTAGAACATTAGATACAAAAATGTGGACAATAAAATTATAAGTATTTGGTCATTAAGACAACATACTTTGAGGGAGGATAATTTTAGATGATTATTTAGAGACTGTACAATTGTCATTGTAAATTTAAATTTCATATTAAAGTCATTTTTTGAAATAAAATAAATAAGTTTAGAGCATATTAAGACCTCCTCTGATAAACGAAAATCAAGATCTCACTTTGTAGCCACTATATCTTGGCCCTCAATTTTTGCAAACCTTCCTTTGTGTATTATCCATTGGGAAAGATTTGTGATTTAATTTTTTTAGGAATTCATGAGCTATTGATTTTTGAAAATTACAATAGTTGTACCATCATGGATATGCCCTTAGTTACTAAAAATTGAATTTTTATTCCTTAGCTTAAAAAAATCATGTTTTCATTTAATCACATTGTAGTTTTTAATTTTGATGCATTATAAAGATCATTACAAAGATAATCTTCGGATTGTGTTAAATCTATGGCATATTGGTTGTTATTCACCAAAAAAAATGATGCTTTCTACATCAACAATAGGCCAATGATATATACCAAGGGAAAATATATTTTAAGGAAAAAAATTATGTGGCTAACTAATGATATCATAATTATTTCATAATTAGTAATGGAAAAGAGGTATAGCAAGGAGACTCCACTTCAAACTCTATTGTATATTCTCTTAACTCGAAGATGATTCACATTAGTATTGAAATGAAAGTCTCTATTGATTCCTTTAAACAATTGGAAGATAATGACATCACATGATATTTTATTCCTATTGGTCCTTTCCCTTGTAATTTATAATGAGTTATTTCCTATCATTCATTTCCATTGTAATTTCAACCCAAAGCTACCACATTTTAGCACTCGATGGTACTTTTAATAGATTTTTTACTGAAGGTATAAACACCATTATTGAAAAAATATTGGAATATTAAAGAAGAATAGAAAGGGATTGGGGAACTGATTCAATCACCAAAAAAATGTGACTATGGAAAAGGGGTTTAAATGCATTTCCAACAAAATTACTTCTATTGGTTGAAGAATTAAGGACCTTGAAAATTAGTTTTCAATGGAAAAATAAATGTTGCACTGGGACATGCTAGGGTTGGTTATGTTCTTCTTATGATACCCTCACCCATAGGATTGTGAGGAACCTCCCCTCATCCCTATTATAGTAGGAACATGGTGAAATGTTTCACCATATCCCCCTTTCTGTGAAACTCCATGAAACTCACAAAATGTTTGGTCGGTATAGGGAGGAAATGCTTCCTAAAAGAAAGGGCATGCAGTGTCGCTTCCCTAAAAAAATCAACATATGGACATTGCCTCCCAATAAGGGGGGCATATGGATGCCCCTCATATTTTTTTTAGAAAAAAATTTAGAAAGTAAAAAAAGTAAAAATCTAAAATAAAGTTAATTCGGCTAACCTAGCCTCTAACTGTAATTTTCACTCTCTATATGAAATTCACACTTACCATTTTAAATTTCCATTTGATATGATAATTTATCTTTATGAATAATCTCAAGCTTCCAAGGGATAGGAAGAATGTGTTTCTTTTTTCTTAGCCACCAAGGATGATGTACTAGAATCTACAAGAAAGATTCCATGGTTAAGATAGTAAAAACAACCAATCCACCAAAAATATTCATCGTTTTTTTTTTTTGAAAGTATGGTTTTAATTAACAACTTAAGTTTAAGAGATATGATATCCAAGTGTTCACATTTAAGTGTTTAACAACAAAGGTGAATCCTACAATCCATTGTTTAATAGCCAAGAAGATAGTCATATCCATTTAGAGATTGGGTCCCCTATGCTAGGGACCACAATGTCCCGTCATCCTCCACGAATCTCACTAAAATTAGGGGATTTATCGACACACACCTCAAGTTTGTTTCCCCACTCCTATGTCCCCACGTCTAAGAAACTTGGTGGAACATTGGAAACCCTTCAACAACTTGTGAAAATGAAGATTCAAAATAAATAGACATATGGACAAGCCTATCATAATGGGAGGTTCAATGAATAAAGAAGGATGATGAAATTTTAATCCTCTAGATATGCAATTGTTAAAAATGGCATTAGACATCATAAACTTGTGATTAACATTCTAAAACCCAAATAATAATAAATACACATAAAAATAAAATCGTGTGCATGAGATAGTTAAATATACAATAAGTACCCCTTAAGATAATATCAATAATGATATATATTCCTTAACTTCAATGTATACAAATGATTCTTAATCTTAAATATATATAGAGTGGGTTCTTTATTAGTAATTTCTCTTATGTCCAAGTGTGGGGCCATCAAGGTCCCTCATTAATATAAGGTGTAATCATCGGCCATCCACACAAGGTGTGCGAATCAAACCACTAGGACCAGAAGAGAACCCTTAATTTCTTTCAATACATAATCAAAATTAGCAAACATTAACATAGGAACACAAATTTTGAAAGATGAGATGAAGGAAAACCTTGAGACAATTGTAGTCACTAAGGTGTTGATTCATTCACAAATATATTTAGTTAATTAAATTTTACATCCCAACATGCCAACCAGGGATGATTTTAAGGGCGAAATTTAGCCCAATGGCAAATTTAAAGGGGGTTAAAATTTTGCTTGGGCGAATTTTTATATAGAAACATTTTTTTATAAATAATATTAATTAGCCCTTCTTTTATTTTTCAAAAAAAATTATGAATATGTTTAGCCCAAGTCACTATGTGAGAAATGCTTAAAAAATAAAAATTAGCCCACTCAAATTTGACCCGGATCTGCCATTCGCCCCCCGATTTTTAGAAATTTTGCCTTCTCTGTCTCAGCCGCCCCTGGATTTCTAGCTATGGTAGTTCCTATAGCAGCATTCGCCCTTCATTTCCATGGATGGTGGTTTCTAGAGCTTCTATTCACCCCCGATTTTGGGCAATAACGATTTTTGGAGCCCGAATCGCCCACTATTTTGAACAATCATGGGTTACAGAGCCCCATTTTCACTCGATTTCAAGCATTGATGGTTTACAAAGCCCCATTTGGCCTCCTCGATGGGTTTTTTCAGCACCATTTGGCATCCCCGATGGGTTTGTGCATTTCCTGCGTGGTTATTAAAGGACAAACCAGATATGGTAATAACATTGAGTTTGATTAACGTTTCTAGTGGATTTCTGCACCAACGAATGGGAAAATTGGGTCTCATCAAGTCATCTTAGAGATGCTATGTTGCATCTATATGGTCTCTCTTTGATGCCACTGTGAGTTACATGTTAACTTTTCTTTTTGAAGCATATACTTCTACGGAAACCTGACTTGTCTGTGATTTATTCTACAATGTGTTTGTATTTAGTTTAATTACATTTCCAATAATATGTAAGGTGTAAACCTTTAGTATATCCTGAGAGTCCTTTGTTTTGAATATTTGATTTTGAATTATAGAAGCATGCTGGCAAGCATTAAGACCAATGATGACTTTGTAATTTCGTACAGTTTTGACCATAATAAGGAGCTTAGAAATTAAGATATCAGGTGAAACAATACACCATATGCCACTTTTGTGTCCCATAAATCATTAGAGTATTTATATTAGTATCAATATATTTTGTATTTGAATAATATGCTATTATTCTTTTAAACGGGCATGCCTATTCTAGTGACCATCTTTTGTACTTTGTTTATAACTGTTTAATGATTGCATGGACATTAATATTGAAATGTATATAATTTTATAACAACTTTGGGTGTATAAAAACACTTGAAACTTGAAATATATGCAACATCACATACCAATGAGTTTTAAAAAGCCATCTAAATCATCTACGAAATTTTGCAAGGAAAGTGCATTGGTCCATGTGTAGAATAAATCACAGACAACAAACACATTGTAGAATAAATCACAGACTTCTTTTCTGCTGCATCATCCTGAAGCATATACTTCTACAAGAAATGCCCATAAGTCATATTGGAAAATTTGTTGTAAAAATGTATTTTGCACTGTAAATTTATGGAGTCAATATATGTTGCCAATGGTCCATAATTTTTTTTTGTTTAATTGTAAAAAGCACATCTGTTTCTCTTACCCGTCATAGTTAAAACCAACCACTGATAATGCTTTAGCAAAGGTTTCTGTAGAATTTCCTCTCATTTCTTCAGGTCAGTGATATGCATCAGATTCATCTTTGGTGTCTCTTGATCATTATGTGGCCTAACTCCAAGGCTGTAACCTTCTGATCATCAACATTTGATATTTAAAGGTGGTAAGACAACTCCAAAATGTGCATCAAGACAAGGTCCAACAATCTCATGCATTCGTTTATTACAAGATATCGATGGGATTTGGTGCCCTAAAGACAAATTCCCTTGTTGTTGTTCAAAATCTAGCTGTGACATAGGAGTTGAAACCTCAAATTCAATTCAATGGATGTAGTATAGAAAACTCAAAGCTTCTCAATCAATCCATCCTCATCACTAAATAGTTGGAAAGAGTCCCTCAAAATAACATGTCATTTTGAGAGGTAACAGGAGGAAGCAGTCTGATTTTTGAGGTCAGACTTATGGTTTAAGGGATGTGATTGATAGAATTTGGATGAGATACCCAATTAGGTTTTGGCAAGGTAAGTAAAGCCCCCATTTGTTTTGTCAGCACCAGTGGGTCATTGCATCACAGAAACACAACCACTCCTTGACTGGAACATCAGGGAAGGTATATTTATGGGATTTTCCAATATGGAATTGGGTGGCCTATTATGTGATTAATAACTTCTACGAAGCTTCTAACTTATCGAGGTTTGAGCTTGGAGTGATGGTGGAATGGTGAAGATCCATAGGAAACTAATGATGACATGGGTGACCATATGGGTGCTTGATTAGTGTTGTGTCTCCTAGTGCACAGAAGTTACAAGGTTCAAGGTAACTGACCACTACAGAATCTTGGCCTAAGCCTCTCATCTTAAGAGAAATATAGGGTGGATGGGATAAGCAGGAGATATTGAATGTGTGACAAGGGAGTCTCAAGCTTATAAAGCTAATAGATTAGTTGGGCCAATATGATCATCAACAAATGCAAGTATGAGCCACAAGCCAAGGCAGTCTGAAGTTAAAGCCAATGTTAAATACGAGAGTCAAGTGAGGAAAATGTCAAATCCAAGAGCCAAGAGGGAGGAAATAAAGCTGGGGCAGAGACAAACATAGAAGGAAAGGACAACCATAGCCAAGGAAGTTAGATTGTCTAGAGAGATAGTGTGGATATTGAGATGGCAAGAAAGCTGCAAATCCAATTGAGGGAAGTTCATGATTGTAGGAGGATATATCCCAATGTACAAATGATGTGCAACATTGCAATGAAAAACAAACATCTAAATGCCATTTGGAGTTTCTTTCCCATTAGGATTCTCCAATTAAAAATGTTTAGTGTATTGCTTGAATGTTTCAAGTTGTGTGTTTACTGATGATTTTCTTTTATTGATTTTGTTAATTAATGGAGCAATAGACTTGGACACTATTTTCTAGTTCTAAAATGTGGTTAAAAAAATTCATTTTAGGTGCCATTGGGTGATTTTGACTTGCCCACTGGATACATATCAATGTCAACACTATTTCATGGAGTCATAGGATTTCTCACTCCTTGGACTTACTAACAACGAAGTTCCTCACAATGTGCACCTTTCCCTTATGGGAAAAAATGTAGCTCGCCATATAGTGAAGAAGATAAGGAACACCTACCATATGGTGAAGAAGATAAGGCACACTAAACATAAATCTAGTGGTGACCACATTTTTATTCGTTACAAACTACCACTTATTTTATGATGGTATTCCATGTTAGATTACTGGGAAAATTAATTATGCCTAGTGAACTAGTTTTAGATGTTTCAAATATTGACAAACTTAATTGTCAAATTGCATTTTTGTAATTACTAAGGTTTTTGTACAAAGAAAGGTCTTTCCTTATCCTTTTTTTGGTTGGGAATTGATTGTAAATTTGGGCTCAAGTTCTTGATATTTAGTGGGCTCCACCCTTTGAAATTTGGGAGAAAAGTCTACACCCTCTTAATGAAGAGAAGCATTTTTCTTAGTGGGATCTTCCTTTCCCCTTTAATTACATTTTCCATGTCTTTCGTTCTTCAGTGAGGATAGCGAGGTAGATTGTTTAGGGGAAGAACCTTCTTGAGGATGATTAATTAAATGGATAGATCTAGAGTTATTTTACGTGGAGAATACTACCTTTATAGACCTAGGCATAGAAATGGTTTATTTGTATGAAGATATTTAATTCAAATGGGATCTTTATAGCCTTAGTAAGAATACATTAATAAAAAATATCGTTTCATGATAGAAGATATTTCTTTATGACTATTACCCCACTTTTGCATGGGTGGTCAATTGGAGGTTTGCTGAGCTAACCTGGGCTAATTCCTAAGTTTTATGAGCATGAGTTTGGACTGATGCAGCAAACTTGAGCCTTTGAACAATTCTGGGCATGATTCTTGGGTGGATCTATGTGTTGAGTAGCTGTAAAATAAATTATCGGTTAGTCCTGTGGGCTAGATCAGCATTCTGGGCACATTGCAACATCTTAAGCAGTAGTAAATAGTGTGATATCCAGGTCTAGTATTGTTATGAGCACTTCTAGGAGCCTTATTATAAGTCACGGGTCCGTTCTATGAATAAAGGCCAACAGTAGGAGGCTTGGTTTCCAATTTTGGGCAAACTATGGATTATTTCCTTTGTCTCTCTGCCTTCATAACAACAGTCAATGACATTTTAGGGCATCCCTGATTTGAGTTTTGGGCATGGCACGAACCTGAAGTATGGTGAGTGTCAGCCATACAAACAGTACTCTAATCCACTGTAAATAGCTCACTACAACACTATCCTTTCAAGAATACACTAGTTACCGGATTCGGCCCTAGGCCTAACCGCACCGGAATCAGATTCTTCTGAATCAGATTCTCGGATTCTTCCACCTCATTTTGACAAATCTATAGTTGTTTATGTAGGATAAATGTAAGATAATTAGGGTTAATTAGGGTTAGGGTTCCGAATCCCCGATTCCTAATTCTGGGGTGAGTGCCGCACCCATATCGGATTCTTTAGCCGATTCTGATCGCATCCATGGTTTGTGTAACCTTGCTACTACATGCTGATTATAGATCACAAAACTGCTGGAGCTATCCTCAAACAAAGCACTCCTCTGATTGATGCACTGTTTACTAATTTTGACCACTAGATATGTTGTAACAACTCACTACTGTGCAACCTTTCCTACTATTCTCTTGTCCTTAGCTTTTGTCTCTAGCATGTAAACTCACATGCAACTTGCATGTGTTCACCACAATATGCATCAAATCTATCAATAATAGCACACTGGAATTAATGTCATAGAGCACTCATCTAAGAAATTCGTGGCTATTCTCCCTTGTTTAACTCAATGAAGAATAGAAACAAGCTCATCTAAGAAATTCGTGGATGTAGTGACGAGAGAATGAATGATAGAAACAAACTCAATGATTGTAGATGTTTAATGAAAAATTATAGTTTTATATTCTTGTATGCTAGATGTTGGCCATCTTACCTAAAGAGATCAAAACAAAAGTAACTAATCCTTGGGATCCCTTTTCTATCCAACCACAATCAACTTCCCTAGAAGCTCCACTTTCTTTAACACTTCTAGGAGATGTACCTTCAAGTCATAACCCTCTTGAACTGCCCATAAATTCTACAATTTCAGAAACCCCCTCAAGATAAGCTACAATCATGTTTTTATTACATAATGTCTAGTTACCAAGTGTTATGAGTAATATTTCTCCAAAAGCATTGTACACATTGTTCATTACCATAGTAATGATCCATTATCAGGACCATTCACAATACTTTCACTATCGAAATCGTTGCCTGGTTTACAAATATTTCAAATAGTACAAGAGACACTAATGTCATTGAATCAATGGAAAGACCTTGCAAATGGTTGTAGTCCTTTTATGCCAAGATCATTAATCCATCCATGAATATTAAGGCCCTTTCCTGTTGTCTCCATAATCCCACTAGCTTCTGCAACTACTTTCTTCTTAGAGAAGTTATGCATAAGTATATATTTTCAAACATGAATGGTGAATCTCGAGTTTGCAACAAAGACTACAAGACTTTTCTTGACATTGTCTCTTTAGGGAGTACCATTTTCTTAGATACAGAGCTTGTTGTTCTCTTTAGTTCTGCTATTACAAGTCACCTTAGAGAATTAGACCAATTATTTTCGATGCATGTGTTATTTATAAATTAAACAAGGTAACAAGGGAATGTGTTATTTATATGCAATTGGTTGTAACCAATTTTTTTTTTTCAACCCACCAACAAAAATCTTTATCCAACCCTTTCTTTTATCAAATCCTTTATCAATTTTTTTTTCAAACATATATTCTCTGAGGCTTTTCTATGCCAAAGCTAAATTTTGTAGAAGTCGATATTACCCAAATCATGTTAATTGAAACACTTATATGAGCTACAACTACAAGGGATTACATATGTAGAGGGTCGCAGTGTTCAAAGATATGCCATAGATATGGGTTGGTCACAGATCTGCGAACAATGGTGATTATTCAAGGACTAACATTAAAAGAAATCAACTGAGATATATATGAAGTAGTGATGGATGATTATGAATTGAAATCCTTCTATCAAATATAACCATATCACATTAGTTCTTTTAATTATAGCTTGGCCTTTATGGTCAAATCGCTTTTCTTGTCAGGCTAATATACAAATGCTTTCCGTACTATCCTTTTGTTGTTTTGTTAAGGGAAAATGCATCATTTATTTTATTATGAATCATGGAACCAACTGCATTGATAGTGGGTTGGTCCACATCCTAGTTCCTTTGAGACTAGTTAAAAGTTCTCTAAGCAATCCTTCCTTTGCAAAAGAATTCATAAAGCAAGAAACTAAAGTAGATGAGAGAGAATAGATTTCCCTTTGACATTGTCCACTAGTAGAAGGCTGATGTGGGGGATTTTCACCTCTACCACCAACTACGACACTACCTCCATGATGTACTATTATTTTTCCACATATGGTTGTGCACATATATTTTTCTTGCAGTTGTATACTGGGGAGTCAAAGGTTTCCCACCTCTTCACACTTGCGCTCAACCAACCACATCATTCCCCATTGAAAACCTTGGGACATTTCGAATAGACCTTGATTACTCCTCATCAATGTTGGTGATGGACACCATAGAATTAGGCTTATCAAAATCTTGGAAGGGCTTGAGGGTTTACTCAACCAAGCCAAGGTCATGCTTAGAAATGAAATCATTGAGTTCCTACAAAATGAGGGTGGTGGGAATGGGGGATGATTGATATTGCTATTGCTAAAGACATTGCTTTCCTTGAATATGCTTTAGCTATTGAAGATCCTACATATTGGTTAGTAACCTTGGTGGGGTGTCGACTCAATGGCCACATCACATAAGGCTTCTTGGGAGTGTTAAATTACAATAAACCCACAACTAAATCTAAGGAATTGATATACTTACCCATGAACTAAACCAAGTTAGGATTTTAGAGTTGTAAGCATGACTAATAGTTTTGGGACTATAGAATCTTAACCAACCTCAACAACTGAGCTATAATATAAAGTAGACAATCCCTTCTCTTTCCTTTCACATCCGAGAGACCTTATTTTCTTCAATGTTTGCTTGGTATGTGGAGCTCTGGAAATGGTCTCATGCAACATAAATGTGGAACCCTATGTAATATTAGATTTTTAGAACTCTGTCCATAGTGAAACCTCCCAATCAAAAATATGTTCCATTAAGTAGTTGGGTAAGGCTACATCACATAATTTTTTTGGTTATTATCCATGAAATCACACAAAAGTATTATCCTTATTTATCTTGAACTAGATATTGACGACATGGGGATCCAACAATGCTTGCAAAATCCTCAGGATGGGGGGTGTGATCGCAACGAGCTGGTCACACCACTTACCAAATGATGCATCATTAAACACAAGATTCTACACATCCTTGCAACTCTTCCAGGAGTTGAATTGAAGCTCGATAACTCTTCTATTTGTGGTGGGGTGGAGGTCTTGACCCTCTAGAGGCTGCCACTTTCACATGGTGAATGTAACTAACCAAAATTCAAATATGTTGATGATGCACAAGAATTGTTGAAGGCTTGTAGCAACTCATCCATTATAAATTTACACCAATTCAGCTTGAACCCCTATAGACAAAATTCAGCAACAAACATGGTATCAAGTGTGCATTCACACTTGGTATACTTGTACATCAATGACTAGTGATTGTTTGGCATGTGAAATAGACCTAAGGGTTGTTGATCAGAGATAGAACAACTCCAAAACCCCCTCTTTTGGTACCATGTTGATCATAAATGTTGGGATAATCCTTCTTTCTCTCGTGCTTTCTAGAAACTTGGAAGGCCATGTACCCTATTGGTTATAAACTTGGTTATTGAGGTACTTTGGTTTAGATAGAGAGGCAAAACATGTCCCTGACAGAAAGTGTGTACCATAAATGAAAACTTCAAAACAGAGAGACTAACAGGAAAAATTGACTATACAAGAGCATATATGGGTTTATATGTGACCTTATCAAGGAATTTTATAAATGAAACACACGGGGTCTCTTGGAGTATTACATGTACAATATCCATTACTCAAATTATGTCTTTATTTATTGCTACCGACTACTGTAGACATTATTTGAGGGAACCCTTTTACTTGCAATTTCCTCCTATTCTTGTTCCATTCTTGTGCCATTCTAGAGTAATATCTCAAGTGTGCTTTTGCATACTAGTTTAAGAGGTTTCTATATTGGAACACTTCTTATAAAGTTGAGCATGCATAAGTTGTATTATCCATTGTAATGGATTATCATTGCAATCTTTGATCTAGGATTTCAGGACTCCTTAAAGGATATCTATCTCAATCACTTTAATAAATACAGTAGATGTGGGTTGCATCACTCATTTGCAGTCACAGCTAAATTATTAACCTCCAGCTGCTGGTTGATATTCTTTTGTTATAACAATTTTTGTTGCACACCGTTGGGTTCTAACTAGAGTGATTTTATTTGCTAAGAAAGTCACTTTTACTGCACTTCAATTGAAGTATGAAAAGTTTGCAACTGGATGTAGAACTTTTGTGTTTAGGATCTTGTTGATGCCTCGGGTGTGCAGGGTAAGTGCAAAGTGCTGGAATGGGTTCCAAGGCACACAACAGGGGATGAAAACCTAGCCAAAGGCTTCAGTTAACCCTACGCAAGAGTTACCCTATCCTTGAGCTGTTTGGTATGGTAACCACCCACGGATATTTGGCCTCCGCTGGCACTCTAAGAGTAAAAGGTTTGATCTTCCAAAGATCAGTTTTCCTATTTAAGGAAAACAGAGTGTGATATCTGGTTAACAAACCTAACCTAACCTACCTAAGGAAAGAATCTATCCTAAGTCAGATATGACCTAAAGAGGGAAAGTTGATATTGTGCAGATCAGGTTTAAAATGTGATTAATAAGCATTAGATACCGTAAACAGAAATGTCTTCGGGTTCTTCCACTTGTAGCTTGAAGGATCATCAATCAATAAAAATTAAGAGACAACTCTTCTACATGCTTTGAGCTTATTCAAACAACTGATCTGTAATCATTGTGTTAATTGAAAAATTAACAATTGATTATACACATTCAATTGCATCAAATCATTTGCAGAAATATAAATATGAGAACTATTCAATTAAAGAAATTTAATAGGACAATTCAAAACATGGGTCAAAACATACAGAAAAATCAATATGAAAGACCATGTACATCAATAGGTAACCTGCAATAGATTAAACGCATAACTGATGACAATTTGAAACATTTAACTTAACGTTTCTCAAAGAAATTTGAAGAACTCAAGAAGGTGGAGAAAAGATAACTTTACTGCATATAAAAGTCTTGTACAAAAATTACAATGGCTCGAATAGACAGAGCATCTTCAGTCCATACTCCTACTGAATCAAAATTCCAAAATTCCCAACCTTTTGCTAAGGGTAACATTCCTCCTTAAATAATCCAATTTTCCTAAAATCCCAAAAGGAGAAATTATACAAAATAGAAATTACAAAATCGGCTCCAACTGTCGATCCAATAAAACTTGCTATTTTCTAGCTTGAAGGATTTTCCACCACCTTATCTCCTTAAAATATTGCAAAGAATTATTCTTTAGACAGGTAAGGTATCGTGGCACCATAGAGATTCAATAACCGATTGCTCATTATCTTCAACGAATGGCATGGTTTGTGGGACATCTAGTGTAAGAAATTTGGGTTCAGATAATTCATGGCCAAAAACAGAGAAATCCATTCAAGGATTTACTTCAGAAAAAGTGGTCGGTACGTCAAGTTCTCCATTTATTATAAAGTCTCGTATAAGATCGTCGTCAAAGTCAGCTGATTCTTCTAGAACTTCCTCGCTCTGCTCCATGGAATTTTTCACATAGGAAGATAACGCTTCAAAGTCCTCTTCACTGCTGCTGCTGCTAAAATTAGGAACACCTGCATCAAACAGTGGTGACAACGTTTCTTGATATAACAAAGGGCAAAGTTCTTCATCATCAACAAGAATATTAGAAGGTTCACCTCCTGCATGAAAATCACTCATCTTGGGAAAAACTTAGATAACAAGATGCCCAGAACGCTAAACATAATTTTTCCTAATACAGAAAGCAATGAACAATGTAGGATCTCCACGTTAATTGCCACTTGAAGGCCAATAGTTAGGGTGATATCGATTGAGCAGGGCGATTTGCAATGATTAAACTTACGTAGCAAACCCATTATAATTACTTCAACTGTTATGAAAGGCGAAGACTTGAGTTTAAGCTTGTGCGAAGTACAGGCTCAATTATTGCTTGCATGATTTGAATTGCTTTTACGATCACATCGTTATAAGCAACCCCCCATCGATAATTATAACTGGTAATTAATAATGGAAATGGAGGCTACGGTTATAGAATTGACCTGCAAAAAATATTGATTAGGAGTTCCAGTACACGGGTGATCAGTTCTTCACACGTAACAAATCAGATTAATCTGACCCAACTCCCATGAGAAGGAAAAGAAGCTTTGAAGTCAGAATTTAAGTGATAAGACATGATCATTAAGAAGCAGGAGGATAACGAAAAATTGTCAAGACTCGAGATCAAACACGACGAACTTAAGGAAGAGAAATGGTGTCCATCCAACATGAAGCAATTGATAATCTTGTAGTAGTATCCACTGTTATAGAAAAATGATGATTTGGGAGAACCAGTTTTCAATAGACAAAATAACGCATCCTGACATAACTGATTACCCAAAATCAACATAACCACAAGTTCATAGAAATGGACGGCTGAGATTAGCTGGAGCGGGATGCAGAATCCAATTCAATCACGTTCATGAAGTTTTTTATTCAAAGATTTCGCAAGCCAAAATCTGAAAGTACAGATTTACGGGTTTCGGGTTCACAAAAATGAAAATAAAAAAGGATTTCCGAAAGGCGAAAACCTACTGTGCGGGTGGCGGGCTTCGGAACGTTGAACTGTGATGTAAAATATCCATCTTGAAAGCCACAACCTGAAATTACAGTTTGCGGGTTTCGGGAGCACACAACAAATAAACTAAAAATGACCATCCCGAAAGCCGAATGCCGCCATTGCGGAGTTTGGGTTTCGGGGTAATTATTCCTTGGTCTTATTACCGATCAGTTCCACAACCCAAAAATGTCGGGTTGTGGATTGCAGGATCACTAAATACCAAAATTTCAATCAATAGTCCCATAACCCGCAAATGTCAGGTTGCAGGTTTCGGAGACTCCAAATGCTAATTTTCGAAATGATGATAACAATAAACAAAATAATCAAAATTTTAGCTTTCTTTTCCTGTTAGACTGAAACACCTTGGAAAAAATTAACAACAGTTGCAAACAAACAAACCAAAGGCATGGGTGAAGAAAAGTCAAAATTCTAACATTTACAAAATGACTCACCCAAACACCATAGTGTTTATCAAGATCAAGGCTCCCGTGCTTATGTAAGCATGGGATCTGTTGTGGCCACAACAAATGGCAACTGGCTGGGAAGAACCAGTTATCTCTGTAATCAAATCCAACTAAAGACAACATGTTGATCAACCAATTTCTTGAGATCCAAGTGATAGAAGATACTGAAAAGATAACAGCCAACAAACAGTGAACATAAAAATGGATAAATCTCAATCAATGATCATTGTAAAGATAACACTCATCTGATAAGGAGATTTAGAGGGCGATACCGAATCTTTACCATGATGTAATCATAGAATACCAGCTTGTGTTGAATCTAGGAACAGTCTTAGAAATGCTCATGGATATCCTAATTACAGATCTCCTTGGTTTATTAATTACATGTATATTCAGTAACACTTCATCATCTTATCTTTTGTCTTTTCTTTTCTTTTCTTCTCTCTCTTTTTTTTTAATAAATACAAAATTTTGTTGATACAAGACCACTGTACTAACTTGGTGATAAGATGAAACAGTTCCATTCACAGGCCCGATCTGGAAACTGGTCAAGCTAGCTCGATGACGAGACTCCTTGTCTTCTGGTTGTACGACCAAAAGAAACCATGATGGCTTGGTGACCATATAGTGATAATTACAGTCGAAGTTCAAACTCATGATCATAGCAGGGCTGGCTTGTGATAAGACCCCCCCTGTTCTTGTATATAACAAAATATTATAAAAAGAAAACACTTTATTTTGGCATAAGCTACAAGGCATTATCATGGCTTGGTGAGCATATAGTGATAATGTTACTCACCAGTGCTTTGCGGATCATGAATGGATCGATTTGTGATAGGATCTTCCACCTTTCAGCAGAGCTGAAAGTCATCTTCCAAGTGTGGTGGCTTGATGTGAAGATGTCATTCTGCTTTCAACACTTATGAACCTAATGGGATGGCTTGATAACAAGACCACCCACCTTGTAACTTATAATTTTAAACAAAATTTATATTCAAAGTGATCGTAAAAGGATCCATGAGCAATCGGACCTGGCCAGGTTATTATGATATGCCATTCAACCATGAAACATCAGATAGAGAAATGATGACCATCCTCCATACCTCAATTACACAGATAAAGTATGGTGAAAAATAATGATCAAGATGAAAAGTATCCAAAGGCACTGCACTTATTTGACTATTTATTCTTCAGAGCAAATTCTAATCAAAATCCAGAAAGTAAGATTGATAACGATGTTGAAACTTCAGAAGCAATTGTCGCTAAGAAAAGTGATCATGAGCCATTACCACAAGTATGAAGCCTTATTAATGAAAACCAATCAAAAAACAAGAAAACCAATCAAAATATGAATAGAATAAAACAAATGATTGAAAAACAAATCACACCTATGTACAAGTGCATCAGATCGCTCAGACGAAATACTTTTTGAGAAGAGATATATTCAGCGGGTAGGTGTCTACAACTCCCTCCAATGTCTGCAATCGAACTGTGCTGGGACCAATCTTTTCTGTAATAATGAAAGGTCCGAGCCAAAGACGTTGGAACTTGGTATACATATTTTTATCTTTACGTTGCTTGTCCCACCTCAAAACCAGGTCACCAATAGAAAACTCCCTATCGGAAGAAGATTTTTCATCAAACCATCTCTTCACCATCTGCTAATGATGATACAACTTGTTCTTGGCTATTTCCCTGTCCTCCTCTAGCTTCAAGAGGGTGTCAATTCTTTGCTGGAGGGGATAAGAATCATCTTCTTGAACAGACTGGGCCAATTGTAACGAAGGAACGGTGAGATTACTGGGGAGAATGGCTTCTTTGCCATAGACCAAACAATATGGGGAGTTTGCAATTGCTGCTTTTGGGGTAATTTGATCTGCCCATAATGCATTATACAACTGTGTATGCCAATCTCTGTGATGAGAGGCTACAGTTTTCTTGAGAATATTAATTAGGTTTTTATTTGATGATTCAGCCAAGCTGTTACCCTGAGGGTAATAATTGGTAGAAAATTTAAGCTTAATTCCCATCTCAAAGGCATATTCAGTTATATTGATTGAAGAGAAATAGGATGCATTATCGAAAACTAAATACTCTGGAGCACCAAAGCATGTGACAATCTGGCTGTCAAGGAAAGAGATTACTTGAGTGGCGTTGCATTGTTTAAGAGGAGCTGCTTCAACCCATCTAGTGAAATAGTCCGTGGCTGTGAGAATATACTTATGTTGGAGAGATGAAGGAGGGTTTATAGGCCCAACAAAATCCAGTCCCAAGTGTTGAAATGGAAACTGAATCGTAACTGGTTGTAAAGGAAATGCAAGTTTCCTAAACTTCCCTATGCATTTCTGACATGGCTCACATTTTCTCACATAAGCATAAGCATCTTTAAACAGTGTGGACCAATAATAACCTATCCTCAGAATCTTGTGTGTTGTCGTTTCTCCTGAAAAATGGCCCCCAGTTGGACCTGCATGAAATTGAAACAAAATATCATCAGTTTCATATTTTTCCAAGCATCTGAGAAATACTCCATAATTTTTTCTAAAAATAACTTGATCAATTAATTGATAAGGAGTAGAATTTAATCTTAAATCTCTTATTTTCTTAAAGTCGAGGGTTTAAGGAGCAAACCCATGATTCAAAAAAAATTTAATATCATCGTACCATTCTGATGTCGGGGCATCGATAACGTTAACAACACCTGAGGGAATTTCTTCTTCATGATCCCATTCAGACTGCTGCTATGTCGGGTCATTGGATTGTGCAGTAAGAAGACAAAGGCCCTGCCCTTTTACAATTTTTACCGATCTGATGTCAAGATCATATTCTTGTAGGGCAGTCATCCAATGGGCCCTCTTTTCCCCTAACTCTTTCTGAATGAGGACATTCCTGATAGCAGAATATGGAATAATGGCTTTGGTTCAGGACTTCAGCAAGTAGGGTCTGTAATGTTTGATAGATTTATACACTACATAGGCTTGCTTATCAATCTGTGAATATTTAAGCTCTGCACCTTTGAATGTTGAGCTCATGAAATAGATGGGGATTTCTGCATCATTATCATGCTTTTGCGTTAACACAGCTGCATAAGAAAAATCAGTGGCAAAAGTATAAAGAATGAAATCCTTATCAAAATCCGGGGACATGAGGGCAGGAGCTTCTGCAATGGCTTTTCGAATTCTGATAAACGCATCTCTATGTTCTTGCGACCAAGTAAACTGTACATCTTTCTTGACCAAGAGTTGAAAAGGTTTGACTATTTGAGCAAAATTTGGTACAAATCTCTGTACAAAATTGATCTTACCTAGGAAGGATTGCATTGCTTTGCGTGATCTAGGTAAACCAATTTTCGAAATGGCCTCTGTGCGTTCAGGGTCAATAACCATACCTTCTTTCGAAACAATGAAACCCAAAAGTTTTCCTTCAGTTACTGCGAAAATATATTTCTTCGGGTTGAGAGAAATACCGAATTTCCTGCAGCGATCAAAAACTTGTTTTAAAGCGAACACATGTTCAAGTCGTCTTTTAGAGTAAATAGTGATATCATCAAGGTAAACCACGATAGAATTATGCACTAACCCTCGGAAAGCTATATCCATATCTCTCTGAAAAGTAGCTCCAACATTGATCAACCCGAAAGGCATCCGTCTGTAAGCAAAAGTACCCCATGGGGTTCTGAAGGCTGTTTTCAATTGATCGTCCGGGGTGACCATAACATGGTTATACCTCGAAAAACCATCCAGGAGGGAAAACATCTCTGACCCGGCTACATTCTGAAGAATCTGCTCCATAGGTGGAATAGGATAGTTGTCTTTCTCAGAAGCCCGATTTAGGTTCCTGAAATCAACACAGAGTCGAATTTCTCCATTTTTCTTACGGATAGGTACTAAATTGGTGATCCACTGAGTGTGCCTGACCAAAAAGATAATTCGAGCATTGAGTAACTTCTCCAGTTCCTTTTTAACAGAAGACTCTAAACTAGGGTGCATTTTCTGCAGCTTTTGTTGAAATGGATTAACCTCTGGTTTCATGGGTATGTTGTGGAACATGACGCTAGTGCCAAATGTTCTTAATTCATCATAAGTCCAGGCAAAGACATCTTTATACTGTTTACACAATGCAATAATGGCTCTGTGTTCTTCAGGGGTGCAATCAATTCCCAAATTGATGAAACGAGGTTCCTATTCGGTGCCTAGGTTGACTCGTTCATAATTTAAAGATGAACTTTGAGTTTTACAATTAGTCTGAGATTTGAATTTGTCCTGTAAATCGTAAAAATTTTCTAGATTGATCACCGACTTTGGGATGACGTTTGAGGAATCAATGAGAGACTTTTCATGTTCCGTTTCATCGATGGCCATGTCTTAGAACGTGTCCTGAGCAGTGAGGAAGTCAATTATCTGTCGATCATCATCAAACACTTTCCAATTAGTCACATTATCTGGAATAGATGGTCTCTACATTAATTCAATTGAAAAATTTTGAGGAGACAGACCTTCCGGTGGAATCAGTCTAGAAGCTGTGTTTGGCAATAGATCTACATCAAAATTTTGTGATCTAGGAACTGATTTAATATTGAATGCTGAAAATGAGTTGGTTAGATCCCTTACCAGCTTTTGATAATTAGAAAAACGCAGAGACAAGCAGTGTATCTTATTTCTGACTTGCTTGACTATAATTTCGGAGTCCCCATAGCACTCTAGTACTTGAACACCCAAATCAATGGCCTTCCTGAGCCCTTGCACAAGAGCTTCATATTCGGCTACATTATTAGTACAGTCAAATTCTAATCTGCAAGCAATCATGATTTTCATTCCTTTAGGATTGATAAGAACACAACCCGCTCCAGCTCCCTCCTTGGACTTGGAGCCATCGAAAAATAAAGTCCAGGAGACAAGGTCTAATCTAAAATTTGTATTCACATTATATGCATTATGCATAATTTCACCAGAAAAAGGTACAGAAGTAACCTGAGTGATATGTGATTCGTTATGAATGCTTTCTTCTGGTGAGGCATTAGACCAAAAAAGGTATCGAATGTAAAGTGCTCTGTACGAGAGGTGAGATAACTAGCAGGTTCACTTGAATCATTAAGATTAGTAACTGTCTGTTTCATAAAAGGTTCTATGCTGACCTTAATTTTATTTGGTTGACCATTGTATGGAAACTATAAGTGGGACCAGTTGGTTGCAAAATAACCTTTAAGTTTCTCTGACTAGTCCCTGCTTAACCACATCCCATAGGCTTCTAGGATGTCAGCTATCACAATGTCAAATGTCTGATGGATCCTGGGATCAGTTGACAGCGTGAGCAGAACGTTTCTCAATTTTCCAACCACTTTGACTTTGGATCTGTCAAGTTGCACAATCTGGGTTGGACAAGGTTCCCATGTTGCATTCAATTTTCTGCAAACAGAGAGGGGCATCACATTTTATGATGCTCCCAAATCTATCATGCAGTTGTGTACATTCCGGTTGAAAATCTCAAAAATAAGCAAGAAAGGAGGAGTTCTCTTGCTGTTTTTTGATCATTAGTTTTAGTGACAGAGTCTAGATTATTATTCTGTGACTCTCTAGGCTATTTGACTATCATGTTTTTAGGCAAAGAATCTCTCATAGCAGGAATTTTAAGCAGCTCAAATAGAGATATGTTTGCTTTGACTCTTTTTAGGTCTTCAACCAGGTTGTACTCCATTTGAGGGAGGACTGTATCCTTCTGTGGAACAGTCTTGTTACTTGTGGGAATTGGGGAAGAAGATGAAGGTTCTTGAGGTGGCTGTGGTCTTGACCTTGTATTATAAGGATGTTGTGTGTTAGACACCACCTCAGGTTCTTCTTCTTCTTCACACATAGGCAGTTCTGAAAAGCACCCCACAAACATCAACAAGTGGGTCATCTTCCATTTCTTCTTCAGGTAGTGGAGAATCAGGAGTAGTTTGATCATTGGAAGTGTCGATATTGACTTGAGATTCTACTGTCAATGCTCTAAAAATGGAAAAGATTTCCTTGTTTGTGAGTGCATCCGTCGGATTTGGTGGTGGTGGATTTTGTGGAGGCAGGTAAGGTCTCCTGAATGGTGGCCTTACAAAATCTCTGTTCTGATTCTGATTATAATTAGTGTTCTTCTTCAAATCTACCATCTCATTTGACATCCTCTGAAGGAATTTTTCCATCTCAGTCATATCAAATGTATCCTTATTCTGAACTGTGGGTTTAGGGACATTATCAGTTTTCTTCCTAGAAGTAGAAGGTTGCCCTTCTGAAGTTTCAGGGTTGTCTTCCAGACAAAAGATGTCTTTCTCAACTTGGATTGCTTCATTAGAAGCTTCCAGTAAAGTACCTTTTTGTGCCCTTTTGACCCATATTGCAATAGGGGGAGGTAGACACTTTTCATAATAAGCCACCAATAACTCTTCAGCAGGAAGCAGATTGGAAGGAATCCTGTTTTTGAGATATGAAAACCTTTGGTTAAAGTCTTTTACCCTTTATTTTCCTTTGGCTTTCATACAAGACAACTCTAATATAAGGTCTTGTGGTGTTTTGTCATCCCTGAACTTTGGGGTAAAATGTTTCTCGAATTCATCCCAGGAAGTTATAGATTGAGCAGGCAAAGCGAAATACCAAGTGGCGGCTCTAACCTCAAAGGTATATGGAAAAAGTTTGCATACTACATCCTCATGTACCACACTTCTAATCCTAATTGCTTGCATGAAAGTTTTTATGTGGTCCAATGTAGGTATCTTGTTGACAGGGTTGTATTTAGGCAGCCATTTCTCAGGATTCTTTGGTAATCTGTGTTGATCACCTAGTATGAAAAATGCACATTGGTCAAGCCAAGGTCTGTTTTGACCTTCTCCAGCCATTGGAGGTTCTTGTTCTTCTTCTTCAGATGACAAACTAGAGGAATTTTCTTCGTCTAAGGAAGATGATGAAGATGAAGGAGGGGACGGTGGTGGACTGCCTGCTCCAAGATTTGGCTGACCTTGTGTTACTATGTGAGTGGTCTCACGATTATATTCAGGAGAATCTGGTTGATTAATTTGGTCCTGGTTTTCAGATTGATGATCAGTTGAATGTTGATCCCGTGTGTTAAAACTATCAGTCGGTTGAATCAGTGGATCAGAGGTCTGTGAGGTGGGAACTTGCTGTTCTTCCCGATCGCTAGCCTGCAAAATACCTTCTAAATTTAGAGCTTCCAGACCGCATATTCTTTGATCGACAAGACGTTGTTGTTCTACTCTTAAAACCCTATCGACGGATGTTTTCAATAACTGTTCTAATGAAATGGGTCCACTTGAGGGCGACATGAAGATGATTTCTCCTCTGTTCTCCTGTCGTACCACTGGTGTAACGGGTATAACTGTAGGTTGCATAGATGTAACAGGGAGAACTGTAGGTTGCGAATCAGTTGGTTGTTCAGATGTTGAAGCCCTAGTCTAGCTTCAAGTTTGAACTGTTGAAGTACTTGCTAGAGCAGGCTTATTAGCAGTTTGCTTAGGCATGTTTTACTAGTGGCCCTCTTCTAGCACCATTTGTTGATGCCTTGGGTGTGCAGGGTAAGTGCAAAGTGCTGGAATGGGTTCCAAGGCACACAACAGGGGATGAAAACCCAGCCAAAGGCTTCAGTTAACCCTACACAAGAGTTACCCTATCCTTGAGCTGTTTGGTATGGTAATCACCCATGAATATTTGGCCTCCGCTGGCACTCTAAGAGTAGAAGGTTTGATCTTCCAAAGATCAGTTTTCCTATTTAAGGAAAACAGAGTGTGATAACTGGTTAACAAACCTAACCTAACCTACCTAAGGAAAGAATCTATCCTAAGTCAGATCTGACCTAAAGAGGGAAAGTTGATATTGTGCAGATCCGGTTTAAAATGTGATTAATAAGCATTAGATACCTTAAACAGAAATGTCTTCGGGTTCTTCCACTTGTAGCTTGAAGGATCATCAATCAATAAAAATTAAGAGACAACTCTTCTACGTGCTTTGAGCTTATTCAAATAACTGATCTGTAATCATTGTGTTAATTGAAAAATTAACAATTGATTATACATATTCAATTGCATCGAATCATTTGCATAAATATAAATATGAGAACTGTTCAATTAAAGAAATTTAATAGGACAATTCAAAACATGGGTCAAAACATACAGAAAAATCAATATGAAAGACCATTTACATCAATAGGTAACCTGCAATAGATTAAATGCATAATTGATGACAATTTGAAACATTTAACTCAGCGATTCTCAAAGAAATTTGAAGAACTCAAGAAGGTGGAGAAAAGATAACTTTACTACATATAAAAGTCTTGTACAAAAATTACAATGGCTCAAATAGACAAAGCATCTTCAGTCCATACTCCTGCTGAATCAAAATTCCAAAATTCCCAACCTTTTGCTAAGGGTAATATTCCTCCTTAAATAATCCAATTTTCCTAAAATCCCAAAAGGAGAAATTATACAAAATAGAAATTACAAAATCGGCTCCAACCGTCGATCCAATAAAACTTGCTATTTTCCAGCTTGAAGGATTTCCGGCCACCTTATCTCCTTAAAATATTACAAAGAATTATTCTTTAGTCAGGTAAGGTCTCGTGGCACCATAGAGATTCAATAACCGATTGCTCATTATCTTCAATGAATGGCATGGTTTGTGGGACATCTGGTGTAAGAAATTCAAGGTCAGATAATTCATGGACAAAAACAGAGAAATTTGTTCGGATATCCACATCATATTTTTCAGGACCTTGCATGCAAATTCTAGGGTTTGCATGCATTTTGCATGTAGCCCAGTCACCATGTGATGCCTCCAGCACCTTACCCACCTTATTCTAGCACCCAGGAGCCACTTACTTCAGAGTTTTATCCCTCCTAGTCAGGAAGGCACCCACTTCTCACCTAATGTCAGAGAAGGGCGTACTTCTTCACCTACCATTGCAGTTCCACTTCAGTTACACTCAGTTAGCTCCGATTCTCCTTGATTTGATGCTAGTTTCACTCCCGACTGAATGTTTCACTCCATTGGACCTCCAGATTGACTAGATGACTTGTTCTGACTTCAGTTAAGCCTCCCATGCGCCCTCCACTAAGTCTCCTTCCCTATATCAGTGCTACACACTTCAGTTACACATGACACACTCAGTTAGACTCAGCTTGACACCTGGATGACTGGTTCTTATGCATTGATGACCACCACTGATTGATGATGAGGACTCCTAGTTGGAGTCAAGCTACTCCATTCAATGATTCGAATGACCTTCTTAGTCAATTCGAATTGCTCACTCACATTGTCAGATTGTATTGTAATTATTCACCCTTATTGGGATATTGAGCACTGTGCATGTTTTACACAGTTTACACCATATTTTCTATGTTCATCTGTTGTGATTGATTTACTTGTTCATTAGATCTGCTGTGACTAATTTTGCATGGTATCAGAGCCATTTCAAGGACAAGATCTCTTTTCTACAGGTGTTTCTACAAGAGGATTTGAGTGAATTTGCTCAACAATTACTTAAGTTTTGGCATGAAAGATCTCAAGGGCATTCATTCCTGTGCATGCAAAGCTTGAAAATACTTCCAATACCACTCCAGAAGCTTGAGTTTCCACATAAATCCTGGATCTAATACATTGGACCCATTCAACATTGCTTGATCTCCAATCCCAGGTGTGATGCAACTCTAAAAGGGTGGATTGTTCGACCTCATTATTCTTGGTTTTATTGTGATTTGCAGGTTATTGTCTCCATCAATTGCATTCGCTACTTTGCCCTTGCAAGCATTTCTACATCAGTGTGCACTCGCTCCTACCAATGGAATACTCTTCTTCAAAGCCTATTCTCACCCCATTCAATTATTTTGATTGGAAAGATGATATGGAGATCATATTACGTTCAAAAGGTTACTACCGAGTCACTCTTGGTCTTGAATTGGAGCCAAACACCTTGTCAGATAGAACCAAACACTACAACAAGCTTGATGAAGCTTATGGTATTCTTTGTCTCTCCATCTCCAAAGATCTTCACTTCCATATTAGTGGATTGAAGACTCCAAAAGCTATATGGGAGCAACTTGAAACACTATTTGGCAAGCAGGATGAGCTTAGGGCCTTTCAATTAGAGAATGAATTGATTTCCCTTAGTCCCGAGAATTTCGAGACCATTAATGAATTCTTCACAAAATTCAAGAAATTGAACATGCAGTTGAAGAATAGTGGAGTTATCAAAGAGGATAGCAATTGATCCTCTCCATTCTCAGCAAGCTTGGTAAGGATTATTCGGTATTTGTCTCTACTTTCAATTCCGGTCAGCTAACTACCCTGAATTGGAAGATGCCTACCTTGAATGGCTTCATTGAGTCTGTCACAAAAGAGCATGATAAGTTGATTCAAATGGGGTCCATAAGCTCCAAAGATTCAGCTCTATATGTTCAAGGACCCAATATTTCGAATGGTAAAGGAAAGCAAAAGAAGGATAAGCCCAAATTTGAACCTCACAAGCAAAGAGAGAAAGGCAAACAGATGGATGCACCATCTAGTTCGAAGTTCAAGCAAAAGGGTAAAGAGGGTAAGGAAAAATCTAAATGTACTTATTGCAACTGTGGATTTCATCCTGAAAGTTCATGCATGAAGAAGACTATAGATCAAATGGCCCTCCTTTTGGAAAAGAATAACATAACTCTTCCTGACGGGGCAAGGAAGAAGGATATGAATGATGATCATGAAAGAGGACAAGCACTCATGGCAACTGTTTCGAAGCCCACTACTCTCTTGATAGATTCGGGTGCATCGAATCATATGGATGCAAATATTGATTCTTTTTCTTCATTCAATACAAACATCTCCATCCCCATCCATTTGGGAGATGACTCAAAAATTTCTTCAAAGGGAAAAGGTACGATTCATGTAGATCATGGAAGCTTTCATAATGTTCTCTATGTGCCTTCCTTGGCTTCAAATCTTATTTATGTGTATCAAATGACACACACTAGTGAAATGAAGCAAGTTACATTCAGCTCTAATACAGTTGAAATTTATGATATCAAAAGTGGAAGACTTGTTGCAGTCGGAAAGGCGAACCACACTGCAAAATGCTATGAGTTTTCACACTTTATTCCACTTGCAAAGCTCACTGCTCTTCGCACACATGGTAATGAGGTTATTAGGCTTTGGCATGAAATATTTGGACATCTTAATTATAAGTATTTGCTACTGTTATCAAACAATTCCATGGTGGATGGTCTTCCACAACTCCGTTCCTCGAAGGGAATATGCACTGGTTGCATTATTGGGAAGCACCCCGAGCACAGATTCGACCGCGGAAAAGCTAGCAGAGCTTCTATAGTTTTGGAGCTGATACATTCTAATATCAGTGGTCCACTGCCCCATATGTCATTAAATGGTTCATGGTATGTTTTGACATTTATTGATGATTTTTCCCGCTTTACATGGGTATTTTTTCTCAAAAACAAGTCAGAAGTGCTTGGAAAATTCAAGGATTTTAAGGCTTCTGTTGAGACCGCCACTGAGAGCAAGATCAAAGCTCTTAGATATGATAATGGTGGATAATATATCAAGGCCTAGTTGCTGCAACTTTGTGCCGAAAGCGGAATTCAGATCCAACATACAGTTCCCTACACACCCCAGCAGGACGGTGTAGCGGAAAGAAAAAATCGGTCATTGAAAGAGATGGCTACATGCATGATTGAATCAAAAGGTTTGGCTGCAAATATTTGGGCTGAAGCAATCAATTTTGCTGCATACATACAAAACCATGTTCCACATTCATCCGTGAAAGGTATGACTCCTTTCGAAGCATTCTTTGGTCACAAACCGGATGTGTCAAATTTGAGAGTTTTTGGCTCTACTGCATGGGCTAGAATTCCTTCCAAGAAGAGACGAGATTTGGATCCACAAAGTATTGAGTGCATACTCATAGGATATGGGGAAGAATAAAAATCATATAAACTTATGGATATCAGATCTAAAAATATATTCATAGAGCGCAGTGTGCAATTTGAAGAACCACTTCAAGAATTGCAACTAGTCGAGGAAGAAACTGCTGTTTCACTGCCTTCACCAGAAGAAGATATGTGCAGCGATAATGAAGGTATGAGTTCTGATATTTATAATATTTTAGTAGCACATGATTATCATGACATATCATGTTTGGAATCCCACCATTATGATCCTCCTTAGTTACCAAAGTGGGCCCAAAACACTCTTCAATCTGCTAGTTCGAACCTTGGAAATCCTGCTGATCCGAGACGAATAAGAGCAGACTTTCAAAGAGCAGGTATGGATCTTTCTATTTCTGATCCATTACATCCTGAGATTTGTTATTTGATACTGGTTCAGATCCCCAAACATACTACCATGCCCACTGAGATCTGAGATGGAAAAGTGCCATGGATGAAGATTACAATTCTCTTCAAAAGAACAATACATGGGAGCTAGTTTCTCTTCCACCTGGAAGAAAATTAGTGAAGTGTAAATGGGTCTACCACATGAAAGTTGCTGCTGATGGATCTATCAGAAAATACAAATCAAGGTTGGTGGCAAAAGGTTTCTCCCAAGTCCAAGGAGTGGACTACACTGAGACCTTTGCACCGGTTGCAAAGATGGATTCCATCTGCCTTGTTTTGGCAATTTCCGCATCCAAGCACTGGGAAGTGCACCACATGGATGTGAAGAGTGCATTTCTACATGGATATCTTGCTAAATAGGTATATATGTAGTATCCAAAAGGATACACATCAGATCCATCATTAGTTTGCAGATTGAAGAAATCTTTGTATGGGTTAAAACAGGCCCCAAGAGCTTGGTACGCAAAGATGGACTCCTTCCTTCTTTCTCAGAATTTCTAAAGATGCAAATATGATCATAATGTGTATATTCAGTGAGTTAAAGGTAATTTGTTGGTTATTGTACTTTATGTTGATGATCTTCTTATTACTGGTAGCACTCTTACTTCAATAAACAAGCTAAAAACTGCCTTAAATCTAGCTTTTGACATGAGTGATTTGGGCTTGTTGAGTCACTTTTTGGGCTTGGAGATAGCTCAAAATTTTGATGGGATCACTATATCTCAGCAAAAATATGCTTCCGACCTATTATTGAAGTTTAATATGGCTGAGTGTAAGGCAGCCCCATTCCCATTCCTCTCAGGAATCAGTCTTGAGGAGGGAGATTCTACACCGCTTGCAGATTGCAGTATGTATCGACAGTTGATTGGTTCACTACTTTATTTGACACACTCAAGGCCTGATATTTCATATGCTGTGAGTGCCATGTCAAGGTATATGCAGTAGACCCATGAGCTTCATTGGCGAGCAGCCAAGTGGATCTTGCAGTATGTGAAAGGTACGAAACATTTTGGCATACATTATGCTGCAGATTCTGAGCTTGATTTCATTGGTTTTACTAATTCAAATTGGGCAGGTGATAGCATTGATCGAAATTCCACTTCTAGTTATGTTTTCACGATTGGTCATGGCCCTATTTGCTGGTCCAGTAAAAAGAAGGAAGCCATTGCACTTTCTTCAGCAGAGGCAGAGTATCAAGGGGCAGTCAATGCCTGCATTCAGGCAGTTTGGTTGCAGGGTATTCTTTCCGAGTTTGGTTTTGGTGGAACTACTTTGACTGTCCTCTTTTGTGACAATCAAAGTGCTATCAAGATCTCCACAGATCCAGTTCAACAATAGAGGACCAAACACATTGAGATTCATATGCACTACATTCGACAGTTGGTGCATGATCGCACCATCATTCTGCAATATTGCCCTATTGATGAGCAAATTGTAGACATCTTCACCAAGAGCTTCACTGAGAAGAAGTTCACTTACCTCTGTTCACTGTTGGGGGTGAGTTCCATCATGGTGGAGACAGATTGATCCATTATTATGCTTTAGCTTGAGGGGGGGGCTTTCTTCCCACTGGGTTTTCCCTCTTTCCTCACTTAGTTTATTTTCAACATTTTTTGGATTATTGTATTGGGGTGACCTTTGGTCTTAGTTACCAGGGCCTCACATTATTTTTTGCACATCATAGTCTAGCTTGAGGGGGGGCGTTCGGATATCCACATCATCTTTTTTAGGACCTTGCATGCAATTAGGGTTTGCATGCATTTTGCATGCAGCCCAGTCACCATGTGATGCCTCCAACACCTTACCCACGTTATTCTAGCACTCGGGAGCCACTTACTTCAGATTTTTAGCCCTCCTAGTTAGGAAGGTGCCCACTTCTCACCTACTGCCAGAGAAGGGCGCACTTCTTCACCTACCACTGCAGTTCCACTTCAGTTACACTCAGTTAGCTCCGATTCTCCTTGATTTGAGGCTAGTTTCACTCCCGACTGACTGTTTCACTCTGTTGGACCTCCAAATTGACTAGATGACTTGTTCTGACTTCAGTTAAGCCTCCCATGCACCCTCCACTGAGTCTCCTTCCCTATATTAGTGCTACACACTTCAGTTACACATGACACACTCAGTTAGACTCAGCTTGAAACCTGGATGACTGGTTCTTGTGTATTGATGACCACCACTGATTGATGATGAGGAATCCTAGTTGGAGTCAAGCTACTCCATTCAGTGATTCGAATGAACTTCTTAGTCAATTCGAATTGCTCACTCACATTGTCAGATTGTATTGTAATTATTCACCCTTATTGGGATATTGAGCACTGTGCATGTTTTACACAGTTTACACCATATTTTCTATGTTCATCTGTTGTGATTGATTTACTTGTTCATTAGATCTACTGTGACTAATTTTACAAAATCCATTAAAGGATTTACTTTAGAAACAGTGGCAGGTATGTCAGGTTCTCCATTGATTATAAAGTCTCGTATAAGATCGTCATCAAAGTCAGCTGATTCTTCCAGAACTTCCTCGCTCTGCTCCATGGAATTTTGCACATAGGAAGATAACGCTTCAAAGTCCTCTTCACTGCTGCCACTGCTAAAATCAGGAACACTTGCATCAAATAGTGGTGACAATGTTTCTTGATATAAAAAAGGGCAAAGTTCTTCATCATCAACAAGAATATTAGAAGGTTCACCTCTTGCATGAAAATCACTCATCCTGGGAAGACCTTAGATAACAAGATGCCCAGAATGCTAAATAGAATTTTTCCTATTACATAAAGCAATGAACAATGTAGGATCTTCATGTTAATTTCTACTTTAATTCCAACAGGCAGGGTGATATCGATTGAGCAGGGCGATTTGCAATGATTAAACTTACACAGCAAACCCATTATAATTACTTCAACTGTTATGAAAGGCGAAGATTTGAGTTTAAGCTTGTGAGAAGTACAGGCTCAATTATTGCTTACACGATTTGAATTGCTTTTACGATCACATCGTTATAGGCAACCCCCCATCGATAATTATAACTGGTAATTAATAATGGAAACGGAGGCTTCGGTGATAGAATTGACCTGCAAAAAATCTTGATTAGGAGTTCCAGTACACGGGTGATCAGTTCTTCACACGTAACAAATCGGATTAATCTGACCCAACTCCCATGAGAAGGAAAAGAAGCTTTGAAGTCGGAATTTAAGTGATAAGACATGATCATTAAGAAACGGAAGAATAACGACAAATTGTCAAGACTCGAGATCAGACACAATGAACTTAAGGAAGAGCAATGGTGTCCATCCAACATGAAGCAATTGATAATCTTGTAGTAGTATCCACTGTTACAGAAAAATGATGATTTGGGAGAACCAGTTTTCAATAGACAAAATAATGCATCTTGACATAACTGATTACCCAAAATCAACATAACCGCAAGTTCATAGCAATGGACGGCTGAGATTAGTTGCAGTGGGATGTGGAATCGAATTCAATCACGTTCATGAAGTTTTTTATTCAAATATTCTGCAAGCCGAAATCCAAAAGTACAGATTTACGGGTTGCGGGTTCACAAAAATGAAAATAAAAAAGGATTTCCGAAAGCCAAAAACCTACTGTGCGGGTGGTGGGCTTTGGAACGTTGAACTGTGACGTAAAATATCCATCTCGAAAGCCGTAACCCGAAATTACGGTTTGCGGGTTTCGGGAGCACACAGCAAATAAACGAAAAACGACCATCTCGAAAGCTGAATGCCGCCATTGCGGAGTTCAGGTTTCGGGGTAATTATTCCTTGGTCTTATTACCAATCAATTCCGCAACCCGCAAATGTCGGGTTGCGGATTGCGGGATCACTAAATACCAAAATTTCAAACAACAGTCCCGTAACCTGCAAATGTCGGGTTGCGGGTTTCGGAGACTCCAAATGCTAATTTTCGGAATGATGATAACAATCAACAAAATAATCAAAATTTTAGCTTTCTTTTCCTTTTAGACCAAAACACCTTGGAAAAAATGAACAACAGTTGCAAACAAACAAACCAAAGGCATGGGTGAAGAAAAATCAAAATTCTAACATTTACAAAATGACTCACCCAAACACCATAGTGTTTATCAAGATTGGGGCTCCCGTGCTTAAGTAAGCATGGGATATGTTGTGGCCACAAAAGATCTCAGATTACTTCATGTCATCCACTGAATACCTAACTACAATCGAAATTCTAGAGTTGAACTTACTTCATATAGTTTATAGTAGTGGCAATGTGTCTTGAATACTATGATTTGAATGACTTGTCTGGGTAAATGTATCATGTCACAAAGATGCTTGAAATTACTTAATAAACTCAAGGCCGAAATATCACATGGGAAGGTGATCGGAAAGTAGTATAGGTTACTGTAGATTTTTTAGTATCATTTTTTGTAATGTGTTGTGTATTTTCCAACTTGATCTTGACGTTGAGTTTCTTGTTTGATGAAATTTATCTGATATTGTTCAAATGTGTTGATTTTGCATAGATATGTCCAGCCATCACTGTCAAGTATATCATCCTTCTATGGGGAATGATTGGGACCTACAACCTCTACATATTGTTGCCAAACCAGCTCCAAGATTGTTTCCTAGGTTCTCCCTGTTTATTCCTTCTGCTATCCAAGTTCTCCCCTATTTTTTCCCTCCGCTTTCCAAGTTCTGTTGTTATTTTAGTGTCTGGAAGATCCGTCTTAAAATGCATCAAATGTGCCATCATTTTAGATTTGGGGATCATAATTAGCATCTTGAATTTTGGTTTCTATTTTTTTTTATTGATCTGCATATTTCATGAGTATAATAATGACCTAAACATTCCCCATCCATCTCTTGATGCAGTTAAGTTGAGGGCTGAGATGCATTTCTATTTTTGTATAAAAATATATTGTATGCTAGTTGATCTCCAATTTACAAATGCATTTTGGTTTTTATTTTGTTGATTGATTTGAGTATTTCAGGAGCACCATAATGACCTAAATGTTACCCATCCATCTCTTGATGCACTTGAGTTGAGGGTTGAGTTGCGTTTCTGGTTTTGTTTAAAAATATATTGTATGGTACTCAATGTAAATTTACAAATGTATTTTGTCTGGCATTTACGCTAGTTGCATGTTTGTGAGTATTTGTTGGTTATTAAAAAATATTGATGTTTCCTTTCAAAACAATCCTAAGTGTATTTTCATATAATATCTTGGTCATCTTCCTTCTTTGTATAGAGGCTTCTATCTATGCCAATAGTCGTAGATTGTTATGGCTATCATACGATTTAATGCTCAGCCAACTGATTGCTCTTTTTGAAATTGGATTTCTCTTCTTGTTTCAAATTATCAACATCATTCCCCTACCTAGCAATATTTGTAGGGTCAATAAAATTTTCATGTAAACTACTTGCCATTAATCAGTAATTATCAATTGCTCAGAATATTATTATATAAATTATTCATCAAAATAAATATTTTGTATTACTATTTTCCAGAGTGTATTTGGCAGGGATGGCAATTCCTTACCAGCCTATGGGAATCTTAGACTAAAGTCAACTAGTAATAGTTGGTTCTCAATATTTTGTACATGGTGAGTTATTATGAATTTCCAACCATGGCTATAGCCTGCAAGCAACTTTTGAGATTATGTAAAAGTGCACATGGAAAGTAATCTCACATCACTTCAGTGTTTTGACTAGATTGGATTGATTAATTGTTCCATATAGTACTCAGTATCGAGGCCATTAAAAACATAGGTTCAAGATTCCAATCGTACTAAAGAAAAACATTGTTCACATTTTAATTAATTTTTCCTGCTGAAATGCTTTTTCTTGGAATTCCAGCTGAAATGGTTTTTTTTTCAAATTTATTTTTTCAGAAATGAAATTGCTTTTTACATTTATTATAGAAATGAGTAAATGCTGAAGGGGGGTGGCATTGTTGAGGCCTTAGTTGATCATGGTTTTTGGTGACTTGACTTGGCATGAATTATTTGTTTGGGTGATTATGAACAATGATGATGCCCTAGTGGTTCATGGATGCCATAAATCATTGCACTTAGACTCATTCTCTAAATTCTACTATGTGTTAAGACTGGAACTCAATAAGTTTCCCACAAGTTTTAGCATAAGAAACAACATTCTAAGTTGAATGTGATGTGAATAACAGTCAGAAGGACCTGTCCCATACTCTTACAACCTTAATCCATAGTTTTTGGGAATGAATAATCAGTATCCTGGCCACTTTCCAAACAGATCTGTGCAAATCCAGTGAGTAAACAACAAATTCTGGGCTTTGAAAATCAATTCTCAACCATGTTTCGATATCAAAGAAGCATCCAATCTCAAAGCTGGGCCTGTTTTGAAGCAGCAACGCTCCTAAACTGTAATTCTGGGCCATGAATTAGAGGTAAAAAGGATTAATCCCACCCCAAATCAGTAGTAAACAAGCCTCCTTGAATTATGGGCATATCTGAAAGTTAAGACAACCCTTAAACAATAATTCTGGGCATATTGTAGCAGCTATGAGCACTTAAATAGTGGTAGAACATGGTTTTTGGTGACTTGACTTGGCATGAATGATCTGGTTGGGTGATTATGAACAACGATAATGCCCTAGTGGTTCATGGATGCCCTAAATCATTGCACTTAGACTCATCCTCTAAAATATTCTATGTGTTAAAACTGTAACTCAATAAGTTTCCCACAAGTCTAGGCATAAGAAATAGCATTCTGAGTAAGTTTCCCACAAGTATGAGAATAAAATACAGCATTTTGAGTTGAATGTGATGTGAATAAAAGTCAGAAGGACCTGTCCTGTACTCTTACAGCATTAATGTATAAGTTATGGGCATAAATTATCAGTATCCTGGGCACTTTCCAAACAGATCTATTCAATTCCAGTGAGTAAACAGTAGTTCTGGGATTTGAAAACCAATTCTGGACGATGCTTTGACATCAAATAAGCATCCAATCTCAAAGCTAGGCCTGTTTTGAAGTAGTAGCACCCCTACACTGTGAATTATGGGCCATGAATCAGAGGTAAAAGGGATTAATTCCCCCCCAAATTAGTAGTAAACATGCCTCCTTGAATTTTGGGTAGATCTGAAAGTTAAGACAACCCTTAAACAATAATTCTAGGCATATTGTAGTAGTTGTGGGCACTTAAATAGTGGTGGATAAGACTATTTCTCAGATCTGGGTGGTCTGTTGAAGAGGTTTAGCGGTGAAAATCATTGATTCAGCAGCATTAAGGTAATTCCGAGCATGGAAATCATTTCAAGTGAGCCTAAGACCTATGCATTAGGGCAGCACATCAGCCATTTCGTTGTCCAAACAGTCTTGAAGCTTCAGTATATGGTCTTGGGTAGGCTTGTATCATCATTGGAGGCTAGCATTCAACAGTACTTCAGTCCATAGGGAGGCCACACCTCCTATAAGTATGTGTATGGGTCATTCCATCCTGATTGAGGTTCAAGCCTTCAGGAGTTTACATCAGTTGGAGAAGTTATGCTTTGTAACAGTGAATGCTCTTGTTATGTTCAGAAAGAAGGGTGCGCCCAGCCATTTATGAGACATGTTGGAAGAGAGAACCCTATTTAGTAATTTACACTTACTTGGAAGGGCATTTCTTGTTGGAAAATTCCTAGATCCTCTTTGAATTCCTTGGAACACTGACTTCTAGATGAATGTTTGATCTATCTGGGAAACAAAGTAATGGGATGAAGCAGGAAGAAATTGAAGAGAAAAGAAGAGTTCAAGTAAGTTTACATTTTATTATGCAATAGATAGGAATCTATAAGCAGTTTATTGTCCTTTGGTCGTTGTATTTGAAATTTCCACTAGGCATTGATAAGAAGTACTTTTCTAGTTAATTTCAAAGCTTCATTTGATTCTTTGACCATTTCTTCTCAGAAGGCTAAAGGAAGAGGTTGAACAGTCCCTGCCTAGGAAAAAGGAGACAATTTTGTTTGCAGATATGATAGAACATCAGAAACAGATCCAAGATCATTTAGTCAATAAAACACTTGAGGTTTATTTGCAAAATAAAGGAGAAAATGGTGAGTTAACTTGCAATTTGATTCACATCTCCAAGCGCGGTACTGTAGCATTTCAACATCAGATTTTATTTGTGTAGAGTTATGCAATAGGTCACAACAGCTATTTGTGTAGAGTTAAGCCATACTCATGAAAGTGTTTCATTTAAACAGAAAGATAACAATGCTTTCATTTTATGGTAGCCTTCATCCAATCCTGTTAAGTTATCAAAGTAAATATTCAAATCCCATAGGAAAACATAGGGACTTTTTAATTTATTATGTCCTTGATAGTGGTATAATCCGTTTGTTTCCTAATCTGCTATATCTATGAAACTTAACTGGAATTACTACATATCTTAAATCTAAGCTAAACATTGGACACTAATTTTCACACTTTGTCATTGATATTTCTCAAAAGTCTCTATTTCTTTGCTTGGGAAAAAATTACGTGGAGATGACTTTTATAATTATTGTTCCTATCAAAGACCATTCCTAGTACCTCATCTCACTCTTCTACCAATTTTTTGAGTGTTCCAATTTTGTTACCCAATCCCACCACCCCAGATCCTACACTATCGTTCATGTACAACAAATCCTTCCAGCATCAACTAGGTTTCCTATATGTTCATAATTATCAAAATAAATCTAGAATAACCACCCTAATTATGGATAATGGTAGCCAAATAAATATATTTTCCCATGATATTTAGTCTCCTATCTGCAACTCCCCACTATAGACCATCAAACTCCATATCAGGTTTGGTTACAAAATATGGTCCTCATCTACATGTCACTAAGCATTATGTTATCACCATTTCCATTGGGGCATTTCAATATACTTTGGAATGTGATGTGTCTCCTCTCAATTGTGTATATTTACTACTGGGGTCCCTTACCAAATTATTCGTCATTCCCTATATGATGCTCACCACAACACTTATAATTTTTTTAAAGATGGAAAGGCTTGTGATCTCACATATTCTATAACCCATTCACCTTCCTTGTTGTCCAACAATGTTGTTGTGTTCCATGTCAATCTTCACAAATTCATCTCACTATGTGTGGTTCAATGAGTTAAGATTGATAATGACTCCCATCCTTCCACACCCTATATGCATCCCTTGTTAGATGATTTTGTGTATGTATTTACACCTCATGTTGGCCTTCCCCCCATTCATTTCATCTAGCACACTATTGATCTTGTCTCAACATCTTCTCTTCCAAATGCTCCAATATACCATTTAGCCCCTCATGAATTTCTTGATATTGAGTGACATCTTCAATATGTCTTAAACTCTAGACATATAGAACCTAAATCCTCTCCTTATGGTTCCTCTACTTTCTTCATTCTTGTAAAGGAATCTGGTGCATGGAATCTTGTTACTTATTATCATGATCTCAATGAAGTGACTGTAAAAAATTGATACCCATTTTCTCACATTAATGATTTGCTTATCCATCTCAAGGGTGCCCAATTCTCATACTCACAAGTAACTCTGTACGGCTCGTTACAAGTATTATAGTATATAACTAGCATACATTATTATGTTAGTATTAGGTATGTGATTCAAGTCTAGTCTATAAACATAGTTGGAATATAGCAGCAATCATCCCAACTAGGAGGTATCCAATGCCATGATATGGAATCTGGCATATGATCTAAATGCACTTGAACCCCTCAACCAGATATTCATGTTCATGAAATTGAGTGAAATCCCCATATGGCTCATATTAGACCCAAAATATGATGTCTCTTTCTATTTTAGGGTTCATATTACACCCAAAACTTGGAGAAACTATTGAGAATGATGCCCAGTCTTGTCCAAAGAGCCCAAACAGTTGTAGGAATGCATAGATCCATCCAAATTGTGCCCTGATTTGAGTTTTGATGCCTTCTTCCATTGATATGACCTTCAGAATCTGCCCATAATATATCAAAAGTGTTTCTTGATGCTTATTTGACGTCAAAACAGGCCTGGGATTACTTCTCAGTGTTGTTTGGGGGTGGAGAAGTGCCCATAAAATATCCAGACTTGGATTTACTATTGGTCATTGTTTTTCTCATCCGTGCAACTAGCCCATAATGCCTCCTTGATTCCCAGGTCATCCCAAAACTCATGAAAAATTTAAAGCGCACACCCTATGCTAATAGGGGGTAACACTTCCCAATTGACTTTTATACCTCAACTTGATACATTTGTTATATTTTTTGATGACTCGAGATTCAGGACACGTTTCATTTTTTATGTGTGATGTATCACTAGACATCTTATATATCTTATATATCAGTTTTCTTGCTATATTCATATGGCAATGTGTTTATTTGATGTTATTATTGCTTTAGATGTATAAAAAATTGAAAAAAATGAATATTGCTGATATTTGCCAATGTGTGCTCGACATATTCTGAAATGATGTTTTTCTGAACCTTGTTGATTTTTTCACCGAGACGATGTTTGCAACATTGTTATTGATGGATTTTCTAATTGGTGAATTTTGTCCATGTGTTTTCTTTACTTATTTTTGTATTCTATCGATAAAAACAATAATAATACATGCACATACTCATGCATTCTTGTTTGTTCTTGCTACATTCCTTACAGTCTAATGTGGTTCTTGTTCCTTATTGTTGCATTGTATTTCTAAGGAGAAGAACAATTCCAATGTGAATGTTGGGAAATCCTCCTCCTCCTTGTGCTTGTTATTTTTATGTTTTATGCTAGAACCCAACTATGTTGTAGGATTTACCTTCTTAAAGAATTAGGACATTTATTACCTGTATTCATAGAATCAAGGTTTCACACTCTATAGTGTCTTGTACATTAGGCATTTGATCAAGAAGCAAACCTCATGATATTTTTCATATAATCAAAGATTCACTCTCCAATGTGTTGTTTGCAACATGAAATTGATTGGAGCCAACAACTTCATCTAGGGATTTGAGGCTGCAAATGGGCCTTTCAATCCCTCTATGGGTGGATTTCTTTCTCCACGAGATACAAATGGACATGGTACTCATACCTTGTCTACAGAAGGTGGGAATTTTGTGGAAAACACAACTATAATTGGATATGCCGAAGGGATTGCAAAAGGAGGAGATCCTCATGCTAGAGTTGCAGCCTACAAAGTCTATTGGCCTCAATGCTATGATGCATATATTCTTACAGCATTTGATGCTAGGGTACATGATGGATTTGATGTGTTCTTTGTTTTTCTCAGATCCGAACCTCCTCTTTATGATTATTTTCAAGATGTAGTGGTAGTTGGAGTGTTCCATGCAGTCCAAAGAGGAAAGGTAGTCATTTGTTCTACTAGAAATAGTGGTCCATATCCGGGGACAGTTTCAAATATGGCACCATGGATCATAATCATGTGAGCAAGCAACATTGAATGACAATTTCCTTCAGGTGTTATTCTTGGAAACAACAGGACATATATAGTGAGTATATCTTATTTCTTCAAATTCATTTATGTTTTCAGTCAAATATGAAACCGCATTTAATTCATCATATGAAATCCATATACATAAGTCTCCCTCATAAGACCCCCGGAACAAAATTTACCATTAGAATATGTAAACACTAAATTAGGCTGATAGGATTATACCCTTTTCACTCTATTCACATTGCAAGTGGTTTTCAAACCATTATCAGACCCTTTAATCACTGGAACACATGCATTCATACTAGGGTAGTTCCAAATACTATGAAGGTCACTCTCTACAATGTTATTTTCAAGGGAGATTTTGCTTAATGAACTTTTTACTTCCATACTTCCATAAAATTGTAAGCCACTAGAAGCCCTGTGAAGGCCATTGAAGTCAACAAATCCGATCCTTTGTATTATTATAGAAATATCATTTTAAGCCTCTATATATTTGTGTTTAATACTAGGGAGAAAGCATATCCGAGTTCTAGTTACCAAAGAAAAAAATCTATCCTCTAGTATCAACAGTTGAAGGTATGAAATTGAAAATGATGGGTATGCTACATAATTAACAATTTTAATGTTTTTCAAATTAGTTATAATCCAATATCAATCATGACATTTTATTTCCAAAGAAGAAACTTGGATTAATAATAGTTCAAGGAATAAGAATTTGCAACTCTCTACGCTAATGAGTTATAACAAATTTTATGGGAATAATGTTGCAGACAATTTTGCACCATGGGATCTCTAGATCCCTTCAAAGTTGAAGGAAAGGCTGTGTCTTGCCTTCATGTTGTCAATGCAAAAGTTTAGGAAGGTGAAATAGTTCATATGGCAGGGCAATTAGGCATGATTCTCTGCAATGCACCCATAAATGGAAATGAGGTTGTTGTAGACAATCATGTTCTTCTTGCTACACATTGGAATGCAATTGAGGGGGCAGAAGTTCTTGATTACATCAAATCTAAAGTGTAGGTTTTTTGGACAGCTATTTTACAAATATTAACACCACATTAAAAAGGTTCTAGTCAATGAGGTCCTTACATAGAAGGTCCTTTCAACTAAATAGTAGGAAGAACAGGTACTTTCAACTATGGTGCAATTCATGCCAGTCCGAATGTGACAGGAAATCTTGGTCGAGTCTATGATCTATTGGTTAAAGACTACAACATATTTTTCTGCATCTTGAATTATAATTCAACACATATCAAGGCCATAAAAAGAACAACATTCTCTTGTCTGGCATGTCGACTAAAGATAAATAAACTCAACTACCCTTCCTCAGTATCCTGGATTATACTATGACTTAGTTGCTCAAGAGTGGCATGGCATCGGGTGGCAGATTATGGTAGGAAAACTTATACAAGTGGAGTTTCAACAATGTCTTCTTTTCAAAGTTCGTTAATGTCATTTAAGCAAGCTAAATTAAACGAAGTCTTTGATAGAGATTATGCTTGTGATGATCCTAGTTTATATAGCCAAAGTAATCAATTTCAAGGTGTGTAGACACAATGTACTATGGCAGAGTTGTCGAGGTATTCAAATGATTATGCTACAAGTAATGGTAAATGGGAAGTTTATGCTCCCCAAGACAATACATATGGTAGCACTCAATATCATGGAGGATTTTTCAATAATAATGTTATTGGGAAAAATATCAAGGATGCATTCATTAGAAATCAGAGTAATGCATACCAACCATCTACAAGCATACAAGATAAGCTAGATCAGTCAACCAATTTTCAGATTCCAAATTTTGCTTTTCCATATGATCAAGCAAATCACACTTTCTCTAGCCACCAGAAAGATTCAATTTCCCGAGCTTGTATTTTGATCAGAATTTTTACTCACACAATCCTCCACATGTCGATCAGAATCAAGGCCTTGAGGCCAACCATAATTCTTATGGAAATCTACAGACGGTAGGTTACACTCCTCAGATTCATAAGGTTGGGAAACATACAAACCATACACCTCTTGTTGTTGACTCTTTTATGGAAGGTAGGTCATCTGTAGGGAATCCTCCACATCCTTGGTGGCATTTGGATTTGGTGGAAAAATGGTGTTTTTACTTTTCAATCCAAATGATAATCTCAATGTTACTCAGGTGAGGTGTGAACTTGTGTAGAATTTGAAATATACTCTTATAATGTTTTTGTATGTATGAATAGACATAAGAAAAAATGTATTGTCAGACATCTATTTAGCAGGATCATAATGGAGGTCTTCTTAGGGTGCATAGCTTGGGTAAGGTCGTCATAGATAATTTGGGTGGTGGAAGTGGAGCCATTGAATGTAGTTACTTCAACACTCTTTGTCAGCAAGCATTTTAAAGTCCTCTTGTTGGTGGGAATGTTTCAAGTAAGGAAATGTTCAAGTGGATTGATGAGAGAATTGCAAGCTGTGAATTTGCAACATCATCCTGTAGAAGTCTAGATCTTCTGCGCATGCTCCTCTTCTCACTAAAGATAATTTGTCAGCATTATGGAAAAGTACATTTTGCTATCAGCGTTGGTGGGGATTCACAGGTAATATTAATTTTATGTTGGGGCTACAAATAGTATTTCCAAAATAATTTCTTTTGGGATTCATGGGTTTCATTTGCAAATTCATAGAATACTCATTTCAATATTTCAAAGCATATATAAAAAGTTATGTTAGGTAGATTAGAGCCCTATTTCTTAAAATAAGAATAGGCTATTGAGCATGGTATTAAAAAATTGTTCTACTACCCCTAGTTTGACTTATTCATTTCTTCCAAGCCCTAGCTTTAGTGTCTTTCCATTGCTATAATCAAATCTCTTAATAGATTGTTAGTTGGGAATTCTTGTGGGGATTTCTCAATAATAACCATTTTTTTAACTACCTAAATTCTAATGCTTGTCTCCTCATTTTGTCTACTTCATTGGCAGTCTTTTTTATCCTGTATTTTTTTGTCTTCTAAATGTAGTATTTCAATCTCCAATGTTTCTCTTGTGATACCTTATCATCCTTAGAGATGTGTGATATCCAGGAAAATGATGGACACAAGGGTTCTCTTACCAAACTTTTTGCTTCTACAAAATCATATGGTTATGGATTGAATGAGTTCAATGCTTGCACATAGTGTTTGCAAGCAATGCCATCAGCAAGTGAATTTCAGGTTGTTAGCTAAAGCCTAATTCTAAACCTCAACAATGACATTGTATCAATCCTTTATGTATATTAAGTGTTTTGCATTTGGTTGCACGTTTATTTGGTATTCAGGAAACTGCACTTGAAATGAAGAACCTCCTAGTTTGCAGGAAAAGGAAGGAGACCCTTCTGTAGGCACACCAAGATCAATGATGGGGCCCTACTCTCATTCTTGCTTGGTAGCTTCATGAGAATGCTTGTGATTCTTCTTATATGGCCATTTTATTATTTTGTCCTCATTTGTTATATTATAATTTAAGCTTGAAAGTTTTAAGTGTAATAGGAGTTGAGACAAATTGTTTCACTTGACATAATAAATCTTGACTAAATCTATTTTTGGTTTCCAGATGTGAATACTAAAATTCTCATTGAAATTAATATTTTATTTTCATAAAATAAGGAAAAAAAGAGATGTGTTCTAACTATGAATGAACTAATGCATGTTGAAATCCACAAGTTAGATAAATTGAATGATTGGAATCTTATAAGGAAACTAATGAAAGATGTAATGCATAGGATTCACAGGTTCTTTGATTTGATCAAAAGTCCATATGAGCCTATAGAAAAGGGTCATCAACAGTCATTTACTCGTATTTATTAAGAGATAATGCTCTCATTTTAAACTATAAGCCTTCTCTAGAGACGATAAAATTGAGAAAGCTTGAACTTCAAAGATGTTTTTTTGTGATAAATGGCATATGACTACCATTAGAGTTAGGGATGGGAACTTCAAATAGAGGACCTTTGATTCTTTGTGTTACTGCTTTGAAGTAATCTGCAGAATCAAAAGATGATTATTTCCGACAAAATATTCACAAACACGTTCGCAAATATATATTACATGTTGTTAATGCTTGGAAGTTTGGGTCATTGTGTTAATGTTGTCTTTATACCCTTTCAGAACATAATGAAGTGTCTAGGGAAAGTATTGAAGTGCATGGGAAAACATGGAAGTGGATGGGGGTGTTTTTATCTTCGTCATGAGAATTTTGAAGTGCCTGGGGAAAATATTGAAGTGTATGGGTGTTTTTATCATCGTTGGGAGAATTTTGAAGTGGCTGAGGAAGTATTGAAGTGCGCGGGGCATTTTTCTCATCACTGGGTGAATTTAGAAGTGCATGGGGCAAGTATTGAAGTGCCTTGGGGGAATTTCGAAGTGCTTGGGGAAAATATTGAAGTGCATTGGGAGTTTTTATCATCCTTGGGAGAATTTTGAAGTGCATGGGAAAATATTGAAGTGCTTAGGGCATTTTTATCATCTTTCAGAGAATTTTGAAGTGCCTGGGACAAGTATTGAAGTGCATGGGGTGTTTTTCTCCTCACTTGGTGAATTTAGAAGTGCATGGGGCATTTTTTTCATCACTAGGTGAATTTAGAAGTGCCTGCAGTTGTTGTTTATCAATGTATGGATGCTTTTGTAGTGTTGGGATGTTTTAAAACAATGATGGGAAAATTTATCACCTACCGAGGTAAATTTGTGTGGATTGAGGCATTTTTGTGATTGCCTAGGTGATTATATCATTGTTGGGTGTTTTGCTCCCTTGCCTAGGGAAAGTATTGAAGTCCCTAGGGAATATTTATCATCATTGGATGAATTTTGAAGTGTCTACTGTCTAGGGAAAGTAATGAAGTGCCTGGACAAACATGGAAGTGGATGGGGGCATTTTTATCTTCGCCACGAGAATTTTGAAGTGCCTGGGGAAAATATTGAAATGTGTGGGTGTTTTTATCCTCGTTGGGAGAATTTTGAAGTGGCCGAGGAAAGTATTGAAGTGAGCATTTTTCTAATCACTAGGTGAATTTAGAAGTGCATGGGGCAAGTATTGAAGTGCCTTGGGGAATTTTGAAGTGCTTGGGGAAAATATTGAAGTGCATGGGGAGTTTTTATCATCCTTGGGAGAATTTTGAAGTGCCTTGGAAAATACTGAAGTGCTTAGGGCATTTTTATCATCTCTGGGAGAATTTTGAAGTGTAAGTGCCCATGGCAAGTATTGAAGTGCCTAGGGCGTTTAAGTGCCTTGGGGGAATTTTGAAGTGCTCGGGGAAAATATTCAAGTGCATGGGGAGTTTTTATCATCCTTGGGAGAATACTAAAGTGCCTCGGAAAATATTGAAGTGATTAGGGAATTTTTATCATCTATGGGAGAATTTTGAAGTGCAAGTGCCCATGGCAAGTATTGAAGTGCTTGGGGCATTTTTCTCCTCAATGGTTGAATTTAGAAGTGCATGGGGTGTATTTCTCATCAATAGGTGGATTTAGAAGTGCATGGAGCATTTTTATCATCACTGGGTGGATTTAAAAGTGCATGGTGCATTTTTCTCATCACTTGGTGAATTTAGAAGTGGGTGGGGGTGCTTTTATCTTTGCTGCAAGAATTATGAAGTGGCTGGGGAAAATATTGAAGTGTATGGGCATTTTTATCATTGTTGGGAGAATTTTGAGGAGGTCGAGGCAAGTATTGAAGAGCATGGGGCCTTTCTATCATCATTGGGTCAACTTAGAAATGCATGTGGCAAGTATTAAAGCGACTCAGGGGAATTTTGAAGTGCTTTGGGAAAATATTGAAGTGCATGGGGAGTTTTTATCATCCTTGGGAGAATTTAGAAGTGCCTGGGAAAATATTGAATTTTTTAGGGAAATTTTGTCATCTTTCCAAAAATTTTGACATGCCCAAGGCAAGTATTGAAGTGCCTGGGGCGTTTTTCTTGTCACTGGGTGAATTTAGAAGTGCACGAGGTATTTTTCTCATCACCAGGTGAATTTAGAAGTGCATGGGTGGTTTTTCTCCTCACTATGTGAATTTAGAAGTGCTTGGGGTTGTTATTGATCAATGTATGAATGCTATTATGGTGTTGGGACGTTTTAAAATAGTGATGGGAAAAGTTATCACTTGCCGGGGAAAATTTGTGTGGATTGAGGCATTATTGTGATTGCCTGGGTGATTATATCATTGTTGGGTTTTTTTCTCCCTTGCCTAGGGAAACTATTGAAGTGCATAGGGCATCTTTATCATCATTGGATGAATTTTGAAGTGTTTACTGTCTAGGGCAAGTAATGATGTGCCTGAGAAATCATGGAAGTGGATGGGGGCATTTTTATCTTTGTTGGGAGAATTTTGAAGTGCCTGGGGAAAATATTGAAGTGTATGGGTGTTTTTATCATTGTTGGGAGATTTTGAAGTGGCTGAGGCAAGTATTGAAGTGCATGGTGCGTTTATATCATCATTGGGTAAATTTTGAAGTGCATGGGGTAAGTATTGAAGTGCCTCGAGGGAAATTTGAAGTGCTTGGGGAAAATATTGAAGTGCATGGGGAGTTTTTATCATCCTTGGGAGAATTTAGAAGTGACTAGGAAAATATTGAAGTGCTTAGGGAATTTTTATCATCTTTGCGAGAATTTTGAAGTGCCCGGGGCAAGTATTGAAGTGTTTGGGGCGTTATTCTCATCACTGGGTGAATTTAGAAGTGCATGGGGTTGTTATTTATCAATTTATGGATGATTTTATAGTGTTGGGGCATTTTAAAACAATGATGGGTGAATTTATCACTTGTCGAGGAAAATTTGTTTGGATTGATCCATTTTAAGTATTCATTGACAAATATGCAACTCTCCTACCATTCGACACCAAAGAGAAGAAAGTTTGGTGAGAATATTGGTTGGAAGGTTGGAATTGCTCCAAGAACTATCTCTCTATATAAAGGAAGTGTCCCGCTATTAGGATATTCACGTAATTGTATCAGTTTGTTGGCTTGTCAAGATTCATGACCCCACATGTCCATTTGACCATTAAGGGACGAGATAACACGTAGAGTCCCTACTTTCCCTGAATCTAGTTAGTGTAGTCGTGTTTCGTCGACACCTTCTAGTTGTGAGTGATCAAATACTGCTTGTGAAATGTATAAATAAATCCATCCTCTCCTCATTCATACACTTATTCATTCAAGAGTCTATGAGTCAAGAGAGTCTAGAGTTGAGCTCCGGTGTATGTTCTTCTGTTGCACTACCTTAGTAATCTACAGAATCAAAAGCTTGAGTCTTATTGGAAAAAGATTCGCCAAATTTTTACTATATTTTATAAATCAGTGAAAGATTCGCCTAGTTTTTACAATTTTTTATAATTAACTGAAATATTCGCCAAGATTTTACAGCATTATATAATGAAATGAAAGATTCACCCAAAAAAATTATATATACATATTATATTATTGATAAAATCGCCTTCAAGTTTTCCTATATATCGAGGAGATTTGCCCATTTTTTATACATATAAATTTTGGGGGGGTTCTTAAAATCATCCCTGATCCCAACAATTCTCTTTGCGGCATTCCAGTGGGTTTCTAGAGGATCCTCCATGACCCGAGAGACCACATTAGAAACAAATGAAATATCCAACCAACTATGAATTAAGTAAATCATGATACTGACCGATTGTCAATAAAGAGTGGCGTCAACTCACACAGAATCAAAGTATTTGGACAACTTCACGCTCAACTGATAAGGTGTAGAAAAAGACTTACATTCATCCATCTTAAATAATTTTAAAAGATCAAAAGAATATTTAGGTCGAGAAACAAAGATACCAACATCCATTTGAAAAATTTGAATGCTAAGAAAGAAATGCAGTATACCAAGGTTAGTCATTTGAAAGGTATCTACAAGTTGTTTTTCCAAACCTAAAATAATATTTACATTATCTCAAATTATGATTAAATCATCGACATCCAATTCCATAATCAGAGTATCACCATGAAAATGTAATACATAGATATTGTGATTGGATTCAAAACATTTGAAGCCAATATTGATAAAGAAACGATCAATATTATTATACCAAGCACGAGGTGATTTTTTCAAACCATACAATCACTTTTTGAGTCGACAAACAAGACCATAATATATCACAAATCCAATAGGTTGGTCCATATATATTTCCTCAATCGAATCGCCATGAATAAATGTACTTTTAACATCCATTTGATGAAGCTCCCATCCAAAATGAGCAACAACGGAAAGGATTAGTTGAACATAGTTCATCTTTGCAACAAGTGAAAAGGTTTCAATGTATTTGATGCCTTGTTGCTGAGAGAATACCTTGGTGACCAAATGAGTATTGTGGCATTCAAAAACAATATCAAAATTAAAATTGGACTTATAGAACCAATGACCCTTCATGACATTCTTTCCTTGCGGCCGACGAACAAGTTCCCACATATAATTCTTCTTAAAGGAATCAATTTAAGAAGTCATAGCATTTTCACATTCTAGAACAACATGAGCATCAACATAAGTATCAATATCATAGGTTTTAAGAACAGACACCATCAATGTGATGCTTCCACATTGTTTCGGACTATGAGTCTATCGAACAATACTAGCATCTCGAACATCAAACCCAACAACTTCAATCGTCTTAACATCCCAGTGAGGTAAATAAGTCAACAATTATTTGGGTTTGTTATCATCAATCAAATGAGTCATGGAAGGAAATATATTGACTTCTGCAGTCACGGTAGATCAGATACTGGTCCACTTAGGAAAACATTTGTTGATCTAGTTGGAACACAATAGCTGGATACAGTCAATCTATACTCTTCATGAATGTTAAATGGATTGTTGTGCAAGTGGCCATAAGAGGAATTCAACACCTTATTCTTGAAATAATTTCATCAAATATCACACTTATTCTTCAGATGATCTGTTGTTTGACAAGATCAAATATTCTATATGATTTCAACTCATCAGAGTAGCACATCATGATGCAAGCATGACTCTTTGCATCGAGTTTATTCTTGCTGTTATCATTGATATGTGCCCAAGAAACACATACACAGGTTCTGAGGTGTCCAATAGAGGGTATACTACCATTCTGCTTCTCAACTGGAGTCATCTCAGTGACTTCTCTAGTTGGGGAGAGGTTCAAGAGATAGTTTGAAAAATAACTTCTACCCAAAACATCGTCAAAATATCTTTGGTCTGCAGTAAGCTCCTGGCCATTTCTACCAAAGTCCAAATATTCCTCTCTGCAACTCCATTCTGTTGAGGGGTGTGAGGGATATATATATATATACAAAGAAATTTCATTTTGCAAGATATACTCTTCAAACTATCAAATCACATATTCTTCACCATTGCATGATCTCAAACATTCAATCGAACGACCACATTGATTCTCAGCCAATGCTCTAAATTCCTTGAATATTTCAAAGGATTGAATCTTATTATTTAAGAAATATACCCATGTAAATTTATATAAATAATTAATAAAGGTTAAAATATACTTCGCACTTGCTAATGAAGGTTTTCTCATGCAACAGAGATCATTGTTAACAAGCTCCTATCGATTATGTGCTTTCCACACTTTCCCGGAATCGAAGGGTTCCTAATGATTCTTTCTAGGGATACATGCTCTATAAAAACCATCTGGTGAAATAGGATTCGGGAGATCAGTGACCATGTTGTGAGTTACCATCATATTACAAATTTTAAAGTTTATATGTCCAAGTTGTTCATGCCAAATTAGACATTGTCATCAGTCTAGGAAATCAATATAGCCAATACACTCGTTGCAGTTGTTGTTGTCAATGCAATCAATTGGGAGGAATAACAGAACTTATAAAGTCCATATTTGGGAACTATATTCCCTGAAGCAACAATTTCCCCGTCAATCCTTATATCATTTACGATAAAGTGATATAGCAAAAACTGCATAGTATTTTTATTCTATGTAATTTGAGCAATAAAAAAACAAGTTAGCACTCAAACTACACATATAATAGACATTCAATATTTTACTATACTAGTATTCAATATCTCCACTTCTAGAAAAAATGAGAGTATAGTCATCAACTACATAAATATTCTGTTATGGGGATCCACATAAGGATTAGAACATAGTAGCATCTTTACCCACATGATGAGTGCATATGGAATTGACTAGCCATTCTATTTGAGTGGTATGGACATGTAATTCCTAATAATTACTCACAACTAAGTTATAATTTTCAGCAAGTCGATTGATCGACTAAACAATCAATGCACTACCCTCAAGGTGCTTGACCCTTTCATCCAAATCTTTCATTTTCTTCCAATAGTTCTTCTGAACAAGTCCCACTTTTCCACAATGTCAACGGGTCTTATTCTTTTGATCCTTTTTTGTTAATGATGAATCTTTTGTAGGGTAGTCGATACGTTCTGGTTGATGATCCATTTTTCCACAACCTTTAGAATTTTTCTTGACCTTTCTTTTATGTATGTGAGCCTTGTTTTTTATTCCAAGCTTCCCTTATTCAATAATTTTTTGTCAGTCTTTAATAAAAAAATCACATAAAGTATCAAAGGTAAAATCCTTACCATATTGCTTGCATGACATCCAATTAATGCAAAAGGAGGAACATAAGACATCATATGGAGTCTTCAAATTCACCAAGTCCACTAGTTCAATGAGTTTTCCATCCTCCTTTGGAAAATCCTTGCCACATTTACAAAATTTCAATTGCATCTCCTTGATGTGAGCTAAATAGTCCTCAATCCATTCAAGGAAAGGAGGTTCTAAATATATCTACTCTTCCTCTATCAACATAACTTCATCTTCATTTATCATGTTACATAGATTCTTTAGCTTTGTATATATGGCATGAGGATAGTCGATCCAACTCATACGAAAGTGAATCTCCCTTGAAATGTAGGTCATGATGACACCAACAAGTTTGTACTTCTTAAAATTTATGATGAAATTAACATTGTCATTTATCGAATCAACAATAGTAGTCTTCATTTACTACTATAGTCCTTGACTCTTCAACAAAGTCTCCGTGTATTTCACCTAGATTGCATAATTATATCCATTAAGAATAATAGGTTCTACCTTAGAAGTCATCCTTATGATAAAATGGATCTAATCAAAGTTCAAGAAGAGGTATCAATCAACAAATCTTCAACCCAGACCTGCTCAACCCTAGATCTGACTTTGCAGCAAGATTCACAGACAATTAGGGATAGGTCAAAACCAATAGCTTTGATACCATGTTGAGGAACCTCTTTACCTTGAACTATAGAATAAAAAATAAATGACAGAAGGGAATAATATTCCAAGAATAAAGTTGGTGTATGAAGAAACCATTACAACACATAAGCATAACACATTATGATTAGAACATCACAATGCATACTTTCATCTTACAATTAAGCATACCAAGAATATGAACACAACCCATAGGGTCATCCTTTTATAGTCTCCAAATATACATAAATCCCTAGAAGTGAGGAAGATATGGTCCACAGATAGGGGTTCTTGGTTCCAATCGTTTCCACAAAATTCAATTACAAATCCATTAAAAATCTAAATATCACAAAGGAGCACATATTTGCATTGTTTATAGATCCCCGAATAGGGAAAATTTTAGGCATAAATAGAGCCCACATTTGTATTGAGTGGTGAATCTATCCACCATTCCAAGAGAATTGGATGTACCAGTGGTACATGGTTTTTGATAAATTATGTTACTCAAATATAGAATTACATATTAAGTCACTCATTAAACAAATGATATTTTAAGCACGTCTTTTACATTTCTTGTGACAAGTAACATGCCACCATTGTGCTGATTTAAGTGGTTTATCTCTCTCTTAAGAATGCACTATATCAATGGAACAAAATTATTTCATTCAATATTTCAATGAACCCATTGCATGCACACTAATGAAATCTTCACAAACCAAGACAAAGTGTAATGCATGTCCTACACATTCAATCAATGCTACCTCAAGGTAGAACTAACAACAACATGTGATGAACATTGCTTGCAACATTTCATAAATATTGAAATATATGTAGACAACAATCAATGAACACACAAGTGCATGTCCCCTCTCAAATGATGATGGTTTTCATGCTAATCTTTATTAAACATGAACATACAATGGATTTATCGAGAGCATATTTTTATATAGGGTTTATTGAGAGTGTGTTTTTATTATTCATTAAGCATTTGTTCCATATACATTGTGGAAAATCCATCGAGGAAATGAGATTGGTCATTTATCAAAATGTTGATGTTTTCCTTTGGTCTCATGAATATTTAATTGTCCTAGTGTTGGGTCTCATAACTTAGGATTTGAACTCTTTTCACTTGTCCCCTATTTAAGCATGTGGAATTCATAGATTGGTGTGATTAAAAAATAATGTTGTGATGATTTTTTTTCACTTTTCCCATAAAATATTGATTGCATGTGAAAAAATAATGGGTGCATTTAGAGTGCAATTTATATCATATGTTGATCATTTACTACCTATATTCCATTGAAAATATCCCAAGGAAATGAGAATGAGATTGGTTGTTATTGGATTTTTTTATGGTGTCCATGATCTCATGAATATTGGACCATGTTGTTGTGAAATTATTGATGGTTTCCTTGATATCATGAATGATAAATAACATTTTCATGAAATTGTTGATGGTGTCCTTGGTCTCATGAACATTGAATCACATTTCCCTAGTTTTGGGTCTCAAAATGAGTTTTGTAGTTTTTTTCCATCCTATAGTCAGCGATGGTTGTTGATCAATGGGTGTGACTACCTATGTACCTAAAAATTAATCATTTTATCTCAATTATAAGTGGAAAAAAAATGTGTTTATGAAGACTATAGTTTTTAGCATTCATTGGATGGATAACCCGTATACACTATGGCAATGCCCATTACATAGATTACTTTGATCAAACCACCATATTAATTGTTATTTAAATTGTGGTTTGTGTCCCTTGATCTCATAAATGTTGACCAACATGACCTTTTTGTTACATCTAACAAAACAATTTAGGATTATTTTAATCTACCTTACACATTATGTGAGTACATGTTCCTTCTCTCAAACAACTAATAAAAATTCTCAAAAACACAATTCACAAGGAGGGTTGTGGAAATTCCCTTGATCATATTGGAAAATTTGAGGCCTAAATTAATTTCAAAAGAATCCATAACCCATTCCAAAAAATATGTTCCTTATAAATATAAACTTCTAGCTAAAAACATATTTTCATATGTCCTTTGGATTTAGGATGCCTCAAATATCTTCTTGCTTTAGTGGTTCACCCAACAAATGGAAAAGTCACGTTTTCTTGCAAAAACAGAATTTTCATGCAAGTAGTGTTGATCATTGGTCCTTTGCACTACGATGTTTATGAAAGGTTCTTTGGGACTTAGGATGTCTCCAAACTCTTCACTCTTTAATGATCCATCCACAAAAAGGAAAATACTTATTTCCTTGTGAAATCATACATTTTCATGTAAGTAGTGTTGTTGGTATGTCATTTCACTACCATTTTTGTGAAAGATGCTTCATTGTCACTCATTTCACTACTATGTTTGTGAAAGATACTTGGGAGTTCTGATGTCTCTAATATCTTCACAGTTTAATGATTCACCCACCAAAAGAAATAGCTATGATGGACACTTATATGTTGTGAAAATGATATCATGACCATATATCTAATTTATGATAGAGGTTTATCCAAGAAAACAATAGGAATGGACAATTCACTCGATTGGTGGGTAAGCAAAAAGATCAAAGTAAGTGGAGCTTCACCAACAAAAGTAATAGGTTCACCTTATTGTTTTTTTAACATTTTAACAAGAAACAAGTTTTGTTCTATCCTACAATTGTGTTTGGTCATGGACGAGGTGGGAATTATACCCATGGCATCATGGTTGAATGTTTTCCAAAGTTGATCCCTTAATGCAAAATTGCATTGTCTCTTATTGGGAAAAGCCCTAGTTTCTGAAATCATCAAACTAGAGGAGATTTAGGTAATGGAAATAGAGGAAATATGCACCCTAGAATTATTTTAATGCCATATTCCAATGGAGATGATAGTTCATCGATTCAAGCCACAATCATCATTTTATGTGTAGTTGTAACTTGCCTCCTATAGGTATTTACAGACACATGGTGAATCCCTACTTGGGGCACATAATTCAAACTAGGAAGAAAAACCAAGTTTTATGATATGTTGTAGGTGTTTTTAGGAAGGGCCCAAGTGGTCATGCTACCCATGACCTCACGATCGAGGTAATTCCAATGTTGACACCTTATTACAAAAATTTCATTATCTCTAAGTGATTGAAACCCTACTTTTTGAAATCGTCTAATAAGATGAGATCTGGGACATGGAACCAGAAGAGAGACACACTTATAACATTGTTTTCATGTCATGATTCCAATGTACTTGATGGTTTGTCGATCCGATCCATGATCATCATTTTATTGCTAGTTGCAACTCACCTCCTAGAGGCGTCGAGGGTCACTTGGTGAATCCCTTCTGGGGATTAGAATTTGAACTAGGAAATATAACCAAGTTCTTTGATATCCTATAGGAATTTTTGGATAGGTGCCAATTTTTTATTCTAGCCACAACGCCACATTTGAGGCATTTACAATGTTGACCCCTTATTGTGAAAATTTCATTATCTCTTATTTAGCGAAACAATAGTTTCTAAAATTTTCAAATAGGATGATCTCTAGGGCATGGAACTAGAGAAAAGAGGAAACCCTAGAATTAGTATGATGTCACTATTCCAATGGAGTTGAAAGTTAGTCGATCCAATCCACACTCATCATTTTATGGCAAACTGTAACTTGCCTCCTAGAGGCATTTAGGGACACATGGTGAGTCCCTACTTGGGGAATAGATTTTGAACTGAGAAACAGAACTGAGTTCCATGAGATATTGTAGAAATGATTGGGTAGTTATCAAGTCCATGTTAAGATTCAATATGCTAAGACAGAAAATATCATCATTACATTCCATTTCACAACAATAGCATATACAGGATCACTGAAAGAACAACAAGCACAACATAAACACAAGAGACACATATTTATCCTGGGAAACCCTCATGGGGTAGAAAACCCAACAAATATTCCTCAATATAGATGATCAACAATACAGAGATGTATATCCCAAACATGAGCTCCTTCTCCTCCATAGCATATCTCTCTCTCTCACCTATGCGCCATTCACAAGTGAGTGAATAATGTGTGAGTGTCATAAATGAGGAACACACCTCCTCTATTTATACACTACTCCGACTTGTCTTTTACATTAACTAGGTCATCCCCAACTTAACCACTTAACATAATGTGATAGGGCTGACCCCACTAGGGTGGTCTAATAACCCTTTAACCCACATGACTCATACAGGGCCGACCCCCACTAGGAAGTCTAATAACCCAAGTTACCACATTCTCCACGGAGGAATAAAAAATCTCTAGATATACAATACGGTCTTCACGGAGGAATGAAACATCTCCGGAATAATAAAGTACAAATATAATATTCTTAGAAGTTACAATATCTCAACACTCCCCCTTAACAAGAAGGATATTATAACAACATATGCATGAGAAAGGAGTCATCAAATACATGATACATGATACATCTATAAATCATTGGAAGCTCTCTTTATACATCATCATTAGTAACTCATTTAGTTACTGGAACATAATCAATACTAGAACATCAACATCGTCAGTATTGAGTCTTCATCTTATGTAGGACTCGATCATCTACAACATCATCATCATCTAGATCACCCAATCAATAGCCTCATCGTCTGGATATATCGATCAACATCATCATCATCTAGACCATCACGATCAGTAGCATCATCATCTAGATCATCATCATTGTCTAGACCATCACGATCAACAACATCGTCATCTACATCATCACGATCAACATCATCGTCCTCTAGATCATTACGATCAACAACATCATCATCTAGATCATCACGATCAACAACATCATCATCTAGATCATCACGACCAACATCTGGATCCTCTCGATCAACAACATCAACATAGAAGCATACTCTGAAATGTACAGGACCCTATTATGGGATGATCAATCCCTCTCACTTTAGGACATAAGTCCAAGGATGATACAATCCTGATCCACTTACGAGATGATCAATCCCTCTCAATTTAAGACATCTCTCATGGCTATGGACGATGCAATCCAGATCAACTTACAAGATGATTAATCCTTATCTATTTAAGACACCTCACCATGTCTAGGGATGATGCAATCCCGAATCCACTTACAGGATGATTAATCCTTATCACTTTAAGACACCTCACCATGTCTAGGGATGATGCAATCCCGAATCAACTTACATGATGATTAGTCCTTATCACTTTAAGACACCTCACCATGTCTAGGGATGATGCAATATCGAATAAGCTTACAGGATGATTAGTCCTTATCACTTTAAGACATCTCACCATGTCTAGGGATGATGCAATCCCGAATCATCTTACAGGATGATTAGTCCTTATGAATTTAAGACATCTCACCATGTCTAAGGACGATGCAATCCTGAATCAGCTTACAGGATGATTAGTCCTTATCACTTTAGTACATGAGTCTAAGGACGATGCAATCCTGATCCACTTATGGGATGATCAATCCCTATCACTTTAGGACATGAGTCCAAGGATGATGCAATCCTGATCCACTTACGAGATGATCAATCCCTATCACTTTAGGACATGATTCCAAGGACGATGCAATCCTGTCATGTACATTTTGAACCAAACGCTTAGGGTTAATGTAGTCCTATCATGTACAATTTGAACCAAACACTCAGGTATCATGTACATTTTGAACCAAACGCTCAGGGACGATGCAGTCCTATCATGTACATTTTGAACTAAACATTCAGGGACAATGCAGTCCTATCACGTCCACTAGGGACCACTTTCTCCGAGACATATGTCTACGGATCTCTTTTAGGACATGTGTCCAGGGATGATACAATCCCTCCTCATCCACTTAAACAAAGTCTAAGGACCATATATTGACCTCATTATCGGAACCGATAACCTCATCATCGATACAAGTATCCTCGTCATCGATACAAGTATCCTCATCATCAATACAAGTATCCTCGTCATCGATACAAGTATCCACATCATCAATACAAGTATCCTCGTCATCTATACAAGTATCCTTGTCATCGATACAGTATCCATATCAATATAGTATCCACATCATCAACCTTATCGTCGATATAGGAAATCTCATCATCGATACAGGTATCCACAATGATACCAATATCCAAATATCATCATTGACCATATCACTCCCCCTTTCGAGGAGGGTCCTTCTGAACTACACCAAGCTTGTCTCAGAAATACTCAACCTTTACTTGAGACAGAGGTTTGGTCAATACATCAGCAACTTGTTCGTTACTGCTCACATACTCGAGCTTGATAGCTCCCTTTTTCACCATATCCTGTATATAAAAATATCGGACCTCTATGTGCTTTGACTTATCATGGAACATTGGATTCTCTGTCATCTTGATACAACTCTGGTTTTCACATAGGATCACAGTGGGTTCCATCTCTAAGTCAAACAATCCTGATAACAACTTCCGAAGCCATACCGCTTCACAACTAGCAGAGCAAGCAGCTATATATATTCCGCTTCAGCTGTGCTGAGAGCCACACTTGACTGCTTCTTGCTAAACCACGAGATCATGGCAGATCCTAGACAATAACATCCACCTGATGTACTCTTCTTGTTTGACACACTTCCTTCCCAATCAACATCAATGTAGCCATACAATTTGAAGTCATGATCTCCAAGACAACATAGACCAAAGTCTATCGTACCCTTTAGGTACCTCATCACATGCTTTGTAGCTATTAAGTGAACACGTCTAGGTTCCACTAGATACTGCCTCAAGGTGTTCACAACAAAGCATATATCTGACCTAATGTTCATCAGATACATCAATGACCCAATAATCTGTCTGTATAGAGTTACATCCACTAACTCTGATGAGTCATTAGCTAACAGCTTCAAGTGAGAACCCTTGAGAGTGGCCATGGTTGTACATTCCAACATATCAAATCTTCTCAAGATTTCCACAACATACTTTCCCTGGTTGAGAAAGATTCCTTCTGGGCCTTGCTATACTTCCAGAGCTAGGAAGTAATGCATCAATTTGAGATCTTTCATCTCAAACTATGCAGAGAGTTTCTTCTTGCACTCGACAATCTGTTTCTCATTCCCTGTCAGAGGGAGATCATCCACATACAATAATAGTATTATCCATAGCCTTAAGGTAATGGTTAGGATCAACTTTACTTCTGGTAAAGCCCAAGATTGTCAAGAAGCTATCAAATCTTCCTCTGTGACTGAACATCATTCCTACTTTGAGTGATCTTCTTCATATCTATCCGTGCCATCTCCCGTCAGATGGGTCTACTGATATGAGCCTCAAGATCATTCGAAATATGTGGTGAGTTCCTTCTTGCATTCATCTAAGAGAAGAATGTCATATGAATATATACACCATCTTCAACCTTGTATCAAAGGTTGAAATCCGCATCACCCATGGTGATCATTAAGCTCATCAAATGACTATCGATCCTGGGTACCCATACAGAGCCTGATTCACACTTCTTCTTCAATTACACCATTAAGAGAATGGTCTTATCTAGCCACTTGGAGCAAACATCTCGTCATGATCCTCTTCCTCTTTCTAAGAGATCTTCTAGCCACTAGCCTTCTATAGTACGTTTTGATTTGCAAATCTTCTTGTTTGAATATCCATCACTTGTTCGTTGTTCATTGTTCTTCATGATCTTTCCTACAAATCAAAGTTAATTACATGATTAGTAATACTTCATAATCATCAAATCATGTTTGACATGATAATATATTATGCATACAGATATGATTCACATAGTTATGCAACTATCTTGACCAGTACTTTGACACAACACTTTTCCATATCTTGTATGCATACAGTGTCTATCTAGATGCCTTCCATCTCTACCAAAACATACTATCAAGAGCATGCACAACTCTCAGCATGTCAGCAAAGAGGTTTCATTCTAGGCAAGCAACAATGGAATGTTTTTCCAACTTACCAATCATATGCATATTAGTAGTATACTGTTCAATGCTATATGAATGCTTACACTCAACATGATATATTCTAGGAATAAAAATATGCATATAACTATTACGAGCAATATCATTTACTATTCAGAGATTCAAGAAGTAATTCAAATGACAACTTAAATACTTATCTTTTATGTTTGTGTGGTTTCCTCCCGCTTGATCTCTATTTTCCCTTCATGATTATATGTCTTTGAACTTCTATCCATTCTGGACCACTATGCATGCTTAAGTGTGCACTAGTGTCATCCTCATGATCTCATACATAAACATACATTCATTAGTATAATCTCGATACTATCTAAATAAACTTAAGTATGTATGGTCATGATCATTTCATACATAGGTATACTTACCTAAGATCCTAACAAAAATTATGATTCTAACTTGATATAGGAAAACATACCTGGATTATCATGGTTATGTCTTAACATACCCAGACAATATCTTCTTTGTTCTCTTCAATGGTTTAGAGACCTTGTGCTAGAACCTACATATCTCATAAGTTAAGCATAGTATAACAAAGTCATACATACCTCATAAGTTAAGCATAGTATAACAAAGTCATACATACCTCATAAGTAGAGCTTCTATGTGGTTAAAGACTATGGATGAGTCTTTGTCTTCATGTCATCATGGTCATAGAACTTGATTTGTCTTTCTTGATATACCTGTATCTTGTTAGTGGAAAACATCAACCTCATACAATACCATAGTGCATTAGTACAATCATAAGTGTCATAACCCTAATCAATAAATGTATTCTATCATTCCAATGCATTCATACTTTTACTAGGGTAATAAGAAAAGTCTAACATTAATCAAGATTGTACTAACCTAAATAATATGAAGACAATCATAACTTAATTATGAACATATTTCAACACATGCCTATATCTCCTCAAGTCATACCTGTCGAGATTTCTTGTAGTCTTCTTATGTAAGGCCTTAGCTTCATCTCCCCCTGAAATTGGAACTTCTTTACTTATGTAGGTGTCCAATTCTCTTCTAGGATTAACCCAATCCACTTTGATTTGCTGAGAATAGATCTGGAGTTGGATTAGGGTTTGTCAGGGAAACCCTAAAAATTCAAGCTTTGAATTTCAAACTTCTAAAAGGATGGAAAGATGCGCCGTGCTGAGCTGATCAAGCTGGTATACTTCAATTTTGAAAACGGCAAAATTTGACCCCTCAAAATTGCCTTTGAAACTTCTAGCTTCATTGGACAGGACCCCGAACTAGGGTTTGATAAAGTCCACCCTTCTGCCCAATCAAAAGGTTCGATCCAAATCTATAAACTTTGATTTTTCAGAGGATCTTCCAGCTGTGGTCATAGACTTAAAAAATTCCAACTTTTGCAGAAGCCCTAATTTTCCACCTTTCCGATCAAAATCCCGAACTAGGGTTTAATCAAGCCCGACCTTCTGCCCAACCAAAAAATTCGATCTTGGTCTCTAAATTTCTATTTTGATGAGGAGCATTTAGTTGTGGACTCTGATTCCAAAAACTTCAACTTTCTCCAAAGCCCTAAATTCCCGCAACAGTGATAAGCCAAGAATGAAGCTGCTCAGAATCCAATTATGTTTTGACAGAAATATGCACCTGAATTTTCCTAGTGAAAATATGAAATTACAAATCCATAGGGTCTAAAAATTCTTTCTGTGGTAGCCTGACTTGTCATATTTCCAACCCCATAGGTTTGACCTCAATTGGATTCTCTGAGAGAGAGTTATGCCAAGTGTCGTAACGTGATCTGTTTAAGGGATAAAACATGAGAGCGAATTTGTATGGCATGCCATGTGTCACTGGTTCAAATTTGGCCTCTGAAAAACGTACCTGAGAAACTACAGTCCGTTCTCTACCTGTCACTTTTTACGAAATTTCATTTGGAGCTTCCTAGCCCAAGTTGTGACCTTTTTTCCTAAGTCACCTGTTTATGACTGATATTTGGAAGAGGCAGAGACCTTAACTTGTACTGATCATAAATCACAAAGTACAACGAATTAGAGGTTGTCCTTTGGACACAATGTACAGTGGGATGTTATCTATAACCTTTAAATGTTTTAGATTTGAACCTTCTCCAAAATGTATTTATAGCGAAAGTTCCACGATGACTGGTTTTTACTATATAAAACCCTAACCTTCAAATTGTCGCAAGTGAAGCAAGTGTCGTAAGTGCGATACATTTCCTTCCTTCAGGCTAGCTCTGACACCATGTTAAGATTCAATATGCTAAGATAGAAAATATCAGCATTACATTCCATTTCACAACAATAGCATATACAGGATCACTGAAAGAACAACAAGCACAACATAAACACAAGAGACACAGATTTATCCTGGGAAACCCTCATGGGGTAGAAAACCCAACAAAGATTCCTCAATATAGATGATAAACAATACATAGATGTATATCCCAAACATGAGCTCCTTCTCCTCCATAGCAGATCTCTCTCTCTCACCTATGCGCCATTCACAAGTGAGTGAATAATGTGTGAGTGTCATAAATGAGGAACACACCTCTATTTATACACTACTCCGAATTTTCTTTTACATTAACTAGGCTAGCCCCAACTTAACCAATTAAAATAATGTGATAGGGCCGACCCCACTAGGGTGGTATAATAACCGTTTAACCCACATGATTCATACACGGCTGACCCCCACTAGGAAGTCTAATAACCCAAGTTACCACATTCTCCACGGAGGAATAAAACATCTTCGGATATACAATACGATCTTCACAGAGGAATGAAACATCTTTGAAATAATAAAGTACAAATATAATATTCTTAGAAGTTACAATATATCAACAATCCGTACACTACCCATGACCTCACAATTGAGTTTTTTCCAACGTTGAGCCCTTATTGCAAAAACTGCATTGTCCCTTACTAAGCGAAACCTTACTTTCTGAAATCGTTGAATAAGCTGAGCTTAAAGACATGGAAAAACATGAAAGAGACATCCATAGAATTATTGTTATGTCATTATTCCAATGGACTCATTGGTACATTGATTTGAGCCACATTCATCATTTTATGGCCAATTGCAACTCGCCTCCTAGAGGCATTTAGGGACACATGTGAAAATTTTCCTAGCACATAGAATTCAAACTAGGTAGTATGCCCAAGTTATGTGAGATCCTCCAAGAGAGTTTGGGGAGTTTCCAAGTGGTAACACTACTCGTGACCTCATGAACGAGGTAATTTTCAATGTTGATCCCTTATTAGAAAAATGACATTGTCTCTTATTGAGCAAAACCCTAGTTTATGAAATGGTTGAATATGATGATGTCTGTTCCATGTATCCAGAGGAGAGAGGAACCCCTATAATTATTATAATGTCATGATTCCTACATATTTGATGGTTCATTGATATGAACTATTGTCATCATTTTAGGGCTAGTTGTAACTCACCTCCTAGATTCATTAAGGGATACATGTTAAATCCCTATCTAGGGCATAAAATTCAAACATAGCATCACAAATGAGTTCTATGAGATCCTATAAGCATGTTTGGGTAGGTCCTACATTGGAACACTACTCATTTCCTTATAGAACTTTTGTTTTCCAATGTTTAGCCCTTATTGCAAAAATTACATTGTCTAAATGTGTATAGGTTTTGTTCATGGACCTTGAGCTTGAGAAGGTTAAATTAGGGATAAATTTCCTTATTTACCCCTTTGGTCATGTTTAGGAATATAGACCTACTTTTAGTGAATAAGACCTACTCTTGAGACATGTATGCCACTTAAGGGCATGTAAAGAACCCCTACACTGGACCCATGTATTGATTTGAGGACCCATTAAAGGATCTTGAGCCTAAGAAGGTTCAACTACACGCAAAGAATATTTTTTCTTCTGCTAAACCTTTTTAAAGACCCTACAATCCATCCTTAGTATGCTAAATCTCCTAATCGAATTCACATCTAAATATGATGCTAAATACACCTTCAAAATAGATCTTGTATTGTGGTTTGTAGGTATTGATTAGGGCATTTAAACCTGGAAAAGAGGTGATTAATACCTAAATCACAATATTTCCCCTCTTCCAATGATGTGATTGTGTAGAAAGGGATCATTGTATATTAATAAAATTACATCCCCGTAACCATGTTTAGACCTCGAAGTCTATTTGTTGTGAACAACACCTAATAATGTCACTCATATCCCACTTGAATGCTATATAACTTGGAGCATGGACATGAAAATTATTCATGGTGTGTAATTGCAATATATTATCATTCATGGCATGTTTTCTTGTCTATTCATGCCATCCATATACCTTTAGTAGGCATTGCTGAGTGTTGGGATGGGTGCAAATAATAGATATCTGCCAAGGAAACCAGAGGAACCCTGTTCTTGCTATGCGCTAGTGATCCAGACTTCTTTGGATCCCGAAACGTAGAACCAACTCGGAGATAGAGGAAGAAGATGATATTTTCTATGTGAGTCATGTAGTAAAGATGAATGACATAGGAATCCCACGTGTATGCGTTATTTGTGGGTAGAACCCTAAAGACGAGCTCGAAGGTGGATTGCATGATGCGAATAGCTTAAGGAAGCTATGTGAAGCCTAGAATCTGCGAGTAAAGAGTCGAGTTGTGGGGAAGAGATTAGCCCACAACCCTTTGATGAACCATCTTGTTTAGAAGATGTAAAAGGTAGGGTTTAGGGTTGGAATGCTTGATAAAACCAGTGAAGACTGTAATCTCATAGTGTTAGGATATTCCTATACTCCATCCTAGTCCCACCAGTATTTTGATCATTTGCATTTTCATTCATGCATGCACTTTTAGGGTTTTCATGCATTATTTAGGGTTTGCATGCATCCTAGTCATCAGTCCTCATGTCCTCATGTACCAAGATGCCAGACTATTGAAATATTGTAACTTTGAATAATATTCTATTTGTATTTTATTATTGTAATTTATTCAGAGATGTTTTATTCCTCCACTGGAATGTCATTATTGTATTTGATTATGTAAAGTCATTGGGGTAAATCCTCCCTTGTAATTCGGGTCAATAGATCCCATTTGAGCCATTTGTAAGGGGGTGTTTAAGTTCCCTAGAGAATTCGGCCTAGTCAACATTAGATTAATTTGTTAGGGGCCAACGTAGTTAGGGAAAAAGTCAAGTGAAAGATAAAGTATAAATAGAGGTGTTGTGTTCCTCATTTGAACACACACACTCACTTGTGGATTGTGCATTAGGAGAGAGAGAGATATATCTGTGAAGGAGAAGGAGCTCTTGTTTGTGGATTTCATCTTTGTACTTTTTGTTCATCTATATTGAGGAAGTTTTGTTGGGTCTTCTACCCCATGAGGGTTTCCCAGGATAAATCTGTGTCTATCTTGTGATTGTATTTCTTTCAGTGATCCTGCATATGCTATTGTTGTAAATTTGAACTGTTATCTAGCTTAGCATATAGAATCTTAACATGGTTTCAGAGCTAACCTGAATAGGAAAGCTTTCAAAAGGTGAAACTCTCTCTCTTCTTCCTCCAACAAGAAATTAGGGTTTCTGTTAAAGTTGTAATTTTGGAAATCTGATTGCATAGAAAGATGCACCTCTTCAAAAGCTAAATTTTGAGCCCTAGATCGAAGTTTTTGAGTGGGGAGATCTCTGGGAAAGTCAAACCCTAGTTTGAATTTTGGACGAGAAAAACTAGAAAACTAGTGATCCAGAAATCTACTATAGATCTGAAATTCGCAAGTCAATTTTGAAGTGTAAAAATTTTGAATTTCTAGAAAGCAAGTGTACCAGTCAACTCGCCTCAATCAAGCACATCTCCTGGCAAGGTCTGTTTTTCATTTTGAGAATTTTCATTTTTTGGTGACCTCCTAGATAAGATGGCCCCAAGCACTAAGCTTGAGGAAAAGCTAGAAGGCATAGAGAATTTCCGAGCATGGAAATATAGGATTGGCCTCATTCTTGAAGAGAATGATCTTTCCAAATACATCAAGGATGAAGTTGCAGAACCTGTAGAAGATGAAGCTAAGGAGAAGCACAAGAAGGACCTGATTAGGGAAAAGAGAATAATTATTGATTCTATCAAATACAACTTTATTCCTCAAGTTTCATACAAGAAGACTCCAAAGGATATGTATGATTCCCTATCCAGAATGTGTGAAGGGAAGAACATCAATATGAAGATGAATTTGAGATATCAATTGAAGAGTGCCAAGATGAGCCTAGGAGAATCCATCCAAGACTACTTCATAAGGGTCTCCCAGTTCAAGGAGAAACTAGAAGCCATTGGAGACTCCCTTGATGAAGATGATCTAGTAATGACTGCTCTCAATGGTCTCACTAGACCTTGGGATTCATTCATCCAAACTATACATGCCAGAAAAGGAAAGCATGAAGTTTGACATTGTATGGGAATATTGCATCCAAGAAGAGGCTAGAAGATGATCAATCCCTAGCCACCCATACCAAGAGAAGAAGAAGTCAATATATCTTCAAGAAGGAAATCCACAAGGAGTCTCAAACTCCCAAGAAGTTCCAAAGGACAAGAGGAAACAATTCAAGAAGAAAATACTCCAACTTTCAATGTTACTATTGTGATAAGATGGGACATATTGCTAGAGATTGTCCATTGAAGAAAGAAGAATGCAAGAGGAGGAACAACATCAAAAGACATCATGCACACCTAGATGAAGATGATGATGAAGAATACGAGGATGAAGAACCTCCCAATAAGCAATCAAAGGAAGAAATCGAAGAATATGTCTTGTGATAGTGGTGCTTCAAAGCACATGACAAGATAGAAGAAGACTCTCTCCAATTTATAAAAAAATGAGTCCCCTAACAAAGTTTCTCTAGGAGAATAGGAGAAACAACATACAATATTGGTTTAGAAACTTTGATGATGATCAGAAGACTAGGATCAAAAGGAAATCCTATTGTTATCACTTAGATTTTACCCTTTGGTTGTAGAAGGATAAACCCAAGGAAACTATTTCAAACCAATCTTTAGGAGGGAAATTAGCCTTTTCCCTACCAGAGAGTGATCTCTCGAAAATATAATAAATGGATAAGGATATATGAAAAATGACTAAGTTTTTAAAATGAAAACTTGGTTGAAATGTAAACAAGAATTACTGGGCATGGAGTCAAACTTAAAAGTTTTTGTACCAGCAGATAAACAACAATAAAGATTTTCACAGAGGCAAGGTAGCTGTCATATTACGGTCAAAGCTTTTTGTAGGTGATTGAGAAAGAAAGAAAGATAGTCCATCAATAGTGGGGATCAGTTTTTAGATGAATCCACTATTAACTTTAGAGAAAGAATGAATACATAGATGCGATAAATTCGAGGCATATACATATGAATCTCAATTTATTTCAATGTTCATCTGAGCATAGAAGATATAACACAATGGAAGTATAATGAAGAATATAAACATGCACAATATAAGAAGGGAAAAATACAAACTATAATAATGATCAATGCATGAATCCTTTGATTCTGTAAAAATATGTCATTCACTGTATGGATCATTTATTCAAAAATATATCAACTCGATACAGAAGTTTCTTGTCTCTCAAAAAGTTTCCAACCCTTTCAAAAATGACCATCATTGTCTTTAATACAAAACTTCTTCGAAGCAATACCTAACTGCTTCTTTTAACTAAAATTGAATAATCTTAACTAATCTTGTCAAATGTCACTTAAGTCAAAATTTATACAAAATTATTACAAATTTAAAATTCTCAAAAGTTTTCTCATCTCTTAATAAATTGCTTTACAAATGTCTTTCAAGGATGTAGGGTATATTTCATCTTCTCGTACTTTTCCACATAGTTTCATTGGTTAGCCATGATAGTTTTGTACAATATAATTTATTTAGCCAAGACGTTCAGCTCGACACTTTCTTCACTTGACATAGGAAATACTTCCTCGCTTAGATTCTTCATCATAATCATGATTTCGAAATCTTCCGCCAGCTTCTCCAATAAAATTTTACCTATAAGAACATGGGTTAATTTCTGAACTTTTTCATGATTCATCCTTATTGCACATAGCAAATTTTTGTATTCATTATAGGAAATTAATTCGTCTTCTTCATTCCAAAAGGAAGGTAATCCTTTTTGGAATTTGTTTTTCAAATTTTCTTTTAAAATATGTAATCTGTCTTTTCATCCCTACGCAATGAGCTTTGATGTTTTATACATGAGTGTACCTTCCCAATATCCTCCTTGCCCAAGCAATCACTAAAATTCTATTTTGGATACCCATTGTATTTAATTCTTCTTCTGATAAAACTCTTAGGAAATCCATGGCATTTCGAGCCGTCTCTTTTGGTCCTTTGTTTAGATTTTCTCTCACTACGGTGCAATTATTCAAGGCTTCCTTTATTGTTTTTTCCTCCACTTTTATGAAATTTAAATAAGGTCTGAGATTAGTAGATTTATCAATAATTATATCCCAGATCATATGTTTACAACCCTGCATTGGGACTTTCCCAATCACCTGGGAAATGAACCTTTGATTTGTATCAACTAATTCTTTATTTTTATTCTGTAATCCTTTTATTTCTTCATCCTTTTTCTGGTTCTGCTCTTCTAGCTTCCACTTATCTTCTTTCAATTCCTTGATTTCTACATCTGAAAGACTGATTTGAGACATAGATTGCACTATATCAACTGTATTAGTATCTTCATTCGTCTGATTAGCACTTGGATTTTGTTGAGCTAAAACCATCATATTTTCTTTCAAATATTCAATTTGACTTTCCAAACTTATTTATCTTTTTCCCATTCAGCATCCTTTTCAGTCAATTTCAATAACTATGCTCTACTATCACCGACTTATTTAGACATAGCTTCTTTTTCCTGTTCTATCTTTGTCTCGACTAATTCCTGAGTCCCAATCTTGAATCTTTTTTCTCCCTCTTTTTCTTCATCATGCTCATCTATTATTCCTTGTAAACTCCTTTTTTCTCCAATTTCTGCAGCTTTTGGTATAATATTAGCCTCTATTGCTGATTCTATCAAAATGAGATCTTCCACATGTAAGTTTGACATTGTTTCTTCTTCTGGTTCATATTGCAACAAATTTCTTCCCTTTAATGATCCTTCTACTTCTTTCTGTTCAAAATATTTAATGTTATTTATCTTCCTTCTTTCAGAAATAATATGAAGTGGATCTTATTCCATTGCTATATCTTTCTTGAACTCCATAACCTCCAACAATCTCTTTACATCTGGAAGGGCATCCTTGCTTTTCACAATAAATGGGCCTATTATCCATGGGTACTTTAAATCAACTCCTTTTTTTGAACATCAAAAAATGTTCATCTTCTAAAACAGCTTCTGCCTAATAAATTCTAAAGTAAAAATTCTCAAAGTTAAAAGGCAGGTAGGATGTAAGGTTCATGTACAAAATCGTACAACCTAATCACTATAGAATCTTTTAATAAAAACCAGTCTCCTATCGCTACCTCCTTTTTCAACTGCATCATGGACTTCATTTCAGGTAAAAATATTGGCAATTCTTCTCCAAAAATCATTCTGTACAGCTCAGATTAAATGTGATTCATATAATTAAACATGTTGTCCTCTAAAGTACTTGCATAGAATTCTTGTGAAAAATGTAATTCTTCTCGACTACCAAACATAACCATTTTCATCAACTATGCTTGAAACTTGAAATATCTTGCGTTGGAGAAACCTATTAACTGTGAATGAATATTCTCTGCTAAAAATTCTTCAAAGTTGAGACTCGGCACCGACTCATACTCGACTCTAGGCGAACCGACACTTATTTTGAACAATAAACTCAACTGTAGCTTAGTTACCAACATATCAGTATCAAGGCCTAAAAATTGGGCTATCAACGAAAGGACTAACTGAGTGTTGTCATTGAAGAAATTAACATCAAGAGGGTATGGGGTATTTTCAATTTCTAGATCAGGTTGAAGACATGTAATTAGAAAATCTTGCCAAATTTCAGGAGAAATTTGATGGTATAGGGCGACGATTGAATCTTCAGAAAAAATTTCAGACTTAGTAGTTTGGAATGCGGGAATTTGGAAGGAAGTACTCACACCGGAGGGATTTATAGAACAGACAATTCTGATCTTTTGATAATTCATGATAACTTGCTAAGGTTCAGAATAATTGGACATGCACCAGGATACAAATTCGGGAAAGGGCATAATTTGGTCAAGGCAGAACAAGATAAAAAATGACTGAAACATTTTGTGCACATCTATTCCTTCTCTAAGTAAATTCTTCAATCTTCTTCTAATTTCAGAGACAAGAAACCTAATTTATGTTCAAAAATATTAAAATCCCTGTCTTCTAGAGCACTTTTAACCCTAACCATGTTTAAAGTTGAATCTTCTTCCATTTTCTTACAGTAAACATGTTTATACCACTGATGGAACCAGTTGAAAGAGCATTCCTATTGCTAGCAACCTCCGAGAATGTCCTACCGCCTTCTTCGTCTTCCACTCATCCAGAAGCTTCTGACTCCGATAGGTTCTAGAACAAATGTCAACTTTACATGCCGACTATTATATATATAACCTCTTTCTCTTATCCTCCAAGCATCTCTCCAGGCGTTTTTCTTTTTTCACCATTGATTTCACGTGCCACAATCCCAACCATTGGATCGTGCGTCCTTTTATTGATTTGACATCTTCTATATATCTTTCGTCGGATCATCTTCTGAGCTTCAATCTCCGTCGTCTATCATTAGCATACTATCTCTTCAAAGTGGTGTTGCGGACCTCTAAAATGGTTTACATTACCGCTCATCCTCCTTGCAACGGAACGTGATGCTGACACCTGTTAGGTGGTATGTTTTTCTGTAACCAACACTATCTTTTAACCATCGTGCATCTTTCTGATGCGACAATCCTCTAGGACCATTGATCAACCATAGGACAATCTAGACCGTTCTTTTCCTAGTTGCATTCACACCTTTCTGAAACTTTTAACTTTTAACTACAGGATCTTCCTTGGCTCATCTTAACGGTCCATGTGGATGATAACATACCCTTTCTACTTTGGCGGTATCGCATCCTCTCGGGATGTTTTTGTATACCACCTTTTCCATTTGCGACACTATCTGCATATGACACATAGCATCCGGTTTTCTTTGTCGCAACCACCTGTGCCCTTTTTCTCCCGCACATCTTGGCTATGAGACAATCAACAAGAACCGTTGATCTCTCTTGCACGTGTAATCAATGGTACAACTTGCCCTAGATTTAACCTTCGCAATTTTATTTTCGGACTATAGACTTTTGCTTCCTTTTTCTCATTTTGGTCGAATTTTCGTATTTTCTTTTGGAATTTCTTTGATTTTCTTCTTTGGTGTTTTAATCTACCACATTTTTCCACATAACCATGGAACTAGAGATACTTTTAGGACTTTTCTCACTATATTAACAATCTTTTAAAACATTTCTCCATTATACATTAGCATTTGCTTTGCAAAAAACATATTGTTAACACCTACCAAACAAATAAAGATAAGTATTTGAATTGTCATTTTTGTTTAAATATTAGTATCCAGTTGTATACACATTTATTTTGGATGTGTCTTAGGATGTTTTCAGTGTTATGCATGTGATGGGTAAGTAGCCTATGGTGCTATACAACATTCCATTGCTACTTATCTAGAGTGAAACCTCTTTGCTAACATATTGGGAGTACTGCACACTCTTAATAATGTCCTAGTAGAGATGGAAGGCATCTAGAAAGTTACCATATGAATATGGGATATGGATGAATGTTGTAGCATTGGACAAGATAGTATACTTATGTTTTTATGCATTTATTTGGAAACTACGAGATGTTTCTAACCATGCTATTGAATTTGACTTGTATGAAGTATCGTACAACAATCACCTACAAATGAAGAATGATGAGACCTGTTCCATAGAACAAACAATGGTGGATAATATACATTCCAGTATTCCATCACATGGAGATTAGTAGAGATGTAACATTTGATGAAGAAGTAGCTCTCAAGAGATACATAAAGAGCTAGTATGAAGAAGTATATGAATAAGATGTACCTCCCCAAAATGTAGAAGCTGCACCCTCCCCTGAAGATGAAACACTAGAATACCATGATATGATAGAACCTCAAGAACCTCCCACTATGGATATATCATGAAAGAGAAAGCCTGATTGGGCAAGAGAAATCATACAAGAAGTAGAGAAGTATGGAGTTCCAGAAGGCTCCACAAGAGTAAGCAAGAAGCCAAAACCATTTTCCAATTATGTGGCTTTAATGTGTGATCTTGTAGATCAAGAACCCACCAGTTATGAAGAAGATATACAGAAGAAAGAATGGGTAGAAGCAATGACGGAAGAATACCAATCAATAATGAAGAATGATGTTTGGGATATAGTTCCCAAACCAGAAGGCAAAAGTGTGGTATCTTCCAAATGGATATACAATATAAAACATGCAGCTGGGAAGTATTGAGAAATACAAGGCAAGGTTTGTGGCTAGAGGATTCTCTCAGAAAGAGGGAATTGATTATGAAGAGACATTTGCACCAGTAGCAAGGTACACCTCCATTAGAGCCATCATGGAACTTGCATCCATGATGTAGTGGAGTTTACACTAGATGGATGTGAAGACAACATTTCTAAATGGTGTTATTGAGGAAGAGGTGTACATAGAGCAACAACAGGGATTTGAAGTTGAAAACAGAAAGACTCACGTATGCAAGCTGAAGAAGGATCTGTATGGATTGAAGCAAGCTCCCAGAGCTTGGTACGGAAGGATTGATAGTTTCTTAACAAGCTTGGGACTTACCAAAAGTAAAGCTAACCCTAACCTTTACTTTAAGGTTATGGATGATGAACCTATCATATTATTGTTGTATGTGGATGATTTATTTCTGATAGGAAATGAGAAACATATTGTAGAGTGCAAGAAGAAGCTCGCTGAAGAATTTGAGATGAAAGACCTTGTATTGATGCACCATTTTCTAGGTCTAGAAGTATGGTAGTGCCCAGAGGGAATATTTCTCAACTAGGGAAACTATGCTGTGGAAATCCTAAAGAGATTTGCTATGTTGGAATGTAAAGCCATGGCCACAGCCATGGACACCAACCTAAAGTTGTTAGCTGATGAATCGTCAGAGTTAGTGGATGTGACTAAGTACAAATAGATCATTGGGTCATTGATGTATTTGACGAATACTAGGATAGATATATGCTTTGCTGTGAACAACCTGAGTCAGTATCTAGTTGATCCTAAACGTGTTCACTTGGTAGCTGTAAAGCATGTGATGAGGTACCTGAAAGGTATGATAGACTTTGGTCTATACTATGCTGGAGATCATGACTATAGATTGTATGGTTATACAAATGTAGTTTGGGATGGAAGTGTCTCAGACAGGAAAAGCACCTCAGGTGGATGTTATTTTCTGGGATCTGCCATGATCTCATGGTTTAGCAGGAAGCAGTTTAGTGTTTCTCTCAGCATGGCTGAAGTAGAATATATAGCAGCTTGTTCTCCTAAGTTGTGAATCCATATGGCTTCAGAAGTTGATGTCAGGTATGTTTGACTTGGAGTTGGATACCACATTGATTCTATGTCACAACAAGAGTTGTATAAATATGACAAAGAACCCAGTGTTCCATGAGAATTCAAAGCACATAGAAATCTGGTATGTTTACATACGGGATATGGTACAAAAGGGAGCTATAAAGTTCCATTATGTGAGCACTGATGAGAAAGTTGCTGATGTGTTGACTAAGCCTCTGTCTTGAGTGAAGTTTGAGTACTTCCGAGACAAGCTTGGTGTGGCTCGAAAGGACCTTCATCGAAAGGGGGAGTAGTGCTGATACTGATGATGATGTTGCAGTGGGATTGTATCATCCCTGGACACATGTCCTAAAGGGATCTGTAGAATATTGTCTCCAAGAAATATGTTGATGATGTTGCAGTGGGATTGTATCATCCCTGGACACATGTCCTAAAAGGATCCGTAGACTCTTGTCTCTGAGAAATTTTTTGATGATGATGTTGCAGTAAGATTGTATCATCCCTGGACACATGTCCTAAAAGGATCTGTAGACTCTTGTCTCTGAGAATGTGATGATGATGATGTTGTGTTGATAAATCCTAGATTTGATCTAGGTCACATCCAGTATGAAAAAGGACTGGCTCTGTGGTGGTAAATCCTAGATTTGATCTAGGTCACATCCAGTATGAAAAAGGACTGGCTCTGTGGTGGTAAATCTTAGATTTGATCTAGGTCACATCTAGTATGAAAAAGGACTAGATCTGTGGTGGTAAATCCTAGATTTGATCTAGGTCACATCCACTATGAAAAAGGACTGGCTCTGTGGTGGTAAATTCTAGATTTGATCTAGGTCACATCCAATATGAAAAAGGACTGGCACTGTGGTTGGGATTGTATCTTCCCTGGACCTTAGTCCTAAAGTGATCCAGAGACCTCTGTCCCCAAGAATGTGGTTGGAGTGTATCTTCCTTGGACCTTAGTCCTAAAGTGATCCGAAGACCTCTGTCCCTGAGAATGTGGTTGGAGTGTATCTTCTTTGGACCTTAGTCCTAAAGTGATCTAGAGACTTCTCTACCCAAGAATATGGATAGGATTGCATCATCCTTGGACTTATGTCCTAAGTGAGAGGGACTGATCATCCCGTAATTGGATCAGGATTGCATCATCCTTGGCATTATGTCCTAAAGTGAGAGGGACTGATCATCCCGTAACTGGATCAGGATTGCATCATCCTTGGGATTATGTCCTAAAGTGAGAGGGATTGATCATCCCATAATTGGATCATGTGTGTTGTAGGTTATGCTGCTATGATGATGTTATTGATTGAAAGATCAAGATGATGATGTCATTGCTGATCGAAAGATCCAGATGTTGATGATGGCATTGATCGAAAGATCAAAATGATGATGTTGTTGTTGATCAAAAGATATAGAAGTTGATTTTGTTTTTGCTATAGAAAATCGAGTGATCGAGTGCTGCAGAAGATGAAGACTCAGTACTGTAGAAGATGATGCTCCAGTATTGAAGATGTTGAAGATGTTCCTATAGCTATTCCAGTTGCTAATGATGTTGAAGAAAAATTCCAATGATTTATAGATGTATCACTATGATGTTTTTGATGATGATCTCTCTCCTTTCTCCTATAGTTGATGTTGTTGTTGTCAGTAGAATACCCTTCTCGTTAAGGGGGAGTGTTGAAATATTGTAACTTCGAAGAATATTCTATTTTTATTTTATTATTGTAATTTATTCGGAGATGTTTTATTCCTCCATTGGGATGCCATTATTTTATTTGATTATGTAAAGTCATTGAGGTAAATCCTCCCTTGTAATTCGGGGCAATAGATCCCCTTTGAGTCATTTGTAATGGGGTGTTTAATTCCCCTAGAGAAGTCAGCCTAGTAAGCATTAGATTAATTTGTTAGGGGCCGACCTAGTTGGGGAAAAATTCAAGTGAAAGATAAAGTATAAATAGAGGTGTGTTGAAATACTGAGAGGGGGGTGAATCAGTATTTGCCAATGATAAAATTTTTAATCGAGAGCAAGTTGCTAATCACCAATCATAGCAGTAAATCATCAACAATAAAAATAGGATGCACAGTACACAAGATTTTTTATGTGGAAACCCAAGTCCTGGGGGTAAAACCACGGAATCCTTTTATAATAAAATTTGACCCAGCAACAACTGGGGTTACAAATTTAATACAACTTTTCCAGCTACAACTGGAAGGGGCTACAACCCCTAGGCTTCGTCAGCCACAACTGACAAGCTGCTACAACAGCTCATCTCACAAGATTGTGAGCCCTAGCACCACCCTACCACCCTGAAAAGAAGGATTGCTGAACCTGTGGACCTGCCAAACCCTGTACTCTCTGCTGCTGATAACCTCTGTTCATTGTTTATTTCCACGTCAACCTTCACACTGACACACTTTGTACCAAATTACTCAACCTGTAAATCTGTCACATACCAATCTCTGAATCTGCTTGTGCTCATTGTTCACTACCAAATTTTTCTGTAGTCAATACTATCACATCATCATTCTGCTCATGTTATCATGTCTGATCAAGACTTGGTCAATAAGTGTCCTCAACAACCCAATCAACCACTGCTAATCTTCTCGAACAAATTACTGCTTTTTTAGCTTAGTTAAGATCAACTGTAAGCATGGCTTATAGGAAGCTAATAATATGTGTTGTAGCCCACACTTCTTAGATTATACTTCTGTGATTTCAGACTATTGAAGATACAGTCCTTCCAAGTCTTTATCATGCAACTTATACAAAGGCACCAAAATCTATTCAACAAGATGTCTGCAAAAATGTAAACTTACCTGACTCAGGATTTTGAACATACTAAGGTCACTTGAAATTGTCAAGTCAGAGCTGTCAATTTGCTACTCTATCAAATCAAAGTTTCATCTTACTCAACTCAATCGACTTGCCAGGTCAATGGAAGCTTTCTCTTCCTAATAAAACTTTTATCTCTTTATAAATTTTGCTGTAGCTTTTTGTATTTCATCAAATATCAGTACACTGCTCAGCCCAAAACTTAACCCAGCTGAGCTTTCACCAAAATGCAAGTCACAGTCTTCAACGCACAATTGAGAGAGGTATTCACATTGATCACTACTCAGTCTCTGTTCAACATCACATCCAACAGCCAACTGAAATCATCGGTGGCTTATTTCCAACGGAGGCTCCTCCTTCATGCAATATCCACGAGCTTGTATGCCCCATGCACAGTTCTGTAGTCTTCACCAAAAATCTGAACTGTATTACCTACTATGCATTCATCAAAATTCGAACTCTAAATCTGCTGTTCCTTCACCAAATAATCCGAGCTCTTCCAGAAATTGAACTCAATAAAAAATTGCAGACTGCTGTTGCCACGAATTATTGCCCGAATTCACTCAAACAAAACCAAAAATCGGAGCTCTGAATCTGCTGTAACTAAACCAAAAAAAAATCGTGTTACTAAACTATGCCTTCAATCAAGAACTGAGCTCTGTCTCCAGCAAAAACACCAATACGATCTTCTCCACCAATACCAAAAATTATTTACAAACTGCTGTTCCTTCACCTAAAAGAAAAATCGAGCTAATAAAAATTGCTGTGTCTTCACCAAAAACCAAATCCGAACTTCCTCCGTTTTTTTTTTTTAAACCAGTGAAAAGACACCCCACCAAATGAAATCGTGGAAGGGTTATTTATATTAGTTTTTCGGGCAAAAATATGGAGCCGACCTTCAAATATATAATTTTTAATTTGAAATTTTAACTTATTAAGTTATGGGGCCGACCTCCCAGCTTTAATTGTAATAACATTAATTTTGTTTCTTAAAATAATGAAAATGTTTGCCATTATAAAAGGTTATTAATATATTAAAAATTTATTTATTAAAATGTTTTTTTTTTTTGAGGCCGACCTATTTAAGGTATTGGATTTTAATTTTAAATGATGGTTAAAGAAAAGTAAATTTTAAATTTAATTAAAAATTGAATTAAAATGTTTAGGTGGTCGACATAATTTTTTTTTTTTTAATTTAACATCAATTAAAATTCTTTTAGCATGCCTACTTTTAAAAAATATTATTAAAATAATGAAGTCACTTTATCTTTGTCCCCCCTCTTAAAAATTAATGTTAATTATTTCCTTAAAAAAATATTATTAAAAAATGAAGTCACTTTTTCTTTGTCCCCCCTCTTAAAAATTAATGTTAATTATTTCCTTAAAAAAATTTTTTAGGTTCATTTAATGTAATTTAATAATTATTAGGATTGGTTTAAAAGTTCTTAATTTTAATTTTAATTTAGATTATTAATTTTTTAAAAACCTTTAATTAGGGCTCCCTTTTTATTTTATTATTTAATTAATTTTTAAATTAATCTATTAATTATTTAATTATTAGTGTTTTAGTAGAGATTAGGGATTAGAAAGGGTGACACTAGAACTTAAGGATTTCTTATTAAGGGCAACACAACCACGTCAAAGGGTAATTAGGGCTTTTGTAATTGTCCTAAGGCCTCCAAGGGCTTCAAGTTTGGGCTTGGACAACCACAAAAGGACTCCTCTTGACACAGACAACCATAAACCAAACACTAACCCTTAGTGGCTCCACACGGGACACCAATGACCAGGCACTGTTGGCATCAATGACAATTTAACCAACAAGGTGTTCTATTCCTCATTTGAACACACACACTCACTTGTGGATTGCACATTAGGAGAGAGAGATATATATATGTGAAGGAGAAGGAGCTCTTGTTTGGGGATTTCATCTTTGTACTTTTTGGTCATCTATATTGAGGAAGTTTTGTTGGGTTTTCTACCCCATGAGGGTTTCCCAGGATAAGTTTGTGTCTATCTTGTGATTGTGTTTCTTTCAGTGATCCTGCATATGCTATTGTTGTAAATTTGAATTGTTATCTAGCTTAGAATATAGAATATTAACATAGACTGACATTCCAAACTATGCAGAATTGAAGGAGCTTGTGCTGGGTGAGATACACCAAAAGCGATATTCTGGTCACCCAGGGTATCAGAAAACTATAACCACAGCAAGGAAACAATACTTTTGGCACAAAATGAAGAAGGATATAGCAGAGTATATTTATAGGTTTCAAAAGTGTTGGTAGGTCAAGGCAGGACATCAACATCCAACAGGATTGTTGCAGCCATTTCCCATCCCAGAGTGGAAATGGGAAGTGATATCTATGGATTTTATAACAGGTCTACCCATGAATGTGAAGAAGCATGTTTCCATTATGGTTGTAGTGGAAAATGTATCAAAAGTAGCTCACTTAATCCCAGTTAAGTCTACTCACAAGGCCAATGGCATTGCAAATATCTTCATGAGAGAGATATTCAGGTTGCATGGATTTCCCAAGGCAATAATTTCAGACCGAGACACAAAATTCACTTCCAATTTTTAGAAACGGTTATTTCAAGAGTTGGGGACTAAGTTGAATTTCAGTACAACCTATCATCCTCAAACAAATGGTCATACTGAGAGGTAAAACCAATTCTTGAATACATGTTAAGGATGTATGTGATGGATAAGCCATCCAAGTCGGAGGACTAGCTACAGTTGGTAGAATTTCCTGCAACAATGGGTATTGGGCATCACCAAAGATGAGCCCTTTTGAAGTATTGTATGGCATAGGATGTAGAAATCCAGTGAATTGGGACAACCCAGTGAACATGGTAGTTCTTGGACCAGAAATGATTGAAGAGATGGAACAAGAAGTTGTTAATATTAGGAAGAATTTGAGGGTAGCTCAAGAAAAACATAAGAGTTATGCAAATTTGAAGAGAGTGCAGAAATAATTCCATATTGGGGATCATGTTTACTTGAGAGTGAGACCAAGGAAGAGCTCCATGAAGTTGGGAAGTTGTGCCAATTTGGCACCCAAATATTTTGGACCAATTGAAGTCCTTGATAAAATAGGACTAGTTTCATACAGGATTGCATTTCCTGCTAACATGAAAGCTCATAAGGTTTTCCATGTCTCTTTGTTTAAGAAATATGTACATGGTCCTAATCACATCATTGATTGGCATGTGATACAGGTGGAACTAGAGGGAGAATTCCAAGTGGAGCCTATATGCATCCTCGACAGGAAGGTTACATTACTCTGGAGGTGAGCCATCAGATGGGTAAAGGTGAAATGGAAGCACCTTAGTCCAGAGGAGGCTACATGGGAGCTAGAGGATGCCATGACAGAGGCATTCCCATTTTTTTTTTTTTTTTTTTTTTTTTTTTTTTTTGAGAACACTAAGGATGGTGTTTTCCTAAGGGGGAGGGAGTTGTAATACCCCTACCTTGCCTTAGTATTTATTGGCCTCAATGTAAATATTATGTTTGTGCAATATGTGTTGACCCTAGTGTGGAGATCAAGGCCAAGGCACCACTAGTGGATGCTTAAGGTTTGCTTTCATAGGCAAGTATTTGACAGTGGAGCTATGCATGTGCTATTAAGCCATGAAAGTTTGTAATTAATGTAAATGTTTAATATTGCAATGAAATACCCAAAAATCGCTAAGTGGGGTAGCTAATGAGAAGGGGGCAATGGTATCCACTAGGGACAGGTGAGGGGGTTGTAGGATGGTGACCCAAGCTACCACTTGGGCAGGAGAAACCATTTTGATTCCCTGTACGGGTACGGATTCGGTTACAAAAGGTGCAGAAGGAAAGCTGGCGGAGGATATTCACAGGAGATAAAAATGGCACTGAGATATGAGAAGGGGGTTGTTCGTTTCTTTGATTTGACGGGGGGTTTCCAGTTTATGGAGCATAGCGTTGTTGATTTCTGGGACGGGCAAAAATAGTAGATATTCACTCAGGAAACCAGAGGAACCCTGTTCTTTCTATGCGCTAGTGATCCATACTTCTTCGGATCCTGAAACGTATAACCAACTCTAAGATATAGGAAGAAGATGAGATTTTCTATGTGAGCCGTAGTAGTAAAGTTGAATTCCATAGGAATCCTGCGCGCATGCGTTATCTATGGGTAGAACCCTGAAGACGATCCTGAAGGTGGATTATAGGACGTGAATATCTTGAGGAAGCTATGTGAAGCCTGGAATCCATGAGTAGAGAGTCGAGTTGCGGGGAAGAGCTTAGTCTGCAACCTTGTGATGAACCAATTTTTTTAGCAGTTGTAAAAGGTAGGGTCTAGGGTTGTAATGCTTGATAAAACTAGTGAAGGATGTAATCTCATAGAACTAGTAGTTGGAATTCTTATGCCCACCCTGAATAGAACTGGAAGGGAAGGGGCCTTGAGGGACTATGTAGTAGAGAAGAGGACCTTCCTTGTGTTGGGTCAAGTGGATAATGTGGGTGCCATATCTACTAAGTGATTGAGATGTGTAACAATAAAATAATAATAAAATAATATTAAATATAATTAATATTAATAGTCATGCCCTTTGGTGAAAAGGTGCAAGACAGGATTATTTAAGCCCAACCCATTGTATTCATTTATCATCTTCTACATTATCAAATATAAATTTTACATTATACATTACGTTCTCTACTTTTCACCCATTATTTCTCTTTCCATTGGTATCAGAGCCACTGGCCCTGCACCACCACCACCTCCACTGCACCCAACCCCTTCTTAATGTTTCCACGTGCTCACGTTGTCCTCCACCTATGCTCACACCACTCACCTGCTCACGCCTTCCATGCCTTCCACCTTTTGGTTGCTTCTTCCTCCCAACTCCCTCCCTACTCTCATGTTCGTCACTCCATCGCTATCCTCCACCTTCCACCCCCATCCTCTCCGCTCCCATACTCCTCTGCCTCTGCGTCACCCTACCACTAGCTCCGCCGCTCCGCCGCTCCCCCCACTCTTAACCTCCTTTCCCCACCACTCATCACTCTCGTCCACCCACACTCCCTTCTTCCCTCCCTTTTTTTTCCTCTGTGCGCCCTCCACTGTACACGCATGCCCACGTCCACTGCGCCCTCCGTCAATCTGTTGTGCCCTCTGCCATCGTGCTGCGCCATCCGCCCTCTTTCGTGCCCTTCTCCATCTTTCTCCACTGCTCCTTCCTCCACTTCTTGCTATTATTCACTCGCTTCCATCCACCGCGTTGTCCCTGCCATATCCCCACCCTTCTGCTCCCCTCCAATCCACCACCATCTCCACCACACACTGGCTCGCTCCACCACCCATATCATCCTGCAAAAAATTTACATTTTATAATATAACATTATCTTACAATAATATAATTTCTATTATAAATAAAAAAAAAACAAAAAAATATATAATATATATATATATATATATATAAACAAAATTTTCCCAATACATAAAAGATTAGATTACCATTCAAATTTTTTTTCTTGGTAAGGGAAATTGGAAAAATAAATTGTGGTTGGGTGGCATCATATCGCGAATAAAAATAAATCCACATTCAGCGCTGAGAAGATTCCACCAATCACCAGATCAATGAGTGAAATAAACGCCCGGTTCGATTCGATTAATGAGAAGATTAACAAGAACTATGAGGAACTCTAGGCAAAGATCAAAGAAACCAGTGACAATTTGGCAGCGACTTGGACACAAATCACGTCACGAATAGAGAACACCGTTCTCACACTACAAGAAGACCAAAAGAAAAATCAGGTAGTTTTAAATGCCATCTTGAACAGATTACCATTACCAAAAGATCCGCATCCAAACTCTCCCAGAACACCGGAGCATCCGAATCCTTTCAAAATGTCGTCATCATACTCATGTACATAAGGACACCAAATACGGGTGAAAGTAGAGCTACCAAAATACGACGGGGACAAACGAAAGTGCATAGCGTGGATTAACAAAGCTGAGGAATACTGAGACATCTAGAATATCCATTACGAAGAGGAGAAAGTTAAATATGCCTCCATGCATCTAGAAGGCAACGCTTACAATTGGTACTTATGGTGGAAGAAAACTGCAAGAATATGTTCTCACAACTGGGTTAGTTTCAAGAACTACCTCATTAAAAGATTCAAAGGCATTGAAGAAATAGACTTCTTTGCAAAAATCACAAGGTTACAACAAAAAACAGTGTCGATGAGTACACCTGTGAGTGGGAAGCACTATCAACTCAAGTCCTAGAGTTAATCGATGACCAACGACTATAGACCTACATACACGGCCTAAAACAACACATCTGTGATGAACTAGAGTGACATAACATCGCTACCATGGAGGAAGCATGACGTAAAGCTAGGATTATTGAAAGCAAATCCATTCATAAAAATTTTGACCAAGATGACTCCAAAAAGAACCTCCTCCAATCAGTATACATAGGAAATCCAAGATACACACCACCTCAACTTAGAGAAGGAGTGAAGCCAAGTTTAGAGGCCCAAAGAATAAAAGAAAAGAAATGTAAGTTCTGTGGAGACAAATGGGATCCTAAGCATAGATGCTTACAAAATAAATTGTATGCCTGTGAAGCAGAGTTGGAAGTCAAGGAACCAATTGAGAATGATGTGAAGAGTCGACAATACTACCACATAGAAATTGAGGACGACACCCCACAAATCTCATTAGCCACTATTACTGGAATCTCCCAACTGCAAACATTGAATCTTAGAGGACATATAAAAAAGAACAACGTCATAGTTCTCATCGACTTTGGCAACACCCATTACTTCATTAATGTCAACCTTGCTAAGGTATTTAAATTATTTATTTTTCCAGTACCTAACATGAAGGTTATGGTAGGAGATGGCAAGAAGATTGACAATGTAGGAAAATGTCACCAAGTCAAGTTACAAATACAAGAATATAACTTAGAATCAGATTTCTTTGCGGTACTACTGGGAGGAGTCGACGTAGTATTAGGAATACAATGGTTACAAAACTTGGGTACATACTCCACAAATCACCAAGAACATTTTATTGAATTCCATGCATTCGGGAAAACACACAAATTATATGGGTTCCAACCACCTCCAACACAGCTGGTTACATCACATCAGATGGAAAAGCTACTTCAGAAGGACACACCAACGTACATACTTCAATGTCAAGAAATGAAGCTTCTAACAAGTAAAGGAGATAGGGACAAACAACCAAAGATACAAAATCTGATTCAGAAACATCGCAAGGTGTTTCAAGAGCTACCTATGGAGCTCCCATCAAACAGAAAAATCGAACACATATTTGAAATAGAACCAGGGACAAAACCCACTAGTAGAAAACCATACAGGTGTCCACATCAGAGACAATGCGACAGTTCACGTAATCATTGTCGTCAAATAAGCTTTGAGGACTACCTTAAGGGGAAGGCAATGTAACAATAAAATAATATTAAATATAATTAATATTAATAGTCACACCCTTCGGTGAAAAGGTGGAAGACATGATTATTTAAGCCCAACCCATTGTATTCATTTATCATCTTCTACATTATCAAATATACATTTTACATTATACATTACATTCTCTGCTTTTCACCCATTCTTTCTCTTTCCAATATGTCTGTAGCTCTGTGGTTGAGCTCACTGACTTAGAAAACTCCTCCCTGTTTCCCTGTATGCTTGATAAACCCAACCGTAATCTGGCTTAGCATTGGAGTATACCTTGATGATTGGATAGCCTACCTAGCCCTCATTGGATACACAACCCAGCTTGGGGGGTTTCTCAGCCGAAAGAGTAAAGGCTAGACATATACCTAGGGTTGGGTGGAATGTTTCTCTCACTTAGCTAGTTTCTAGGACAACTTCAAGATATAAAGATAAGTGTTTTGTGGAGTGAATGATGCTATTCCACATGTTATTGTTATGATGTTTTGCTTAAGCTGTTGAATGAATGTTACATGAATGTGAACAATAGGTAGACCATGTGTAATCCTGAGTGGAAGGATGAGTGCAAGTTGAATGATTCATTCAGTTGCATGAGTTTAATGCATTGCTGATTTTGCATGTGTTAGATGTATGGTTAGCCTTAGCTTCATTTATTATATGTATTTTGTTATGAGATGTTTTCCCATGTAAATGGACTGCTTAACCTCACTTAATCATGGGGAATGGTTATATGGCATGTGGTATTCTTAACCATCTCTATGAGTCAGGGGAAATATGGGGTTATGGCAAGAGATAGGTAGAGACCTGTTAAAGGATGGAAGGCACCGTAGAAGGTTTATGAACAAAAATTCATAGGAGAAAAGGAGGAGGTTAGATACCTCATTTGATAAGGGTATTGTACTATTAGATATATCTCTCCAAGATCTTTCCAATGGTACCAACCTTGCCTCACTTGGACCCCGGATGTGGAAGTTATGGCCCTTGGAAGTTGCCTTGGAAACTTGCCGGAGTAAGGGTCTTCAACATGACCCTTTCCGCATCAGCACTGCGGATTGCGGATTGCAGAAGGTCATTTGGTGGAAAATTTTGATCTTCACATTCCTGCATTTGTAATGTAGATTGCAGATTGCGGAAGGTCATTCGAAAGAAAAGTTGGATTTCTGCCTTTCCGCATCCTCTATGCGGATTGCGAATTGCAGAAGGTCGTACGGCGGAGAAGTTGGATTTCCAAATTTTTGCATCCGCTATGCAAATTGCAGATTGCAGAATGTCGTTTGGAGGAGAATTTGGTTTTTTGCACTCTCACGGATGAATATTGTGGATTGCAAAAGGTCGTTAGGAACATAAATTGAAATTCCACATTTCCGAATCCCGCAGTGCAGATTGTAGATTGCAGAATGACGACTATTGCAGCTGTGTGTAGTTTTGGAAGCAAAGAAGAAAAAAAAGTCATGAAGGATCTTTGGTGGACTCTGAAGGCCATAAGGGAGATCACGAGACGTTAGAAGGGTGTGAGAGAGTTAGAGAAGGGGGTAGTAATGGTTGGGGAGAGGAGGGGCATTAGGGATATGGGGAGGTGTGGGTGTTAATGTTTGTGTTTGAGAGAGAGAGAGAGAATGTGGGGGGTGTTAACAGGTTCGTATTTAGAAAGGGGTGGGGGTTAGGAGTAGGTCAAGGAGTATAGATGTGTGTGTGAGTGCGCATGCATGCGCGCATGTGTGTGCATGTGTGAGAGAGAGAGAGAGGGAGGGAGAGGGAGGGATATAGGGATAAGTGGGGAGGGTGTGGGCTATTAGGGGTAGTGGGGAGGAGGGGTTTTGGGGGAGATAAAGAGATAGAGTTCATGGTGGTCGATGGCAAGGGGTTTAATTAATATTAGAGAAGTTATAGAGAACGAGGGGTATAGGGTGTGTGGAGAGAGAGAGAGAGAGAGAGAGAGAGAGAGAGTTAGGGGTTGAGGGGGGGAGGTTGTCGGTGATTACAGGTAGGGGGGAGAAGAGAGGTTGGGGGAGAGAAAGAGATAGAGATTATGGTGGGAGAAAGAGGGGTATGGTTTTGGGTAATTTTAGGGATGTTAGGGAGAAGGGGGCATTATAGCATGGGGGAAAAGAGAGGGTCTTAGAGGTAGGGAGAGGAGTAGGGGTTGTGAGACTGAGAGAGGGGGTTAATAAGCATTACATAGAGAGATATATATAGAGAGATAAAGAGAGAGTGGAGGAGGAGGAGGAGGACATGAGTTAGCTATATGGGTTGAGTGTGTGTATGTGTGTGTGTGTGTGTGTGTGTGTGAGAGAGAGAGAGAGAGAGAGAGAGAGAGAGAGAGAGAGGGAGGGTGTTAGGAGGTCCACAGAGACAGGGGGTATGGTTTAGTTGTAACTAGAGTAGAGGGGTGTAAGAGAGAGAGATAGAAAGAGAGAGGGAGACAAATAGAGAGTCAATGGTGATTGGGGTTAGGTTATAGGGGTAGGGGATTAGGAGTAATAGGGAGGGATGGAGAGGGAGGGGGGATTATGGTAGGGGGGTATTTAGATAGAGGTGGGGGGTTAGTCATAGTGTGAGAGTGTGTGTACATAAGATAGGGAGTTGTTAGGGGGTTGAGTTAGAGAGAGAGGGGTGGGGGTTAGGTGTAGGTGGAGGTGCAGGGTAGAGAGAGAGTGAGAGAAGGGGTTAGTAAGGGTTAAGGGGAAGGAGAGTGAGAGAGAGACAAATATTAGTAGTGGTAAGTGGTAGGTGGAGGGGGGATTGGGAGAGAGAGAGAGAGAGAGAGAGAGAGAGAGAGAGAGAGAGAGAGAGAGAGAGAGGGGCTAGGGGTACAAGGAGATAGAGAGAGAAGAGAGGAGAGGGTGATTATAGGGGGTGTTAGGGGGTTGGTGGAGAGAGAGAGAGAGAGGAGTGGGGGTTAGTTCTATGTGGAAGAGTGGGAGAGAGAGAGAGCAAGAGAGGGGTTTAAGAAGGGCTATGGAGAAGACATATGTCTATGTGTGTGTATTTGTGTGTGTGTGTGTGAGAGAGAGAGGGAGAGAGAGAGAGAGATAGGAATGGCCTTGTATTAGAGGTAGGGGAACAATAGGGCATGAGAGAGTTAGAGAGGGGGGGTAGTAATGGTTGGGGAGAGCAGGGGAGAGATAGGGAGGGAGAGGAGGGGCATTAGGGATATGGGGAAGCGTAGGTGTTTGTGTGTGTGTGAGAGAGAGAGAGAATGTGGGGGTGTTAATAGGTTAGGAGAGAGAAAGGGGAGGGGGGTTAGCAGTAGGTCAAGGAGTATAGAGGTGTGTGTGTGAGTGCGCATGCACATGCGTGAGAGAGAGAGAGAGAGAGAGAGGGAGGGAGAGAGAGATAAGTGGGGAAGGTGTGGGCAATCAGGGGTAGGTGGAGGAGGGCATTTAGGGGAGAGAAAGAGATAGATGTCATGGTGGTTGGGGTTTAGGGTTTCAATTAATATTAGAGAAGTTATGGAGAATGATGGGTATAGGGTGTGTGGAGAGAGAGAGAGAGAGAGAGAGGCTAAGGGGGGAGGTTGTCGGTGATTACGGGTAGGCGGGAGAAGAGAGGTATGGGGAGAGAAAGAGATAGAGATCATGGTGGGGGAAAGAGGGGTAGGGGTTTTAGTAATTTTAGGGATGTTGGGGAGAAGGGGGCATTATAGCATGGGTCCAAGGAGAGAGAGAGAGAGAGAGAGAGAGAGAGAGAGAGAGAGAGAGAGAGAGAGAGAGAGAGAGGGTGTTAGAGTTAGGGGGAGGAGTAGGGGGTGTGATATTGAGAGAGGAGGTTAGTAAGCATTACATATAGTAGGTGGGAGAGAGAGGTGGAGAACTAGTGGTATGCGGAGGAGTAGTGGGGTGGGTGGGTGTCAAATGGAGATAGAGAATAGTAGGGGGATGCATGGGGTGATAAAATTTTGGGAGAGAGATGGTTTGAGGAGAGGGGTAGTTGGAGGAGTATGGGGTGTGCATGTGTGTGTGCAAGAGAGAGAGGGAGAGAGAGAGAGGGAGTGAGGGAGAAATTTGGGGGGTGAGTGTGGGTGATTGGTGTATGGGGGAGGAGGGGGGTTGCGGGAGAGAAAGAGATAGAGATCATAGTGTGGGGAGTTGGATAGGGTTTTAGGGAATATTATTCATATTAGAGACAAAGAGGAGCATAGGGGAGGAACATTGAGGGACAGATATGGGGGGTGGTATGTTGTAGGGGGTAATTAGGGAAGAGGCAGAGAGAGATAGGGTTAGTAGTAGGGGGTTAGAAAAACTAAAGAGAGAGGGGGGGCTAGAGGGGTGCAAGAGGTGAGAGAGGGAGGGGGGAAGGGGAGTAAAGGTAAGAGAAGGAGAATGTTTTTGAGAGAGTGAGAGAGGGGGTTAGTAAGGGTTTGGGAGAGAGAGATAAGGTTTAGTGGTAAAGGGAAGAGTAGGTGTGTGTGTGTGTGTGTGCGTGAGAGAGAGAGAGAGAGAGAGAGAGAGAGAGAGAGAGAATCATGAGGTGAGGGGGGAGGGTGTGGGTTATTAAGGGTAGGGAGGGAGTGGGTTTAGAGGAGAGTAAGAGATAGAGGTTGGGGTAGGGGGAGCACCAGGGAAAGATGGAGGTTACAGGAAGAGCTAGGGGAGAGGAAAGGGCTTGGGGGAGAGAAAGAGATAGAGGTTGGGGCAGGGGGCAGGTTAGGGTTTTAGGGATGATTATGGGATTTATAGAAAAGGGGGAGTATAGGGTGGGGAAACAGAGAGAGAGAGAGAGTGGGGGGGGTGGTAAATTGTAGCTAGAAGGATAGTAGTAAATACAAAGAGAGAGGGAGAGAGGAATATTTAGGGGTAAGGGGATTATGAGAGAGAGAGAGCCACATGGGGTGGTTATGTGTATGGAGAATAGGCGGTGGGTTAAGGAGATAGAGAGAGTGGAGGTTTATGGGTAGTGAGAGTGTGTGTGAGATATGGGGGGTTATTAGTGGATTAAGGAATAGAGAGAGAGAGGTGGGGGTTACTTGGAGGTGTAGGAGTAGGGGAGGGAGGGAGGGAGAGAGGGGGGTTAGTAAGGTTTAGGGGGATGATGGAAGAGATACAGAGAGGGGGATGGGTGTTTACAGATATGGGGAGGAGTATGGGTAAGAGCGATTTGTAAGGTTTAGGGATAGGAGAGAGAGAGAGTATGGGGGTTCATTGTAGGTGTAGGGGTATGGGTGAGAGGGAGAGATATATAGAGAGAAAGAGAAGAGGTATTAGGGGGGTGAAGAAGAGGGTGAGGCATGGGGTTCAATGTTGGTGGAGGAGTATATATGGGATAGGGATATATATATATATCATACCCTCTCTCTCTCTCTCTATATATATATATATATGGGGGTTTATTGTAGGTGTAGGTGTATGGGTGAGAGGGGGAGATATATAGAGAGAAAGAGAGGAGGTATTAGGGGGGTGAAGCAGAGGGTTAGGCATGGGGTTCATGGTTGGTGTAGGAGTATGTATGGGATAGCGATATATATATATATATATCATACCCTCTCTCTCCCTCTATATACTACACTACCTACAATGAACCTCACCCCTCTACCTCTCCTCCAACCCCCTAAAACCCCCCATTCCCTCTCTCTATTTCTCTCTCTCACGCACCTACTACTCCACGCACGACTAACACCCATACTCTCTCTCTCTCTAACTATATAGAGAGAGAGAGAAATAGAGAGAGGGAACTTATATAGAAGGGGAGTATAGGGATTTGGAGGAGAGAGAGACAGGTGGGGTTTAGGTGGAGGCGGAGGAGAGCGGGGGCTAGTAAGTTTTAGAGAGGAGAGAGAGAGAGAGAGGGTGTGTATGGGGGTGTCAGAGGTAGGGGGAGAAGTAGTGAGGTTAGAGAATGAGAGAGGGGTTTAGTAAGGGTTATGTATAGGAGTGGAGAGAGAACGTGAGAGAAGAATGGGGATAGTTGTAGTGGGATTAATAAGGGGCATATGTGTTAAAGGGATAAATAGAGAAGAGTGGGGAGGGGCACAATGGTTGTTAAGGATTCTGAAAAGACGAAGAGGGTTGGGGGATAGGGGTAGGTGGAGGAGTAGAGGGTTTTCCATGCTCTTTTGTGTGTGTGTGAGTGAGAGAGAGAGAGGGAGGGAGAGAGTTGGGGGGGTTAGGGAAAGAGTGTGTGGGTGATTAGGTGTGTTGGTGGGTTGGTGAAGATAAAGAGATATTGATGATAATGAGGGGAGTAGTATAGGTGTTTATAGAATATTAGGGAGGTTAGAGAGAAGGGGGAGACTTGGGTGGGGTAAAGTATGAGAGAGAGAGATGGGGTATTACAAGTGGTAGCAGGAGTGGGATTAGGTGGGAGAGAGATAGAGAGAGGGTTGGACCTAGGTTTAGGATATGGTAGGGAGAGAGAGGGGGGGTTAGGGGTAGTGATGGTGAGAGTAGGAGGGGGGTTAGGGGTAGTGATGGTGAGAGAGAGAGGGGGGGGTTATTATAGTGTTGGGGGAGATAGAGAGGGATATGGTGTAGGTTTTGGTGGAAGAATAAGGGAGAGAGAAGGGGGGGAGTTAGTAAGGGCTAGGGGGGAGAGGTGTCAGAGAGAGAGAGAGAGAGGAAGGGGGAGAAGAATTATGATGAGAGAGTGATAGAGGAGGTTAGTAAGTGTTAGGGAGAGAGAGAGGAGGGAGGGTTAGTGGTAAGGTGAAAAGTAGGGTTGAGAGAGAGAGAGAAAGCAAGAATGAGGTGTGTTAGTGGATTGGGGAGAGATAGAGAGTTTGAGATAGTGGGTTAGTAGGGAGTGAGAGTAGAAGTGGGGTTAGGGAGAGTGTGAGGGAGAGAGGGGGTGTTACATGGTTTGAGGAGATATAGGGGTGGAGGTTAGGTGTAGGTGGAGTAATATGGGAGAGATAGAGAGTGAGAGAGAGGGTTACTATGGGTTAGGGGAAAGAGGTGTGTGTGTGTGTGTGTGTGTGAGAGAGAGAGGAAGGGGGTTAGTAGTAAGGAGAGGAGTAGGGGTGTGTGTATTTTTGTGTGGGGGACAGAGAGGGAACAAGGGGTTTTCTGGGGTTAGGTGAGAGATAAAGGGGTAGGTGGGAGCTAGTAGGGGGAGTGGAATTGGGGAGACAAAGAGAGGGGGTTATGGGAATGAGAATTATGAGAGAGAGAGAGAGAGAGAGAGAGAGAGAGTTAGGGAGAGTAAGAGTGGGATTTGGTAGAAAGATGGGTGTTAGGAATAGTGAATGTGTGTGAGAGAGAAGGAATGATGTTAGGGGTTGGGTGAGTGAGAGCATAGTTGGATTTAGTTGTAGGTGGAGGAATAGGGTAGAGAGAGAGGGGGGTTAATAAGGTTTAGGGGGATAATAGAGGGAGGGTGGGGGGGAGAGAGAGAGAGAGAGAGAGAGAGAGAGAGAGAGAGAGAGAGAGGAGGGGGTGTTAGAGGTAGGGGGAGGAGTACTTGGTTGAGAGAGTGAGAGAGGGGGTTAGTAAAGGTTAGGGATAGGAATAGGGGAGAGATAGAGAGGGAGAGACAAAGAGAGAGAGAGAGAGGGGGGAGGGGCATTATTGGTACGGTAGTAGGGGTGTGTATGTGAGAGAGAGGGAGATATATAGAATTCAGAGAGAGGGGGCCATGGGGTGTTGGGAGTGACATAAAGGGTTGGGTTTAGGGGTAGGTTGAGAAGTAGACAAGTATGGGTAAGTGGGTGTGTGTGTGTGTGTGAGAGAGAGAGAGAGAGAGAGAAAGAGGAAGGGTGTGGGTTATTAGAGGTAGGGGGAGGAGAGAGGTTTGGGGAGAGAAAGAGTTAGATATCATGATCAGAGGAGGGTAGGTTGGGGTTTTCTTAATTTTAAGGAAGTTAGGGAGAAGGGGGGTATAGTGTGGGGGTAGACATAGCGGGAGAGAGAGAGAGAGAGAGGGGTGGTGGGGGTTGGTGTGTTAGATGTAGATGTGTGTATGAGAGAAACTTTTTTGGTGAAGAGAAAGAGATAGAGATCATGATGGGGGGAGTAAGGTAGGGATATAGGGAATATTAGAGATGTTGGAGAGAAGGGGGAGTATGGTTGGGGGGAAAGAGAGATATAGTAGGGGGTGGTAAGTGGTAGGTAGAGGGGGATTAAGGGAGAGAGAGAGAGGAAGAGGTTTTTGGGTAGTGAGAGTAGGTAAGAGATAGAGAGAGATATAAAGAGAGTGAGAGAGAGAGAGGCAGAGGGGGTCTCTATGTAGAGGGAGAGAAGAGAATTTAGAGAGAAGGGGGGTTATAAGGTAGGGAAATACCTAGATAATGAGAGAGGGGGGGGAGACACAGGTAGAGATATGGGGGGTGGTGAGTAGTAAGAAAAGGGGGTTTAGGAAAGAGAAAGAAAGGAAGAGAATGTTGGTGGTAGAGGGAGTAGGGGGATGGGGTGTTAGATGTAGATGTGCATGTGACAGATATTGTGTTGGTGAAGAGAAAGAGATAGAGATCATGGTGGGGGGAGTAAGGTAGGGGTATAGGGAATATTAGGGATGTTGGAGAGAAGGAGTATGGGTTGGGGGAAAATAGATATAGATATGGGGGGTGGTAAGTGGTGGGAAGAGATGGATTAAGGGAGAGAGAGAGAGAGGTGTTTTTGGGTAGGGAGAGTAGGCAAGAGATAGAGAGAGATACAAAGAGAGTGAGAGAGAGAGGCAAAGGGGGTGTATACGTAGAGGGAGAGAAGAGAAGTTAGAGAGAAGGGCGGCTATAGTGTAGGGGAATACCTATACAATGAGAGAGGGGGGAGACATGGGTAGAGAGATGGGGGGTGGTGAGTAGTAAGCAAAGGGGGTTTAGGAGAGAGAAAGAAAGGGAGAGAATGTTGGTGGTAGAGGGAGTAGGAGAGAGAGGGGGGGATAGAGGGGGTGGTTATCGATAGGGAGAGTAGGAGGGGTTTAGGGATAGGTATTGGGGGGTTAGGGGCATTAAGAGTCTGAGAGAGAGGGGAGCTTTTACGGTTTTGGGGTAGAGACAGAGGTGTGGGGGTTAGGTGTATGTGGAGAAATATAGGAGAGAGAGACTAAGAGATGGGGTTAGTAAGTGTTAGCAGGAAGAGAGAGAGAGAGAGAGAGAGAGAGAGAGAGAGAGAGAGAAAGAGGAGGGAGGCTTAAAGGTAATGAGGAGTAGGGTGGTGAGCTTATGCGAGAGGGTAATAGTAATTTTTAGGTAGAGAGAGATAAAAACAATATATGTTAGTGGTAAGGGGAGGTGTAGGTGTGTGTCTATTTGAGTAAGAGAGATCAAAGGAGAACATAGGGTGTTAAGGTGTGGGGACAGAGAGAGAGGGGTTTCTGGTAAGTTGTAGTGGAAAGGGAATTATGAGAGATATGGAGATGCCTTTATGGGGTGTAGTATTTGGAGAGAGAGAGGGTATTATGGAGAGTTTGGATGTGGTTAGAGAGAAAGAAGGTGGGTCAGTGGTAGTGAGAGTGTGAGAAAGACACTAGTGTCAGGGGGTTGGGGTAGATAAAGAGGGTTGGCAGTTAGGATTAGGTGCAAGAGTAGGGTATAAAGAGTGTTAGAGAGGAGTTAGAAAGGGTTAGGGGAAAGAGGGGAGAGAGAGAGAGAGAGGAGGAGGAATGGGAGTTAGAGGTAGGGGATGAGAAAGTGAGATAGTGGGTTATTAAGAGTTAGGGAGAGGAGGGGGCAGAGAGAGAGAGAGAGACAAGAGGAGGAGGAGGAGGAGGTTTGTTATTTGTGTGGGTTGAGTGTGCATGTGAGAGAGAGATAGAGAGATAAAGAGAGAGTGGAGGATTTATTTATAGGGGTTGAGTGTGTTTATGTGTGTGTGTGTGTGTGAGAGAGAGAGAGAGAGAATGAGGGAGGGTGTTAGTAATTTAATAGAGAGGGGGGAGGTATGGTTTAGTGGTAATTGGAGTAGAAGGGTGCAAGAGAGAGGGAGAGAAAGAGAGAGTTAGTAGTGAGTGGGGTTAAGTGATAGGGGAGGGGATAAGGAGAGATAGGGAGATAGGTAGAGAGAGGGGGGGGATTGGTGTAGGGGGATTTGGAGAGAGAGAGGGAGAGAGGGAGAGGCTTGAAGGGGGCATTTATTGGTAAATAGAGTATGAGGGTGGTTAGGGGGAGAGAGCATGTGGTATTGTATAGAGAGACTATGTGAGAGAGATGGTGGGTGTTAGGGTTTTGGGTGAGAGAGAGGGGTTGACATTAGGTGTAGGTGGAGGAATGGGAGAGAGAGAAATAGTTATATAAGTGGTTAGTAAGGGTTAGGGGGAAGAGATTATTGTGAGAGAGAGAGAGTATGGGGGGTTAAGGGTAGTTGGAGCAGTAGAATTCTGAGATTGTAAGAGAGTGTAATAGTAAGGGTTAGGTAGAGAGAGAGAGGAGGGGATTTTGTGCTAAGGGGATGAGAAGGGGTGTTTTTGTGTGTGTGTCGGTGTAAGAGAGAGAGAGAGAGAGAGAGAGAGAGAGAGAGAGAGAATGGGGGGTGTTAGGGCAATAGGGGTAAGAAACAAGGGTGTTTGGTAATTTGTAGGGGGGAGGAGATTAGGAGAGAGGGGGAGGTTAGTGGGAAGGTGAGTAGGAGAGAAAGAGAGAGAGGGGCTTAGAAAGAGCAAGCATATTGTTAGAGAGAGATAAGATTGGTTAGGGGTAGTGATATTGTGTGAGAGAGAGGGGTGATAGGGGTTGGGGTAGAGAGAGGGTTAGGAGTTAGGTATAGAATTGAGGGGTGCTAGTGGGATTGGAGAGGGAGGGAGGATGGGTGTTATGGGTAATTGGAGCACTATATGGGTTTGTGTTTTTGTGTGTTTCTATGTGTGTGCGTGTGTGTGTGTGTGTGTGTGTGTGCGAGAGAGAGAGAGAGAGAGAGAGAGAGAGAGAGAGAGAGAGAGAGAGAGAGAGAGAGAATAGGGGGTAATGGTGAGAGGGTGTGGGTAATTAGGGTTAGGGGTAGGAGGGATATTTGTGGAGAGCAAGAGATAGAGATCATGGAAGGAAGAGCTATGGTATTCATTTAGGGAATATTAGGGAAGTTAGAGAGAAGGGGGATTATAGGGTGGGGGTGGAGAGAGAGAGAGAGAGATAGGGGGTGAGGGGGAGCGAGAGTGAGAGGGAGTGAGGGAGGGAGAGAGATTGGGGTGGGTAAGTTGTAGGGGGGAGGTCTAGGAGATAGAAAGTGAAAGAGAAGGTCAAGGGTAGGTGGATTTGGAGAGAGAGAGAAGTGGGAAGAGGGGATGGTTACAGATAGGAAAAGAATAAGAGGGGTAAGAGTGAAACAATGCAGGATTATGGGTAATGAGAGTGAGAAAGGGAGGGGGGTTTTAGGGTGTTATGGGAGAGACAGAGGGGTGTGGGTTATGTGTAGGTGGAGGAGTACGAGAGAGAGAGAGTGATGGTGTTACCAAGCATTAGGGGGGAGATAGAGAGGAGGGGGTTTAAGGATCATGGGAGGAGTAGGGTGGTGATATTGTTAGAGAAAGTAACAATAATGGTTAGGTAGAGAGAAGAGAGGCGAGGGGCCATTGGTAAGAGGAGGAGTATGCGTGTGTGTGTTAGAGAGAGAGAGATAACAATGTGTGTTAGGGGGGTTGGGGTGGGAGAGATGGGTCTCTAGTAAGATGTAGGGGGGCGAGGCTTAAGAGAGATAGAGAGAGAAAGGATTTTATGGGGAGGGGGAGTATAAGAGAGAGAGAGAGAGAGAGAGGGGGGGGGGTTTATGGAGATTCCAAATGTGGTTAGTGAGAAATAATGCAGGCTATGGGTAGTGAGAGTGTGTGAGAGAGACGGGTGATAGGGAAATGGGGGTTAGGTGTAGGTGGAGTAGTAGGGTAGAGAGTGCATTATATAGGTTGGGGGAAAGAGGGGAGATAGAGAGATAAAGGAGGAGGGAGGGAGAGAGGGGGTCAGTAAGGTTTAGGGGGATGAGGGGAGAGATACAAAGAAGAAGAGGGGGGTTTAGAGGAATCGAGAGGAGTATGGGTAAGAGTGAAAAGTAAGGTTTAGGGATAGGAGAGAGAGAGTATGGGGGTTATTTGTAGGTGGAGAGGTAGGGGTGAGAGAGACAGAGAGAGGAGGTGTTATAGGGTTGAAGAAGAGGGTGAGGCATGGGGTTCAGTTTTGGTGGAGGATTATGTATGGGAGAGAGAGAGAGAGAGAGAGAGAGAGAGAGAGAGAGTATGGGCATTGGTCGTAGGTAGAGGAGTGAGAGAGGAGGTTAGTAAGAGAGGGGTGTCTAGTAAGTTGTAAGGGAAAGGGAATTATGAGAGAGATGGAGATGCGATTATGGGGTGTAGGAGTTGGAGAGAGAGAGGGTATTATGGAGAGTATGGATGTGGTTAGAGAGAAAGAAGGTGGGTTAGTGGCAGTGAGAGTGTGAGAAAGATGCTAGTGTTAGGGGTTTGGGGTAGAGAGAGAGTGTTGGTAGTTAGGTTTAGGTGCAAGAGTAGGGTATAGAGTGTTAAAGAGGGGTTATAAATGGTTAGCAGAAATAGGGGAGAGAGAGAGAGAGAGGAGGAGGAGGAACATGAGTTAGAGTTAGGGGAGGAGTAGGGAGTGAGAAACTAAGAGAGTGGATTATTAAGATTTAGGGAGAGGGGGGGGAGAGAGAGGGAGACAAGAGGAGGAGGAGGAGGTTTGTTAGTTGTCTGGGTTGAGTGTGCATGTGTGTGTGAGAGAGAGAGAGATAAAGAGGGAGTGGAGGAGGAGGAGGATTTATTTATAGGTGTTGAGTGTGTTTTTGTGTGTGTGTGTGTGTGTGTGTGTGTGAGAGAGAGAGAGAGAGAGAGAGAGAGAGAGAGAGAATGAGGGAGGGTGTTAGTAATTTCACAGAGAGCGGGGATATGGTTTGGTGGTAATTGGAGAGAGAGGGAGAGGCTTAAAGGGGGTGTTTATCGGTAAAGAGAGTGTGAGGGTGGTTAGGGGGAGAGAGCATGTGGTATTGTAGAGAGAGAATGTGTGAAAGAGATGGTGGGTGTTAGGGTTTTGGGAAAGAGAGGGGTTAACATTAGGTGTAGGTGGAATAATGTTAGATAGAGAAATAGTTTGAGAAGTGGTTAGTAAGGGTTAGGGGGAAGAGATGACCAAAAGAGAGAGAGATAGAGAGTTTGGGGGGTTAAGGGTAGTTGGAGCAATAGCATTCTTACATTTTAAGAGAGTGTAATAGTAAGTTTTAGGTAGAGAGAGAGAGAGGATGGGATTTCATGCTAAGGGGATGAGAAGGGGTGTGTTTATGTGTGTAAGAGAGAGAGAGAGAGAGACAGAGAGAGAATGGGGGATGTTATGGCATTAGGAGTGAGAAACAAGGGTGTTTGGTAAGTTGTAGGGGGAAAGAGGTTAGGAGAGAGAGGGGGGTTTAGGGGGAGGGTGAGTAGGATATAAAGAGAGAGAGGGGCTTAGGGAGAGTATGAATGTTGTTAGAGAGAGATACGATGGGTTAGGTATAGTGATATTGTGTGAGAGAGAGGGGTGATAGGGGGTTGGGGTAGAGAGAGGGTTAGGAGTTAGGTATAGGTGGAAGATTAGGGTAGAGATATCGATAGAGATGGGGTTAGAAAGGGTATTGGGAAGAGAGAGAGAGAGAGAGTTGCAAAGGGGTGTCAGAGGTAGGAGGATGAGAGGAGTAGGGGATGAGAGAGTGATCAAGGGGGTTGGTGAAAGTTAGGCTGAGAAGGGGATCAGAGTGAGACATAGGAGGAGGAGGAGGGTATTTAGTTGTAGGTAGAGGAATCAGGTTGAGAGAGATATAGAGAGGGAGATAGATTAGTGGGGGTGTTACGAGGTTGCGATAGAGGGAGAGGGGGTGGGGTTAGGGGCAGGTTGAGTAGAGGGGTGAGAAAGATAAAGAGAGAGAGAGAGTGAAGTTGGGGCATGAGTTTCTGGATGATAAGGAGTTGGGAGAAGGACAGGGTTTGGGGGTTAGTAAGGCTAAGGGAGAGTATGGGGGATAGAAAGAGGGAGAGGAGGGCCATTAGTGATAATGGAAGAGTAGGTGCATTTTGTGAAATAGAGAGAGAGAGATAATTGAGGGGTGTTAGGGGGATTGGAGAGAGAGGGAGGATGGGTGTTTGGGGTAATTGGAGCAGTGTATGGTTTTTTTTTTGTGTGTATTTCTGTGTGTGTGTGCGCACGCGAGAGAGAGAGAGGGAGAGAGAGAGAGAGTAGGGGGTGACGGGGAGAGGGTGTGGGTAATTAGGGGTAGGAGGGGGATTTGGGGAGAGAAAGAGATAGAGATCATGGAAGGAGCAGCTACGGTATTGATTTAGGGAATATTAGGGAAGTTAGAGAGAAGGGGGATTATAGGGTGGGGGTGGAGATAAAGAGAGATATCTAGGGAGAGAGAGAGAGAGAGAGGTGGGGGAGGGGGAGAGAGAGCGAGAGCGAGAAGGATTAAGGGATTGAGGGAGGGAGAGAGATGGGGGTGGGTAAGTTGTATGGGGGTCTAGAAGGAAAAAAGTGAGAGAGAAGGTCAAGGGAGGGTGGAGTTGGAGAGAGAGAGAGGTGGGAAGAGGGATGGTTAAAGATAAGAAAAGTATAAGACGGGTAAGGGAGAAACAATGTAGGGTTATGTGTAATGAGAGTGAGAAAGAGAGGGGGGTTGTTAAGGTGTTGGGGGAGAGACAGAAGGGTGTGGGTTAGGTGAAGGTGGATGAGTATGAGAGAGTGAGTGATGGGGTTATTAAGAGTTACGGGGGTGAGATAGAGGAGGGGGTTTAAGGATCATGGGAGGAGTAGGGTGGTGATATTTTTGGAGAAGGTAATAGTAATGGTAAGGTAGAGAGAGAGAAAGAGGAGAGGAGCGAGTGGTAAGGGGAGGAGTATGTTTGTGTGTGTGTTAGAGAGAGATAACATAGTGTGTCAGGGGGGTTGGGGTGGGAGAGATGGGTGTCTAGTAAGATGTAGAGGGACGAGGATTATGAGAGACATAGAGAGAGGATTTTATGGGGACGGGGAGTATAAGAGAGAGAAAGAGGGGCTTATGGAGATTCCAAATGGGGTTAGTGAGAAATAATGTGGGTTAGGGGTAGTGAGAGTGTGTGAGAGAGACAGGTGCTAGGGTAATGGGGGTTAGGTGTAGGTGGAGTAGTAGGGTAGAGGGAGTGTTATGTAGGGGTTATCAAGGTTTGGGGGGTAAGAGGGGAGATAGAGAGAGAAAGGAGGAGGGAGGGAGAGAAGGGGTCACTAAGGTTTATGGGGATGAGGGGAGAGATATAGTGAAGAAGAGGGGGTTTTAGAGGTATGGGGAGGAGTATGGGTAAGAGCGATTAGTAAGGTTTAGGTAGAGGTGGAGGAGTAGTTTTTAGAGAGAGTGAGAGTAGGGGTTAGTAAGTGTTAAATTGGAGAGAGAGATAGAGGGAGTGCATACGGGGTGTGAAAGGTATGGGGAGAAGTAGGAAGGTTAGAGAGTGAGAGATGGGTTTGGTAAGGGTTACAGATGGGAGTGGAAAGAGAGTGAGAGAGAAGAAGGGGGATAGTTGTAGTGGGAGGAATAGGGGGCATATGTGTGAGAGAGATACATAGAGAAAAGGGGGAAGGTGTAGAGCAGTTGTTAAGGGTTGTGAAAATATGGAGAGGGTTAGGGGATATGGGTAGGTGGAGGAGTACAGGTTTTTGCATGTGCTTGTGTCTATGTGTGTGAGTGGGAGACAGAGAGGGAGAGAGTTGGGGGGTTAGGGAAAGATGGTATGTGTGACTAGGTGTATTGGGGAGGAGGTGGGTTGGTGAAGAAAAGAGATAGTGATCATAATGAAGTGTGCTAGCATGGTAGGTGTTTACAGAATATTAGGGAGTTTAGAGAGAAGGGGGACACTTGGATGGGTGAAAAGAATGAGAGAGAGAGATGGGGGATTATAAGTGGTAGCACGAGGGGGATTAGGCAGGAGAGAGACAAAAAGAGGGTTGGACCTAGGGGTAGGAGAAGGGGGATAAAGAGACAGAGGAAGAGGGGGTTGTTACAGGTGGAGAGAGTAGGAGGGGATTTAGGGGTAGCGAAGGTGAGAGAGAGAGGGGGGGTTTAGAGAGTTGGGTGAGATAACAAGGGGTAGGGTGTAGGTTTAGGTGGAGTAAATAAGGGAAAGAGAAGGGGGAGTTAGTAAGGGCTAGGGGGAGAGGTGGGAGAGAGAGAGAGAGAGAGAGAAAGGGGGAGAAGGACTATGATGAGAGAGTGAGAGCGGAGGTTAGTAAGAGTTAGGGAGAGAGAGAGAGGGGGGTGGGTGTTAGTTGTAAGGGGAAGAGTAGGGGTGAGAGAGAGAGGGGGGTTGGTGTTAGTTGTGAGGGGAAGAGTATGGGTGAGAGAGAGAGAGGGGGGGTTGGTGTTAGTTGTGAGGGGAAGAGTATGGGTGAGAGAGAGAGAAAGAATGAGGGGCATTAGGGGGTCAGGGGAGAAATAGTGGGTTAGTAGGAGTGGGTTTAAGGAGAGAGAGTGTCAGGTTAGGTGTAGTGATAGTGTGAGTGAGAGCCCTAGGGGGTGTTACCTGGTTTGAGTAGATAGATGGGTGGAGTTTAGGAGGAGGTGGGGGAAAGAGGGGTAGGGGTTTGGGTAATTTTAAGAATGTTACAGAGAAGGGGGCATTATATCATGGGGGTAGAGAGAGAGAGAGAGAGAGAGAGAGAGGATAGGGTGTTAGAGGTAGGGGGAGGACTAGGATGGGTGTGAGTGAGAGAGGAGGTTGGTAAGTGTTAGATATAATAGGCGGGAGAGAGAGGTGGGGAATTATTGGTAGGGGGAGGAGTAGTGGGGTGGGTGTGTGTCAAATGGAGATAAAGAATAAGAGGGGGACGCATGGGGTGTTACAAGTTTGGGAGAGAGAGGGTTTGGTGATAGGGGTAGGTTAAGGAGTAGGGGTGTGCATGTGTGTGTGCAAGAGAGAGAGGGAGTGAGGGATGAAGTTGGGGGGTGAGTGTGTGGGTGATTAGTGTATAGCAGGGGAGGGGGTTGGGGGAGAGAAAGAGATAAAGATCGTAGTGTGGGGAGTTGGGTATGGTTTTAGGGAATATTATTCATCTTAGAGACAAAGAGGAGCATATGGGGGGACATTACGGGATAGAGATGGGGGGTGGTATGTTGTAGGGGGTGATTAGGGAAGAGGGAGAGAGAGCGAGGATTAGTGGTAGGGGGTGTAGAAAAACTAAGGAGAGAGGGGGTTAGAGGGGTGCAAGAGGTGAGAGAGAGAGGGGAGAAGGGGAGTAAATGTAGGGAAATGAGAATGTTGTTGAGAGAGTGAGAGAGGGGGTTAGTAAGGGTTTGGGAGAGAGAGAGGATTTAGTAGTAAATGGGAAGAGTAGGTGGGTGTGTGTGTGTGTGTGAGAGAGAGAGAGAGAGAGAGAGAGAGAGAGAGAATCATAAGGTGAGGGGGGAGGGTGTGGGTTATTAAGGGTATGGATGGAGTGGGTTTATAGGAGAGAAAGAGATAGATGTTGGGGTAGGGGGAGCAATGGGGAAAGATGGAGGTTACAGGAGGGGTAATGGGGAGGCAAGGTATTATGGGAGAGAAAGAGATAGAGGTTGGGGTGGGGGAGGTAGTGATTTAGGGACGATTATGGGATTTATAGAAAAGGGGGAGTATAGGGTGGGGGCACAGAGGGAGAGAGAGTGGGGGGGATGGTAAATTGTATCTATAAGGAGAGTAGTAAAGACAAAGAGAGAGGGAGATATGGATATTTAGGGGTAGGGGGATTATGAGAGAGAGAGGCACATGGGGTGGTTATGTGTTTGAAGAATAGGAGGCATGTTAAGGAGAGATAGTGGAGGTTTAGGGGCAGCGAGAGTGTGTGTGAGATATGGGGGGGTGTTAGTGGATTTGGGGAGAGAGAGAGAGAGGTGGGGGTTAGGTGTAGGTGGAGGATTAGGGGAGAGAGGGAGGGAGATAGAGGGTTAGTAAGGTTTAGGGGGATGTGGGGAGAGATACAAAGAGGAGGATGGGAGTTTAGAGGTATCGAGAGGAGTATGGGTAAGACCGATTAGTAAGGCTTAGGGATAGGGGAGAGAGAGAGAGAGAGAGAGTATGGGGGTTAGTTATAGGTGTAGGGGTATGGGTGAGGGAGAGAGAGAGAGAGAGAGAGAGGAGAGAGAGAGAGAGAGAGAGAGAGAGAGAGAGAGAGAAAGAGAGGAGGTCTTAGGGGGTTGAAGAAGAGGGTGAGGCATGGGGTTCATGGTTGGTGGAGGATTATGGGTGTTAGTCCTAGGTGGAGGAGTAGGTGTGTGAGAGAGAGAAAGAGAGAGAGGGAATGAGGGTTTTAGGGTGTTGGAGGAGAGGTAGAGAGGGGTGAGGTTTAGGGTATTGTAGTGAATAATATAGAAGAGAGAGAGAGAGAGAGAGAGAGAGGGGATGGTGTGGTTGACTATGGATAGGGGAGGAAGGCAGTTGCAGGAGATAAAGATATAGATGGTGGGGTGGGGGGAGGGGTTATTTATTTAGGGAACTTATATAGAAGGGGGGTTATAGGGATTTGGAAGAGAGAGAAAGGTGGGGTTTAGGTGGAGGTGGAGAAGAGAGGGGGTTAGTAAGTGTTAGAGAGTAGAGAGAGAGAGGGTGTGTATGGGGTGTCATAAGTGGGGGAGAAAGGGTTGGTGGAGGAGTATGGGTATTAGTCGTAGGTGGAGGAGTAGGTGTGTGTGTGTGTGTGTGAGAGAGAGAGAGAGAGAGAGAGAGAGAGAGAGAGGGAATGGGGGGTTCTAGGGGGTTGGAGGATTGAGGTTCAAGGTATTGTAGTGGAGTATATAGAAGAGAGAGAGAGAGAGAAAGGGGGGGGGTGAGCGAGGGGAGGAAGGTAGTTGCAGGAGATAAAGATATAGATAGTGGGGTGGGGGGAGGGGGTATTTATTTAAGGAACTTATATAGAAGGGGGGGTATAGGGATTTGGAGGAGAGAGATACAAGTGGGGTTTAGATGGAGGTGGAGAAGAGAGGGGGTTAGTAAGTGTTATAGAGGAGAGAGAGATAGGGTGTGTATGGGGTGTCATAGGTAGGGGGGAAAGTAGGGAGGTTAGAGAGTGGAGAGAGAGTGATAAAGAAGAAGGAGGATAGTTGTAGTGGGATTAATAGGGGGCATATGTGTTAGAGCGATACATAGAGAAGAGGGGGGAGGGGCGGAACAGTTTTTAAGGCTTATGAAAAGAAGAAGAGGATTGGGGGATAGGGGTAGGTGGAGGAGTAGAGGGTTGTGTATGTGCTTGTTTGTGTGTCTGTGTGAGTGAGAGAGAGAGAGAGGGAGAGACCTGGGGGGTTAGGGAAAGAGGGTGTGGGTGATTAGGTGTATCAAGGTGGAGTGGGGTTGGTGAAGATAAAGAGATATTGATAATAATGAGGGGAGTAGGATAGTTGTTTACAGAATAATAGGGAGGTTAGAGAGAGGGGGGAGACTGGGGTTGGGGGGAAGGATGGGAGAGAGAGAGATGGGGTATTATAGGTGGTAGCAGTAGGGGGATTAGGTGGGAGAGAGATAGAGAGAGGGTTTGACCTAGGGTTAGGAGAAGGGAGAGAGCGCACGCACGAGAGAGAGAGGGGGTTGTTATGGGTGGAGAGAGTAGGATGAGGGTTAGGGGTGGTGAGGGTGAGAGAGGGGGGGTTTAGAGTGTTGGGGGAGATAGAGAGGGATAGGGTGTAGGTTTAGGCAGAGGAATAGGGGAGAGAAAGGGGGGGAATGATTAAGGGATAGGGGGGAGAGGTGTGTGTGTGTGTGTGATTGAGAGAGAGAGAGAGAGAGAGGAAGGGGGAGAAGAATTATGATGAGAGAGTGAAAGAGGAGGTTACTAGGACTTAGGGAGAGAGAGAGAGGGGTGGGGGTTAGTGTTAAGGGGGGAGCGAGAGAGAGAGAGAGAGAGTTTGAGATAGTGGGTTAGTAGGGAGTGGGAGTAGGAGTGGGGTTAGGGAGAGAGAGTGTAGGGTTAGGTGTAGTAAGAGTGTGAGAGATAGAGAGGTGGAGGTTAGGTGTAGGTGGAGGAATAGGTGAGAGATAGAGAGTGAGAGAGAGGGTTACTATGGATTAGGGGAAATAGGTGTGTGTGTGAGAGAGAGAGAGACAGAACAAGGTGTTTTATGGGGTTAAGGGAGAGATAAAGGGGTAGGTGGGATTTAGTAGGGGAATTAGAATTGGGAGAGAGAGTGAGAGCATAGTTGGATTTACTTGTAGGTGGAGGAATAAGGAAGAGAGAGAGAAGGGGGGTTAGTAAGGGTTAAGGGGGAGAAGAGAGAGAGAGAGAGAGAGAGAGAGAGAGAGAGAGAGAGAGAGACATAGAGAGAGAGGAGGGGGTGTTAGAGGTAGGGGAAGGACTAGCTAGGCGAGAGAGTGAGAGAGGGGGTTAGTAAAGGTTAGGGAGAGGAGGGGAGAGATAGAGAGGGAGAGACACACACACACACACAGAGAGAGAGAGAAGGGGGCTTATTAGTAGGGTAATAGGGGTGTGCGTGAGAGAGAGAGAGAGAGAGATACATAATGGGGTGGTAGGAGGTCATGGGGTGTTGGGAGTGACATAAAGGGTCTGGTTTAGTGGTAGGTGGAGAAGTATACAAGTATGGGTAAGTGGGGTGTGTGTGAGAGAGAGAGAGATAGCGAAAGAAGAAGGGTGTGGGTTATTAGAGTTAAGGGGAAGGAGAGAGGTTTGGGGAGAGAAAGAGTTAGATATCATGATCAAAGGAGGACAGGTTGGGATTTTGTTAATATTAGGGAATTTAGGGAGAAGGGGGCTATAACATGGGGGCATAGGGTATTAGATGCATATGTGTGTGTGAGAGAGACTATGTGTTGGTGAAGAGAAAGAGATAGAGTTGACGGTGGGACGAGTAAGGTAGGGGTATAGGGAATATTAGGGTTGTTGGAGAGAAGGGGGATTATGGGTTGTGGGAAAAGAGAGATAAATATGGGGGTGATAGGTGGTAGCGAGAGGGGGATGAAGGGAGAGTGAGAGAGAGAGAGAGAGGTTTTTTAGTAGGGAGAGTAGGCAGGAGATAGAGAGAGATACAAGAGAGTGAGAGAGAGAGGTAGAGGGAATGTTTATGGGGAGGGAGAGAAGAAAAGCTAGAGAGAAGGGGGAATATAAGGTAGGGGAATACCTAGATAGAGAAAGAGGGGGGAGACATAGGTAGAGAGATGGGGGGTGGTGAGTAGTAAGCAAAGGGGTTTTAGGAGAGAGAAAGCAAGGGAGAGAATGTTGGTGATAGAGGGAGTAGGAGAGAGAGAGGGGGAAGGAGGGGATGGTTATTAATAGGGAAAGTAGGAGAGGGTTAGGGAGAGGTAGTGGGGGGTTAGGGGCATTGAGAGTTTGAGAGAGAGGGGGGTTTTAGGGTGTTGGGGTAGAGACATAGGTGTTGGGGTGTAGGTGTATGTGGAGCAATATAGGAGAGAGAGACTAAGAGATGGGGTTAGTAAGTGTTAGCACAAAGAGAGAGAGAGAGAGAGAGAGAGAGAGAGAGAGGATTAAGGGTAATGGAAGGAGTAGGGTGGTGATATTGTGAGAGAGGGTAATAATAATTTTTAGGTAGAGAGAGAGATCGAAAGGAGGTGTGTGTCTATTTGAGTAAGAGAGACAAAGGGAGAACATGGGGTGTTAAGGTGTGGGAGCTCTGAGAGAAGGGTGTCTAGTAAGTTGAGGGGCAAGGGAATTAGGAGAGAGAGGGAGACGCGTTTATGAGGTGAAGGAGTTGGAGAGAGAGAAGGGCTTATGGAGAGTATGGATGTGGTTAGAGAGAAAGAAGTTAGATTAGTGGTAGTGAGATTGTGAGAAAGAGGCTAGTGTTAGGGGGTTGGGGTAGAGAGAGATTTGGGTTTAGGTGCAAGAGTAGGGTATAAAGATTGTTAGATAGGGGTTAGAAATGGTTATGGGAAAGAAGTGGGAGAGAGAGAGAGAGAGAGAGAGAGAGAGAGAGAGAGAGAGGAGAGAGAGAGAGAGAGAGGAGGAGGAGGAGGAGGAGGAGGAAGAGTAGGGAGTGTTAGAGGTAGGGGAGAAGTAGGGGGTGAGAAAGTTATAGAGGGGTTATTAAGAATTGGGGAGAGGAGGGTGGGAGAGAGAGAGAGAGAGAGATAAGAGGAGGAGGAGGAGGAGGAGGAGGATTTTTTTTATTTGTGTGGGTTGAGTCTGCATGTGGGAGAGAGATACAAATAGATAATATAGAGTGGATGGGGAGGAGGAGTTAGTTATAAGGTTGAGTGTGTTTGGTGCGTGTGATAGAGAGAGAGAGATAGAGAATGGGGGAAGGGTGTTACGAATTTCACAAAGAGGGGGTGGTATGGTTTAGTGGTAACTGGAGTAGAGGGGTGTAGGGGAGAGAGAGAGAGAGAGAGAGAGAGAGAGAGAGAGAGAGAGAGAGAGATGCAGAGAAAGAGAGAGTCGATGGTGAGCGGGGTTAGGTTATATGGGGAGGGAATTATGAGAGATAGGAGATAAGGAGAGAGAGGGGGGATTGGTGTAGGGGGAGTTGGAGAGAGAGGGAGAGAGGGAGAGGATTGAAGGGGGTGGTTATTGGTAAAGAGAGTATGAGGGTGGTTAGGGCGAGAGAGAATATGGTATTGTATAGACAGAGTGTGTGAGAGAGATGGTGGGTGTTAGGGTTTTGGGGGAGAGAAAGGGGTTGACATTAGCTGTAGGTGTAGGAATGGGAGAGAGAAATATTTAGAGAAGCAGTTAGTAAGGTTTAGGGGGAAGAGATGACTGAGAGAGAGAGAGATTATGACGGTTAAGGGTAGTTGGATTAGTAGCATTATGAGATTGTAAAAGAGTGTAATAGTAAGGGTTAGGTAGATAGAGAGAGGAGGGGATTTCATGATAACGGGATGAGAAGGCGTGTGTTTGTGTGTGTGTGTGTCTGTGTAAGAGAGAGAGAGAGAGAGAGAGAGAGAGAGAGAGAGGTGTTAGAGCATTACAGGTCAGAAACAAGGGTGTTTGGTAAGTTGTACGGGGAATGATATTATGAGAGAGAAAGGGGGGTTTAAGGGGAGGGTGAGTAGGAGAGAAAGAGAGAGAGGGACTGCAGGAGAGTATGAATGTTTCTACAGAGAGATAAGATGGGTTAGGGGTAGTGATATTGTGTGAGAGAGAGGGGTGATAAAGGGTTTTTGTAGAGAGAGGGTTAGGAGTTGGGTATATGTGGAGGAGTAGGGTAGAGATAGCGATAGAGATATGGTTAGCAAGGGTAGGGGGAAGAGAGAGAGAAAGAGAATTGCGAAGAGGTGTTAGAGGTAGGAAGAGGAGAGGAGTAGGGGATGAGAGAGTGATCGACGGGGTTTGTGAAAGTTAGGTTCAGGATGGATCAAAGTGATACAGAGGAGTAGGAGGGAATTTAGTTGGAGGTAGAAGACTGGGGTTGATAGAGAGAGAGGGAGGGAGAGAGAGCAGTGGGGGTGTTCTGAGGTTGTGAGGGAGGGAAAGGGGGAAGGGGTTAGGGGTAGGTTGAGTAGAGGGGTTAGAAATATAGAGAGAGAAAGAGTAAAGGTGAGGGGGTGAGGTTTTGGGTGATCAGGAGTTGGGGGGAAGGACGGGGATTGGGGGTTAGTAAGGGTTAGGGAGAAGAGGGGGGAGATAAAGGGGGAGAGGAGGGGCATTAGTGATAGTGGAAGAGTAGGTGCATTTTTGTGAGATCGATAAAGAGAGGTGAATTGAGGGGTGTTAGGAGGATTGGAGAGAGAGGGAGGGAGGATGGGTGTTTAGGGGTAAGTGGAGCAGTAGATGGGTTTGTTTTTCTGTGTGTGTGTGTGTGTGTGTGTGTGAGAGAGAGAGAGAGAGTAGGGGGTAACAGGGAGAGGGTGTGGGTGATTAGGGGTAGGGGGTAGGAGGTGGATTTGAGGAGAGAAACAGATAAAGATCATGGAAGGAGGAGCTAAGGTAGTCATTTAGGGAATATTAGGGAAGTTACAGATAAGGGGGATTATAGGGTGGGGGTGGAGAGAGAGAGAGAGAGAGAGAGAGAGAGCAGGAAGGGGATAGATAGAAAGACAGAGTGATGGAGGTAGAGATATGGGGGTTGGGTAAGTTGTAGGGGGGGGTCTTGGAGACAGAAAGTGAGAGAGAAGGTGAGGGGTAGGTGGAGTTGGAGAGAGAGAGAGGTTGGAAGAGGGGATGGTTAAAGATAGGAAAAGTAGAAGAGGAGTCAGGGAGAAACAATGCAGGTTTATGGGTAATGAGAGTGAGAAAGAGAGAGGGGTTGTTAGGGTGATGGGGGAGAGATAGAGGGGTGTGGGTTAGGTGCAGGTGGAGGTATAGGGAGGGTTAGGCATAAAGTGAGTATGTGTGGGAGAGAGGGGTTGTTAAGGGGTTAGGAAAGAGAGGAGGGTGGGTGGGGGGAGAGATAAAGAGAGGAGGTGGAGAGAGAGAGAGAGAGAGGAGGAGTAGGGGGGATTATACCTAGGTGGAGGAGTAGGGGTTTAGAGAGTTACATAGGTGGTTAGTAAGGGTTAGGGAAAGGAGGAGGGAGAGAGAGAGGAGACATAGGGAAGTTAGTTATAGGGAAAGGAAGTAGTTGTGTGTGTGTGTGTGAGAGAGAGAGAGAGAGAGGAGAGAGATGAGAGAGAGAGAGAGAGAGAGAGATAATAGGGGCAGGGGTTGGGAGAGAGAGAGGGGAAGGGGTTAGGGGTAGCTAGGGGATTATAGGGGTGTGAGAGAGAGAGATATTGGGGGGACAGGGGAAGGTTATGCTATGATTAGGGCTAGGGGGGTTGTGGGTGGTTAGGGTAGAGAAACAGATAGATTAGGGAATATTAGGGAAGTTAGAGATGGGGTTATACGGTAGGGGGGCAAAGAGAGAGATCAGGGGATTGTAAGTGGTAGGCGTAGGGGGATTACAAGAGAGTGAGAGAGAGCAGGGAGGGGAGGGTTAAGGGTAGGGGGATTTGGATAGAGAAATATAGTGAGGGGTGGATGGGGAGGTTATGCGTATAAAGAGTAGGAGAGGGGTTAAGAAGAGAGAGCATGGGTTTGTGATAGAGAAATAGATAGAGATCATAGTGGGGGGAGGGGGGCATAGGAGTTTAGGGAATATTAGTAAAGTTAGAGAGATGAGGGATATAAGGTAGGGGTAGAGAGAGAGATGGGGAGTGGTAAGTGGTAGCGATAGTGGGATTAGGTAAGAGTGAGAGAGAGAGGGAGGGGGAGGTGTATGGGTAGGGGGATTTACAGTGATATGGAGGGGGTGGATGTGGAAGTTATGTTTATAGAGAGTAGGATAGGGGTTAAGGAGAGAGGAGCGCGAGCTTAGGGGTAGTGAGAGTGAGAGTGAGGTAGTGTTAGGGAGTTGAGGGAGAGAGACAGGGGTGGGGGTTAGGTGTAAGTGAAGGATTAGGAGAGATAGAGAGTGAGAAAGGGTTGTTAATAAAGGTTAGTGGGAAGAGGTGAAAGAGGGAGAGATGTGGAGAAGTTGTCAAAGGTATGCAAAGAGGAAGGGTGGTGAGAGAGATATAGGGGGTTTGGAAGGGTTAGGCATAGGAGGATAGGGAGAGAGAGGAGGATGGTTAGTGGTAGGGGAGAGTAGAAGTGGGGTGCGATATATATAGAGAGAGATAAGAGATAATGGGGGGGTGTTGGTGGTTGGGAGAGAGTGGGTGGTGGGGGTTTAGGAGTTGGTTGAAGAGTAGAGGGGTTGTAAGTTTGTGTGATGGGGTAGAGAGAGAGAGAGAGAGAGAGAGAGAGAGAGAGAGAGAGAGTAGGGGTGGTGGGGAGGGGACGATGCGGTTGATTAGCTATAGGGGGATGAGTGAGGTTTGGGTAAAGAAAGTGATAGAGATCATGGTGGGGTGATCGGGGGTAGCATTTTGGGTTATATTAGCGAAGCTAGAGAGAAGGGGGTTTATAACATGTGGAAGAGAGAGATATGGGGGGTGTTAAATCATAGGAAGAGGGGGATTAGGAGAGAGAGGGAGAGAGATATAGGGGTTGGGGTAGAGAGAGAGAGAGAGAGAGAGAGAGAGAGAGAGAGGTTCAAAGGGGGGTGGTTCTATATATGGAGAGTGTTTAGGGTGGTTAGAGAGAGAGAGAATAGGGTCACCTATACTGAGAGTGAGAGAGACAAATTATGGGTGTTAGGGGTTTGGATAGTGAGAGAAAGGTGTGGTCATCAAGTGTATGTGGAGGAATATGGGAGATAGAGAGTGAGAGAGGGGGCTAGTCAGGGTTATGGGGGAGAGGTGAGTGAGTGAGAGAGAGAGAGTAGGGGGGTTAAGGGTAGTTGTATTATGGTGGTGAGATTGTAAGAGAGGGTAATAGTAAGGGTTAGGGAATTTATAGAGAAACGAGGGTATAGGGTGGGGGAAGAGAGAGAGAGAGAGAGAGAGAGAGAGAGAGATTAGGGGTGGTAAGCTGTAGGGGAATAAACAGAGTGAGAGAGAGAGAGAGTCAAGGGGTGAGCAGGGAAGGGTTTTAGTGATTAGTTATATGTGGTATGAGATGTATTGGGAGAGAGAAAGAGATAGAGAGTGAAGGGTTGAGGGAATGTTAAGGAAGTTAGAGATAACTGGGAGTATAGGGTGGGGGAAAAAAAGAGAGAGAGAGAGAGAGAGAGAGAGAGATGGGGGGTGGCAAGAGGTATTGGGAGGGGAATTAGCAGAGAGAGAGAGAGATAGAGAGGGTTAGGGGTAGGGTTACTAGGGGAGAGATAGAGAGAGGGAGCAGGGTAGAGGGGGTTATTAAAGGGAGGGAGAGTAGGAGGGTGCTTAGGGAGTGAAATTTGGGGGTTAGGGGTATTGAGAGTGGGCGAGACAGAGGGGTTGTTAGGGGTTAGTTGGGAGAGAGAGAGGGGCAAGGGTTAGGTGTAGGTGGAGGAATAAGGGAGAGAGAGAGAGGGAAAGAGGGTTAGATAGGGTTAAAGAGAAGATGAGAGAGAGAGAGGGGAATGGGATTTAAAGGTAAGGGAAGGATAGCAATGATGGGAGAGTGAGAGATGAGGTTAGAAAGGGTTAGCTTAGAAGAGAGAGAGAGAGAGAGAGAGAGAGAGAGAGAGGGAGAGAGGGAGAGAGAGGATGGGGTGTTAGAGTTAAGTAGAAGAGTAGGGTTGTGAGAGAGTGAGAGATGAGGTTAATAAGGGTTACAAGGAGAGAGAGAGAGAGAGAGAGAGAGAGAAGAGATGACTAGGGTTAGTTGTAGGAAGAGGAGTAGGGTGGGTTCTTTTATGACAGAGAGATAGAGAAAAGGGGGGAGGGGGAAAGGGGGTTTTAGGTGTTTGGTGGAGAGAGAGAGGGTTGGGTGATAGGCATAAGTTGAGGAGTATAGGTGTTTGTGTGTGTGTGTGTGTGTGACAAAGAGATGGGGGGGATGGGGGGAGGGTATGGATGAATAGTTTTATTGGGGAGGATGGGTGTTGGGGGAGAGAAAGAGATAGAGATCATAATGGGGTGGAGAGGATTAGGGTTGTAGGAAATATTAGGGAAGTTAGAGAGAAGGGGGAGTAGGTGGGGGGAGAGAGAGAGGTAGAGGGGGTGACTACATGTAGGGATAGTAGGAGGGGGTTGAGGGATATAAAGCATGGGGTTAGGGGGTAGTGAGAGTGTGATAAAGAGATGGGGGTATTAGGGGATTGGTGGAGAGAGAGAGGGAGATAAAAAGAGAGGAAGGGGGGTTAATGGTAGGTGGTGGAGAATGGTGGTGAGAGAATTAGTGGGGTTTAAAAAGGGTTAGGGGGGAAGAGAGAGATAGAGAGAGAGGGCGGGGGGTAGTGGTAAGTGGAAGAGTAGGGTTGTGTGAGAGTTAGAGAGAGAGAGAGAATGAGGGGTGTTAGGAGGTTAGGGGAGAGAGAGAGTGTGAGAGAGCGGATGGAGAGTATGAGTGGGTTTTAGGGAAAGAGAGCGAGGTATCAGGTTTAGTGAGAATGTGAGAGAGAGGATGTTAGGTGGTTGGGGGAGAGAGAGAGGTGAAGGTTAGGTATAGGTCGGGGAATAGGGGAGAGAGAGAGTGAAATAGGGGGTTATTAAGGGTTAGGGGGAGGATAATGGTGGTGAGAGAGTGAGAGAAGTTTAGTAAGGGTTTTGGAGAGAGAGAGAGAGAGAGAGAGAGGAAGGGGGTTACTACTACGGAGAGGAGTAGGGGTGTGTGAGATAGAGTGAAAGAGAGGGAACAAGGGGTTTTAGGTGGTTGGGGGAAGAGACATAGCAATGGGTGGGAGGTGGCAGTGGGAGGGGGATTATGAGAGATAAAGAAAGGCGAGGTTATTGGAATGGGGAATAGGAGAGAGAGAGAGAGGATTGGGGAGAGTATCAGTGGTATTAAGGAGAAAGAGTGGGGAATAGGCATGGTGAGAGTGAGAGATAGAGAAAAGGGATGTTAGGGGGAATGGTGAGAGATGGAGTGATGTGGGTAGGTGTAGGTGGAGGCATAGGATAGAGAAAGAGCAAGATAGAGATTTATAAAGGGTTAGGGCGAGAGAGAGAGGGTATTTGTTAGAGGTAGGGGCAGGAGTAGTGGGGTGAGAGAGTGAGAGAGAGGGTTGGGGTTATTGATAGGTGGGGGAGTAGAGGGCTTTGAGTGTGTGTGTGTGTGTGTGGTGGCGAATGGTGGTGAGAGAGTTAGTGGGGTTAAAAAGGATTAGGAGGGAAGAGAGAGATAGAGAGAGAGAGGACGGGGGGAGTGGTAAGTGGAAGAGTAGGGTTGTGTGAGAGTAGAGAGAGAGAGAGAGAGAATGAGGGGTGTTAGGAGGTTAGGGGAGAGAGAGAGTGTGAGAGAGGGGATGGAGAGTATGAGTGGGTTTAGGGAAAGAGAGCGAGGTATCAGGTTTAGTGAGAATGTGAGAGAGAGGATGTTAGGTGGTTAGGGGAGAGAGAGAGGTGAAGGTTAGGTATAGGTGGGGGAATAGGGGAGAGAGAGAGTGAAATAGGGGTTTATTAAGTGTTAGGGGGAGGAGAATGGTGGTGAGAGAGTGAGAGAAGTTTAGTAAGGGTTCTGGAGAGAGAGAGAGAGAGAGAGAGAGAGAGAGAGAGGAAGGGGGTTACTACTACAGAGAGGAGTAGGGGTGTGTGAGATAGAGTGAAAGAGAGGGAACAAAGGGTTTTAGGTGGTTGGGGAAGAGACATAACAGTGGGTGGGATGGTGGCAGTGGGAGGTGGCAGTGGGAGGGGGATTATGAGAGATAAAGAAAGGCGAGGTTATGGGAATGGTGAATAGGAGAGAGAGAGAGAGGATTGGGGAGAGTATGAGTGGTATTAAGGAGAAAGAGTGGGGAATAGGCATAGTGAGAGTGAGAGATAGATAAAAGGGGTGTTAGGGGGAATGGTGAGAGATGGAGTGGTGTGGGTAGGTGTAGGTGGAGGCATAGGATAGAGAAAGAGCAAGATAGAGATTTATAAAGGGTTAGGGGGAGGAGAGAGAGAAGGAGAGAGAAAGGGCATTTGTTAGAGGTAGGGGCAGGAGTAGTGGGGTGAGAGAGTGAGAGAGAGGGTTGGGGTTATTGATAGGTGGGGGAGTAGAGGGCTTTGAGTGTGTGTGTGTGTGTGTGTGTGTGAGAGAGAGAGAGAGAGAGAGAGAAAGAGAGAGAGAGAGAGAGAGAGAGTCAAGGGTGATGGGGGACAGTGTTGGTGAATAGGATTAGGGGTGAGGGAGGTTAGGGAAGAGAAAGAGAAAGAGATAATGATGGGGGATGTTAGAGAGGATGGGGGTTATAGAATCGGGGCACACACACACACACACAGAGATGGGGGGGACTAGGATATATATATATATATATACATACAAACACAGAGAGAGAGAGAGAGAGAGAGAGTCTAAGTGGGTGTTTATGGGTGGGTTGGGTATGAGGGATGCTAGGGAGAGAGACCATGGGCTCAACTATAGTGAGAGTGTGAAATAGAGATGGTGGGTTTTAGGGGTTTGAAGGAGAGAGAGAGAGGTGGACATTAGGTGTAGGTGGAGGAAAAGGGGATAGATAGTGTGAGAGAGGGAGGTATTAAGTATTAGGGGGAATAGGTGAGTAAATGTGGGAGATAGAGAGTATGGGGGGTTAAGGGTAGTTGGAGGAGTAGGGTCATGAAATTGTAAGAGAGGGTAATAGTGAGGGTTTAGGTAAAGAGAGAGATAGAGATAGAGAGAGGAGGGCCTTTAATGGTAAGCAGAGGAGAAGGTGTTGGTGTATATGTGTGTGCGTGCATGTGTGTGTTAGAGAGAGAGAGAGATAATGGGGGGTTTTAGGGGGTTGGGGTGAGAGAGATATGTGTCTACTAAGTTGTAGGGGGATATTAGGAGAAGGATAGAGAGCAAGTCTTTTAGGGGAAGGAAGAATAGGAGAGAGAGATGGGGGCTTAAGGAGAGTATGAATGTGGTTAGAGAGAGAGAAAAGGTTGGTTAGGGGTAGTGGGAGCATGTGAGAGAGGGGGTTGTTAGGGTTTTGGGGTAGAGAGAGAGGGTTAGGGATTTGGTGTAGGTGTTTGAGTAAGGAAGGGATAGCATTAGAGAGAGGGTTATCAAGGGTTGGGAGCAAGAGGCAAGACAGAGAGAGAGAGAGAGAGAGAGAGAGAGAGAGGAATGGGTTTTAGAGGTAGGGGAGGAAGGGGTGAGAGAGTGAAAGAGGGTGTTGGTAAGATTAAGAAGAGAATAGGAGTGAGAAAGAGAGAAGGAAGAGGAGGAGGGGGGATTTAGATGTATGGAGATGACCATGGTTGAGTGTACATGTGTGTATGTGTGAGAGAGGGGGGGGGGTGTGTTAAGGGGATAGGAGAGAGAGAGACGAGTGGGGGTCAGGGGTTAGGTGGAGTAGAGGGGTGAGAGAGAGAGAGAGAGAGAGAGAGAGAGAGAGAGAGAGAGAGTCGAGGGTGATGGGGAGGGGAGATATAGGTGATTTGGGATTATGGGAGAGAAATATATAGAGATCATGGAGGGAGGAGACAAGATTGCAGTTTAGGGAATATTAGGGAAATTAGAGAGAAAGGGGGGTATACAGTGGGGTAAGAGAGAGAGAGAGAGAGAGATGGTGGGTAGTGGCTGGAAGAGGGGATTTAGGAGAGAGAAAGTGAGAGAGAGAAGTTCAGGGAACAGGAGTAGGAGAGAGAGGGGGAGTGAAGGGGGTAGTTATGGGTAGGGAGAGTAGAAGGGTGGTTAGGGAGATATAGTGGGGTTTAGGGGTAGTGAGAGTGTGCGAGGGATGAGATTTTTAGGGTGTTAGGGGAGATACAAAGGGGTGGGGGTTAGGTGGAAGTGGAGGAGTACATGAGAGAGAAAACTAAGAGATAGGGTTAGTAAGTGTTAGAGAGAGAGAGAGAGAGAGAGGTGTTAGGGGATTGGGGTGGGAGATAAGGGTGTCTGGTAAGTTGTAGGAGGAGGTATATTAGGAGAGAGAGAGAGAGAGGGCGAGGGGATTAGGGGGAGGGGGAGTAGGACAAATAGATGGGGGGATTAGGGAGAGTATGAATGTGGTTAGGGAGAGAGAGGTTTGGTTAGGGGTAGTGAGAGTGAGAGTGAGAGAGAGAGGGACTTGTTAGCGGGTTGGGATAAAGAGAGAGGGACTTGTTAGGGGTTATGTGTTGGTGGAGGATTAGGGTAGATATAGGATTAGAGAGGGGGTTAGTAAGGCTTCATGGGAAGAGGGGAGAGATAGAGGATGAGGAAGGGGTATACATATATGTTATAATTATCAAGGAAAGAGATCCTAACTCCTAGGTTGCATGAATAGAGTGTCAACAAAGGGGGGTCCCTCGTTAGACCACTTTAAAAACCTTGTGTATACATGGTCGACCACCCAACTTGGGTGTGTACTGGGAGGGCTTCTCAGGGAGTTACCTCCCTCCACCTATTACTAGCGCAACGGCGTCCCAGTTCCCAGCTACAAAAGGCACATGTGTCAAGATACCGAGTTAGGAAATTGTTTCCAGGCAATTTCCCAAAATGGTCCTTTGAAAACACTCTACGCAAGACTTTAATAGAAACCCTATGGTCATCATACTAATGCAAACACTAACAAAAATGTATACAATTTAATATCCTTAAAAAAAAAAAATCTGCAATCCTATTCTCACTGAAATATTCTAATTAAACTTATGTATATAAAAGAAAGATATCATTAACTATTAAAAAACATTTAATTTTTTAAACCATTATCAATGTAAAGAAGATAACAATTATAATGTAACATAATATAAACTATTTCAACTCTCACAATAAAATAATCAATATACTATCATATCCTAAAACATATATAAAACCAATTCTATTGAAACCCAAACACTAACATTTTGCAAAGTGAATGAAAAAAATTAATATACACTATCATATCATAAAATATGCATAAAAAAACAATTCTAGTCAAACTCAATTATGGATATTTACCAAAATCAATTACTAACAACAATTTTAAATAATTTTATTAAGATATCACAAACCAAATTAGTACCTTATAGGGGATTGGTTTTGTTATTTCTAACATTAGGAAATGATAAGTATCATTAAATAAACGTGAAAAGATACAAAATGTGAATATGAATGTAATGAGGATGAGTATATACACTAAGAGCATAATAGCATTGACAAACCATAAACAAAACTAATAAGAATCATAATTACCATAAAATTTAATTCTACATAGGGAGAATAGTAAAAAAATTATTAATTTGACAATGATGAGTAAAAGTATAAAAAATGGAAAAGTTACACATATAATAAGTTTAAAATACATACCTACCTATATAATAAGTTTAAAATACATACCTACCTATTGGATGAGAAAATATTAATGAAAATTTAATTTGGAACAATATGAAAAAACTAAAATTTTCTAATATGGATAAATTTTTCTAATAGATTTCAGATTCAAAGCTTCGACTTCAAGATTTAGATATTCCAACTAAGATTTAAATATTCTGACCAAGCAAGCTATGTTTTCTTTCTAGGATCTTATATTATACCCAATCTTCTATTTGTTATGTTGAGAACTAACCCCAAACTACTATGGATATAAGAAGGGAAGGGAAGAAATGGATAAACCTAGCGAGATGGATGCTTGATCGTTAAGACTGAGGAGCAACAATCATTCGGCCCCTCTGTGCTATCCACCTAGAATTAAAGATCAATATGCAACTAATAGCATATTGATGGATCAACTCAAACTGGTGCTGGTTCACTAGTGTCATCATCTAGTTTTGGATATTCAATAGAAACATGCATGCTCGTTGAATGGAAAAGATTTAACCGGTGAAACAATTGCTAAAGGCATAGCTATCGTAATTGGTCGAAAAGAAAGCTAGCTCTCTTCTTGATTCAAAGCTCTAGTTCTAAACCGAGGGATATGACTAAGGTTGTTACTGCTACAAACCCGTGTGGAGAGGGCTACTACCCAAACTAATGAGAGCTGGAACTACTCTACTTTATTAGCGGCATCTTGGTGTGCTCATCCTTTTTAGGTTCTATGCTATATGCCTTCCAGCCCTTTCTAAGATCATACTCACCTGGTCTAATTGCTTTATTGGGGTCCTTCCTTTCGTACAAATCCGTGGGCTTACAATACATAGATAAATCTCGAGCTAATAGGTTATGAACCTGTTAATAGTTTAGGGATTTATTAGCCAGGGTAAAAATATATCTGCAATTAGTTAAAGGCAAACATTTGCTTTAAACTATGAAATAAAGGAAATATACCAGCCGTTATGCACGTATTTCCCCTTCACCAAAGCTTTCCAGGATTGAATGATCAACCTGTCATTTCATTAAAATGTAAAATAAAAAACCAATAACCAATATATGCTACAACAATAAATTCAAGGAAAATTTGACAAGCTAATTTAGTTTTTCAAGAAATTTAAAAATGTCGATTTTAAAAGTTTTCATGTAAAACAGCTTACCAGGACTCGCAGTGAAAGTTTCTTCTCCCTGAAAGAACCCAAATGGTTCACGAAAGTTCCGTATGTTGTCTTATCAATGCCGCTCTGTAAAGACGATCTGCGAGCATTCACACAATTTGACAGAGATTAACGTGCTAATTCTTTTCTGGATTGATTTATTGAGATCAATAAGTTACTGCACATTAATAGCATCAATTCGTTTCGATATCGTACGATTTGAAAAAACACTGCCACAAACAAAGCAGAAATTTCTGAAATTCATAGAATGGCCTGTGCTATTTTTAGGCTATTAAATTTAGAATCCGAAATCAACAAAAGAACTAACAACTCGTTACAGAAAAATAAATATCTGAGCAATTAATTATCCTAAACTAAAAAAGACAGAGGCATGGAGCTGCCTTATCCACTGAGAGATCTAGGCAAAGGTAATGAATTAAAAGAATTTTATTGATGTGATGAGTACCTGCGCAGCGTTAAGACCTGTAATTTCTACAACGGATGCACTGCTGAGATCAATGCTTTCTTTAAACGTTTTCTTTCGACGAACATATTCTACTTCGGAAACTGGCCAGATGGTTCTTGGAATCGCCTTCTATTGACGCTGTCTAGCCAGATGGTTCTTGGAATCGCCTTAACCCAAAAAAATCCAACCACATACCTCAAAAAAATATAACAAGAATGGATCCTGGCCTTTAAAAACAAAGGCCATATAAGTTGAAAACAAGAAAAAATAGTCAAAGCCTTGAATGGTTTCCGGCTTTAAAAGAGTCACTAGGCAAGACATGAAAAATTAGAACATCTAAATATAGCAAGACAGAATCGTATTCCTCGTACACATCCAATACTTTACCCAGCTTCTCCACGTTCCTTTCGACCACTGTCTCGTCCGTGGTGCCTAATCCTTTCAACCAGAGCTTCGATCTCGCACCACTGCTCAACCAGAGCTTGATCCACCACCGTTCTTCCCAACAGATCGCAGCTACCACCTTCTCCTTGATATTTCTTAGCCAAATACATGGTGATTGCTCTTGACTCTACGACCACAGATTTCACAATTTTTATCATAACACAGTTAACTGAAAACAACAAACCTAAAGCTACAATAGATATATATATATATATTATAATAGTTACCAAATAAGGTTAGCTCCCCATCTTGAATAGCGGGTATCTGTCCAAATGGCTGGAAAACACGAAACACAAAGTATTAACGGGAATGATCAATATGGTAGCATAATCATGCATTCATACAAAATACATTGCAAAATAGACTATTGAAATAATATAGAACTCCATTTTTGAACTGTATACGTGAAGTGTCAGATATGAAGCTCGTGTGTTATCCCCGGCGAGAATGTCTACGGGGATGAGCTGGTATTCCACTTCATATTCATTCAAAAACGGCAAGTACCGTCGCTGTGCATGCTGAGAACGGAAGGCCATCGCCATTAACAATCTTGAATCACCAAATCTAATCAAATTAGAAGCCGCTCCAACACGAGGTTAACAACGCCATTCTCATTTCTTTAAGAGATTCTAAATTGATTACCAATAATATATCATCCATTTTAATCATAAGATCTTATTATCATGCCTTGTAGATTAATGGGATTATTCATTCTAATGGTGTTAATACCTCAATGATTACTTGATAATATAATTGCTAACCTCATAACTATTTATATATGATGATATGTCATGGTATACCCTTTTTTATGACATTCTATTAATTCTAGGAGCTTAGTTATGTTATACATATTGTCTTATGTGTTATCTCTTGAATACAGAGATTTACACTAAGTATCTAACCATGAGAAGCCCTTAAAATATATACATTCTTTTCCATTAATGAGACAACTATACCTCATAAAATTCAATCCTGTTAGGAGTGATCTAAATACTTAGAGTTAAATATGAATAGGTATTAGTTAGTTAGTCAATCTTATCTTATATTCCCTTAAGCACTATATGTGATAGTCTATTTTAGGTGTTTGTATAGCCAACTTAATCCTAAGCTAAATAGCACCACCCTATTTACTACTAAGGGAAAATCTAAGTCCTATGTATATCTTGTAACACCATTTCCTAATAACTATGGTGATAATTAAGGTGCATGGTATTGTTCCTCTATGTTTTAGTAAGTTTCATGAGTATCTTATAGGAGATGCTCTGTTAATACTTTCTAAGCCATAACTTTCCTAGAAAATTGATGCAAAAATTGCAATCCACAAAGAAAATACTTAAATGAAAAATGCAATCATAGGAACATTGGTCAAAATGAAAAATGCAATCTATAAGAAGATTTAGCTCCATTGTGATTAAATTACTTCCACAAAATTGATGAAAAAAATGCAATCCATTAAAAAATTCCGTAAAAAGAGTTAATTAGGTTTGATATTCTTTTTCAACTTCCATCATAATAGGCTAGCAAAAAAATATATCAAAGGTTTGATATTCTTTTTCAACTTCCATCATAATAGGCTAACAAAACTAATGTATCAAATATAATTTGATGTACTAATATGTTTTTTTATACAGAGTTATGTTTTCTAAAATGAAACTTTCAAGTTGATTATAACAAAATATTTTATAAATTTGATATTTATTTATTTTATTTCTTTTATTAATTATATAAAAAAAAATGAGAAAAATACTTTTACTTCTTTATCATAAAAAATACAATCATTCAACTATATGAAAATATCACAAAAATAAAATAAAATAATGATTATTATTATAATGATAATATACAATAACAAAATAAATACTTGTACAAAAAGAAATCAAAATAAAATTAAAACATTAACTAAGAAAGATAAATTCATCCAAAATGAAAATAAAAACTAGTATTACATTGCCAGATGAGCATACCTTTAAGATGCAGACCTCTGTGGCGTATGACACCGTATGCATGGAATAGAATCGCATGTCATTCACACGGACTAAAAATAGTTGCGCAGCCGTTCTCATACATATTGGACGAATACAAAATCAACATAACAAAATAAAATCTGAAATCCATTAACAATTACAGGAATCTGAACTCCATTAAAAAATCTGAAATCCATTAACAACAAATCTGAATCTAAAAGGCATTAACAATTACAGGTATCAATTTCAAACTGCACGCAAACCCTTTGATCCCATTCCAGGAGTTCTTCCACATTCGCTAACCAAAATTCACCATACTACCAGGAGTTCTTCTTGAGGGTAAGTTGTACATCATAAATTGAACAAGTATGCATGGAAATCATTCATTTTACTCCTAAATACATTTTATTAAGTAAATCAATCAAAATTCAAAGTACTTGTCTAAGTTTAGTAGATTGAAGGAACTCATCCGACTGAATGCTTAACTGCAACAATCCAGCCAAACCAATCGATCGTGTGCCTGGCGTGTGGTTTTTTGCCGAGCGGTCGCCCGCCGTAGTGGGCACGAATCATTTCTTTGAGAGCTTTCCCGCGCTCTCGATTATAACCGGCTAAACTAACCCCTAAACATACACTTGTATGAATATTTATATACTGAATTCTATTAATATATCCAATTAAATAGAACATACTTGTAATACTCAAAATGCCTTAAGGGAAGGGGAAAAGTCCCTTTCAAATGGCAGACAGTAATACAATAATAAATATTTAAAACATAACAATATTAAATCTTATGGTTGCGCCTTCAAATGTCCATACATAATTACATTTGAATTATTTGTTATGAACATGAATAACAATATAGTTCTAAAACTATATCCTTTTCTTTTACTTCGAGCCCTATTTTATTGATATAATATATCGTTGTTGAATTATCTATAGGAAACCCAGATAGGATAAAGTTGTTCCCAAACAACATTAATCAAGTGTGGCTCCTCTAACGGAAGTCCAACTAACAGATTATTGTTTTCAACAATCACGAGAGGCATTGTTTTCCAACGAGAGACTAACCAACAATGCATTGGTCATAGATTATGCATCTCCCGTCTTTCTCAGGTGTCTAATCAATGCATATATTAAACCAAATATGGAGGTTATATGCACAATGAACAGAGTTGTACCCTCTTTTGATTTTCTAATAAAATAACGAAACAAAGACCTTACCCTCCCTTCTTTCAATCCTCTCTTATAGGCAAAGAAGAAACAATGCTCAGAATAGAACAGGATCACACCGCTCATCTTCTTAGTATAACTAGAGGTTTTACTTAAAATAAAAAGGTAACCTTGATCATTTAACATTACGATATGAATTTTCTACTTCATGGATAAAAACTAAACGAAGGAGCACTTAGCAGGGCAACGCCCTCGCCGCAAAACCCCTGCACCAGTCTATGATTCCCTAGAAACTGAGACTACAACCGAACTCCTTATTAACTCGTTCCAGGCATGTTTATATTATAAAAAGAATATGATAGCAGAACTAGGATTACGACATCATGAAAATACCCATACGTCATTCTTCGTAACAAGAATACTAGAACACGGTTATTAAGCAGTCAAGGGAAAGTTTTATACTTGTTCACCTATTAAAGAAGAAACCGCTGCGAGTTCACCTATTTATAAGTATTTGGGAGTAAAATGAATGATTTCCATGAATACTTGTTTTATAGTTTCTTCTCGTTATTCTTCAATTTATGATGTACAACTTACCCTCAATGTCGTTCACCATAGTTTCTTCTCGTTTTATAGTTTCTTCTCGTAATTGTTCAATTTATGATGTACAACTGACCCTCAATGTCGTTCACCATAGTTTCTTCTCGTTTTATAGTTTCTTGTCGTTATACTACCTATTAAAGAAGAAACCGCTGCGAGTTGGTCAGAGTTACTGGGCTCTACCCAGAAAAGATGTGTTGTCCAAATAATTAAAATGGCACTATGCGATGAAAGAAGTGCATACCTGGTGTTAGAGTCAAGTCGTTACATTAGCTTTTGATGGGATGCTCGATTACTGCTACTAAAGAGCCATATTGACAGATATAGCATTCGACAAGGTCGTGTAGCTGATAAGAATACAAAGGCACACACATTCTGACTTTTGAGATCCTCGGCCTGCCAACCCATGAACAATTCCTTTCTTCATTTATGTGATTAAAAACAGACACCATGAATTCATAAACAATTTATATGGATGAATTCAATAATATATAAAAAAAAACACAATGGATTCATAAAACAATTGACACTACCATGAATTTCTATGAATGAATATAGTACCATGAAATCATAAACGATTTCTATGGATGAATTCAAATGCCTTTTGAAAATACATCAAACTAATAGCCAATAGAACTCCATGCAAAGAGCATAATAAGAATGAAAATACCTATGTGCACAAAACCGTGGTGATATTACCTATCTAGCAGGTTCGATCACAAATCTACAAGGATCTATCACAAAACGGTGTTGAGTTTTCTTGTCTAGAAGGTTCAATTAAGATTCATCCAACGAATACAGCTAAGGAAATTCAAATTGAGTCGTCGATCAAGATTTTAATTATATGTTGAACCTTAAATTTTTTTAACAGTAAAACCATGTTTATAGAAAATTCATCTGTAAATATTACTTTCATTGTTAAGTAGAAAAGATCATATCTAACTTAACTTCCTGCGGCATCTCCGATTGAGGCCATGCTGGGTAATATTATCTGCAACTCCATTTCCAAATTCTCACCGCCCAGAGCGGGATGACAGCGATCACAGAGCGGGATCACAGAGAGCGATGTTAGCATATTTAAAAAAAAAAAAATTCAGAAAGCAAAATTTTAGTTGCTCCGACTATATAAAATAAAACCAGTCAGGCATCATTAAGTTTCAACCAAGGTAACTTGGTGAGTTTAAAATAGGATAGGCTGGTTTCACAAAACGGTTCACCTCATTTATTCCAGAAGTGAGATTTGAGGGGAGGAATGGATTCCGTCACAAAAATAAAACAGATTATATATACGAAGAAAATAATTTCAGTGCATATCCCGTTATTCTCTCGAAAATATTCTAACAATATGACGATCCGTTAATTGTATAAACATAATAAGTTAATATAAGTTAATAGGAGGAGATACTACCTGAAGCCATCGCTGAAATCTGAAATTTGGTAATGTGACAGTGCCGCCGCAGGATTCGAATGCCTGATTTGTTTCCGAGGAACTGATCTGAAAAAACAAAGTTCAAAATTAGAGAGGAAATCATTTAAATCTGCACAGAAATTTGTCTATCTCTTCCTGTCTCACTTTCCTCTTATGATCGCTGCTATTGCATGAATCCTTCCTCCCTTAAAAATGGATGAACATTCCAAATAAAAAATCGGATTCATCATAAATTTTCTTCTTGAATCGCCGACTTGCAATAATCAAAGCATAAATGGAAAAAAGGAAACACCAAAATAACAATTCACAACCGATAAAAATACAGATCTCCCTCCTCTCTCAACTTAAATTCAATTTAAACTTGAAAAGAGACTCACCATCACCATTGATGCCGGTGGAGATCATCATCACATCCTGCAGCCATCGCCACGCCTCTGCTTTGGTCATCTGGAAGACGGAAAGGTATGTATGTCTGCTTGGCTCATCCACTTGTAAAGAAGACAATTCGTGAAATTCGTGAAATGTTTGAAGAGCCGAACCAACTCAGAAGGAATCGATCTGCGCTCTGGCGGAAGCCATGACTTCGCTTTCCAATCACTACTCTGTAGAAGTGCTGCCCAAAACTCGTAATAGATCTCTAGAAACCGATGTGAACTTCTCTACAAACCTAGTACAGAAACCCTAGCGTCCCACTGAAACCCTAATATCTCCTCGACTTCTAAATCTCTCCTAGATCCGAAACCCTAACTGTTTGAATTTCAAACTTGACGCTCACCCTTGGATACCATTCAATTAAAGCATCCTACAACGGCTACTAAGGATGCTTTTGTGTCTTACATGGACAACGTTCCATGTGAATCTTTTGCAACGCGGACGAGTGACGTATGACGGTAAATATCAGTAAATGTTTTGATTTTTGAAGAAGTAGATATTGGCTAACAAATATGAGAAGGAAACATTCCACGTGGCTTTTCCTTTTGAAATATGAGTTTTTTATTAGAAGATGTTTATTAGTCATGATTACGTTTAATGGTTTATTATTATTACTCAGGATTTGATTGGTTACATATTATTTTTTATTATTAGATTGGATTATATTGTTTTTCACTCAATTTTATTGTTTATTATTAGATTGAATTAGATTGCTCCTTAGTCAAGATTTGATTTGATTGGTTCCTACATTTTATTTTTTATTATTAGATTGGATGAGATTGTTTGTGAGTTAAAATTTGATTGTTTTATTAGTTATGATTTTATTTTATTTATTTCATGGTTAAATTTTATTTTATTTTTATTGATATTTTGTAATAGATTTTTATTTCTTCTTAAGATATTTTTTGTAATTTTATTGTTTTAATTTAAATTTAATAAAAAATATTAAAATAGATTTTTAAAATTATATATATATATATAATAGTAAAATATGGAAAACCAGAGGAATGTTGACGTCAGGCGTTTTCAGACCCGGGGAACGCCAGCGCTCAGAACCCTACAGTACGACAATTTCTGAGCGCTCGAAGCTTTTGTAATGTAGGAAAAATCTTCGAGTGCTCATAACCATGGAAGCCTCTGTCCTTCCTTCTTGCACATATTCCAGCGCTCATAACTAATTGAATAAGGTCAAAATCATATAGAATGTAAGAGGGGCCTAGCGACATCCATGAAGTCTTGAACATCTGATATTTGTGTCGGCTTCAACTCTGGCTCTGCCTTCTTTCGGCCACCGACATGAGATGATCAAACAAATGAAGTAACCTAACACAAGCTCACCCTCTGATCCCATTCCATTGAATGATTTTAAATTCACATTTAAATGCCGTTACGACTCATGATTTTAAATTCACATTTAAATGCCGTTACTACTCATGATTTGAAATGCTTTTTAATCTCAGGTCATCGTCTGATCCGATTCCATTCCATCAAAATCATTCAGATTAGCTTTTTGGAACAAGACTGTCGTTTTCATACAAAAGCTACTCATGATGAACAAAAATGCCGTTACTACTCATGATTTGAAATGCTTTTTAATCAAATTAGTTTTTAGGAACAAGCTAATCATTCATGCAAAGGCTACTCATGAGATTTGAAATGCTTTTTAATCTCCCACGTGGACAACGCTCCATCCAAACGTAGACGAATAACATGATAACGGTTTTGATTCATGGCTTCCACTTCGGATTGGCGCGGATATTTAATACAAAAATAATGTGAATGTAACATTTGGCGCCCTGACATGTTTTTCTCTCCACGGAAGCACATATCTCTTCACCCTTACAACAAACAAAAATGTGAATGTAACATGATCGTGGAATTTCCTTTTGAAATAAGATAAGTGGAGTTTCCTTCCTGTTATTATTTTAAAATTTAATTAATTTCAATTTTAACTCTGGTTTTTGTTTTTTACTTTTTATGGAGGGAAACTATTTTTAATGGATCTTTAAAACAAAATATTATTATTAGTTAAACTTTTTTTTCAGCGAAAAAACACTACTATTGATATTCATTACGAATCAAATAGTACAAAAAAGTGCATGATTCAAAAAAAGATGAATCGTTTAAATGTCGAGCCTGGGAATACAAAACTAATTGTAGTATCAGAATTTACATAAAATAGTCAAGACTCTCAGCAGAGCCATCATCACTGCAAATACGCTGAATTTCACACAAAAAACCAAAAAACCAAAATATGAAACTCTACGATACGAAGGTCCAGAACCTGTCCCAGCTAAGACTCAGTCAAGAAAAAAAAGAGAACCACCATCCAGGATTTGATTATCACACCATTCCTCCCATATCAGATGACCTTCCATACCACATAAAGCTTGCTTGGAGAGATTGTCAGCTAGCAAGTTGTGTTCTCGATAAATATGCTCAAACTTGATATCTGGAATCTTTGACATTTCATAAAGTGTTCTGATGGCCCAATGTCTCAGATGCAATATTTTGAGCTTGAAGTCACCTACCGCCCATTTTATGGTGACCCGAGAATCACCATATACCTTAATATTAACCAGCCCAAAAATATTAGCCACTTTTAATACACACCAGAGTGCCAAGAGTTCAGCTTTCATGTTTGTTCCAGGGCCACAATTGAGTCTGAAAGTAAAGAAATGCGACTCATTAAGATAAATGACCCCCCCTACTGCACAGAGACCAAATTGTGAAGCACCATCAAAGAAAATAATTGGGTGATCTACAATGAGCTTGAAATATGTAATTCTGCCAGACTTCAACTTAAGTTTATCCACCGGGCATGAAGAATACATCTTTAGTGCAATTAAGCTGCATTGTCTAAAATCAGGAGAAGAATTCCTGAAAATGGCACTATTTCTGGAAAACCAAATAGCCCACGGGATACAAATAGCTATGTGGAAATGTTGCTTGCACTGTCTGTGCCAATTTAAAAGACACGAATTAAAATCACCAATATTCCAGCATTGAGAAAGATTAAGGTTTATAGACAACACCTCCCAGACTTTTTGTGTAAAAGTACACTGAACAAACAAATGTTGTTTTGTTTCTGCTACATTTTTACATAGAACACATAAACTGGGGCCAATCCATCCCTTTTTGCACAAGTTATCCCAAGTCTTCAATTTGTTCTGTAGCAATAACCAGATGAAACATTTCAATTTCAGAGGCACATTCCAGGACCATAATCTTTTGTACCACCAATCTTGTGGAAAAATAAATTTTTCCTGGATGATTCTAGAGTATGCTGTTCATGCTGTCACTGTGCCAGAAGACGGATTACCACCCCAGACCAGTCTATCGGCTTCATTGTTCAAAATAACACCTGCAGAATTTAGATTTTTAATAAATGCGTCCCATTTTCGAGCTAAAAAACCAGACAGACCAATCTCTTGAGCCGATAACCATTTCTCAGAGATCTCATTCCCCATTTTGTGGTGATGAATACTATTCAATGTGGACAGTCCTAAAATTTGCAAATACTGAATAATATTAGATGAGAGTGAGAAATCTTGATCAAATCCAATAATTGGATCAACCCCAACTCGGATCCTGTGACCCGATCCCACCTGCTAGACAAGATCATTCTTGATCCAATGGAAAATTTTAATAAATCCCCTCCATATGGGCGAGAAATTCCAACCATCTAACTTTGGCATTCTAATCCAACTGAGAATATCATATTTTATATATTTGCTGTGTATGATCCTGGACCACAGAGTTTTCCCAAAAATTCCCCTCCAAGCACTTTTTAATCTGAGAGCGATGTTGAAGCTTTTCAAATCTTTTATGCCCCATCCTCCAAACCAATATGGTCTCGCTAGAGAGTCAGCAGCAACCATTGGGATTTTTTCATTATGAACATTCCCAGAACACAGAAAATTAAAGAAAAACCTTTTTATGTTCTTAATAATAAATGAAGGGACTTCAAGTAAAGAGAACCAATACACCGGAATGCTGGAGAGAACAGACTTTATAAGAATAATTTTTCCCCCAATCGATAAGAGCCTGTATGACCATTGCGCTATGTGAGCCTCCACTTTTCTCAATAACCAGAACCAATCCTTGATTTGGTAATTATTCAGCTTAAGATAAAAGCCAAGGTATTTGAATCCATCTTTAATGGAAAAACATTCATATGGAAGGATCGATTTAATGTCTCTGAGCTGATCTTCATCTACAGAATAATGAAAAAAGTTTGATTTACTAGAGCTGATTTTCATACCTGATGCTCTGCAAAATGTCTGAAAAATTCCTTTGTACATGACCCATTCCTCCAAAGTATCAACACCAGCCACTAGGACATCATCTGCAAACAATATATGTGAAATCACACATTCCTTTGTAATCTTTATTCCCATAATCTGTCCACTTAAAACAACATTGTTTATCAGCCTGCTCAATCCATCCATAATCAAGACAAAAAGTAGGGGAGATAGTGGACAACCTTGTCTAATCCCCTTGGAACAACTGAAAAACTCAGAAGGACTACCATTGATAAGAACAGAGATATTCAAAGAAGTAATGCAGGCCATTATCCACTTAATAACTATGGAGGGCACCCCAATTCTGATAAGTATCATCCTAAGAAAAGACCAATTTACCCTGTCATATGCTTTTTCCAAATCAATTTTAAGAAGGAGGGCTTTTTTCTTATATATCTTAATACTGTGCATCAACTCCTGAGATATGCCAATAGCATCATGTATCTGCCTTCCTGCTAAGAAACCAAATTGTTCAGGAGAAATATGATTAGATAGAACAGACTTTAATCTATCAGCAATGATTTTAGAGATGAGCTTGTACAACAAATTATACAACGCTATCGGACGAAATTCACCAAAATTTAGAGGCTTATCTTTTTTCGAAATAAGGGTGACAAAAGTGGAGTTAAGACCACTCGGGATATATCCCTTAGATCTAGAATAATTGACCAGCTCATATAATTCACACCCCATCATGTCAAAAAAATGTAGATAGAGCTCCACCGGCCACCCATCAGGCCCGGGGCTTTTATCTTTGGAAAAAGCTTTCAAAGTCTATTCTATTTCATCCATCGAGACATCTGCTTGTAACAAATCAGCTTCCTGTTCGCCAAAGAAACGAGGAAATAAGGAAGCCACCTTAATCTGATCAGTCAAACTACAATCACCAGGATCCCTATATATATTGCCGAAAAAAGCCACTGCTTCAGCTTTTATACTATCAGATCCAGTCAACTGATTTCCATTGCCACCCATAATATCCCAAATATATTTCGAATTTCTCCAAGCAGATGCGAAAGAATGGAAAAATTTGGTATTTTTATCTCCATTCGAGATCCAAATGGCTCGACTTTTTAGTCGCCATTCTTTTTCTTCTTGAACAAGGATCTCTTCTTTTTTCTGTTCCAGTTGTTTCATAACCTCAAAGGAGTTGAAGGATATATAATTATTAATATTTGCAGATATTGATTCCTGTAACTTCTGCTCTAATAGAAAAAGTTCATGTCTATCTGCCTTTTTTTGTCCCTGATCCATTTTGTAGCAATCTCTTTTAAACCCTTCAGCTTGCAACAAAAATTCAGAATAGGATTTGTATCATATACCCCACAGCTCATCCAGAATGTTCTAACCATATTACAAAAGGAACTGTCACTTAGCCAAGATGCATTGAACTTGAAAGGAGACCCCTGTGAATAGACAGAATCATCTAATTGAAGGAGAACAGGCCAATGATCCGAAAATTTGTTGTCAAAGACCTAAGACCGATATTTCTGAAAATTGTCCAGCAGAGTCGCTTTAACAAGGAATCGGTCCAAACGTTTGTGGACACCATCTTGTCCAAAGCGTCCATTAGTCCAGGTGGGGGGACAATTTAAGTGGCTGAACATCGATGAATTCAGTATCCTTAAATAGCTGATCAAAGAAGGCACCCATATCATCCAATCTGGCAGATACTCCCCATACTTCTGAGGCATTGCAGGTGAAATTTAAATCCCCTGCAATAATCAAATCATCTAAATCCATAAGACCAGAATTTTGTAAAGATAGCCAAAATCTCTGTCTCTCCCTGTAAGGTGCATAGCAATTAAGGATGGAAATAGATTGCTGAGTTTTACAGAACTGCCCCTTTAATAGTATACCCCAAGGAGTGGAATACACCGTAAAATAATTTTTTTTTGGGTCCCATGCCATAGAAATCCCCCCCGATAATCCACATGAACTAACTGCTGAAACCTCCCAGGTAGGAAGAATATTACAAAGTTTATGGATGGCAAAAGTATCATCACACATGGTCTCCTGTAAAATCATGATCGAAGGGCCAGTAGTTTTAATCAGGTTGGATAAGGCCTATGCCCTCGACACCTTACCCAAACCACGGACATTCAAGGAGATCAAAGACATCAAGGACCAATATCAATGGGGGAAGATGCTCTAAGCCCCATAGAATCCACCATCACATTCTTGTCAGCCTCTTCTAATCTTTTCGATAAAGGGGTGTAAGACTCAGCACATGGCATAACAGATTTTTTTTTCTTTTTACCCCGTCTAATGGTAACATTTTGAAAGTTCAAAGAGTGAAATGGCTTGGCCTTAGTCCCAGAACCTGGGTTCTTAGTGTAAGAGGTTAAAGGTGGGAAATCCTTATCAATCTCCGAGATATAGTAACCACTTTTTGATAGTAGTCTACTTTCCACAGATAAAGGCAAGTCACCCGAACTAAGCCTAAATTGATTACCAACCAAACCCTTTCCCTCCTTATCATCAGACATCTGAAGAGAATCAGATAACACAACCCCAAAATGATTTGTAACTGATCCTGAAATATCAACTTTGTTAACCGAATTAAATTTATAATTTTGGCTACCCAAAACCTGCCCAACATCCTTATCCAATATCTGTATAGATGTGGGCAAACCCACCCCGGATGGAGAGGATCCCGACCCTAATTTGTCAGAGAATTCAAGACATTCAATCAAATTGGTAGGAGAAGAAGACCTTTTAGGTATAGATATAGACACATCTTTCCCATCAAATAGAGTCGTCGGACTCCCCAAATTAAAGGAATCAGAATTCAAATCCCCAAATAACTTATGCCCAACATTTGAAGTAGAAGCAATAGGTTCCGGGCAAGAAACAGGAAGCCCAATCACAGGGTCATGTCTCAAATGAATTTCACCCTTAGAAATTCTACTCGAAAACAATTTTTCAGCAGATTCAATAAATTCAAGTTCTGCATTAGATAATACAGGTGAATTTAAGGAATTATCGATTTTGAACTTACCCAAATATGTTGGTAAATGAACACCATCCCTTGGGGTAGAAGGTTCCTCTGCAGCTGTATCCAGAGAGTTACTTCGGTTCAAAGGACAAGAAGCCCTGACATGCCCAACTTTTCTGCATGTGAAGCATCTAAACGGCATTTTGAAGAAATCTAGGGTTTGATGCCAAAACCTAGTTCCCCAAGCAATGACAATTTCAGCAGGTAGACCCTTCTGCAAGTCAATTTCCACCATGACTTTCGCAAATCGACGATCCATACCAAATAGATTCTGCTTGTCAAATCTCACAAATCTCCCAACAGAATTCGCCAGTCCCAAAATGACCTCCTCAATCCAGAGCTGGATAGGTAAACCCAGGATGATCATCCATAAATGCCGAATGGGCTGGAATTCTTTTAGAGGATCAAAATTTAGATGCCACCGTTTGATAAATAAAGACCCCCGCTTGAACTCCCAAAATTTGGTCAGGATTCTCTCAACATGAGTCGCCTCCAAAAACGTGAATAATTAAACTTATTTGTTAGTATTATTAAAATTTTAAATTTTTAGTATAGTATTAAATAAATATAATTATTATTATGATTAGTTAAACTTTTCAATCATTCCACACACCTATGATTACGAGCATAAATATTCCTTAGTTTTGAAGTTTTGAAAGTATTTAAAAATTTAAATTTAAGTTTAATAAAAAATTGATTAAAATTTTTAAATAGATTCTTTAAAATTTTAATTATATATATATTTTTTCAATGAGATTAAATAGTAATTATAAGTAACATTTAATTATATGTATGAGATTATGATAAAATGATTTGACTTTGTATAGGTATTTAGTAAGATTCGAAATATTTTCTCTACTAATCAAGAACTCATTATTATAAGTAGCTAAGTTTTGTCTAACATGATGATTTAAATGGAGGTTAACCTCTTGTAATTATATGAATAAAGAAAAACTATGACTTTAATATTATGAAAATTTTCTTCTTTAGAAAAATGTTTGACAAGCTCAATTTTTCTTGAGATAAATGTGTATAAAAATAAATAATAAACTTAGATTATTTAGATTTTTTTTTTCATTAGACAAGAGTTTTTATGACCAAGAGAATTTAATTTAATGATAAAATATAAAGTATTGATAATTCTTGGTTTAAGATGAATCTATTCTAGTTAAAAAACATAGATTTATATTATATAAAATATCTAAATTAAAGATTTTTTCCTACTTAAATTTATATTTCTTAAAAATAAAAAAATAAAAATTTCAAAGATTTATCTAAATTGAATTTTTTTTTATTAAGAATGTGATTTATATATGTGAAAAAACATCTTTACTATTTTCAAAGTAAATGTGTGAAACATATTTTTATGATCATTGAAAAAAAACTTAATTATTTATATTATTAAAAAAATTAAATTAATTTTAAAATTTATACATCATAAACTTATCATATGGACATTTAAATTTGTTTTATGCCAAACTAATGAATTAGCAATGGATTGGGTCATGAAAAACAATGTGATAGATTAATCTTCTATGCACACTAGTATATATATTAGTATACATGCACAATAACACATATATTACTAGGTTTATTATGTAAACATGCATTTATATCTATATTTATGTGTATACGAAGTATATATATATTAAATGATATGTATATATATTAGAATAAAAGAAAATAAGGGACAGTGGTCTCCTATTCTAAGTATAAAAAAAATTGTTTATAAATTGAATGGTAAGACAAGTGCACTCTATGTAATCAATATATTTTTGGCATTATTTACAATGGCACAGATATAGGTGCTTAGCCCAGATAGATACATTCAGCCTCTAAGAAGGAAAAGTCTCTTGTAAGATATGTTCATAGCCTTTTATGATATGGTAGTGAAAATGTTGCATATGTATAATCCATCACCTATTAGGTATAACAAAGCTGGGTTGAAAATAAAATTTACTTAACAAATTTAATTTAATATAATTTACTTAACATTCTCTTCTATAATATGGTAAATAGATTGTGAATGGAACAATAGGATGAATTGAATGTTATAATTCTTAACATGGAAACATTGATAAAAATATTGTTATTGAGAACAATTAATTACACATTAAAATTGATTTTAAAATTTTATATTATAAATGGATAAATTTTAAATAAGTAAAATAAGAAAAAATATTTATAAAATAATGCCATAATTACATTATAATTAAATATATTATTTTTAATATTAAAATACAATTTTAAAGCCCATAAGTTGTACAAAAACTTTTGTAAAAATATGGCCTCCTTGGGAATTACGTTACTTTAATCTTAAATAAAGAACATTTGAATTTTATATGGCATGGTAGAAAGGTTTATAAACTTCGGTAAAAATATCATTTCCTCCAAAGTTATTTTAATTTTAAATAAACAAGAGCCACGAGGTGGCAATGTCCCCGACGTTGCCATCTAGGCTAGCTATATATAGTTTCTAAGAAAAATATAGAGCAACAATATTTGCAAGGGAACCTGATTTTGTATTATACAAAAAGAAAAACTCAAAGTAGAAAAACTCAAAGTAAAGTGTAAATTCTGCAAAATGGTAATGGTGTGTGTATTTGCAAAGCAGTGCTTTTCCTTTTTTCTATTCTTACAGATATAATTGGATATCAAAGAAACAGTGAATTCAATCCTCTAATTCTCTTTAACGGTAGTTTGGAAGAGTGTTCAAAGAAGCTTTCCAATCATGTTGGAAAGATATACAATATGAGACATCGTGCTGAGGGCAAAGATTTTTTTTTAAGTCAACAGTGATAACCATATCATAGTTTCTTTGCAACTTATATGTTTTATTTCAGCTTAAAACGAAATGATTTTAGTTTTGTTTGATTAGTTTCCATAACATATTACTTGTATGTTGTTTCATTGCTTGTGGACCGATTGCTATTCGAATAGCTAAAAAAAACAGTAACATGAGAGATGAAGACAAACAAATCAAGACTTGCCATATAGGAAAATTTTATAATCTATATTTGAGTCTAGATTGTGGTTGATTGCTTCTTTTCCTGCAGCAAGAACAAATGTAAAATTAAGCGAGAAAAAAAATCAGCGCAGATATCGAAATTGAACAAACTATTTTTAGTACATGAACAAGTCATAAAGGCTATCAGATTAAGCAATCATCTATTGAAAAATAGTACTTTGTAAAGCCTCTTTTGTATTGATTTATGAGAACTAGGCAATTTCATCAAACAAGAAACATCTCAAATCAACTCATATAATGAAAAACAAAGGATTCTTAGTATTTGGTACTAATAAGAAACCATGTGCATATCAACAAATGATCAATAATATTAGAAAAGGTGTGAGCAGATTGTTTTTTAACAATTCATAAAACTGTCTAGATGCTCTGTGTTAAACTGTTTATGCACAAGTCAATTTCAGCAAATCTTGATTGGCAATGACGGTTGGAAAGAACTAGCAATAGTTGCATAATTGAAATGCAAGATTTAACATAGACTATCTGAAACTGTTTTTTGTTAGCACATGTTTTCATCAAACGGGAAAGCAATGCAAACAAGGCTCAGGCTAAAAAACACTCAAGAGATGAGCAAAATACATACATATATGGTCTAAAATCTACTTAATGAATGAAAAAGAACCGTGCAATTTCAATATTTTGTACAAGCATCAAATCATGTATACATAAAAAAACAGCCATCAATAATATTAAAAAGGCTACAGATAGATTTTTTAACATTTCATTAAACTATGTCAAGTCTATGCATAAAAATAGAGATATGGATTTCCAATGACAGTTCATAAAAATAGCAACAGTTGCAAAGTCGATATGTAGGATTTAGCATAGAGTGTTTCAAATAAGCAAGAAAAGAATCCAAACAAGGCTTGGGCTAGAAAATAGCCAAGGGATAGACAAAATGCCTTGTCATTGATTGCAAGTTCATGAAATTTTGTGCATAGTCTGGAAATATTTGCTTAAGATCTTTTTTTTCTTTGCACATGCCATGTGCAGAAGAAAGAAGAAAAAACAACATGTGCAACAACAGCTGTTGAGAGCCTTTGTTGTTTGCATGCCCATGTACCTGCAAGCGTACACAGTGTGCAAAATATGGTCAGAAAAATGAAAACAGAATAACATGACAAACGCAATCGCAACTCTCGTCCACAACCTTGCATTTGGTTTATACATTCAGAAAATCCAGATAAGAATAATTATTTACCATTTCAATAAATTGAAGAAAAAGTAATTAAGATAAGGAAATCGAAAAAGGACAAAAACATTGGAAAATTATATCTTCCAGCATAGTGTTTATTGTTGCAATGCGAAGGAAACTACCACAGCTATGGTTCGGTTACAATCGGATCTGAATTAATGCAATTTCTTTCTGTATCTGTACCTCTACCCACTTTTTCTTACTTAAATGCAGATACTCTTGACTTCGACTTCACGACTAACATAATGCCATCTGTCATTACCTCCATTTACTGGTGAAGATTGTCATTCGATGGCGTTCGACCTAACCATTGGAAACCCTCTCTCAAAGAATGAGCTAGATAATAGCTTTCAACAACATACCCTTTATCTCCCCCGAGATTTAATTATGCAGGATCCAATGCTCTAAGTTCTCAAAGTTCTCAATGAAAAGCCGAAGCTTAGGGCCAACACCAAGTCGAGCTCTGGTGCTAGAACCATATTTCCCCAAGTGAATGAATAATCGAAGTAAACATGAAGCTAGGAACAATGTGTTTACCACCAAAACCCGAGGCCGGGAGTACACTGTAGTAAATCTACCTCATTAATAACCACTACAACCTCACCGTTGAGGAAGCTCAAGTTCAACAAGTGACATGGCTCTTAGTTGCCAGCCGTGGCTTGGTAGTTCGCATTAAAGTTCATTGTCAAAGCTTGAATTTTCAACAACAATGTTGCTCCGAAGCTCCTCGACACCGGTCCTAGGGTCCCTGATTCCACCATTACCGCCTTCAGATATTCACAGAGATAAAGAAGGGAAAGCAAATTTCTCGTTGGAATCTGCAAACCAGTTTTATTTACATAATGCAAGTTCAGATATTAACACCCATTCGAGCCTTGACACCTTCTCCGTCGAAGAAGAGAAGGAGGCCATTTTGGCTTCCAACTTCAGGGGAGTTTAGTCAGAAAGCGATCTCCGGAGCCTAACTCGAAGTTCTCCTGCCCCAGCAAAGGTCATCCCAGAAACTGATTTCCAGGGCAACAAGTTTGATGATTATCAACTAACTTCTGTGAATAGACCTTGGTCTCAGAGGGTATCGGCTCACAAAATTACCCATACTGAAGTCAACCCCATCTTTTTCGTGTTATTGTGAAGAGGCAGAAGATTAGCGCTTGGAATATGATAATGATAGTGGCATGGTGGAATCTCAACTACAAGATTCTATCTTTGAAAATGAGGCTATGGGGGAAATTGTTGGAAGAATGAAGGATCTTTACACGTCTGAAAGAGTAGAGGAGAGGATATCCGCGGCACCAATGTTCATGGCTCGGGGACTTGGCCTGGATGTCATAGATCCTCAAATAGATATTGGAGGCAGTGGTGGAAACTCTTCTTGGAAAGGGATTTCTACTGGTGGTAGTAGTGATGGTGACGGATTTGGAGCTGGGCCTGATAATATTGAGGATCATTATCAGAGAATGCACTACAAAAACACTTGACTCACAACAATGCTACATTAACTCTGAGATATTTTGAGAATTTCCCACAGGGTTTACATATATACCATGAACATAATAGTGTATGGAAAGTCACAGACAACGCTGAAGATGGAATGTTAACTAGCAACAAAAACCCAGCTATAGGTTCCCTTGTTACGCATTGATATGATCCAAATGACAGTGGCATTTAGAGACAAGAAAACCCAAAACACAACCCACTCAACATGCGAGAGCTTGCATTTAACCCATACTACAATTACAGGGTTACACTAAAAACATAGGTGACGAGATCCAATGAAGGGCAACAGGGGCTGCTTGTATATTGAGCTGAGAACATCACCAATGCGCAAGAAACTGACATACCTTTCAAACCACTGTCGCGATCATCCCGAAGGAGGAAAATGACACTTTCGTTTGCAAGAGCAGGTGCGGACCAGCCGAAAACCCAACCAGGGAAAGAGAGAAGTACCCAAGAAAAACAATTTCCTCCCGCTCCTTCAACCCACTTCCAGCGACATGGAAAGCCGATAGAAAACCCCGGTGACAAATTGAATATGGGAAATCCCTCGACAGTGGCTCTAAACCCCAACGCTCTGAAGACGATGCAAAATGCATGAACAAAAGTGGTTTCTCGGTTCGGTATTAGATTAAAGGTGGCGATATCAAAAATCCTCGCTCGACCGAGACGTCTTTTCCAGAGATTTAAGGAGGAGAGAGAACGAGCCTGGGACAATCAAAACCTGTGGCCGTTGATCGCCTCGCCAGCTTTGCTGAGAGCTGCTCCCCACTATCACATCACCGCAATGGTGCCCACCTCCAGTGAATTGCATTTAGACATCTCTGACGCTAGCACATCACCGCGGGGTGGGCACAAAAAACCAGGCCAACGTCACGACGTATAGATCCAATAAAATCACAGGAAAATCTCTATTTAAAAATTAATTGACATTAAAAAAATTCCAAACTATTGAAAAACATTTGGTAATGAAAATTTTTTGCAAGCGGACCTTTGGATTAATGCTCTCGAGGACATAATAATGTATGACGCATCCTTCGCCGCCGAAATAGGAAGGGGTTATCGAGGCTGACGTCATCAACTGACATCCAATCAAAACTTAACAAATTAGCATTATTTCAAAAATTTATATAAATAATTTTTTGTTAACTATATACAAATAACAAAAAACTATAGAGTGGAGGGAAAATTTATAATCCTAGGCACAAATTAATAGGGTTTGCATGATATATATATGATCCCCTTCGAGGACATAATAACATTTTATTCTATGACATGGTAGGTCGATTTATAAACTTTGGTAAAATATCACCTTATTTTAATCTTAAATTAAAAACATTTTCTTTTATAAAATGGTAGATGGGTTTATAAACTTTGGAAAAAATATCACCTTATCCATAGTTACTTTAATTTTAAATAAATAACATTTTCTAATACCACATGGTAGATGTCTTTATAAACTTTGGTAAAACTATCACCTTGTCGAGAGTTATTTTAATCTTAAATAAAGAACATTCTCTTCTACTACATGGTAGATGGGTAGTGACTTGAGAGTGACAACCCAATGGAAATCAATGGTGATAAAAACAATGGAAATCAATGTTGATAAAAGGAGATTTTTTTATGTGATTTCATAAATTAAGTTTTATTAGTTTTTTTAGTCTATCACATTGTTAGATGTTGGGTATTGGTAGGGTTTCATATATATTGGTTATTATTATTATTAAATTTGGTAAGATAAATTGGTATAACCACCCCAAAATATCATTATTTTAAGATTGGTATGTTTTTTTGGTCTAAAACATAATGCATATGTTCGCCTTGGTCCACCCATTTGTTATGTAAATTCTCAAATTATGAGGAAAAAATAATGTATAGGCGTAGGCAACATACGTTTCCAAAATGTAAAAGTTAATTTATATTTTTTTAAATTACGAATGTGAAGCCCTAAAACTACAGAGCATTGGTCCACCATATCATGGTCTTAACATAACCAATCAATTTTTTTTAGCTTGTAGGTATTCTTGTACTCTTGTGCGGGTTCTTTTCCATTTTCGAAATATGTAAGCCAATCAAAATTTATAGCCCAAATAAACGACCTATGTTTTTTACAAATTTGACATGAGAGCAGTTAAAAATGAATTAAAAATAGAAAACAACAACAGATCTATTCAAAAATTATATAGTTAGAATATGCACAGAGAGCTCAACAAGTGTGTGCTATTTCATCAGTAGTGCACAAGTGGTGCATATGTGGAACTAAGCATGAAAAACATGAAGTTACATAAAATTGTGTGTTCTTCCATAACTCAGACTGGGTCTCTCTCATGACCCCAAATTTCGTAAAAATTAAAATTTTTCTAAGAGTTCAAATGACCCATACATGTTATGCGAAAGTGTAATATTTCAGTATTTAAATCTTCTTTATAATTAAAAGGCGATCAATAAACATCTCATATATTATCATTAATGATCTAATTGTCTAAACGACTAGAGAATATCAGAACACTTAAATATATACATCCATTAATATTTACATGTTGTATTCAGCTACATCGCAACCTCTTTCATCCTTTTTATATGAGTAAGAGAACAATTTCCTACAAAACCGAGAATGGCACAATTCAATAAGTTATTTCTTTCATACAACATTTTGGATTTAAACATATACAAACCTAAGTTAATACAATGTATGACTAACAGAAATTCCAACCATTTCCATATTGTCATCAATTCTAAATCCATTCAACAAATAAAAACGCATAAGAAAACACACTAGAAAATAACAAGAAAATATCAATTGTAAACACATATGCTTATGTGAGGATAAAAGTCATCATAGATAAATGAAAACACCATTACACATAATTCAAAATAGACCAAACTGAATAATAATAAGGCACAATGAGAATACAAAAAATGGAATAACATCATAAGGAGAGATTATTTTTCATGTGGTTCACCCACTCCTTGGGCTACATCCACAAAGGGTTGTTTTATATTATTTAAATAAAAGGAAGGGGTTACACCAACAACAAAGTTGTTGCCAACCACTTTCCTATCTTTTTCTATCTTTTTCCAAAGAGAACTTTATCAATGCTTAATCTACAACAAGATGTTGCACTTCCCTTAATCAAGCTACTCTCACGGAGTGCCATTTCCAAACAAAAAGGAAATGTAGTTCAACCTTTCTAAAAAGCTCCCTAGATGAGTAACCCCAAAACTTTAATATAATCACTTAGATGAAATTCCTTATTAAATATTTAACTCTACATTAAGAGTTACATGTACTAAGGTTGCTTAGTCATAATAATATAATATTTGTATTATTTACATAATCAAAAAATTTGAACTTAGATTCATTCATTTCAAACATCTAACTAGTTTTATTTATATCAATAATGATGAGTAATGAAGTAACGCTTTCATCTTATGAGACCCACTAATTTAACCCATAATTAAAACTTCGAATGTGATTCGGGCCCATCAATGTGTTTAGGGAGGAACTAGTGAAGGGTACTCGGCTCTTTAAACCTTTCGTACATCCTCATTCACACAGTTCTTTATGTAATATAATACTATATATATATATATAAACAAGATGTTTATTTAACATAGGACCTCTGCAATAATATAAATAACGTAGCCAATCGTGCTCAAGCCCTTACTTCTTCACAAGGGAAAAACAACTATTTGGCCTAAAAAAATAGAATACCTACATTTATGACATTCAGAGCTGCCACTATATATTATGAGAGTTATTTATAATTATATAACAACCAGATGTTATTTAGGAAAGTCAATCTTTCTATAATATTAATATAAGCACAACCAATCGAGATCGATCAACGCTGGTAGCAAAGGGACTACCCATTGGAAAATATCAAATGTAATTATACAGGTAGTAAATAGATAACAGCGGGATATAAGGCCTCGAACAAAGTGTCAAATTAACAAGGAGACTCTTGCTCCTGAAATCTCTAGGCTCGGCTGTGTTTTGGCCCAATCCTTCCCCGAATGCAATTAGTCTCATAAGTGAAATATTGCAAGAAAAGAGGGAAGTGAGGTTACTCTCTCTAGTTTAAATGTAACTGAGCCTAAATTCCTATTAATAACACAATGATTGATGTGGACGAGTTGAATATTCCAATATTGTGGTTGAAAAATTGAGGAACTGATACCTCACATTGATCCTCAAACTAGCCATGATTTTATTTACTACCAGGTGTGGAGTCTACTCCACACTTCCAGTCCACATTGAGTAGATTTCAGTCCTTATATGACCTATTAGAGGGGATTAATGATTTTGTGGAAAGAAAATAAAAATAGATCCAACGATCACATAGTAAATCTTGAGTCTGCGTAGTGATCTAGCTACGCAGAGATCGCAACCCAGATGCAGAGTATATATCCTTATATAACACTGCAATCAAATTGGAGCATGGGGTCGAGCCCAACTCCTGTATAAAAAAATATATATATATGAGCGCAAATGCAGGGAAATCGGCTAGTAAAAAGAAAAGAAACCAGATCTATGAGAAACAAAACAACATGCAAGTTATATTACTCAGATTGCATCTATTCGATGCAAATGGAAAATATCATAAATCTGTCATCGTTTAGTTTTTCGAAGAGATATACGATATATATATATATATAGATATATATATATATATAACACTATGTAGGGAGACTTGTAGCAAAAAGAAAAAACTGCTTTCATCAAACCAGAATCGCATACCTCTATATTGAGTCTATCTAGCGTCGACTACAATGTTTTTCCTTCCCACTTGGTGCAGAGCTTAAGCCTTCCGAGAAACCTTTTGTTTCCCCAATGGTGGACAACGGTCAACCACTATTTATATCTATATAACCAGCACATCGATGTTCCTGCAACTTACGCAGAAATCCAACTCTCCAAGACTATCCTCATCTTTGACACAAATGCCTGTGTAATGTTCAAACTTCTCTATCCATCCTCCCCTGCCATCTACCCTTCCCCACAGCTTATAACTTCCTCCTTTTTTGATTGCCGACTCCTTATCTGATCATCAGATTGCCTCCCCTCTACACACAGAGCTCCCTCTAAAAATAGTTGTGTAAGAGTCGTGTATCAACTACCTGCATCAACCAAATCATTCTTACGATATGCTCTTACCTAACTAAACTCGACAAGTGTAGAGGTGCTACCACTTGGTGGTAGAAGTCTCCACCCTAATCTTGATATGGTCGGCTTCTGAGAGAACAAGCTTAAAGTTTAAACATGCATGCCTAACTACCCAAGGAGTGGAGCTAGAATTCCTTTTGGATCTACGTATAAGGCGATCTACAAGCCGAGTGGAGGGTTTGGTTCTCAGAAATAAGAGGAGTGCTAAAATAATCATACTAAACCTTAAAATCTGCAATTTGTTGAGATTCCCCCTCCATTCCACTTAATCAGGTAACTTTTAATGCTTACAAGGTTTTCATTAAATTCAAAATAACTTGTTTTGGACAAGCGCTCCCCTTGCGTACAAGTGGCTCTAAACGTTCTCCATCATAGGCTTTTTATCACATGTCCTTTAAATGAGTTAGCTTCCAAGTGGCAGAAGCACCCGATCCACTCCTTTAGGAAGTTAATAATCTATTATGGACGTGTTCTAAAACACTTAAAAAAAAAGATTTCAAATCTTTCCCTTTCTAATCCAAGTATAACTAAATTTGTTTTAAAGGTTTGACATCCCTCGTGGTTGGGTTTTATTATAAAATGTTAATACATTCGTCTATGTGATTCTTCCACAATACTACTAGTATATATATATATCCCATTTATGAAGTAATTGCTTATTTCTTTGTTATTTCCAATTTTTATTTTTTATTTTTAAATATACGATCGTTTTCTAAAAGATAAACTTCTTTACTAAAATAAAAGTGTTTTATGTGCAATGCTTATACATTCTCTTATGGTACATTAAGGTGGTATTTTACTTCATAAAGATTATGGCTAGATTCTTCCTCCACTACCATGTGACTAGTGCATAGCATTATATTTATAGTTTATTGATCACTCCTAATCAATAATTTTATCTCTAAAGTTATATATATTTGTTATTGTAACAATACCATGATGATTCCATACATACATATTCTCATAATATGTTTTATTAAAAGGTGGTCTTTATACATAATATATATATATTCATAACTCTTTTCTATGAAAGGTGTATGTATATACATATATAGTTAAAATAAACTCCATTATCTTTTATATATACATATATGTATATCTATGTATATAGACTTAAGTACAAACATAATAACTCTACATCCTCTTCTCATAGGAGTGCATGTGTAGGATTAAATCATTTTATAGGCATACTTCTCACATACTTGTATATGTATTTTACTTTTTACGTTTCCTATTTCACCCAAAAGATTGTACTCTTTTGTAATAATACTAGCTCTTCAACCTCAATGTTTTACGATTTTTAAACATGAATCTCACGACTTCCTAACCATCTTATATTTTCTTATGAGTAGATTTTGTTACTTATCGTTTAGTCGCATGATTATTATTAAACTAAGACTTATACACATAACACTAGATCGAGGTCCACTGGTGGGGCCTTGGCCTTGAGCTCCTCACCATTTCCATTTACAAATTTCATAATTACATTTACAAGAGTAGTAACAATAGGAGTTGAATTTGAGGGATGTTACACACTCTACCCCTTAAAGAGAACACCGTCCTTGGTGTTCAACGGTTTTTCCTTTGCATCCATTCACCTTTTCTCACTTGCTTTGGTCATCTTTACATTTTTGCGATTTCTGCAAGCTCTCTTTCCTTATAACCTGCACATTGTACAACTCATGCAATATTTTTCGATATTCTTCAGTATAACATAAGTATTAAAATTTTAAAACACTAAATGTTCATCATTCTTCCTCATCCTTGAGGAATATTTTTGCTTATTCCAGCATACATAAATATATGTGATAATCTAGTTACAAGACAATTCATTATCATTTGTTTGTACCATAAAACAATTCTTTCAACAAAACTTTGTGAGCATACAACCTCTTTGTACTTCAGCAATCATGGAGACATGCATACAAAATGCTCTTTTGTACTTTAGCAATCATGGAGACTTGCGTACAGAATGCACTTTTGTATTTCTGCAATCATGGAGACTTGCATACAAAACATGAGCCTTCTAGAAACTTGGTAGGAATATTTCTCAGTAAGAAAAAGCCAGTCTTTCTCTATAACTCAGTAGGAATTTGTTAGGAACCCATGTCAACCCTTCTATTTACCTTGTTAGTATATTGTTGTTGGACGCATGTGCTTTGTAAGTCATCCCGTAGTATTTGTTGATCCATTGTTGTGTTATTGTTGTTTGGCGCATATGCTTTGTAAGTCGCCCATAGTATTGTTGATCCATAGATTGTATTGGCCCATGGTTTTGACCCATAGTATTGGCGCCTAGACTTAGTATATAAGTGTGTGTTGAGGCCTATGAAGGCACCGTGAAGTTATTTGTATTGAGCTTGCTCAAAGGAGGTTTCCCCCTCGAAGTGGCCTGCGATCAATATAAAAGTGATTCTGAGTTCTGTCATTTCTGTTATTTTGCATATTCTTATTAATTAATTGTTGTAGGTTCTCCACATCTAGTATCAGAGCACTTTCTTGGGCTTGCTGGGTGAAATTTCTACCAATTTTTTTTTTTCACATCTATTGCAACTTTGGATCTGGGAATAATCCCTATCCACTTAACTGTGGGAAGTACTTGGGCATAAGCCCTAAAAATCATTGTGAGGAGTACCACAGGAACCCCAAAGTAGTTGGCCCATTGAGAGGACCTTCTAGGGAAAAGGGAAACGACCCCTACCTGATTGACTAGTTTCCACCCGTGAGGTAAACCAAGAGCTGTTGTTTGTGGCAAAGCGGTTATCAGTTTTACCTGAGCCATGGAGTGAGGGGTACTGCCCCAATACGCAAGCTGTCAGACAGCATTGGTGGCGGAGTGAAACCCATGAACTATTAGGAATCCGCACATACATGGGGTCCATATCTATTTTCAGCTGAACTGTTGCTGCGTCGTTTCAGATCCATTATGAAATTCATTCCAGATCTAGTCGTTTCAGATCTATTTCAGATCCATCCGTTTTTGATCCAATCGACACCATTTCAGATCCCTCTATTTTCGATCACTTTTGCGCCATTGCAGATCTATCTGTTTGAGATCCCTTCTGCACCATTGCAGATCCATTCATGGAAAAAAAAAATCTATTTTTTGGCCATATCTCACTTGTTTTCACTCTGTTTTCCTTGAAACTTCACTAAAATCCTTGCAATCCGATTCTGCATATTTCATTCCTGAGGAACCTATCCCAAATTCCACTTCCCAAAGCCCAAAATCCCAAAATTGTCTATTTTTAGGGTTTTCCATAACTTCTTTGGATTTTACCCAATTGCCTTCAAATTTTTCCACCGAGTTCCTTTCTTAATTCTGCTTCGTTGCACCTCTCTGCCAATGTAATTCCTGCCTCAGTAGTTATGTTTGATTAGATTATTTGAGAACCAAAAGAGAAGTAGAACTCTTCTACACCTAACTCCCACTGATCTAGGGATTTAGGTGTACATTAAAGACATTAAGAAGACACATGTGTTTGAGAATATTGAAAATTAAAATATTAAATTAAATTAAATATGTGCATGGACAGACACATGGCACACATGCTTTTGCTATATAATGAGGGAGGAGAAGGAGAGAAGGATCTCTTACTCCCTAATGCTGGATGGTCATCATAATCTCGGATTATGTTATGATCCTTGGAGTTGGGATTAGCCGGAATGAGGATTGGGAGATCCTTTCGGGAGGCTAGCTTGTGTGTTCTTACGACCCCATTAGCTCAGGGGTTTGGGGTGAAGGAGAGTGACCCCGATACGGTAGGGAGGTCAACCGAGGGGTCACTTGGTACTTTGTCAGGAGGCTGGATTGGATCGTGCAGAAACCACTTCGAGGACTCCATCTATTCGCTAGACCAACTGTCAGAAACAGGTTTGAAGTATTTAGTTTATTTATTTTGCTAACTCTTGTGGTGGAATGAATAAATTTGGGTATACAGTTTTTATTTATTGATATTCATGTACTGCAATAGATAGAACTAGATCTGTGGCCTCTATATCTTCTTCTGAAAAATCGTACTAGAAGTTCTGAATTTAATTATACTTATATTTTTCAAATTCCGTGGAAGTCTTTTGGGGAACCCAAAATGGGGGACCCTACAGCCAAATTTTCTCATTCTTTCACCCTGCTTCTAAAATCCCCATTGTTTGCTTCCCTATCCATCAGAAAGTGTCCAAAACCTAATCAAACCCCACTTACCCATCCGAGTTTTTCCCAAATCCAAATTTCCCTTTACTAAATAAGCTTTTTTTTTGTGTTTTTCTATCCATTCCAAAAAAAAAAAAAAAAATCCTGGTTATGATTGTCACCTGCGCCGGAGCAAAAACCATGGAGGAAGCACTTGCAGCCATCCAAACCAAAATCCAAGATTTGGATGAAAAATTTCTCATCCTCCATCTTCAGCATTCAGCCATGAACAATAACCGACATCAAGAATCTTCTGCAGCCATTGGGTTCTCTTCTTCCAACCATTTCCGTTGTCCGAAGCTTGAATTTCCTCGCTTCAATGGTACTGATCCGGCTAGATGGGTCTATCGTGCAGAATAGTATTTTAGTCTGCATAATAATTTTGATTTCCAAAAAGTTCCACTTGCATCCTTTCATTTGGAACAGGAAGCCCTTTAATGGTACCGTTGGTACATCAAGGCTCATGACGATCCAAAATGGACAGATTTTTTCCAACTCCTTTTGCAATGATTTGGTCCCATTTCTTTTGATGACTTCACTGGAGCACTCACTAAACTCTGTCAAGTGGCTCTGTGAGAGAGTATCAGACCGAATTTGAGAAACTAGCCAATCACATAGAAAGCTTGTCTGATGAATTCTATAGGAATTGTTTTATCAGTGGTCTTAAGGATGAAATCCAGTCAGAGGTTAAAATGTTCTATCCCAACATAATGATGGAAGTCCTAGGGTTAGCTAAGTTGGCGGAAGACAAGATTGCAACCCAATAACACTCCAAACCCACTTTTGTTCCCTTCCAAAATATGGGTTCTCAACAACCTCCCATTCCACAAGCAACTCGACCAACTCCTATCAAGCATTTGTCGGAAACAGAGATACTGGCATGCAGAGAAAAAGGGCTTTGTTATAATTGTGATGAGAAATTCACTCAGGGACATAGATGTGTTCAACAAAAGCTCTATCTCTTGGATATGGGTTCTCCGCCTGCCTCTAAAATTGGTGAAGAAGCTCCAGATCCAATGGATGCTCAGGTCAACATTTAGGAGCCTCCTATTGACCCCCCATCTCAGGATGAAGAACCAGAGATATCTCTCCATGCTTTATCTAGCGTCACCACCCCCCAAACAATGCAGGTCAGGGGTTATTTCAAGAAGCTTCCTCTTACAATACTCATTGATTCTGGTAGCACTCATAACTTCATTGACCCTCGGATCGCCAAACAGGTTGATTGTTTTGTCCATCCTTGCTCCAACTTTGAAGTCATGGTTGCTAATGGAGGCACCTAACCTTGCAAGGGAAAGTGTCACAATGTGCGTATCTCTCTGGAAGATTATAACTTGCGCTCTGACATGTTTTCCTTGTCCTTAGGTGGTTGTGATGTGGTTTTAGGCATTCAATGGTTACGTACACTTGGCCCCATCTTATGGGATTTTGCTAAACTTTGGATGCAGTTTTCAGTCAATGGGACACAACACAAATTTACACGCTTACAAGCAGGTTCTCTCTGCATCATTAGTTCACATCGTGTGGAAAAGATCCTTAAGAAGAATTCACATGGTGTCATCGCTTAGCTCCATTCCATTCATATGTACCCATCAACAGTCTCCACTACTTCCTTGGATAGATATGCAGGTGTCTTTGCTGCACCAGTGGGTTTTGAGACCTTTCTGGTAAGCATTTAGCCGTGTCTACATCTCAGTAGGAAATGATGGCTATTTTGCATGCAGTACCGACGTGGCATCCATCCCTATTAGGGAATTATTTCTGCATCAAGACTGATCTCCAGAGTTTGAAAATTTTCCTAGAACAATGGGTCTCCTCCCTAGCACACCTGAAATGGGTTATCCACCTCATGGGTTATGACTATGCGATCACTTACAAGAAGGGTAAGGACAATATGGTGGAAGATGCTCCTTCTCGCACATTCGATGACCCAATTTCTCTTATAGCTATTTATCTGCTAGTTCCAAACTGGTTGCAATATGTTCAACAGGGCTATCTCTTCTATGAACTCCATGCTTCTTCATCAGCAGGGCACTTTGGGTTCCTCCAAAAGTATGACCGGTAACAATGTAACTTCTTTTGGCAGGGACTGAAACTGCCAATTCAACAAATGGTGATTGACTATGATACTTTCCAGGTCAACAAGGGTGAAACGACACTCCTTTCGGGACTGCTTGAACCCTTTCCCATCCATACATAGATTTGGACAACTATTTCTATGGATTTCCTAAAAGCACTCCAGTGGTACAATACCACATCTACAAGGACACCATATGAAGCAATCTATGGACAGACACCACCAGTTCTTCTTCCATACACCCTCAGCAGCTCCCCAGTTCAGGCAATTGACTTGGTTCTTTGAAACCGCGATCAGATTCTTCTCATTCTGCAGGACAATCTTCACATGGAAAGAATTCGACTGAAACAACAAGCCACTCAGCATCGTTCAGAGTGCACTTTTCACGCAACTGATATGGTTCTTCTTTAGCATTCCAAGCAATCCTCCTGAAACTCAAAAGGTGTTAGTGGCCCGAAATGCAACCCGAAGATGCTACAGGGGAACCACTTCGTCCAATTCTGCATCAATTTCCACATCTAAAGCTTTGAGGACAAAGCTTTTTCTAAGGGAGTGGGGATGTTAGGAACCCATGTCAACCCTTAAATTTACCTTGTTAGTATATTGTTGTTGGACGCATATGCTTTGTAAGTCATCCCGTAGTATTTGTTGATCCATAGTTGTGTTATTGTTGTTTGGTGCATATGCTTTATAAGTCGCCCATAGTATTGCTGATCCATAGTTTATATTGGCCCATGGTTTTGACCCATAGTATTGGTGCCTAGACTTAGTATATAAGTGTGTGTTGAGGCCTATGAAGGCACCGTGAAGTTATTTGTATTAAGCTTGCTCAAAGGAGTTTGCCCCCTCGAAGTGGCCCGCAATCAATATAAAAGTGATTCTGAGTTCTGTCATTTTTGTTATTTCGCATATTCTTATTAATTAATTGTTACATGTTCTCCATAGAATTCAACTGCATACTTCCACCGGGAACATGACAGTCTTACAATACAACTCATAAAATAGCATATTTTTAGAAAGATAAACATCGTAAAAAGATGAATACATTTTAACAGTTACAGAAAAGATAGATAACTTTGTATACAATTAATTAACCTAGAACATTTTAGAAAAATAATATTACTGGAAAGAAAAACATATAGAACCTATAGCTGTAAGTAGGGTGGACAAACTCCCAAGGAGGCCTGTTTACTGAACCACTAGGTAGAAGATCCTGTATAGAAGCAAGGCACTCAATAGTATAACTTCTGCACTCAATATTACAACTTTTGCACTCAGTAATATAACTTCTGCCCCCAATATTACAACTTTTGCACTCAGTAATATAACTTCTGCACTGAATATTACAATTTCTGCACTTAGTAATATAACTTTTGCACTCAGCAGTAAGACACGCAAACTTACACCATGAACAAAAAATCAGCTTATCCCCTCATTGAATCTCTTGGGTGCAAGCACAACAAAACCCCAACGTAGAATTCCTCGTCAGGAAAAGTGATGAACCTTCGTTCATAATTCAATGGCTCTTTTAAAGATTACCTAGGTCTTTAGTGGTCCGTTTTCAATAAATGAGCCTCAAGCTTTAGTCCCACCTTCCAGGGCACTATGACCACATTTCGAGGGAATTGTCCCAAACCAACAGCTTGTTAGTTGCATCATGATGCTGCCACATGTCCATTGCATTCTACCCCAGATTCCATTCCTCCTAGTGGGTCGGTAAACACTCTTTCAATAGTACACATAATCATAAACATATCAGAAATTTAAACTTTTTATTCTACATTATCAATATTCAACTAAAGGATACTAACTAAAAATTTAAATGATAATTACTTAAGAGATGAAATAAGTAGAACCTGCAAGGGTCGACAATCACCCAAGGATTCTAATAATTTTCAAAAATATTATGTGTTCAATCAATCACAACAAGGTTAGGATTCTTCATTCCTAATAATCAAACTCGTACTACTTAATAAGATCCTTTTAATTCGATGCATGTCAATCTTTTATTAGAAGATAGTCCCTATAAATAGTCTATTTATGAGGAAAATAACTGAATTTCATATGCATTCTAGAATAAGGTCAGTCAAACTTCTAGGAAACACTGCTATTCAATGCATTCCTTAAAATTCTAATAAGGGCAAGAAGTTCTGAAATGCAATACAAATGATTATTTTTCATAAACAAGAATAATATTCAAAACATATTGGTAATTTTTATCATAGGAATTAATACATGTATTTTATATTTATCATGTAACCTAGTATGTTACATCATTTCTAGTTTTTGATACTTGGGACAAATAAATTTTCCTTTAGGGTATATTCTATATGAACTCCATCCTATTGGATCTTATGAAACTAATAAAAAAATGACCATATACACCTTTGTGTTTTTCAACATGCTATCATAATCCTAAATACAAGGATGCACCTTCTAACTTTTGATGTTTAAGAACTAACTTTTATTTCAAAGAAAATAGCTAAATAATTATAACATCTACAAACAAATGCTCTATCTGATCATCTTCTAAACATCATATGAATCTTGTTGTAACCACTATGTATAGATATTGAAGGTGTTGAAGTGACTTTTGCTAAATCGAACAATTTTACTCTTCATAGTGTAAAAACTACACTTTTTACTTAATGATGTCCATAGGTAACAAAATTTGGACAACTAAAATGTGGAATCAAATGATGTTCCAACTGAATTTTGCACAACTACATAAATCATTTCAACTAGTTACCACTTCTTATAATAATACCATACGACAATATATAGCAAAAGAAAAACTCATAATACAGGGAAACATACATCATTAAAAATTTTGTAAGAAATACCAAAATACTTATCTTTACGCTTTCAGAGAAACTTGAAGTGGTACTTCGAATAATATTACTCCCCGTCCACTCCAATCCATGCATTCAAAACAAAAACAACTGAGTGATTAGTTTCTCAAATTTCATGTTTTACTCAATCCATGTTGAGCCCAATAGGCCCTAGTGTTTTAACCTAGTGCTCTGATACCATTTTGTCATGACCCCAAATTTCGTAAAAATAAAATTTTTTCTAAGCTGTCAAATCACCCATACATGTTATGCAGAAGTGTAATATTTCAGTATTTAAATCTACTTTATAATTAAAAGGCAATCAGTAAACATATCATTTATTATCATTAATGATCTAATTGTCTAAACGACGAGAGAATATCGTAACACTTAAATATACATCCATTAATATTTACATGTCGTATTCAGCTACATTACAACCTCTTTCATCCTTTTTATATGAGTAAGAGAGCAATTTGCTACTAAACCGAGAACGACACAATTCAATAAGTTATTTGTTTCATACAACCTTTTGGCTGTAAACATATACAAACCTAAGTTAATATGATACATGACTAATGGAAATTCAACCACTCCCATATCGTCATCAATTCTAAATCCATTCAAGAGATAAAAACGCATAAGAAAACACACCAAAAAATAACAAGAAAATATCAATTGTAAACACATATGCTTATGTGAGGAGAATGGTCATCATAGATAAATGAAAACAACATTACACATAATTCAACATAGACCAAACTGAAAATAATAAGGCACAATGAGAATACACAAAATGGAATAACATCATAAGGAGAGACTATTTTTCACGTGGTTCACCCACTCCTTGGGCTACGTCCACAAAGGGTTGTTTTATATTATTTAAATAAAAGGAAGATGTTACACCAACAACTAGTTGTTGCCAACCACTTTCCTATCTTTTTCTAGCTTCTTCCAAAGAGAACTTCATCAATGATTAAACTACAACAAGATGTTGCACTTCCCTTAATCAAGCTACTCTCACGGAGTGCAATTTCCAAACAAAAAGGAAATGTAGTTCAACCTTTCTAAAAAGCTCCCTAGATGAGTAATCCCAAAACTTTATCATAATTGCTTAGATGAAATTCCTTATTAAATATTTAACTCTACATTAAAAGTTACATGTACTAAGGTTGCTTAGTCATAATAATATAATATTTGTATTATTTACATAATCAATAAATTTGAACTTAGATTCATTCATTCCAAACATCTAACTAGTTTTATTTATATCAATAATGATAAGTAATGAAGTAACGCCTTCATCTTATGAGACCCACTAATTTAACCCATAATTAAAAATTCGAATCTGGTTCGGGCCCATCAATGTGTTTAGGGAGGAACTAGTGAAGCGTACTCGGCTCTTTAAAGCTTTCGTACATCCTCATTCACACAGTTCTTTATGTAATATAATACTATATATATATATATATATAAACACGATGTTTATTTGACACAGTAACTCTGTAGTAATATAAATAACCTAGCCAATCGTGCTCGAGCCCTTACTTCTTCACAAGGGAAAAACAACTATTTGGTGTAAAAAAATAGAATACCTACATTTATTACATTCACAGCTACTACTATATAATATGAGAGTTATTTATAATTATATAACAAACAGATGTTATTTACGACAGTCAATCTTTCTATAATATTAATATAAATACGGCCAATCGGGATTGATCAACGCTGGTAGTAAAGGGACTACCCATTGAAAAATATCAAATGTCAATACACATGCAGTAAAGAGATAACAGGGGGATAGACGACCTCGAACAAAGTGTCAAATTAACAAGGAGACTCTTGCTCCTGAAATCTCCAGGCTCGGCCGTGTTTTGGCCCAATCCTTCCTCAAATGCAATCAATCTCATAAGTGAAATATTGTATGAAAGAGTGAAGTGAGGTTACTCTCTCGAGTTTAAACGTAACTGATCCTAAATTCCTACTAATAACACAATGATTGATGTGGACAAGTTGAATATTCCAATACTATGGTTGAAAAATTGAGGAATTGAGACCTCACGTTGATCCTCAAACTAGCCATGATTTTATTTACTACCAGGTGTGGAGTCTACTCCACACTTCTAGTTCGCATTGAGTAGATTTCAGTCCTTATATGACCTATTAGAGGGGATTAATGATTTCGTGGCAACAAAATAAAAATAGATCCAACTATCACATAATAAAACTTGAGTTTGCACAGTGATCTAGCTACGCAGAGATCGCAACCTAGATGTAGAGTGTATATCCTTATATAACACTGCGATCAAATTGGAGTGTGGGGTCAAGCCCAACTCCTGTATAAAAAATATATATATATGAGTGCAAATGCAGGGAAATCGGCTAGTAAAAAGAAAAGAAACCAAATCTATGAGAAACAAAACAACATGCAAGTGATATTACTCAGATTTCATCTATTCATTGCAAATGGAAAAGATCATGATTCTGTCATCGTTTAGTTGTTCGAAGAGATATATGACATACAGATATATATATATTATAACACTATGCACGGAGACTTCTAGCAAAAAGGAAAAAAAATGCTTTCATCAAACCAGTATCGCATACCTTTATATTGAGTCTATCTAGTGTCGACTTCAATGTTTCTCCTTCCCGCTTGGTGCAGAGCTTAAGCCTTCTGAGAAACCTTTTGTTTCCCCTATGGTGGATGACGGTCAACCACTATTTATATCTATATAACTAGCACGTCGATGTTCCTGCAACTTACGCAGAAATCCAAATCTCCAAGACTATCCTCATCTTTGACACAAATGCCTGTGCAATGTTCAAACTTCTCTATCCATCCTCCCCTGCCATCTACCCTTCCCCACAGCTTATAACTTCCTCTTTTTCTTATTGTCGACTCCTTATCTGATCATCAGATTGCCTCCCCTCTACACGCAGAGCTCCCTCTAAAAATAGTTGTGGAAGAGTCGTGTACCAACTACCTACTTCAACCAAATCATTCTTATGAGATGCTATTACATAACTAAAGTTGACAAGTGTATAGGTGCTACAACTTGGCGGTCGAAGTTTCCACCCTAATATCAATATGGTCGGCTTGTGAGAGAACAAGCTTAAAGTTTAAACGTGCATGCCTAACTACCCAAGGAATGGTGCTAGCATTCCTTTTGGACCTAAGTATAAGGCGATCTACAAGCCGAGTGGAGAGTTTGGTTCTCAAAAATAAGAGGAGTGCTAAAATAATCATAGTAAACCTTAAAATCTGCAATTTCTCGAGATTCCCCCTCCATTCCACTTAATCAGGTAACTTTTAATGCTTACAACGTTTTCATTAAATTCAAAATAACTTGTTTTGGAAAAGCATTCCCCTTGAGTACAAGTGGTTCTAAACGTTCTCCATCACAGGCTTTTTATCACATGTCCTTTTAATGAGTTAGCTTCCAAGTGGCAAAAGCACCCGATCCACTCCTTTAGGAAGTTAATAATCTAATGTGGACATGTTCTAAAACACTTAAAAAAAAAAGATTTCAAATCTTTCCCTTTTTAATCCAAGTAAAACTAAATTCATTTTAAAGGTTTGATATCCCTCGTGGTTGGGTTTTATTATAAAATGTTAATACATTTGTCTATGTGATTCTTCCACAATACTACTAGTATATATATATATAAAACCCATTTATGTAGTAATTTTCTATTTCTTTGTTATCTCCAATTTGCTTTTATTCTTTTTTTTTTTCATATATATATATATGATCGTTTTCTAAAAGATAAAATTCTTTACTAATAAAAGTGTTTTATGTGCAATGCTTATACACTCTCTTATGGTACATTAAGGTAGTATATTACTTCATAAAGATTATGGCTAGATTCTTCCTCCACTACCATGTGACTAGTGCATAGCATTATATTTATAGTTTATTGCTCACTCCTAAGAAATAATTTTATCTCTAAAGTTATATATATTTGTTATTGTAACAATACCATCATGACTCCATACATACATATTCTCATAATATGTTTTATTAGAAGGTGGTCTTTATACATAATATTTATATATTCATAACTCTCTTCGATGAAGGTAGTTAAAATAACCTCCATTATCTTTTATATATACATATATGTACATCTATGTATATAGACTTAAGTACAAACATAATAACTCTACATCCTCTTCTCAAAGGAGTGTATGTGTAGGATTAAATTATTTTATAGGCATACTTCTCACATACTTGTATATGTATTTTACTTTTTACGTTTCCTATTTCACCCAAAATATTGTACTCTTTTGTAATAATACAACTCTTCACCCTCAATGTTTTACGATTTTTAAACATGAATCTAAAGACTTCCTAACTGTCTTATATTTTCTTATGAGTAGATTTTGTTACTTATCATTTAGTCGCATTATTATTATTAAACTAAGACTTATACACATAACACTAGCTCAAGGTCCATTGGTGGGGCCTTGGCCTTGAGCTCCTCACCATGGCCATTTACAAATTTCATAATTACATTTACAAGAGTAGTAACAATAGGAGTTGAATTTGAGGGATGTTACACGCTCTACCCCTTAGAGATAACACCATCCTCGGTGTTCAACAGTTTTTCCTTTGCATCCATTCACCGTTTTTCGCTTGCTTTGGTCATCTTTACATTTATGCGATTTCCGCAAGCTCTCTTTCCTCATAACCTGCACATTGTACAACTCGTGCAATATTTTTCGATATTCTTCAGTATAACATAAGTATTAAAATTTTAAAACACTAAATGTTCATCATTCTTCCTCATCCTTGAGGAATATTTTCGCTTATTCTAGCATACATAAATAGATGTGATAGTCTAGTTACAAGAAAATTCATTATCATTTGGTTGTACCATAAAAAACAAATTTCAACAAAACTTTGTGAGCATCAAACCTCTTTGTACTTCAGCAATCATGGAGACTTGCGTACAAAATGCTCTTTTGTACCTTAGCAATCATGGAGACTTGCGTACAGAATGCACTTTTTATTTCCGCAATCATGGAGACTTGCATACAAAACATGAGCCTTCTGGAAACTCGTTTGGAATATTTCTCAGTAAGAACAAGTCAGTCTTACTTTGTAACTCAGTAGGAATTCATTTGCATACTTCCAGCAGGATCATGACAGTCTTACAATACAACTCATAACATAGCATATTTTCAGAAAGATAAACATCATAAAAAATCAATACATTTTAACAATTACAGAAAAGATAGATAACTTTGTATACAATTAATTAACCTAGAACATTTCAGAAAAATAATATTACTAGAAAGAAAAACATATAGAACCTACAGCTGTAAGTAGGGTGGACAAACTCCAAAGGAGGGTTGTTTACTGAACCACTACGTAGAAGATTCTGTGTAGAAGCAAGGCACTCAGTAGTATAACTTCTGCACTCAATATTACAAATTCTGCACTCAGTAATCTAACTTCTACACTCAATATTACAACTTCTGCAGTCAGTAATATAACTTCTGCAGTCAATATTACAACTTCTGCACTCAGTAATATAACTTCTGCACTCAGCAATAAAACAGGTAGGGTTACACCATGATCAAAAACTCAGCTTATCCCCTCATCGAATCTCTTGGGTGCAAGCACAACAAAACCCCAAGGTAAATTTCCTCATCAGGAAAAGTGATGAACCTCAGTTCACAATTCAATGGCTCTTTTAAAGATTGCCTAGGTCTTTAGTGGTTCGTTTTCAATAAATGAGCCTCAAGCTTTAGTCCCACCTTCCAGGGCACTATGTCCACATTTCAAGGGAGTTGTCCCATACCAACAGCTTGTTAGTTGCATCATGATGCTGCCACATGTCCATTGCCTTCTATCCTAGATTCCATTCCTCCTAGTGGGTCAGTAAACACTCTTTCAATAATATACATAATTATAAAAAGATCAGAAATTCAAACTTTTTATTCTGCATTATCAATATTCAACTAAAGGATACTAACTCAACATTTAAATGATAATTACTTTCACCCAAGGATCACCCAAGGATTCTAATAACTTTCAAAAAAATCATGTGTTCAATCAATCATAACAAGGTTAGGATTCTTCATTCCTAATAATCAAACTCATACTACTTAATAAGATCCTTTTAATTCGATGCATGTTAATCTTTTATTAGAAGATAGTCCCCATCAATAGTCTATTTATGAGGAAAATAACTGAATTTCTGAATCATTCTAAAATAAGGTCACTCAAACTTCTAGGAAACACTGCTATTCAATGCATTCCTTAAAATTCTAATAAGGGTAAGAAGTTCTGAAATGCAATACAAATGATGATTTTTCATAAACAAGAATAATATTCAAAATATATCGGTCATTTTTATCATAGGAATTAATACATGTATTTTATATTTATCATGTAACCTATTATGTTACACCCTTTCTAGCTATCGATACTTGGGACAAATAAATTTTCCTTTAGGCTATATTCTATATGAACTCCATCCTATTGGATCTTATGAAACTAATGAAAGAATGACCATATACACCTCTGTGTTTTTCAGCATGCTATCATAATCCTAAATACAAGGATGCACCTTGTAACTTTTGATGTTTGAGAACTAACTTTTATTTCAAAAAAAATAGCTAAATAATTATAACTTCTACCAAAAAATGCTCTATCTGATCACCTTCTAAACATTATATGAATCTTGTTGTAACCACTATGTATAGATACTGAAGGTGTTCAAGTGACTTTTGCTAAATCAAACAATTTTACTTCTTCATAGTGTAAAAACTACACTTTTTACTTAATGATGTCCATGTTATGCGGAAGTGTAATATTTCAGTATTTAAATCTAATTTATAATTAACAAGCAATCAATAAACATCTCATATATTATCATTAATGATCTAATTCTCTAAATGACGAGAGAATATCATAACAGTTAAATATACATCCATTAATATTTACATGTCATATTCAACTACATCACAACCTCTTTCATCCTTTTTATATGAATAAGAGAACAATTTCCTACTAAACTGAAAACGACACAATTCAATAAGTTATTTGTTTCATACAACATGTTGGCTGTAAACATATACAAACCAAATTTATACGATGCATGACTAATGGAAATTCCAACGATTCCCATATCGTTATCAATTCTAAATTCATTCAACAGAAAAAAAATGCATAAGAAAACACACTAGAAAATAACAAGAAAATATCAATTGTAAACACATATGCTTATGTGAGGAGAATGGTCATCATAGATAAATGAAAACACCTTTACACATAATTCAAAATAGACCAAACTGAATAATAATAAGGCATAATAAGAATACACAAAATGGAATAACATCATAAGGATAGACTATTTTTCACGTGGTTCACCCACTCCTTGGGCTACGTCCACAAAGGGTTGTTTTATTTTATTTAAATAAAAGGAAGAGGTTACACCAACAACAAAGTTGTTGCCAACCACTTTCATATATTTTTCTAGCTTATTCCAAAGAGAACTTTATCAATGCTTAAACTACAACAAGATGTTGCACTTCCCTTAATGAAGCTACTCTCACGGAGTGCAATTTCCAAATAAAAAGGAAATGTAGTTCAACCTTTCTAAAAAGCTCCCTAGTGAGTAACCCCAAAAATTTATCATAATTGCTTAGATGAAATTCCTTATTAAATATTTAACTCTACATTAAGAGTTACATGTACTAGGTTGCTTACTCATAATAATATAATATTTGTATTATTTACATAATCAATAAATTTGAACTTAGATTCATTCATTTCAAACATCTAACTAGTTTTATTTATATCAATAATGATAAGTAATGAAGTAACACCTTCATCTTATGAGACCCACTAATTTAACCCATAATTAAAAATTCGAATCTGGTTCGGGCCCATCAATGTGTTTAGGGAGGAACTAGTGAAGCGTACTCGGCTCTTTAAACCTTTCGTACATCCTCATTCACACAGTTCTTTATGTAATATAATACTATATATATATATATATATATATAAACGATGTTTATTTAACATAATAACTCTGCAATAATATAAATAACCTAGTCAATCATGCTCGAGCCCTTACTTCTTCACAAGGGAAACACAAATATTTGGCCTAAAAAAATAGAATACCTATATTTGTGACATTCACAGCTGCCACTATATAATATGAGAGTTATTTATAATTATATAACAACCAGATGTTATTTACGACAGTCAATCTTTCTATAATATTATTATAAACATAGCCAATCGAAATCGATCAACGCTTGTAGCAAAGGGACTACCCATTGAAAAATATCAAATGTCAATACACAGGCAGTAAAGAGATAACAGGGGGATAGATGGCCTCGAAATCTCCAGTCTTGGCCGTGTTTTGGACCAATCCTTCCTTGAATGCAATCAGTCTCATAAGTGAAATATTGCAGGAAAGAGGGAAATGAGGTTACTCTCTCGAGTTTAAATGTAACTGAGCCTAAATTCCTATTAATAACACAATGATTGACGTGGACGAGTTGAAAATTCCAATACTGTGGTTGAAAAATTGAGGAACTGCGACCTCACGTTGATCCTTAAACTAGCCATGATTTTATTTACTACCAAGTGTGGAGTCTACTCCACACTTACAGTCCACATTAAGTCGATTTCAATCCTTATCTGACCTATTAGAGGGGATTAATGATTTCTTGGCAACGAAATAAAAATAGATCCAACGATCACATAATAAATATTTAGTCTGCGTAGTGATCTAGCTACGCAGAGATCGCAACCCAAATGTAGAGTATATATCCTTATATAACACTGCGATCAAATTGGAGCCTAGGGTCGATCCCAGCTCCTGTATAAAACAATATATATATGAGCGCAAATGCATGGAAATCAGCTAGTAAAAAGAAAAGAAACTAGATCTATGAGAAACAAAACGACATGCAAGTGATATTACTCAGATTTGATCTGTTCGATGCAAATGGAAAAGATCATAATTCTGTCATGGTTTAGTTGTTCGAAGAGATATACGACATACATATATATATATATATATATATATATATATATATATAACACTATGAAGGGAGACTTGTAGCAAAAACAAAAAAAATCCTTTCTTCAAACCATAATCGCATACCTCTATATTGAGTCTATCCAGCGTCAACTGCAATGTTTTTCCTTCCCACTTGGTGCAAAGCTTAAGCCTTCCGAGAAACCTTTTGTTTCCCCAATGGTGGATGACGGTCAACCACTATTTATATCTATATAACCAGCACGTCGATGTTCCTGTAAATTACGTAGAAATCCAACTCTCCAAGACTATCCTCATCTTTGACACAAACACCTGCGCAATGTTCAAACTTCTCTATCCATCCTCCCCTGCCATCTACCCTTCCCCACAGCTTATAACTTCCTCCTTTTCTGATTGCCGACTCCTTATCTCATCATCAGATTACCTCACCTCTACACGCATAGCTCCCTCTAAAAATAGTTGTGTAAGATTTGTGTACCAACTACCTGCTTCAACCAAATCATTCTTACGAGATTCTCTTACCTAACTAAAGTCGACAAGTGTAGAGGTGCTACCACATGGCGGTAGAAGTCTCCACCCTAATCGCGATATGGTGGGCTTGTGAGAGAACAAGCTTAAAGTTTAAACGTGCATGCCTAACTACTCAAGGAGTGGAGCTAGCATTCCTTTTGGATATAAGTATAAGGCGATCTACAAGCCGAGTGGAGGGTTTCGTTCTCAGAAATAAGAGGAGTGCTAAAATAATCATACTAAACCTTAAAATTTGCAATTTGTCGAGATTTCCCCTCCATTCCACTTAATCAGGTAACTTTTAATGCTTACAAGGTTTTCATTAAATTCAAAATAACTTGTTTTGGACAAGCATTCCCCTTGCATACAAGTGGTTTTGAACGTTCTCCATCATAGGATTTTTATCACATGTCCTTTTAATGAGTTAGCTTCCAAGTGGCAGAAGTACCCAATCCACTCCTTTAGGAAGTTAATAATCTACTATGGACGTGTTCTAAAACACTTAAAAAAAATTTCAAATCTTTCCCTTTTTAATCCAAGTATAACTAAATTCTTTCTAAAGGTTTGATATCCCTCATGGTTGGGTTTTATTATAAAATGTTAATACATTCGTCTATGTGATTCTTCCACAATACTAATAGTATATATATATAACCCATTTATGTAGTAATTGCCTATTTCTTTGTTATCTGCAATTTGCTTTTATTCTTTTTTTTTCATATATATATAGATGATCGTTTTCTAAAAGATAAACTTCTTTACTAAAATAAAAGTGTTTTATGTGCAATGCTTATACACTCTTTTATGGTACATTAAGGTAGTATTTTACTTCATAAAGATTGTGGCTAGATTCTTCCTCCATTACCATGTGACTAGTGCATAGCATTATATTTATAGTTTATTGCTCACTCCTAATCAATAATTTTATCTCTAAAGTTATATATATTTGTTATTGTAACAATACCATCATGATTCCATACATACATATTCTCATAATGTGTTTTATTAAAAGGTGGTCTTTATACATAATATTTATATATTCATAACTCTCTTCTATGGAAGGTGTATGCATATACATATATAGTTAAAATAACGTCCATTATCTTTTATATATACATATATGTATATCTATGTATATAGACTTAAGTACAAACATAATAACTCTACATCCTCTTCTCATAGGAGTGTATGTGTAGGCTTAGATTATTTTATAGGCATACTTCTCACATACTTGTATATATGTATTTTACTTTTTACGTTTCCTATTTCACCGAAAAGATTATACTCTTTTGTAATAATACTAGCTCTTCACCCTCAATGTTTTACAATTTTTAAACATGAATCTCATGACTTCCTGACCGTCTTATTTTTTCTTATGAGTAGATTTTGTTACTTATCGTTTAGTCACATGATTATTATTAAACTAAGACTTATACACATAATAATAGGTCAAGGTCCACTGGTGGGGCCTTTGGCTTGAGCTCCTCACCATGGCCATTTACAACTTGCATAATTAAATTTACAAGAGTAGTAACAATAGGAGTTGAATTTTAGGGATGTTACACACTCTACCCCTTAAAGATAACACCGTCGTCGGTGTTCAACAGTTTTTCCTTTGCATCGATTCACCATTTTTCGCTTGCTTTAGTCATCTTTACATTTTTGTGATTTCCGCAAGATCTCTTTCCTCATAACCTGCACATTGTACAACTCGTGCAATATTTTTTGATATTCTTCAGTATAACATAAGTACTAAATTTTTAAAACACTAGATGTTCATCATTCTTCCTCATCCTTGAGGAATATTTTTGCTTATTCCAGCATCCATAAATAGATTTGATAGTCTAGTTACAAGACAATTCATTATCATTTCTTTGTACCATAAAACAATTCTTTCACCAAAACTTTGTGAGCATAAAACCTCTTTGTACTTCAACAATCATGGAGACTTGCATACAAAATGCTCTTTTGTACTTTAGCAATCATGGAGACTTGCGTACAGAATGCACTTTTGTATTTCCGAAATCATGGAGACTTGCATACAAAACATGAGCCTTTGGGAAACTCGGTAGGAATATTTCTCAGTAAGAACAAGTCAGTCTTACTCTGTAACTCAGAAGGAATTCATCTGCATACTTCCAGCAGGAACATGACAGTCTTACAATACAACTCATAACATAGCATATTTTCAGAAAGATAAACATCGTAAAAAGATCAATACATTTTGACATTTACAGAAAAGATAGATAACTTTGTATACAATTAATTAACCTAGAACATTTCAGAAAAATAATATTACTACAAAGAAAAAAACATATAGAGCCTACAGCTGTAAGTAGGGTGGACAAACTCCCAAGGAGGCCTGTTTACTAAACCACTAGGTAGAAGATTCTGTGTAGAAGCAAGGTACTCAGTACTATGACTTTTGCACTCAATATTACAACTTCTACACTCAGTAATATAACTTCTGCACTCAATATTACAACTTCTGCACTCAATAATATAACTTTTGCACTCAGCAGTAAAACATGCAGACTTACACCATGATAAAAAATGCAGCTTATCCCCTCATCGAATCTCTTGGGTGCAAGCACAGCGAAACCCCAAGGTAAATTTCCTCGTCAGGAAAAGTGATGAACCTCAGTTCACAATTCGATGGCTCTTTTAAAGATTGCCTAGGTCTTTAGTGGTCCATTTTCAATAAATGAGCCTCAAGCTCCAGTCCCACCTTCCAGGGCACTATGACCACATTTCAAGGGATTTGTCTCATACCAACAGCTTTATAGTTGCATCATGATGCTGCTACATGTCCATTGCCTTCTGCCCTGGATTCCATTCCTCCTAGTGGGTCAGTAAACACTCTTTCAATAGTATACATAATCATAACCAGATCAGAAATTTAAACTTTTTCTTCTGCATTGTCAATATTCAACTAAAGGATACTAACTCAACATTTAAATGATAATTACTTAAGAGATGAAATAAGTAGAACCTGCAAGGGTAGACAATCACCCAAGGATTCTAATAACTTTCAAAAATATCATGTGTTCAATCAATCACAACAAGGTAACAATTATTCATTCCTAATAATCAAACTCGTACTACTTAATAAGATCCTTTTAATTCGATGCATGTCAATCTTTTATTAGAAGAGAGTCCCTATCAATAGTCTATTTATGAGGAAAATAACTGAATTTTAGATGCATTCTAAAATAAGGTCACTCAAACTTCTAGGAAACACTGCTATTCAATGCATTCCTTAAAATTCTAATAAGGGTAAGAAGTTCTGAAATGCAATACAAATGATGATTTTTCATAAACAAGAATAATATTCAAAACATATCGGTCATTTTTATCATAGGAATTAATACATGTATTTTATATTTATCATGTAACCTAGTATGTTACATCCTTTCTAGCTATCGATACTTGGGACAAATAAATTTTCCTTTAGGCTAGATTCTATATGAACTCCATCCTATTGGATCTTATGAAACTAATGAAAGAATGACCATATACACCTTTGTGTTTTTCAGCATACTATCATAATCCTAAATCCAAGGATGCACCTTCTAACTTTTGATGTTTGAGAACTAACTTTTTTTTCAAAGAAAATAGTTAAATAATTATAACTTCTACCAACAAATTCTCTATCTGATCATCTTCTAAACATTATATGAATCTTGTCGTAACCACTATGTATAGATACTGAAGGTGTTCAAGTGACTTTTGCTAAATCGAACAATTCTACTTCTTCATAGTGTAAAAACTACACTTTTTACTTAATGATGTCCATAGGTAACAAAATTTGGACAACTAAAATGTCGAATCAATTGATGTTCCTACGGAATTTTGCACAACTACAGAAATCATTTCAACTAGTTACCACTTCTTATAATAATACCATACGACAATATATAGAAAAGTAAAAACTCATAATACACGGAAACATACCTCATTCAAAATTTTGTAAGATATACAAAAATACATATGTTTACGCTTTCAGAGAAACTTGAAGTGGTACTTCGAATAATATTACTCCTCGTCCACTCCAATCCATGCATTCAAAACAAGAACAACTGAGTGATTAGTTTATCAACTTTCATGTTTTACTCAATCCATGTTGAGCCCAATAGGCTCGAGTGTTTTAACCTAGTGCTCTAATACCATTTTGTCACGACCCCAAATTTCGTAAAAATTAAAATTTTTCTAAGCGGTCAAATCACCCATACATGTTATGCGGAAGTGTAATATTTCAGTATTTAAATCTACTTTATAATTAAAAGGCGATCAGTAAACATCTCATATATTATCATTAATGATCTAATTTTCTAAACAATGAGAGAATATCGTAACACTTAAATATACATCCATTAATATTTACATGTCGTATTTAGCTACATCACAACCTCTTTCATCCTTTTTATATGAGTAAGAGAACAATTTCCTACTAAACCGAGAATGACACAATTCAATAAGTTATTTGTTTCATACAACATTTTGGCTGTAAACATGTACAAACCTAAGTTAATACGATGCATGACTAATGGAAATTCCAACCTTTCCCATATCGTCATCAATTCTAAATCCATTCAATAGATAAAAACGCATAAGAAAACACACCAGAAAATAACAAGAAAATATCAAATATAAACACATATGCTTAAGTGAGGAGAAAGGTCATTGATAGATAAATGAAAAAACCATTACACATAATTCAAAATAGACCAAACTGAATAATAATAAGGCCCAATGAGAATACACAAAATGGAATAACATCATAAGGAGAGACTATTTTTCATGTGGTTCACCCACTCCTTGGGCTATGTCCACAAAGGGTTGTTTTATATTATTTAAATAAAAGGAAGAGGTTACACCAACAACAAAGTTGTTGCCAACCACTTTCCTATCTTTTTCTAGCTTCTTCCAAAGAGAACTTTATCAATGCTTAAACTACAACAAGATGTTGCACTTCCCTTAATCAAGTTCCTCTCACGGAGTGCAATTTCCAAACAAAAAGGAAATGTAGTTCAACCTTTCTAAAAAAGCTCCCTAGATGAGTAACCCCAAAACTTTATCATAATTGCTTAGATGAAATTCCTTATTAAATATTTAACTCTACGTTAAGAGTTACATGTACTAAGGTTGCTTAGTCATAATAATATAATATTTGTATTATTTACATAATCAATAAATTTGAACTTAGATTCATTCATTTCAAACATCTAACTAGTTTTATTTATATCAATAATAATAAGTAGTGAAGTAACTCCTTCATCTTATGAGACCCACTAATTTAACCCATAATTAAAAATTTAAATGTGGTTTAGGCCCATCAATGTGTTTAGGGAGGAACTAGTGAAGGGTACTCGGCTCTTTAAACCTTTCATACATCCTCATTCACACAGTTCTTTATGTAATATAATACTATATATATATATATATATATATATATATATATATATATATATAAACACGATGTTTATTTAACACAGTAACTCTGCAATAATATAAATATCCTAGCCAATCATGCTCGAGCCCTTACTTCTTCACAAGGGAAAAACAACTATTTGGCCTAAAAAAAATAGAATACCTACATTTATGACATTCATAGCTACCACTATATAATATGAGAGTTATTTATAATTATATAACAACCAGATGTTATTTATGATAGTCAATCTTTCTATAATATTAATATAAACACAGCCAATCGAGATCGATCAATGCTGGTAGCAAAGGGACTACCCATTGAAAAATATCAAATGTCAATACAGAGGCAGTAAAGAGATAATATGGGGATAGACAGCCTTGAACAAAGTGTCAAATTAACAAGGAGACTCTTGCTCCTGAAATCTCTAGGCTCGGTCGTGTTTTGGCCCAATCCTTCCCTGAATGTAATCAGTCTCATAAGTGAAATATTGCAGTAAAGAGGGAAGTGAGGTTAATCTCTCAAGTTTAAATGTAACTGAGCCTAACTTCCTATTAATAACACAATGATTGACATGGATGAGTTGAATATTCCAATACTGCGGTTGAAAAATTAAGGAACTGAGACCTCACATTGATCATCAAACTAGCCATGATTTTATTTACTACCAGGTGTGGAGTCTACTCCACACTTCCAGTCCACATTGAGTATATTTCAGTCCTTATATGACCCATTAGAGGGGATTATTGATTTCATGGAAACAAAATAAAAATAGATCCAACGATCACATAATAAAACTTGAGTCTGCGCAGTGATCTAGCTATGTAGAGATCGCAAGCTAGATGCAGAGTATATATCCTTATATAACATTGCGATCAAATTGGAGCATGGGGTCGAGCCCAGCTCCTATATAAAACAATATATATATGAGCACAAATGCAGGAAAACCGGCTAGTAAAAAGTAAATAAACCATATCTATGAGAAACAAAACGACATGCAAGTGATATTACTCACATTTCATCTATTCGATGAAAATGGAAAAGATCATAATTATGTTATCGTTTAGCTGTTCGAAGAGATATATGACATACGGATATATATATATATATAAGACTATGCAGGGACACTTGTAGCAAAAAGAAAAAAAAGCTTTCATCAAACCACAATCACATACCTCTATATTGAGTCTATCCAGCATCGACTGCAATGTTTTTCCTTCCCACTTGGTGCAGAGCTTAAGCCTTAGGAGAAACCTTTTGTTTCCCTAATGGTGGACGATGGTCAACCACTATTTATATCTATATAACTAGCATGTCGATGTTCCTGCACCTTACGCAGAAATCCAACTCTCCAAGACTATCCTCATCTTTGACACAAACGCCTGCGCAATGTTCAAACTTTTCTATCAATCCTCCCCTACCATCTACCCTTCCCCACAGCTTATAACTTCCTCCTTTTCTGATTGCTCACTCCTTATCTCATCATCAGATTGCCTCCCCTCTACACGCAGAGCTCCCTCTAAAAATAGTTGTGTACCAATTACCTGCTTCAACCAAATCATTCTTACAAGATGCTCTTACCTAACTAAAGTTGACAAGTGTAGAGGTGCTACCACTTGGTGGTAGAAGTCTCCACCCTAATCACGATATGGTCGGCTTGTGAGAGAACAAGCTTAAAGTTTAAACGTGCATGCCTAACTACCCAAGGAGTGGACTAGCATTCCTTTTGGATCTAAGTATAAGGTGATCTACAATCCGAGTGGAGCGTTTGGTTCTCAAAAATAAGAGGAGTGCTAAAATAATCATACTAAACCTTAAAATCTACAACTTGTCGAGATTCCTCCTCCATTCCACTTAATGAGGTAACTTTTAATGCTTACAAGGTTTTCATTAAATTCAAAATAACTTGTTTTGGACAAGCGTTCCCCTTGCGTACAAGTGGTTCTAAATGTTCTCCATCACAGGATTTTTATCACATGTACTTTTAATGAGGTAGCTTCCAAGTGGCAGAAGCACCCGATCCACTCCTTTAGGAAGTTAATAATCTACTATGGACGTGTTCTAAAACACTTTAAAAAAAAAAATTCATATCTTTCCCTTTTTAATCCAAGTATAACTAAATTCGTTTTAAAGGTTTCATATCCCTCGTGGTTGGGTTTTATTATAAAATGTTAATAGATTCGTCTATGTGATTCTTCCACAATACTACTAGTATATATATATCTAACCCATTTATGTAGTAATTTCCTATTTCTTTGTTACTCCAATTTGCTTTTATTCTTTTTTTTTGATATATATATATATATACGATCGTTCTCTAAAAGATAAAATTCTTTACTAAAATAAAAGTGTTTTATGTGCAATGCTTATACGCTCTCTTATGGTACATTAAGGTAGTATTTTACTTAATGAAGATTATGGCTAGATTCTTCCTCCACTACCATGTGACTAGTGCATAGCATTATATTTATAGTTTATTGCTCACTCCTAATCAATAATTTTATCTCTAAAGTTAAAAATATTTGTTATTTTAACAATACCATCATGATTCCATACATACATATTCTCATAATATGATTTATTAAAAGGTGGTCTTTATACATAATATTTATATATTCATAACTCTCTTCTATGAAAGGTGTATGTATGTACATATATAGTTAAAATAACGTCCATTATCTTTTATATATACATATATGTATATCTATGTATATAGACTTAAGTACAAACATAATAACTCTACATCCTCTTCTCATAGGAGTGTATGTGTAGGATAAAATTATTTTATAGGCATACTTCTCACATACTTGTATATGTATTTTCTTTTTACGTTTCCTATTTCACCCAAACGATTGTACTCTTTTGTAATAATACTAGCTCTTCACCCTCAATGTTTTACGATTTTTAAACATGAATCTCATGACTTCCTAACCATCTTATATTTTCTTATGAGTAGATTTTGTTACTTATCGTTTAGTCGCATGATTATTATTAAACTAAGACTTATACACATAACACTAGCTCGAGGTCCACTGGTGGGGCCTTGGCCTTGAGCTCCTCACCATGGGCATTTACAAATTTCATAATTACATTTACAAGAGTAGTAACAATAGGAGTTGAATTTGAGGGATGTTACAGCCTCAAGGTTTGGAAATCCGAAGCTAGTACCAAATCTACAAGGGCAACAATTTTGTTTTTAGACTAAACATGCATGTGCGCAAATGCGTGCACGCGTAGATCAACACGCGTGTAGATGCACAAACGCGTAGATTCATGCACATGTTGTTGTGCGCACACATTCATTTTGATAACTTCACTTTTTTTCTATCTCTCCCTAAACCCCCCCTCCCTCTCTATAAACACACCCCCCATCTCTTCCTATCCACCAAATCCCCCCCCTCTGTTCCACTCCACCCAATCCCTCCTCCCTCCCTCACCTCTCCCTTCTCTCCTTAACCACAAGGGTTAGGAGATTTAGTCATCCATTTCCATGAATAACACCTAAATCAATGACATAGGATTTCATGAGGCTAGCCTTGATTCCAAGTATTATTATGGGTGTGGCCATTCTAATGTCTTAGATTCTAGGTATGGGTGTTTGGGACCTATACCTGGTTGAGGGATGGAACTTTGGATTTAATCCCTAAAATAAAAATTTAATAATCCAAGTTCAAGAGAAACTCCTTTGTTCACTACACACGACCTCTGAATCATATCCTCCATTATGGGTAGCGATACTAATGATATTAGGAATGTAACCCCTATAACCATTGACATCTAACCCTTATTGTTGGATGCGGCCCAAGTATAAGCATTTTTGATGGCGTAGTCTGTGTCAAAGTAATTTTTGATCGTAGAAGTACAAGTTAGGAGAGGCCTAACATCATTCTATTTTGGGATAAACAACTCCACAATCACCGGCAACAGGGTGTGGGGTGAAGCGAAGTGGCAGATAAGGATCTGTCCCCTTAGTAAATGCGAAGTACTAAGTGTTAGAATATCAAGCAATACTGAGAGGGGGGGTGAATCGGTATTACACTATTTTCTAATTTTATCACAATTAAAAACTAAATCAACAGGAAAGATAGAAGACACAATTTATCATGGAATCCCAACTCGGAAAATGACCAATTCTTTCCATTACTGCAAAATTGAGTTTACAATTAATTTGCAAGCTCCAACTTGTTGGATGCACCAACACCCAAATTATCAGCTACAACTGAAGGATGAACCAACACCCTGTCTTGTCAGCTACAACTGACAGGATGCTCCAACACCCTTTTAGCAGGCTACAACCTACCCTAGCTCCACCCTTCCACCCTTGTCTGTCTTCTTCAAATTTTTCCAGAACCTATTTCCTTCAATTATGGATCTTCATTGATCTTGGCCTATTCTTGCTTCTCTTCAACCTAGACCCTTGAGACACTCTTCTTCTAATTCGAATATATAGTTATATATATTCATGAGTTTCATTCGCATCTCTTCATTATGTATTTTGTGTCTCTTTAGGTCGCATCTCTTCATCTTTAAACAATTTTAATTAATCAAATGGATCTTTGTTTCAATTAATTAAACTTCTGGATTAATTCTCTATTCTAATTAGATTTTTGTTTATTAATTAATGGAAGAATCTATGACCATTTTGTAGAATCTGCGAGCACCTGCACAAGGCTACGAATATAGATTGCGGATTTTTCCACTCAAGCCTACGAGCTTCATTCCATGCGAGCTCTCCCTATGCGGGAAACATCCCTAAGCCCCCTGCTTCTTCATGGGCATATGCGGGAGAACCCCTTACTTCTTCATGGGCATATGTGGGAAATTCCCTTGCGGGCATGTGCTTATTCTTGTGGACATTCCCAAGCCCCTGCGGGCTTTAATCTTAGCCCCTATGGGCATTGGCTGTAAGCCCCTCCATTCTTAACTTTACCCCCTTTGAGCATCCCTAAACCCCTGCAGACTTAAACTCAGCTCCTGTGGGCATCCTCAAGATCCTACGGGATTAACTTCACCCCCTGTGGGAATCCCTAAGTCCCCGCGGGCTTAACCTCAGCCCCTACGGGCATAGACAAACCCTTATGGGCATGTTTTATCCCTTGCGGGCATGCGGGCTTTAACTTTAGGCCTTTGCAGGCTTATTGCGGGCTAAAACCTAAGCCCTCACAGACATATTTAATCCCTTGCAAAATTTCCTAAGCTCCTGTGGGATAATCTTTTAAACCCTCTTGTGGACATATTTACCCCCTTATAAATAACCATGTCTTTTTTTTTTTTTCTGTTTTTGAGAGACCAATAACTCGCACGTGAGAGCACCAAATAGGAATCTAACTCCATGGCTAGATATCTAGTTCACCAAGGAACAAGACCATTCTAACTTATGAATTTTACCAGCAAAAGAACACCTCCTTGTGGGCATTTCCAAATTCCTTATCAACCTTTATTTGAATAGCAAAAACACTCTTTTTCTCATTTTGGCAGATCGATATTTCACACGTGTGAGTACCGATTAGGAATCTTACTACATGGGTGGATAACCAATTCATTAAGGAACAAGACCATGCTAATTGATGGATTTTATCAACAGAAGGACACCTCCTTGTGAGACTTTACAAATTCCTTATCAACCATGTGATTTTGACACACAGTCAAATTTGTCTTCATATGTAAGACAATTTTTCGTCTACTTTGGAAGATTGATTTCTTGCTCATGTGATCACCATAAGGAAAAATAAAAGCAAGGCTGGATATCCACTTCAACAATGAACAAGACCATGTCAAAATATAAACTTACTGACACACACACATCATTTGGCAGGCATTTGAAAATAACCTTCCAAACTGTTAATTCAACATTTAGACAATATTGTCAAACCCTAGGTCAACATGTTGAGATTTTTATTTTCATAAAATTTGAAGTGTGAGACACCTAATGAGTAGATCCCAACAAGGTGACTTCATCTAAACCAATTTCACCTCTTGAAGCCTCTTTCTCTCTCCTTGATGGGCATTTGACTGAAGTAGTGCAAATCAAGCTGAGAGGCACTTTTGGCGGATTAATATCTTCCTCCTCAGAGACTCTTTGGACAAGCCAATGATATGGTTGGATGCACCATATAACATTCTATAGATCCATACCCTTAGAATAATTTAATACATCAACCACAGGAAATCGCAGTCATTTTACAAAGGTCACTCAGACAGTTTTTTACCAGTAATTCTATACTTAGACAATTTTTGCATCTTCCTGGATTTGGTCCAATCTACCTAAAACACTGTTTGGGTAGATCCATAACTTCTTCCTCAAGCACTGTCAAGTCAATATGAGAACATGGTTAGGTAGACAAAAGAAAAACCTACAAGATGACCATATGGTGCGGGAATTTTCTTCAAACCACAAACTATGGAAGGCATTTCCTTGAGGCCACTTAGGTAGTTTTGCTAAATTGGTGTAAAAGAAACTTGAAACCCTATTTTGGCAGGCTGTTAACTTTGTCATAAAACACCTTTTGTGAAAACTGAGACCATGGAAAAACAACCTCTTTGAAAATCTAGAGCATGATAGTTTTAGATAATTTTTATCATTCTCCCATGAGGTACGAAGGGCATTTTCCCAAGGCCACCTAGACCAGTTTTCCAACATTTAGCCATTTCTAAGGATTCTCCAAGGTTTATCTTGAAACCCTCTTTTGGAAGACTTATAAATTTCTCCTCAGACGTGATTAAGGAGAACTGAGACCATGAATAGATATCCACTTCAACAAACTATAGCTTGGTATGATGGTGCATGCATTTTTCTGAAACCATGAATTATGGTGGGCATTCTCTTAGAGCAGTTTGATTAATTTTGCCATACTTGGTCAATTTCCAAAGTTTCACAAATGTGTCATACTTTTCAAGAATTCTATCAGATTGCAACACTGACTTAATGATAGCACTAGAACACCATAATGTGTCTTTCCAGCTTCATCCCACATACCACATCATCATACTTTCCATGTCATCACTTCCTTTGTCATTCCTTTGTATTTCACTGAGCTTATCCTTCCATCATGTCCTTGGTTATTCCTTTTTCATTACTGAGCTCATTTGGCATCAATGAAAATCATATTCAACATTCTCCCCCTTTGGCATTTATGGCAACATCTAAACAATCTCCCCCTTTGACAACAATGAAATAGGATAACGTATTATGCTCTTTTGTTGTAACCATCTTGATAGAGAATTTCCTATCCTTCTTCCTTTTGATAATTGCCCTTCTTTTTCGTATCTTCTTGCTTTTATCTTGGACTTGGTACTACCGACTTGTGTTATGATAATCTAGTTATCATTTTGTGGCTAGTATTTGAGTGACAACCTAGATGATGAGTGCATAGACCCCCCCTTTCAATGTTCCTCCCCTTTGTCAACATTTTCTCCATTTTGTGATAGGTTTTATACTCTACTCTTTGTCAACCATACACCAGTCTTATCATTTAACCATGATCATTTCTTCCTATCTAATTCAACTTCTAGCTTTGTTACACTTCAAGCATGTGCTTGTCACATAGATGTTTTCTGGACCAAATTTTGTCACCTCTGCTTCACTTTTTATTTTATTTTATGAAGACATCCTTTTATTCTTTAGCAAGTGATATTAATTAATTTCAACTCCCAATTGTAATTTTCTGATTTTTACTCCCCCCTGAATATATGATCCCTTCTGATGTTAGTTTTAGGGTTTCTCTTTTAGGTCATGAGAGACTTTAGAAGAGAATTTCATAATTTCTCTCTTCATCGGCGAGTTCTTCATATTCTTCTTTCTTTCCATCATAATGGATGTCATTCTCATCTACAACACTATTATGTTGAACATCATCTTTGGAAACTTCATTGATGCTTGGAATCTGTGTTTCTTCTGACTCTTTGTAGTCTTCCTTTCTTCTCCACATATTTCCATGAGGTACCCTTCTTACTGACCTTTTGTGTTCATTGAATTCCCTAAGATATTTTCTCTTGGTTCTGCAATCAAAAACCTTGTGACCAAACTTGTGACAGTAGTGACAATATCCATAGAATCTTCCTTAATGTTTGAGGAATCTTTGATCTGTTGAAATATTGTAACTTCAAAGAATATTATATTTGTACTTTATTATTCCGGAGATGTTTCATTCCTCCGTGAAGACCTTATTGTATATCCGAAGATGTTTATTCCTTCGTCGGAATGTGGTAACTTGGGCTATTAGACTTCCCTATTGGGGTTCGGCCCTGTATGTGTTATGTGGGTCAACGGGTTATTAGACCACCCTAGAGGGGTCTTCCCATTCAGTTGTAATGGGGTTTTTAACCCAGTGGTTAAGTTGGGGTTGACCTAGTTAATGTAAAAGACAAGTCAGAGATCTGTATAAATAAAGGAGGTGTGTTCCTCATTTAACACACATTGCACTCACTTGTGAATAGCGCATAAGTGAGAGAGAGATCTGCTGTGGAGGAGAAGGAGCTCATGGTTGTGGATTACATCTTTGTATCTGCTGGTCATCTATATTGAGGAAGCTTTGCTGGGTTTTCTTCCCCATGAGGGTTTCCCAGGATAAATTTGTGTCTCTTGTGTTTATGTTGTGCTTATTGTTCTTTCAGTGATCCTATATATGCTATTATTGTGAAATGGAATATAATGCTGATATTTTCTGTCTTAGCATATTGAATCTTAACATGATCTTCCTGCTTCACATCTTCCATCTTCATCCATCCCTTCTTTTTATCTTGAACTTCTATTGAAGCATTCTTCCTCAGCTTACATTCTTTATCCATATGTCCAAATTTATTACATGAGTAGCAATTAACAAAAAATGTCCGCTGGACCCTCAGAGTAAAATACCTAGAACCTCAGAGTAAAATACCTGTTCACATTGGGTTGGAAGAACATAGGGCTCCGTTCCTGGCTCAAACAACCTTGTATTTACCATGGTAAATCCACTATCATGTTCAATTATTGTTTTATCAGGATCACGTTGATTCAATCGACACCTGTACCATTTGACGATGAACAGAAATACCTTGAAGGAGTTAAAGTCACACTCAAGAATGTCTTCCAGATACCCATAGTATCGATTTTCAGAGATTTTTGGATGTCTGTCACTTCTAGAATAAACATTGGTCACCTCAAAGATTGCAGATATCCCACAATCAGATGTTTTCTTTTTTTCATCCAATTTTTAGATTCGATATCTACATCCATTGCACCACATAGCCATATGGTGTTTTACCTACAACAAGCCATACAGGAAAACATTACATAATGATCCAATCTTTATGATTAACTAGTGCATGTTTATAATGCCATACAATGAAAAAAATAGCGTGACGTACGACGACATTATTTTTTACAAAAAAAAAATAGTGTGGATGATTAATATGCTTACCTTCTTATCTTTTAAACCTATTGCTAAATCGATTTCCCTTTGTGTTACATTGGTGTCTCCATTGTGATGTGCAGCTTTAACCAATGAAGCCACACCTTCCCATGATATTCCATGACCAAATTGTTCACATAGTTCGATCCATACCTTCATCCAGTCAAGATTGTTTGCGATGTATAAATGAATTGCATCCCACTCTCGACCAACTATTTCATGACAATAAAATCAAAATTCAATACAAATGTAATATAGTAACTTAAAAAAGTATATTACACTATAAATTTATGCAAACTAATGAATATAAAAATGTATTATATTACCTTTCACCTTCCTCGATCTACCTTTCCACTTCGGTTACTCCCCTTTGAAACTCTTATTGGATTCCGGATCAGTACAAATGCGACGTAAATTGAGATTTTCTACTAATTTAGGAAGATATTCACTAATATATAGCATGTTTTGGTATACCATATATCCCTCCATCATAGAACCCTCAACATATGCTCGTTTTTTGACCAAACCCTTCATAAATTTCAAGTGCCTCTCAACCATCCACATGGACCTTGAGTGCACAGGTCCACATAGTTCAATCTCCTCAACTTGGTGTATGAGGTAGTGTTCTTGTGCATTGAAAAATGCCGAAGGTAGATGCTTCTGCATTTCACACATGAGACGAGGAATTTCTCTCCTCTAATACGTTAGGTCTTCTTTATGGAATTCTTTAGATGACAACCATCTACAAGTGACATGACAACCAAATCAAGAGATTAAAGAAAACAAAAATATATTATGTAACATCATGAATTACAGAATGAAAATCAAATATAAGTTCTATGTTGAATTAAACAAACACTCAGCGCATGGAAAAAATCACCACTTACCTCATGTATTTCCTGAGACTATATATTATTTGCTTGACATTGTTGTTGAAGTTGTCCGGGATAGAGAGAGGTAGAACATACTGTAACAATAAAATACAAATAGTTTCATTTTATCAACAAAGAGTAGAGAAATAAAAAATATACCAATCATATTCATTGGAATAGGAAAAAGAAAGTCTATACCATAATAATTACCTTCATGAAGACATGCCAATCGTGAGTTTTCACCCCTGCGAAATCACCTTTCTTTGTTATGATATTCTTCATGTTCGCACAAAATACGGTGGGAAATTTAATTTTTCGAATGACTTCTTTTACAACATTACTTTGATGGTCTGTTAACATCCATGGAAGTGAGTTTATATTAATTTTCTTTCCATTGCTATGAAATTGAATGATGTATTTCATTGCATGGTTGCTATCTTGAATGTCTTTGCAAATTTTGACAATTTTTTCTTTGCCACTCCTTCCCTCCAATATTCGCCATAATGTTTTGGTCACATTCTTTCCGATATGCATTGTATCAAATAGATGAGCAATTTGTAGGTGCTCATAGTAGGGAAACCTACTGAATTGTCTAGGATAACTTTTCATTCCTCGTGGAAGCCCATTAATTCCTTCATGATCACATGAACGACAATCATGAAAGTACATAAATTAATGTCAATTATAGTAAAAAACAAACAATATAAAAAATACAATATAACATATCATATACGATGATTCATTATACGTACCTTGACGATTTCTATTATACTGCAACTTCCATAGGCAAGGTGTTATTCTTTGCGGTTTTAATGCAGTCTCTTGCTTGCCATTGAACAGATGTTTTTCAGTAGTTCGATACCTGTGATTCTTATAGAGGAAGTGCCTATACTCATCAAACACCTCCTTTCCTAAGCTTTTTGAACGACAAGATTTGATCTTAGGACCACAAACTGGACATGCAAATTTCCTCTTTGTCTAAAGACCTACATAAAGAGATGGAATATCTATGTCAATTATAATTATATACAAAATGACTGGATTATTTAGTAACACATGCATGTGTAGTATATTAACTAGTAGTTTGTATAACTTTAATTTGCAAATAAAGTGGAACTTATAATTACATACCACATAAATGGGTTAACCCTGGGGAATCATTTATTGTCCATACAAGCATTGCATGGAATTGAAATTTCCTTTGTCGTCTTGGTCTAGATACGTCATACATAGTGATGCCATTCCATAGCTTCAGTAGCTTGTCAATAAGAGGTTCGATATATACATTCATATCTTTCACTTGGTACTTACCTGATTGATATGAACATATAAAAAATATAAATATGAGACATACCATTTAGATTATATATATTAAACCATATTGCACAATAGAAAAACATTAAATATAATATGACATTATGCGACAAAAATATGAACAAATGAGATACAACTACATTAAAAAAAAATTGCAGGGTTCGTACCTGGAACAATCATTGACAACATTATGTGCTCCCTCTTTATTGTCAACCATGGAGGAATGTTGTTGTTGATAACAAAAATAGGCCACACCGAGTAAACGGATCTCATCTCTGCAAATGGATTGACACCATCTACTGCCAAAGAAATCCTAAGATTCTGAGGTTCTTCTTTAAAGTGAGGCCATTTTTCCTCCATATCTCTAAATGCAGACCCATCTGTAGGCATCCGAATAATGTCATCTTGATTTATGTTCCATGCATGGTAATCCATAAACTGCACTATGTTTTTGCGCCTGAACAGTCATTACAGACGTGGAATAATGGGAATATAACGTAGAACCTTGCAAGGCACCTTTTTAGTTACTTGATATGTGCGATATCTACTGATATGACATTCAGGACATTTTGTTGCAAATTCATGCTGATTGTAATATAGAACATGGTCATCGGGGCATGCATGAATTGCTTCATATTGCATTCCAATTTCTTTCATGATGGCAGATAAATCTCCATATGTGCGAGGTAAAATATTTGACGGTGGTAACAAATATTCACCTATCATGCTACAACAAATTAAAATAAAAATCTAGTTAATATAATATAGAAATAATATTAATGGAACAAATTTCATCTGTAGTAATTTGACTTATATATGAATGAACAACAAAATACACAATCATATATATTTTGTGATGGAATATATTACATACCTTAACATCCGTGTGACTGATATGTTTGAAAGACCATTCATAACCTTCAAGTTCATTATCAATAATACAGTAGAGAGAATATTTATCTTGGAGCCCTCATAAAGGGGTTTGTATGCCTTATCAAGAAGAAGTATATCATGAATATCATCAAAATGTTCATCATTTTCATGATCATGATCATGATCATCAACATTGACCATTCCAACATTAAATGAATCATGGATCAAATTATTTCTTACATAATCTTCAACTATATTTTCAGTATGATCATCTTCTTCATTAATGTGATCATTAACTTGTTCTCCATTAATATTCATAGCTTCCGGTACTTGTTCTGGAAGCACTTCCTCCATATGAAGTGCCCTAGGATGTCTTTCTTTTATAATTACATGAAACCATCAATAGATAAAGTTAATATAAGAAATTCAAATGCAAAATGCAAAAATTTCAAATGCAAAATGTAAACATTTATGTGATGCATTTAAAATGTAACAAATTTTGTACTGTTGGGATGAAAAGATCAATGGCCAATTGTACTGTTGGTCAAATAGGTGCATCCAAACTATCCAAGAGACATAATAATTGACCCAATTACTGAGCAAAGCTACTAAAATATAACACAAAATTTCTCATATTGTACTCCACTAAGGTAAGATAAATGATGCTATGGTAATTTATATAGAGAAAATATAAGAGAAATTACAACATGCCAATATAGTCGTTATTTCTATTATCATGATGGAAAGTGTCACAAATCTAGAGAGTTAAGTGCTTTCCCCGGTGAGTGGGTTAGTCTCACTAAGGAACAAATAAATGAGTTATTCTACTATACCCTAGATTCAACATGCACAAAAGAAAAAGAAATAGTATAATAAATATTTAATATTAAAATAATATTTATTGTCCATGTTAGTCCCCATCTATTGAAACCACGATCAATACATAAATTTACAAAAGCAATGAAAATAAAAACATATATAACTCAAAACTTACAAATGGATGGTATTCATGTCCCCCTTCAGCGTGCCCATGCTCCCTACAGTGTTTTGTGGCTGTTGTGATCAAAATTCTTCTCCTATTAAAGCCCCTGCATTGAGTACATGGACAATAGCATTTCCTATCACCCCTTCTTTCAACTCCTTCCCACAATCTAGCAAGCAATTGTCGATTTTGTTCGTCTGGATCATGAATATTCCTAGTTGACATTTTCTCATAAAGAGATTGAATGAAGATTATCGATCTTAGAAAATGAAGCACCACACTTCGCTTGTATGAATCACAAAAACAATGGAAATAATGAAAAACAGTCCGCCGAATAAAAAAAATTCCGCAAACCGTCACTTGTATCGAAAACATCTCTGAATGTTTCAATATTTATAAGTTTCAAAAGTTAGCCTTCCGTCAGATATCCGACGCCTTGAACCTAGTTACCATTGGAGAATTGATGTCGTATTTCTGACATCCCAATTTTTAATATGATGTCGAATATCAACATACATGTCGGATATCGGCATATCCATCGGATATCCGACATTGCCTTCTATCAATTTTTAAAAAATCATCAAATTTTGAAATTTTTATGGTGAAATCTGACGACACAGTCCTTTTTCGTCGGAGGTCGTCAGATTTTGTCGTCGGATTTTGGGTCGAAATCCACTAGTGAGGCAGCGTGCATTAGCACCTTATCTAATTTATATTAAGAGCATCAGGCCCTCTCATTAATATTTGGATTTTATGTTTAAACCCTAGCTTGTTTCTCCGCTCCAAACCCTCTTTCTCACTTATGCCTACATATTCCCCAAGTATCCCTTAAGATAATGTCCACGTGCCAAGATAGACATAACATAAAATTTACCTAAACCTTCCTCTTACCAGAGAAGAGACACAACATTTCCACCGAACTCCTACCACCTTGGTCTCTCTAATACATTTATACTAGGAAGTCCGATAGTTTATTTAATGTAATTGAAAAAACTAAACCTAAAAAAGATTTTCCCATTTTGATAAGCTTTAAATGCAGGAAACAATTTTTTGAAGCTATTATAAACTAGGATCACCACCAATTACCTATTATTATTAAATCCCCCCAAAGGATGCTAAAGGAAAGTTATTGAATTGTGTTATTTTAAAAAATCTATTTGTTTTCAAATACTTTATTTTGGAAGGCGTAACACTAAAGAAGAACATCATATGAACAACTAGTGTAACTCACTAGGGGGAAATCATGAGAAAGTGAACTATGATGACCCAAAATTGATAAGGTTCAGATGCAGACCTCCAAATCCACTATTATATAGTGGTTTGATCCCTGGTATTGGCTAGTTCAAAATCTAAAGAAATATAGTAGAAAATGAGTTAAAACATCCCCTGTGTCACAAAACATGTGGGCCATTTTCCCTAATAGAAATTATAGTTCCATTTTATGTACTTTCATCAATATATGTTATATAAGATATTTAAGTGATAAAATGAAGAGAAAAAAATGCAGCAGACTAGAAGTATCATTAATTCGAGGAAAAATGAAAGAACATGATTCCATACCTCACGGTGAAAGCATACAGAACTAATGATTAATGTGAACCCCAAGTTAGATGAGTTCAAATTGATCCCTGCAAGGGTGCTTCACATCGACTTTCAAATTGGTAATGAGAGAATACTGATATGGATTGGCCATAATAGGTTTTATATCTGAACAAAATATTATTTTTATAAAAAAACCCTCAAAATATCACCCCAAAACTACCAAAATTGTTTAATATGCCCAAAACGAAGAAAAAGAATCATGTAGCTCAGTCCAAAAACAGGAATTCTTGGATGAAACTTGTTCAAAATATCCACATTAAACTTCAAACTGGATCAAAAAACTCACGGAAAACTTTGATATTCACTATAAACCACGCAAAAAATTTCAAATGGCTTTCAAAAACTCAAACTCGTGCAACTAGCCTAGGTATCAATAGAAAAATATTCAGAAATAGATGTGAGGGAGCTTGAAAGTAGGGAATGCTCCACATCAGAAGTATCATATTTCAAGAGAAAACAAAAAAATTATTCCCTCCTCCTGAGATAGGTTCAAATAGATAATCCACCAAATTTTTTTGCCCAATTTGTGTTTCCCCATTTTCCCCATTTTTCTTTTCCCCATGAATTTCAATTTTTTAAATTGGTTAATGATATTATATTATATACTAGTATAATGTATAATATAATATATTTATATACTAAAAGCATATAATATTATATATTATTTATATATTAAAAATAAGCATATAAACTTATATATTATATATAAGTTTAACATATTATTTATAATAACATACTATATTACATTAATTTTCAAATGTAAATTGTTTTTATAAAATATGAAAGAAATATGATTAATGTCTCTTAATTCTTAGGTGTGTAGGATTAGTGGGGGTTTTTCCTTCATAGTCTACCATGGTCATATACTAAAGGAGGAGGATCAATGAGATGTTCCGATAAAGATGTTTGCATGTTTAAAGTTTCTCTCAACCCCTCTGCAATGTTCCCACCCCCAGATGACATCAGATACATGACATAACACATGTAATCTAGGTGTTACAACCTGGTATTGGGCGATAATAGACGCAAATGCTAGTTTATAGGAGTATTTTTTTTTTAGTCAATAGGGATATTTAGTCTTTTTTTAGTCAATAGGGGAATTTAGTCATTTTTTAGTCATTTGTAATTGTGTAACTAAGTATTTTTTATTTGATGACTAAAATAGTCATTTTTAGTTTAGAAACAATCATGTGACTAACTTGTTTAGTCACGTAGCCATTTATATCATATTTTTCTACTAGTGATCTATTCTAACTTACCCTAGCATAAATTAACAAACCTTAATCTATCAAAGACAACCATAACATACCCTAAATTAGCCTATTCTATGAGTCATCCAAGCTATTTTTTTTAACAATTCAAATATTAAAGCTATTTATAGTATTCTAGGTGAATATTTGGATATTAAAATTATACATATAGATACATATGTGAATATTAAATAATTTTTTGGCATATTTTAGGAATTTAATCATACCTTATAAAAAATAGGTGAAATTTTAAGCTAATTGGTAATTATATATATATATATATATTTAAATGACTAAAAAATACATGGTTGGAAAAATTTCTCCCTTTAAAAATATCCTAAATTCCTATCATATCTTATCCTAACCTTACAAGCACAACCTACCCTACCCTACCCTACCCTAGCTTACCAAAAGGTGTTCTACCCTACAACCAATAATACGCTATTATACTCTATATTAGCTTAGCCCAATCTAGCTTAGCCAAAAACCCTATGTTAACCTAGAATATCATATCCTACTTAAGCCTAACCTGAACCTAACCTACTTTTACCCTAAATTAGTCTAGCCTAGTCTAACATACATTGTACTACTCTAACAAGCCTGATCTTAGCATAAACTAGCCTAACAATTACTAGCAAAAATGAACTTAGATTAACTTAATCTACATTAACCTAGCCTATCCTAGCCTAACCTTTCTTAACCTAACTTACCATATCATAAAAAACCATAGCTATCCTACCCTAACATACGTTACCTTATGTTAGTCTAGCATGGCCTAACCTAACATACCTAGCCAAACCTAACCTATGAAAAACTAGCTATCCAAGCTTATCCCAACCTAGCCTATCCATGTTTACCTCATCTCAACTTACATTCTCCTAACATAACCTACCCTAGCCTAAGCTACTCTAACCTTACTCAGCCTAACCCAGCCTAACCTAGCCTACCTTTCCACATCATACCATAGTGTAGACTAACATGTTTTAATCTAGCCTAACCTAACCTATCCTTACCTAACACATTCTAGCCTAACCATATATACCTTAGCTTAAGCTAACCCAACCTACCTTAACATATCCTAAACGAGCATATCCTATAAAATCCTATCCTACCCTACCCGAAGATAACATAGCTTAACCTAACCTAACCTAAATGATCCTAACCTAATTTACCCTACCTAGTGTAACCTATCTTAACTTAACCTACCTTACCCTACCATTACATAACCTAGCCTAATTTAGGGTTTCCTAAACTATCCTAGACTATCCAAAAATTAGCCTCAACCACCCTAAAATACCCTAACCTATCATTTCCCAACCTACCTACCCTAATTTAGCCTAGCATACCCTATCCTACACTAACCTAACCTACCTTAGCATAATATAAACTAGCTTAACCTTGCCTATTTTATCCTTCCCTATCTTATCCTAGCCTATCTTAACCTTAAACTAACCCATCCTAGCCTAGTTTATTGTATCCTCAACTAGTCGATCCTAATATTGCTTAAATAACCTAACTTATCCTTGAATACCCTTACTTAACCTATCCTATATAGCATAAACTAGACTAACCTACCATATCCTACCATAACCAAGGATAACCTATCAAGGTCCACCCTTTTTGAATTTATACTAACCTAACCTATCCTGACCTAACCAATTTTAACCTAACCCTTCACAACTAGATTAACCTAACCCAACCTACCCTTGAATATATTACCCTAACCTAACATGTGCTAGCCTACCCTACCCTAACCTAGAATAACATATTATAACCTAGTCTATCCTATCCTAACCTAGCATAACATATTGTAACCTAGTGTATCCTATCCTAACCTACCCCACCCTACCCTACCATTATCTAGGCTACCTTATCATAATCTATCCTAATCTAGACTATCTTTGACTAGTCCATTCTAGCATAACCCTATCTATTCTAACTTAACCTGACCCAACCTACCCTACCATATCTTAAGCTAGCCTATTATATCATATCTTAGTCTACCTTACCTTACTTAGCCTAGCATACTCTAACATACCCTAACTTAACCTAACCTAACCTAGATTAACCTTACCTAACTTAACCTAGCATAGATTAACCTAGCTTAACCTAGCTTAACCTAACCTAGCCTAACCTACATTACACTCTCTTAACATTACCTAGCCTAGAATAACCTAACCTGGCGTAACCTACCCTAATATAACCTAAGCTAACCTACATTAACAATTCCCTACATTAGCTCACCCTAGCTTATCATAGCCTAGTTGATGTTTCTCTATCATATCCTAACATTAACTTAACCCACCCTATTCTAGCGTGTACTATCCTACTCTAACCATATACTACCTTAAAATTACCCTAAAGTAGCTAACCTACACTAACAATTCCCTACATTAGCTCACCTTAGCTTATCATAGCCTAGTTGATGTTTCTCTATGATATCCTAACATTAACTTAACCCACTCTATTCTATCATGTACTATCCTACTCTAACTATATACTACCTTAAAATTACCCTAATGTAGCTTTACGTAGCCTATCCCACCCTACCCTAACTTATCCTAACCTATGTTACCGTATCCTAACCTAATCTACCCTAAATATCCCATTATAGCCTAACATAGCTTAATCTACACTACTTGTTAAGCCCTAAATATGGGCACATTTCCCCCTATATCGTGGTTCATTACATTAGTTTGATGTCGGATTTGTTCCATTAGTATGGTTATATTAGTTATGTCGGCTTGGGTCAATTAGTTGGGATTTCACCCCATAGTCTCCTATATATAGGAAGGATACCTTTCATTTGGAGTATCTCGTCTTGTCTTGTCTTGTGTACTTAGTACATTGTATAAGGAGGTTTCCCCCTTGAAGATTCTTGTTATTCAGCTATTTTATTCAATCAAGTCTTGCAGTACTCTACCTAATATATTTCTTCCCTTTTCATACTCTTTTTGGAAATTTGCTACATAACATTTGGTATCAGAGCTCTTTCCTCAGGATTGGGTTCTGCAAAACGAGTCATCTTCGAATTTTCACTATACATTTTTTATGAAAGAATTCAGAGAGCGATATTAAAAACCCACTTTTGAAATAGGCCGAAATATCTATGGTCTGAAATTTAGGTACTGAGACATCACAGGATCAAAGATATTGGCCTAGGAATATATGATTTTTTACTAGTCCAAAAAATAGTCTAAAACAGGTGTTCTAGGGAAAAAGCTCATATATAGGGCATGCAAGGACCAAATTGAGTGAGACCAGTTGCATAAGAAATTGTACAGACTAAAGTATATGTGGTAGAATTTTCACACTCAGATCCAAAATACTGGACATTGGCAGTTCGTACAAGTTCGATCTTCTTAAAGGACCAAAAATACAAAGTGTTGGGAGATTCGCAATAACTTTCTATTGGAATATCCGAATTACATCAGAATTGCGGAATAAGAAAGAGGAAAACTAATACTACAACATGACGAATTTTCAGAACCATAGGATTCGAAATATGAATTTTACAATAGTTTCAAGCCGACCCTAAAATAGTCTTCCAATGAGGGTTTGAAAAAGGTATGCCATTTTAAATTTGAATAAATTTGAGTAGAAGGATATAATTGTGGTGAAATATAGGGTGTGATATATAATTGTATTTTTCATAACTCCACCAAAAGGAAGTGTAAAAAATCACACTCCACTCAAACCACCTGAGGAGTCATCCCCAACATACGATGAACGGGAAGGCCTATCTTTTCGAGTGTCCCAATTGGAAGAGATGATTAAAGGATCCATGAAATCAATTGATTTAGTTAATTTAGAGGGGAATTTGATGAAAAAATGGATAATAAGGTGGAATAAAAAATGAAAGGGTTGATGGAACAAATGGAAAATATTTCAATATCATACAAAATTCAAAGGATACTCCTTCACCATGTGACGAGGTGTTCCATGATAATCATGAGGATAAACATAAGGTCCATGTTGTAAGACATTCCACGAATAAGAATATTCCAAGAGGAAATGATTCTGATAATGGAAATAATGAGGGATGGTAACCAAGGGGTACCCAACTTCCCAAGATTGACATGATAAATTTTGATGGCAATGATCCAATAACATGGATTTTCCAGATGGAGTAGTTCTTTGATCTACACCAGGTTCCAACATTGCAGAAGGTAACTATTTCATCCTTATATTTAGAGCTTGATCAATTTGTATGGTACCAATAGATTTATGACCACAAAAAGGACTCTATTATATCTTGGTATATATTCACAGAAGAATTGATTGCACATTATCGGGATATAAATAGAAACACCTTCTTTATCCAACTGGTAAATCTCAAGAAAAAAGGCCTAGTTAGTGAGCAAATCAAGCAATTTCAGAATCTAAGTCTCAAAGTGAAGAATATTTCATAAGATAATTTTTTGGATATCTTTATTGGAACCTTGAAGGATCACATCCAACATAAGGTTCTCCTTTAGGAACCTAAGTCCTTGGAGCATGCATTTCGGGTGGCAAGAAAAGTTGAAAATAAAATTATGGAAACAAGGAAGTCTACCAGTTACATTTATAAAGAAGGAATTGTGGTCTCTAGTGATCCAAAACCTAGAATGTTAACACCACAAGAACTAGAGGAACAAAGAGAAAAAGGGATTTGTTACAAATGTAATAAAAAATACAGTAAGGGCCATAAGTGCACTGAGAAGAAACTATTTTACATAGATTATGAAGCAGAGGAAGAAAATGAACAAGAAGAACCAAAAGAACAGGAACTATCTCAAGATGAAGATATTGAAGATACTTCTTCTGAAGAGATTACTCCCACCATATCTTGTCATGCATTTCCTGGAATTATTACTCCTCAAACTCTCAATATCAAATGATTTATAAAAAGAAAAAGGTAACGGTGTTGATTGATTCTCGTAGTACACATAATTTCATTCAGTGTAAATTAGCAAAAGCTCTCAATTGCTTTGTATATCCTACACTGAAGTTTCAAGTAATGATTGCAGATGGAGGAACTATCAATTGCGCATGTAAATTCCATAATATAAATATTACTATGGGGTAATATATATTGAATAGTCAAATAATTGTTATTCCAATGGGTGGTGCTGATGTTGGCTTAGGAGTTCAATGGTTACAATCCTTGGGAACCGTGGCAAGAAAAGTTGAAAACAAAATTATGGAAACAAGGAAGTCTACCACTTACAACGATAAAGAAGGAATTGTGGTCTCTAGTCATCCACAACCTACAATGGTAACACCACGACAACTAGAGGAACAAAGAGAAAAAGGGATTTGTTATAGTTGTAATAGAAAATACAGTAAGGGCCATAAGTGCACTGAGAATCAACTATTTTACATAGATTGTGAAGCAGAGGAAGAAAATGAACAAGAAGAACCAAAAGAACATGAACCATCTCAATATGAATATATAGAAGATACTTCTTCTGAAGACATTACTCCCACCATATCTTTTCATGCATTACCTGGAATTAGTACTCCTCAAACTCTCAAGATCGAAGGATTTATCAAAAATAAAAAGGTAACAGTGTTGATTGATTCTGGTAGTACTCATAATTTCATTCACTATAAATTAGCAGAAGTTCTCAATTGCTTTGTATATCTAGCACTAGATTTTCAAGTAATGCTTGCAGATGGAGGAACTATCAACTACTCAAGGAAATGCCATAATATAAATATTATTATGGGGGAATATGTATTGAATAGTCCAATGATTGCTATTCCAATGGGTGGTGTTGATGTTGTCTTAGGAGTTCAATGGTTACAATCCTTGGGAACTGTGGATTTTAATTTTTAGAAGCTTTTAATGAAATTTTTATGGGAAGGAAAGGAACATGAATTACAGGGTATCACGGGGAAACCAAGCAAGGTGATAATCTCTAATGGTATGAAAAAATTGATGAAAAAAGGACATCAAGGTGTAATTGCACACTTATGCTCATTAGATGTTCAAACATATAAGCCACCTATTTCCCTTGATCTCCAAAGGATCATTAATAAGCACTCCAAGGTATTTGAATATATTCGAAAAGGTATTTTACCGATCTGATCTTTTGATCATGCTATTCACTTAATTCTAGGAATTTTTCCTCCTAACATTATACCTTATAGATACCCCTATGGACATAAGAGTGAGATTGAGCGTATGGTTGAAGAAATGTTAGAGGCTGGCATAATGAGGCCTAGCCAAAGTCCTTACTCTCCGCTAGTGGTAATGACACACGAGCCAAATGGATCATGGTGTATGTGTCCAGATTATAGATAGCTCAACAAGATCACCATTAAAGATAAGTTTCCCATTCCTGTCATTGATGAATTGCTAGATGAATTACAGGAGCAATTTTCTTCACAAAGTTGAATCTTCGTTCTGGGTATCATCAAATTAGAATGAAACATGAAGACATCCCAAAAACAACATTTAGAACTCATGAAGGTCATTATGAATTTCTAGTCATGCAATCTGGTCTTACGAATGCACCTTCCACCTTTCAAGCTTTGATGAATTTCATTTTCAAGCCTTTTCTTCGAAATTTTGTGGTAGTATTCTTCGATGATAAACTAATCTATAGCAAGTCTTGGGAAGAACATGTTCAACATGTTGACATGGTACTATAACTACTACAAGAGAAACAACTATATGAAAAACCATCCAAATTTTTCTTTGGGTTGAAGGAGGTAGAGTATTTGGGTCATATTGTATCTCATGAACGTGTCAAGGTAGACCCTAAAAAAATTAAAGCCATGATAAACTGGCCAATCCCCAAAAACCTGAAGAATATTCGAGGAGTTTTTGGTATGATAGGGTACTAACTCAAGTTTGTTTGAAATTATGGAAGAATAGCAATGCCTCTAACAACATTATTGAAGAAAGATGCATTTTATTGGACTCGATAGGCAACTCAAGATTTTGAACATCTTAAACATGCAATGTGCACAACCCTTGTATTAGCCACACCAGAATTCACAAAAACCTTTATGGTGGAATGTGATGATTTAGGAAATGGAATTGGCATTTTTATAATTCAAGAATGACACCCACTTGCTTTCACAAGTCATCGAATCAAGGGAAAGAACTTACAAAATCCCATTTATGAGAAGGAAATGTTAGCAATACTACACGCTCTTAATAAATGGTGTCCTTACCTAATAGGTAGGCACTTTATTGTCAAAACAAATCATGATAGTCTTAAATAATTATTGGAACAAAGACTATCTTTAGTAGAGAAACACAAGTGGGTAACCAAGATGTTGGGATATCACTTTGAAATCATCTATAGAAAGGGGAAACATAATGTGGTGGCATATGCACTCTCCAGAAAAGATGAAGATGTTGGGGCATTACTTTGTTCCATTTCCATTCTACAACTAGATTGGATAGTAGCAGCAAGGGAAGAATTGAAAAAATACCTATCCATATGGATGCTCATTCAAAAGCTACCGAATGATCCCATTGTATCAGATACTTTTGTGTGGAAAAATGATTCACTATGGTATAAGGATTGCTTATATTTATGCAAAAAATCCCAATTCAAGTAGAAGGTCCTTTCAAAAGTACATGCCTCTCCTATAGGTGGGCACTCAGGATTCCTGAAAAATTACCACAGGGTCAAGAAGGATTTTTTTTGGGAAGGTCTTAAATCTGATGTTCAAAGGTTCGTGGTTGAATGCTTGGTTTTCCAATAGAATAAGGGTGAAATGGTTAAGACCCCGGGACTTCTACAACCATTAGACATACCTTTCCAGCGCTGGGAGGAAGTCTCCATGGATTTTATCACAAGTCTACCCAAGTCCAAAGGAAAGAATGTTATTATGGTGGTTGTTGATAGGCTCACGAAGTATGCACACTTTTGTGCACTTTCTCACCTTTTTAATGCAAGAACAGTAGCTACAGCCTTTATGGAAACTATTCAGAAATTTCATGGAAATCTAAAGATTATTGTAAGTGACAGAGATCCAATTTTCACTGGAAAATTTTGGACTGGATTATTTTCTTGTTTGGGTACTCAATTGGCTCACAGTTAATATTATCACCCTCAATCTGATGGGAAAACTGAGATAGTGAACAAGTGTTTGGAAGGATATCTTCGTTGCTTTGCATCTGATAAACAAACACAGTGGGTGAAATAATGGTGGTACAATACTTCCTTCCATACATCATCAAAAATGTCTCCATTTATTGAACTTTATGGGTACCATCCTCCATCTATCACATCTCCCTTAAAATGAAAATATAAATTTCAAGACGTGGAATATCACATAGATCACCAGCAAGAAGTTCTCCGAATACCTAAAGACAACCTGACTATGTCAAAAAACATGATGAAACAACAAGCTGATCAACATCGCAGTGAAAGGAGTTTTGAAGAAGGGGATTGTGTATTTCTTAGGTTACAACCTTACAAGAAGATGTCTCTTAAGAAACTAAATAAGGAAAATAAATTAGCACCCAAGTATTATGTTGCATATAAAGTGTTGCAGAATATTGGTAGTATGGCTTACAAATTGGAGCTCCCTTCATCGTCAAGAGTACATCTAGTTTTCCATGTTTCTTGCTTAAAGAAGGAAACATGAGAGAAGATCCCAATTCAAGCAATATTATTGGAGCTTGATGAAGAAGGAAAATTCATATTGTAACCTGAACAAATCACCGAAACAAGGACTAAAGAGATATGAAATCGGGCTATTACTGGGGACCTCATCAAGCTAAAGAACTAACCAATGGAAGATTCGACATTGGAAGAGGAGTCCTTTATATAAAGGCATCTGTAACTAATCAAGCATTGAGGACAACACTTGTCTGAAGGGGAGGGGCATGTTAAGCCCTAAATATGGGCACATTTCCCTCGATATTGTGGTTCATTACATTAGTTTGATGTCGGCTTTGGTCCATTAGTGGTAATTATCATTAATATGGTTATATTAGTTATGTCATCTTGGGTCAGTTAGTTAGGATTTTAACTCTTAGTCTCCTATATATAGGAAGGATACCTTTCATTTGGAGTATCTCGTCTTGTCTTGTCTTGTGTACTTAGTACATTGTATAATGAGGTTTCCCCCTCAAAGAGGCTTGTTATTCAGCTATTTTCTTCAATTAAGTCATGGAGTACTCTGTCTAATCTATTTTTTCTCTTTTCATACTCTTTTTGGAAATTTGTTGCATAACACTACCTATCCTATATTAGCTTAAACTAACTTACCCTAATGCATGCTAACCTAGATTATACTAACCTACCCTATTTGGCCTAACATATGACAACTTATCCAAGCCTTACATACCGTACCCTAGTTGTTACAACGTAATTTTCCAACTTGTGAGCATCAACATTGATTGGCCTTCAGGACCCATTTTATTGACTCGGATCCACATTTTATCCTCCAGGAACACACTTTTCCCTATTTTTGTTCCTATACACTAGCTGTTCCACTATAGCCAGCATACACGCCAGTTGTTCCACTATAGCCAGTGTACACCAAGTTAAATGGTAAAAACAAATAGATAATTACTTTTGACTCCCAAAAAGTGGTCTTAGGGTGACCTTTGGCCCTCCATATACCCCGAAACGACTCCATTCGACCTTTCTCTTACCTTTGGAGAGCTATATATTGAGCTCTTATGGTGTATGGAAGGGAGTAGAAAGAGAAAGCAAGATAGCTCTAGTGGATTTTTGCCATGACTTGAGTCTACACTCATTGATCCTTGTTGTTGTGAACTCCTTATGTTCACCTACCAAACTCCTTCCATAGTTTGAGTTTGCCATTGCATGGGGGATTTAAGTGGTTGAGGCACAAGTGGAGAGACCCAGTTGTTGGTTCAGATTGGTTGCCGACAAGAGGTCGTATCATTGTACTTCTTGTTATTAATTAATGGAAATACTCATTTTCTTGTCCAATTCATGTTGTGAATGTTGTTTAAATTACATTGGGTTACATTTTCTTATGATATTATGGATTATGTTATTGATTATGCTAATATCTTTCACATATCATATGAAATTGCTTGTATTTGTTGTTGAGGATAATCTGTAGGTTCAAGTGTAGAGATTGAAAGCTCAACGAGGATCTACTTTGAACATCTGGTTGAAGGTTGGTTCTTATTCTCCATATCTTAGCATTTTCATTATAATAACATTGCATTGGGAATTGAGCTATTTTTTGGTAGTCAGTTGTCTGTTGTGGTCTACCTCGAGCCATCGGAAGTTTTCTCCATAACAGAAAAGGTGACTCCGCTGGGGAAACATCCATTTTGAGGATTTTTTAGGCATTTGTCCTTATTTTGTGTTGTTGTTTGTTGAGCTTCTGTGTCATTGACTGGCCATCAAGATTTACATTAGAAAACTAGATTTTTATGGGATGTTTGACTCTTTTTGGGTTCATTTTCCTTTCCCTGTATGTTGGTCAACCTAGTTTTGACCGCGTCTACCTGCCCTGTGTGAATTGTAGCCCGCGTCTACCCACTACTATTATTTGAATAGTCGTGTACACGTCCAGTATTGGTTGATTTTTGGCCTTGGGTTGTTGTTGGGTTGGTTCTGAGTGTTCCTGAGTCTTAGCTGGCCTGTTTCCTGACTGTTCCATGCTTTGTTTGTGACCAGAAACTCCTCTTTCTTTTTGTTTTTGAGATTTTTTATTTTTCACAATTTCTTGTTTTATAGCTCATTAGCTTGGCTGAATCTTAGTATTTGGGTTTCGCTGGGTTGTCTATTTGATATTATCTGCATTTCTTTACTGAATAGTTAGATTTTGCTTGCATTTTTTCATTTCTTTATATTGAAAAAATACAAAAACACTGTTTTGCATTTTCCTTGCATTTATAAGAGAAAATATAAAAATGTTTGCTTTATGTTCTGCATTTTGCATCAGAGTGCTTGTGATTTCATCTAGGACTTGCTTGTGCATTGCAACTTTAAAGAGATTGCATTTTATTTCAAACCATTGGATTGATTGTCATATTAGTGGGATGCATTTTATTGAATAGATGAGTCTAGTGTTTTTCGGTTGTGCATACCATTGAGTCTTATACATCATCAGTTTCACGACCATATCCTTTCAGTAATTACATCCATTAAAATCAACGCTTAATCTTAAAATTGATTAGAAAATATTTTCATTTTATAGGGTGCACCAACTAGCTTATGCTTAGAGCCTTGGAATAGATCATTGTGAGTTAACAATCCAAGATTATTGAACCAACATTATGTGTTTGACTAGGGAGTGGTGAAACCCATGGTATACATCATTGTTCTCAGGAAGCTCTACTAAAACTAGAGTTAAGCACAAGGTCACGGGAGGTTGGTTGCAGAGATAGACCTCCAATACTAGTTGAACATGGTGGGATATACTTCTAGGATTTTTTCGTGTATGGGGGCTCTTGAGGGATCTGTACCTCTTGAGTTTCAGGCTTAACTAACCTATCCTTACGACGGATCCCACCTACAATTGTCCGCCTGAGCATTGGTTATATCGTGGTGACCTTAGTTGCTTTACCTAGTTATCACATAGGGCATTCGTTGCGGTTATTCTGTGATTGTCCTAAGTCAGATAGGGGTTGGACAACACAATTTCCTGTTGTATAGGGATTTGACCCTGTGTACGCAGTGAAGTCTAGGAGCCCTTATAACTGATTATGTTACCTCCGGTTATAGTTTGGGAGTCTAAAGCCTCTCCTAGGTGAGACATACCGGCTGTAGTGTGAAGAGGTCCCTTGAGCCAGTCCTATTTGTGTGCATTTGGTAGTAGTTTCTTTAGGTGTGTGCTCTTTGATCTTTAGTTGGCCGTTAGGGGGCATTTAGTTTTTTGGAATTTTGGAGTTATCGTGGAAGAAGATCCACCTCTTTGTCAATCTCATTGTTTGGCTGGTCTACCAGTCGATGAGGTAGCACATCCTTTTTATAAGAGACGTCGGAGGATCCCCTCCGATCCTTCTGATACTTTTGAGGAACTTCAAGATTACATTATGACTTTTGCATCTGGCATGCCAGGAAGAATTCTCATGACTCGGTCGGTTGAGGTCGATGGACAGACCACTCCTCCCACTCCTAGGGAACTTGGAGAGGAAGGTTCACCCCCACAAGTCACTTTTTCAAGTTTTGGGCCATATCCACCCTCGGAGAAACCCATCTCATGATACACACACTCAGGGATTCCGATATGGGATGTCATATCTTAATGACACCACAAACCCTTCGACCACTAATCCCTTTTCAGTTGGTATTCCCAGTCTTAATTCGAATGTTACATCCAATCCGTCAGGTAGTCAAGCTAACACTAGCCTTGGAGCTGTGGACACTACTCCCACCAGGGGCAGCGCAACCTATTCTGCTCCCTCTGGGGCTGGCACAACCTTTTCTACTCCCTCCTGGGGTGGCACAACCTTTTATGCTCCCTCTGGAGGTGGTGCAACCTTTTCTGCTCCATTTCAATTTAAGTTTGGTCATGTCCATTTAGCTTCCACAGTTGTTGGGGGAGGACGAAATCCCAGGATTGCCCCTTATTTTATTGGGAACACTTCTCATAACACGACTCATATTCCACAACCTAACACACATGCTTCTATGCATATACCCATGACTATGACCACGTCTGCTAACCAACATGTCCCTCCTAAGATGGGAGGTGGGAACATACCCTATACATATGGTCATTACTCGGGTGCTCCTGCTACAACTAGCACCTATATGCCCCATAATTATGGTGGTAATCCTTCTTATAATGCAGCGGGTTCTGGCCCTTACTATAACCCTCCTCACTATGGTGCTTATAATACATATATACCTTCCTACCCTCACACGGGTCAGGGTGGAGGAAGTTATCAGCCCTATGGTCATGGTTCATATCATCCCTATGGTCCACAAGGTCAGCCTCTTTTGGGAGCCTTTAATCCAGCTTCACATCCTCAACTCTTGTTTCTTGCTCGGTTGAATCTACTAGATCTTTCGAAGCTCATGAATGATCCGATGTGTCATGATCCTTCTTGGCCTCTGGTCCCTACCAAGTTCCCTTCTGACATTCTGAAGTTTGAAGGGAAGAATGGTGAGGATCCGGGTGATCATGTTAAGACTTTTCACCTTTGGTGTTCCTCGAATTCATTAAATCACAACTCTATTTGTCTGAGACTATTTCAACACACCCTCACGGGGGTAGCCGCAAAATGGTATGTCGAGTTTCTTGGGGACACCTAGAGGAGTTTTAATGAGATAGCTTTGGTTTTTCTGGATCAATTTCAGTTTCCAGTTCGTTATGATACTAGCACTGAACTTTTATCTACCTTCCACCAGAACAAGGCCACACACATATATGATCACATTCAGGAGTGGCATCGACGGAAGAGGTTAGTGAAAGCCAACATTCCTCCAGACTTTCTCTTGGAATGGTTCCTCAAGTCGTTGCTTCCCTACATATCTAAGGATGTTTTGGTGTCCGACATCACAACTGAGGAGCAAGATATATTCAAAGCCCAGCAGCTAGATTTACTCTATGCTCAATCTGGTATCCTGTACGATATCATTCCTAATGCACCGCGCTCATGACATGAGCCCAAGCTTGTTCCTGGACCACATGCTGATGGCATTGTTGGATCCACGAGTACTCAACCCGTAGACTTGGTTACAAACCAAATGAAATTTTTTTCTACTAGCCATTCTACCCCCGGACAGGCTTACGCCTCATCCACTCCTACCGAATCGTTCAATGTCCATTCTATATAGACGGATAACCCATTAGGTAACTAGCAACCTGGTGGAAAGAAGAAGTGGAGAAATAACCATAAGGGTGGGAATAATGGGAATAGTGGAAGTAATCGAAACTATCCTAGGAAAGATAATGACAACCCTTCTCCAGACGATGAAAAATGCTGGTGGGGACCGTAAGCCGAGATGTAAGGTGAAATTCCCTTGCAAACTTTGTGGGGAGGATCACCTGACTTACTTGTGTCCTCCAATTGAAGAAACATCGAAGCATCTTGTATAGAGCCCAACTATGTTGAAAGATCCCCTTCCACATCATCAGAACATGGCTTCGAATGCTCCCATCACTGGCTATGGGACTAAAGAAACTACGGAGTCCTCTTCCCATGCTGGTGGCTACATATGTGTGAACATGGTCCAATCTCAGGTTAGTGTTGCTACTCATCAACACGATTATGGTGCACCACAACCGAATATGGGGAATGAGCCTCCTCCTCCTCCTAATACTTCTTTGCATATCGAGAAACCCACTACTATGTTGCGGATACCGAAAGGTGTTCTTAAGTGCTTGGCACACAATCCCAATGCCCAAGCCGCCCATAACTACTCTATTGTAGAAGATTTGGGTCAAACTCCATGTGCCATGTCGGCTCTGGAGGTTTTATAGGCATGTCCTTCGCAGAGGAAGACCCTTTTAGCTACTTTGGGAGTTCAGGATGAGAGTAGCCCTAGCATCATTAAATTCGACAATACTGATATCCAGCCTCGCTTTCCTTATCATGTGGATTTTCAGGTCCATGTGAGGTGCTTAGATAAGTTCGTTAAATGCACGGTGGTTGACGAAGGTGCTTCCACCTCAGTAATGTCGTTGGATTGTTGGAAATCTCTTGGCTCTCCTCCCCTATCAAAATCTATGACCATGCTAACTGCATTCGATGGTCGGTCATTTAGGCCGCATGGTATTCTCCCTTCCCTTGAGGTCCACTTGGGTGGGAAATCCATGCATATTGAAGTTGAGGTGATTAATGCGCCCATCGACTACAACCTTCTTCTAGGTAGGAATTGGATCTACACAATGAAAACGATCATATCCTCCATATTTAGAGTTATTTGCTTTCCTCATAAAGGTAGAATCGTGATGGTCAATCATATAGAATTCCCTAGTTCTAATTCTGTAGCATCTCCGGGAACTGTTGCTCCACAGATCAAAGATTCTCAACCGGCAACTGGGAACATTGGTGTAGGATTGTATCCATCCTTGACTTTATTGCACCAATTGATTTTATTGGAACCGTTTCCAATAGTGCAGCATCCTCATAAAATAATGTACCTTTTTGGACCTCGTATTTTAATGATTCATGGACTTTACCATCCACGAGTGCCCCGCCTAGAGACATTTCGCATGTTGGAATGGCTACGTCATTATCTGCAGCCGAGCTTGATTTTCAAGATATTCAACAAGCCACTGCAGAGTCGGATCTCTCTTCTTCACGGATAGGGGAAGAAGATCCCGTTATGTTTCCCACATGTGCAGTTGACCCATGTTGTTCACATGATTTCCTCGATAGTATTCTACCTTCAGATGAAATTTTTATTGAGGCCATGAATGGTAATGACAAGCCTTGGGGGGATCTCTATCATAGATCTCACTCCCCTCCTACCCTTGATGAGAAGGATGAGTCTATAATACAATCTTCCATACATTTATATTTTGATCTAGGTATAGTTTTATTTGGCCCCGGTTTGATTTCAACGTTTGATCTCCCTAGTGATGAGTCTTTGGACTCTACTATAGATCCACAAATCGGTGATCCTGTTGATTTTGATTCTAGAGTTGTCAACTCCTATGATGACGAATTTGTTCTTGCAAATTCCTTCACATCCCCCAACTTCGATCTTCACCCTGAGATTGATCATAGAAAAATTGATGGCTTTTCTACCATTGAGACTGGTATCAGATCTGTGTTTACATATGTTTTAGATATGATTTTGGTACTAATGTTTCTTGGAGACAAGATTCTTAGCTCTACCTATACTTGTTTACTGGTCCTTTTCGACATTTGGTTCGGTCATGGAAGGCATATTCAGAACCTTGCATATAGGTTTAGGCCTCCCCATTGTTATGATGCATTTGAACCTTTTTCCATCCGAGTTCATAGACACCCCCTGAGTGTCCTTATCTTGTTCATGTTCCTTGCATTATGCATAGCTTTGTTCCATGTGCTTGGAACTAGTATCGCATGTCCCTAACACTCGTCTGCTCCCATTACGAACATTCTTCCACCTTTACTTCGAGCTCATTAAAAACAGTTAGGAGGTTATGAGCATTCTTTCATATCTCCTTTGAGCTTGTTAAAAACAGTAAGGAGGTCATGAATTTACTTTTTCGAGCTCGTCAAACCTTTACGGAAAATATTTTTATAAAGTCTTTTTTTAAGCCATTGTTAGATTTTTTCAAATAAAACAATATTTCCAAGTATACTTGTCATTTTAGACTCGTTAGAGGATTTGAAGCGACATCCACTTAGGTATAATTTTACCCCTTTTCCGGACCTTCGTGTATTAATTACAAAAAGGGTATACTCTAGTCATATGTGAGTAGAAGAGTTCTCTCATTGTTTTACATTTTTTTGGGTGAGGAGACTAACTTTACGAGAAAGGACTCCCCTTTTATGTTGCATTTTGATTGCATTGCATTATCCTGCTTGTCGCTTGAGCCTTGTGCTGACTCCCGCTTACTCACTTATTATCCATGTTCCTGAGCACTTTCCCTTTCAAGCCAAGCAGAGCTTTTATTTTCCTTTCACAATTTGATGACCCTTTACCGTGAGGGAACACCCCCCGAGTGTCCACATGCTGCATATGCTTCTTTGCATTGATCATAGGTATGTTCCACTGCTTGGGACTAGTTTTCTTGTTATTTGACACTCATTCCCTCACCTCTTATACTATAAGAAATTTTATTCTTTTTCAAGCTTTCCTAATATGAAAAAGACCAAAAAAATAAAAAAACTGGAAAAGCCGGATGGGAAAATCTTTACTTCTTCTTGTTGGTAGTTGTTGTGTCACCTTTGACCACAGCATTCACTAGCACTCCATTGATTATGAGTTGGGATTATAGTAGGACCTTAGGAGCTATACTCATTTCTCAGATTTTACTCCACCGAATTGTTAAGCTTCCAGTCATTACGGAGCCCTTTGTTGATGCATCCCGCATCGCACAATGTTAGTATTTGAGGCTATGCTTCCTGAGTCTATTCATCTACTCATGCTATTGTTCAAAGGAAGTCTTGAAACCAGAGTCGGCCACTCCTCATATCTCTTGACTATTGCATGTCGACCATCCTGATTGAGTTAGTCCGTTCGTCCGAGTTCCTCCAAATATTTCAGCGTAGATGTTACCTCATGTTGGTTGATGGAGTATTCCGTAATTCCCTCCTTCTAGCGAGTTTCATTTCGTCGAATTCAACTCATTTATTCCATAATTGAGACTTAGAGACAGCTCAGTACCTTGAGGCTTGCAGTCATTAGTGTTAGGTTCTCTTGCCATCGACAGTTTTGGTAATACATCAATGTCCCCTAATTGATGGATTCATCTTAGTGTTCGACCTCAACACATCTATTCCCACTTTCATGATTGTACTCTGTGCCTTGATTCCCATTTTCATTATTGGTGGGTTATCTCGCATCTGTTAATGGTATACATCATTAACCGATAATCAGACGATGTCACATCAGGTTCGACTTCAACACCTCTATTCACTTGATGGGACTAGCACCATATATTATTTGTGTACAAGACCCTAGACGTTAGTAGCATTCAGTATGCTGCTCTTGATTGTGACTATACTTATGAGAGCTAATTTCTCATACATCAGCAATTTGTACCTCTAGTATTGCACCAGTTGTTAACTTTTCAACAGGATACCATATCTTACTGTATGAATCATGGCTATGACCACTTATGACATGTATCCACTATATACTACCTATCATGGCCATTGTATCCGATTGTTGTATCGTTTCAACATGTATTTAGAGATATTGTTGTATTATGATGAGTGAGCTACTCTCTCCATTTGTGTCTCCATCACTCCACTTCTGAGATTTATAATGTATTTCGGTAATCGTAGTACCTTCTCTGACCTCACACATTAGGGGGCATCTGTTACAATGTAATTTTCCACCTTGTGAGCATCAGCATTGATTGGCCTCCAGGATCCATTTTATTGACTCATATCAACATTTTATCCTCCAGGAACACACTTTTCCCTATTTTTGTTCCTATACACTAGTTATTCCACTATAGCCAGCATACATGCAGCTTGTTTCACTATAGCTAGTGTACACCAAGTTAAATGGTAAAAACCAATAGATAAGTACTTTTTACTCCCTAAAGGCGGTATTAGGGTGACCTTAGGCTCTCCATATACCCCAAAACGACTCGATTTGACCTTTCACTTACCTTTGGAAGGCTATACATTGAGCTCTTATGGTGTATGGAAGGGAGGATAAAGAGAAAGCAAGATAACTCTAGTGTATTTTTTCCATGACTTGAGTCTACACTCATTGATCCTTGTTGTTGTGAACTCCTTATGTTCAACTACCAAACTCCTTCCATAGTTTTGGTTTGCCATTGCATGGGGGATTGAAGTCTTGGAGGCACAAGTGGAGAGACCCAATTCTTGGTTCAGATTGGTTGCCAGCAAGAGGTCGTATCATTGTACTTCTTGTTATTAATTAATGGAAATACTCATTTTCTTGTCCAATTGATGTTGTGAATGTTGTTTAAATTACATTGGGTTACATTTTCTTATGATATCATGGATTATGTTATTGATTATGCTAATATATTTCACATATCATATGCACTTGCTTGTATTTGTTGTTGAGGATAATCTGCAGGTTCAAGTGTAGAGATTGAAATCTCAATGGGGATCTACTTCGAACATCTGGTTGAAGGTTGGTTCTTATTCTCCATATCTTAGCATTTTCATTATAATAACATTGCATTGGGAATTGAATTATTTTCTGGTAGTCAGCTGTCTATTGTGGTATGCCATGATCCATAGGAAGTTTTCTCCGTAACACTATTTTAATCTAACCTAACCTACCTACCATAACCTAGCTTAACCTAAGTTAACCTACCCTAACTTAACCTAACCTAACCTACCCTACCTTAGCTTACCCAAGCATAAACTAGACTACTCTAACCCTTCTTATAGTATCCTAATGTTACCTAACCAAAAATACCCTAGCCTAACCTAGACTAACCTACACTAACTTAGCCTAGCCTAACTCTATCCTACCTTACCTTACCCTAACCTAGTCTATGATACCTTAACATAGATTGGCCTATATAAAACTTAACCAACACTAACGTATGCTAACCCAGATGTCTTATCCTTACCGAACCTAACCTATTGTGGCCAACCTTAGGATACAATAACCTAAAATGCCATATCTTAGCCTAACATGGCCTTTCCTAACCAATCCCATTCTACACTAACTCTGTTTATTCTAGACTAACCTAACCCATATCTACATAACATATCTTAACCTATCCTATCGTATCTTATCCTATCTTATCATATTATTTCCTAGCATACCTTACCCAAACTTTCCCTAACATAAACTAAGTTAGTCTAGCCTATGTTTTACTAGCCCATTCTACCCTAACCCTAACTAGCCTAAATTAACCTATCCCACTGTACCCTACCTTATCCTAAACTAGCCTATCATATAATATCTTGGCCTACCATAGCCTACTTAGCCTAGCATACCCTAACATACACTAACCTAACCTAACTTAACCAAGATTAACCTAACCTAACCTACCATAAATTAACCTAGCCTAATGTAGCTTAACGTAACCTAGCCTAACCTACCCTACACTCTCTTAACCTAACCTAGCTTATACTTTGTTGACATACTCTAACCTACCCTAACATATCCTAACATCACCTAGACTAACCTACACTAGCAATTCCCTACATTAGCTCACCCTAACTTAGCCTATCCTAATCTAGGATTCTCTATCCTATCATAACACAAACCTAACCCACCCTATCCTAGCGTATATTATTCTACTCCAACCTTACCCTACCTTTTAACTGTGAAATTGAAGCACAACAGATCTAATTGAACAAGAAAATCAATTACAACAGATGCATAAAGAATAATATGTGTAAACTATGTAAGAGAATTCCAATAATGCTCTACTGAACTCAGAAGTAGAATACAATACAATGTGTAGTCAAAATGATTGAATGATTGGAATTAACCAAGGAGATCATTCAAATAGCCTGCATGGAATAGCTTGGATCCACTAGGAGTCCTCATCATCAGATCAGTGTAGTCATCAATGCACAAGTAATGGTAAACCAAGTGTAAAACTGAGTCTAACTGAATGTGGTAGGTGTAACACACGCATGGTGCACTAACGTAGTGAAAGAGGCTCAAAGGAGGGCACATGAGTGTAGTGCTCTGGTTTTTACAGCAGAGCACTGTGTAAAATTTCAGGTTTAATTTTCTACGTTTTAACTTTACCAGTTTATGGAAGTAAATTTTTAAGAATTACTATGTGCCTAAATAATATTTGGTGTACTGTCGTATTTTCTTTTATCACCTTACTGTTGAGCCCAGAATTGGCCCTTTTTGACCATCATTTATCATCTTCCCTTCCCTTGTCTTACACCAATTACCTTGGCAATTCAACTTATTGTCCTTATCTATTCCCCAAATTACCAAGGTATGGCCGATTATTGTTTTATTGTGTTAATACTTATGATTGTGATGATTAAAGCTGTACATCTCTTAATCTGTGCTAACATGATGCGATTTATGAAGGTAGTAAGACAATAGACTGTAGGAAGATCGGAGCTGAACAAGTCATGAAGGAACGTTCATCGCTTGTGGAAGGTTCTTTGGGGCTCAAATCGTCAATCAAGGCACAGTCGTGGCAGGGCAGCTGTAACAGAAGAACTATCTTAAGTATGTCGCTGCTCAAATCCAGCTGTGAGCTGGAAGGACCGTCACTCTTGGGACAATTTATACTTCTCTCATATTTCAGTTCTGCCACGCATTGTAACAGCTAGATTATTTAGGGCGCCTGAAGATCAGAGATCTTCATGGCTGCCCAATTATAGGTTTAGATGTTGCAATTGTATGTATAAGTATGGGGAATTGCCTCGACTAAGGGGTTGGACAACAATTAATTAATTTATCTTGTATTAGCAGTCGAGCCGAACTTGTGTACTCATCCTTCTGTTAATATATGGAGTTGCTTCTGAGTTAAAGAGAGTGTTGTTCAACCAGCGTCCCTGTGTGAAGACTGGGCCCGTCTTCCACAGAGATTGCTGTGTTAATTTAGGATTTCATCTTTCTTGTTGTGTGATGCTTGATCTTTCTTTTGTACGCAGCAGCAACATTCCTTGTGTGGATTTCTCAGTAAATGATTTATTCGTGAGATTGGTGAATGGTATCGAATAACAGTCGACTGAGTTAGGTTCGTTTTATATATTTCAATTTCTGTTCACACTGCTGTGTTCATTCTACAGCTGAAACGTAATCCCAGGAGCTCTTACAAATTGGCTTTCCTGTTATGTGTTGATTGATTTATATTTTGCAATCCAGTTTCTTAGAACAGTTGCTTTAATCTCTTTTATCAAATTCTAGAGTAATGTTCAGGTCATGCTTTATGATTCCCAGCTTGATTAAATTAGACAGTTGATTATTTTAGAATGCAATTGAGATTTCCTTCCTGCAATCGTTGATTAGATCTGATATTAATTCTGCTTGATACATAATAGAAAAGGGTTGTAGTATAGCAGTTAGAAGGCAATTGGGATTGCATAGATTCTTGGGATGAACATGGATTATAGAAGATAAAAGTATTCACTTCTAATGGTTTTGTGTTTAAGCATATATTGTGCACTTGTCCTTTGAAATAAAAAGACTTTCTCGGGTTGACAATAAATTTCATACGCTCTGTGTGTTTGATATTTAATTATCTGCAATTAGAGTGCTTGACACTTACATTCGTAATTTAAAATAGACAAACATACCAATATTTTCTTTCCAACAATCGTGTTCTAGCATAAGAATATGTTTCACAACTCAGTAAATCAGTAAATAGCAGTAAATCAGTAAATAGCAGTAAATCAGTAAATAGCAAGTGATGCATGTTTATAGTAAGTTTAAGCATAATAGTAAATAACGGAAATTACCTGATATTGATGCTAACCGTAAGTTGTAGCAGGTTGTATAACCCCTTAGACAGCCAAACTGAAGTGTCCACCCTACCGACCAGCTATAATCTTGCTGTCCCTTGGAAATCAAAGGATTTCCAAGCCCCCGAGCCCACAATCTGATAATCCCGAGAGCAGTCTTTCCTTCTGTTCTCAAAATCTTTCTTCTCCCAACTTTCTATTCTCCCAACTTCTGTTCTTCCCTCAATCAAAAAAACCTCCTCAACCTTCAACCTTCTCCCCCTCTATATACATGTCCATCCTCGAGAAGACCTTGGGCTTACTCCACCGCCCCAAACTCCCCCTCTCGAGCCCCTCAAACCTTTACTCCTTTCCCTAGTTCATTCATCCACGTCTCATTATAAAAATGTATAATTAATTACTCTTATGGAAAATTCATTTGGTTTTGGATTGACGGTCGTAATTATTTATTACGGTGGGAATTATCACCCCAAGGTTATCCATTCGGGACAAGTTTCATTAAATACAAGTCTATCCGCCATCCTTGATATTTTAGTGTTATTAATGTAATTAATAAAATATTATATAATTAGTTGCCCCCTTGTCAACTTGGACATGATGTGTCTTAATGATCCACCTTATCCGTCGAGACCACTTATCTTGAGGTTTAAAGTCCAAGATTAACATCGAATAATTAAATAACCATTTTCCATCACATCACGTTCATTCCAAAAATGATTATCCTATTATGGCTAACTTTTGAAATGGAATTAATCACACAATATTAATTTATAAATCAATATTTTAAATCTTACTTATATTGCAATTGTTACGATAGGGATATAAATGTTGCTGGAATATTATTAATTAATTAATAATAATAATTAGATCACCATTTAATAATAATAAAAGGTGAATTAATCATAGTATTCTTAATTATTTGTTTATCACATGAGTACCCTATCATCAACATAGCATCCTTGTTCTTATAAACAACGCACTTGTGAGGGCTTAAACAATTTTATTAATTAATTAGACACTATCATTACCGTATTCACAACAGTTCTCCTATGACAATGTTAACTGACGACACTTGTCTTAGTTTATTATTACAATGTTTTCATATAATTACTAATTCACTTATTTACACATTGACAACCTAACCATTCATTACCTAAGTTGATTGATGTATCCTTAACTGAGTTATCTATGACTTTTATACTACTATTCAAGCATGACAAGTATGTTATACACCAGTAATATTGTACACGTACAAGGTGCGCATGCATGGCCAGTGTATGCACATGTCGGACATGTACTATAAACAAACCCCATTCCGCCTATGCATACTTGCTAACTAATAATAGTATCTACCCCCATGCAGAAGAGCAAGCATAATATATAGTATAATTACTTTAACATCCTCGGTTATTTAACAGTTAACCCTTTACGATTTAACATCATTGTCTTTATGTTTACATTAGTTTAATCAATCAAGTACAGGAAGGGTGCCTACTTCCACTAACTCGGAATCAAGGAATACTAAACCCCCAACAGTACTAACTAACACATCCTCCCATCATAACCTACGTCCAGCATCCTCCCTATCCTTCCTCTGCTAGTACAACAGTGGATGTCGGACTCACCGATCTGACCACATAGAACTTGAGAGTGATAGCGTCGGCTGAACAGCGGACCTATCCTCCCCTAGCAGGCATCCGACAATCGTCATCACAACAACATGGGGAGCGTGTCTCAGCACGGCCCTCCCACGACCTCGGGTCTCATGGAAATATAGGGTGGGAAACACATCGATCCCTCTCAACATACTGGGCCTACGCCCTTATCAACTCATACTTGCTGCTATCGGGATTATCAGTTTGTGTTATCGTATCCTCATTTTAGCTGCTAAGGTTTGCTGTATGCACATGTTTTTCCTTTCCAATATATATCAAATCAAGTAACTGGCTATCCCATAGCCCTTGTGTCCTGTAGGTTAGTATTTTGCAAAATATAATTTATAGAAAGCATTTTCCATTGATCGCCAATTGATCCATGTTATCATTTTATTTCATGTAACCTTTCAGCTCATCATAGATACATATAACATTTCAATAATTCACATAAGAAGATGGTATCCACGTACCGAATCATATATTTCACATTTCATTAAATGAAAACATATAAACATATACTGAAATCGTAAAATAAGGAAATCATATGATAATCATGACATCATAATCGCATAACATAGTAACATCATAATCATGGTGAAATCATAAAACAGAGTAACATCATATAACGAGGTCCAATATAGTTTACTCAGTCGAGCTGAGTTCGACAAAATATATAAGAAGTAAAGTATGGTGTGTCTAACTAATAAATATGCCGAATCAAAATATGGGCATTACATACACCCACCCTTCGGGAAACTTCGTCCCGAAGTTATGGTCAAAATAGTGAGGGAAAATCTCGACGCATGGTCTCTGCGTCCTCCCAGGTAGCAGACCCGGGGCTATACTTGTCCCATTGGACCTTAACTTGGTCCACATGGCGAGTACGGAGCTGTCGAACCCTACGATCAAGTATACGTAATGGTTCGACCCTGAAGGTTCCCTCGTCCGAGACCTGCAATTCCTTCCAATGAATTTTGTGAGTCTCATCAGCTATGTAATGTCGTCATACAGAAACATGAAATACATTATGAGTTTTATGCAAGTGGGGTGGCAGCGCGAGACGATAAGCAACTGGTCTGATTTTCTCAAGAATTTCAAATGGACCTATAAAGCGAGGTGACAACTTGGTACCCTTCCCAAACCGAATGGTACTTTTATTTGGTCTGATGCGAATAAATACACGATCCCCTACTCCATAAGTTCTATCTGATCTGTGTGCATCAGCGTAACTCTTTTGCCTATCCTGTGCTTCCTTCAGCCGCTGCCTAATCTGTATCACTTGCTCCTCCATTTCCTGAATCAATTCAGGCACAATTAAAACTCGATCCTCTAACCTGTCCCAACTGAGTGGTGTCCTGCACGGCCTCCCATACAATGCCTGATATGGCGGCATACCAATGGAGCTGTGATGACTATTGTTGTATGCAAACTCCACTAAAGGAAGATATTTCTCCCACTGTGTCTGCTGATCCATAACATACATCCTAAGCATGTCCTCCATCACTTGATTCACCCTCTCAGTCTGTCCATCTGTCTCGGGGTGATAAGCTGAGCTTAAGTTCAACTGTGTCCCTAATGCTGACTGCATGCTTGTCCAAAATCTGGAGGTGAACTTAGGGTCTCTGTCAGAGATTATCTTTTTAGGAACTCCATGAAGACGTACAATCTCATTTATGAATACCCTTGCCACATCTGTCACATCATAGGTGTCTCTAACTGGAATGAAGTGAGCACTTTTGGTCAGTTTGTCAACTACCACCAAAATAGCATTATGTCTCAGAGATGTGAGTGGTAATCCTACAACGAAGTCCATGGAAATGACTTCCCATTTAGTCATAGGAATATCATGCGGTTGTAGGAGACCGGCTGGGTGACGATGATCTGCCTTCACTTGTTGACACTCAAGGCACTTCGAAACAAATTCCACTACATCCATCTTCATACCTGGCCAAAAGAAGAGTTGTTTCATGTCAGCATACATCTTCTTCACTCCTGGGTGGGCACAGTAATGTGATCTATGGGCCTCTCTAAGGATTGTTTTCCTGATATCACCTTCCTTAGGAACATACATCCTTCCCTGATACCGCAACAACCCATCTTCCTCAAGATGGTACCCATCATACTTCAATTCCCGTTTCTTTCCATTCTGAATAGCTGAGGTTACTTTTAGATACCAACTATCGCCCAATAGTTGTCCTAGTACCCTTTCCCTCAAGTCAACCTTCAAGGGAATTAAGGAGAAAAGTCTCGGCCTTCGGCTTAGAGCGTTTGCCACCACATTCTCCTTTCCTTTGATGTAAGAGATACCAAAGTCATACTCACTCATGAACTCACTCCATCGCCTTTGCCTAGCATTCAAATCCCTTTGGGTAAATATGTACTGCAAGCTCTGATGGTCTGTTTTAAGGGTGAAGCTTCTACCAACTAGGTAGTGCCTCCATAATTTTAGTGCCAACATTACTGCTGCCAATTCTAGATCATGCGTGGCATACTGCTCCTCATGAGGTTTCAACTTTCGAGATGCATAAGCTATTACCCCACCTTCCTGCATCAACACCGCTCCTAATCCTTGCTTCGAGGCATCGGTGCATACCATGAAATATTTATCCATGTCTGGTACCCGCAGGATCGGTGCACTTGTCAACAATATTTTTAACTCTGTAAAAGCGGCATCGCATTCATCGGTCCATTCATACCGGATTCCCTTGCGTTGCAAGGTGGTAATAGGTTTTGCAATTTTAGAAAATCCTTCCACAAACCTCCGGTAATAGCCTGCTAACCCCATGAAGCTGCGCACCTCATGAGCATTCCTTGGAATTGGCCAATCTTCAATGGCCTTTACCTTTTCTGGGTCTACAGAAATCCCGTCACCTGAGATGATGTGCCCCAAGTAGTGAATCTCTTTTTGGAAGAAGGAACACTTTGACAATTTACCATAAAGTTTATGTTCCCTTAAGCACGTCAAGACTAACCGCAAGTGTTCCTCGTGCTCCTTCTCATTCTTAGAATAGATAAGAATATCATCTAAGAAGACCTGAACAAAGTGGTCCAAGTATTTTCGGAAGACACCATTCATGAGGCTCATGAATACAGCTGGAGCATTGGTCAAACCAAATGGTACCACTACAAACTCGTAATGCCCAAATCGAGTTCGAAAGGCAGTCTTAGGAATGTCACCTTCCTTGATCCTCAACTGGTGATACCCTGATCGTAAATCAATTTTTGAGAAGACTGACGCACCTTTCATTTGATCAAAGAGGTCAGCAATTCTTGGTATGGGATACCTGTTCTTCACGGTGACCTTGTTCAAATCTCTGTAATCTATGCACAGTCGCAGAGATCCATCCTTCTTCTTAACGAAGATCACTGGTGCTCCCCACGGTGAGATACTGGGTCTAATCAGTCCCAAATCTAGCAACTCTTTTAACTGGATCTGTAACTCACGGAGCTCTGGAGTTGTCATTCTATAAGGAGTTTTTGAGATAGGTTCTGCACCAGGTTTTAGTTCGATTGTGAAATCGAGCTCTCTTTCTGGAGGTAGTCCTGGTAATTCCTTCGGAAATACATCCTTGAAATCATAAAGTACTAGGTAAGAATTCAAGGAAGGTCCTTTACTATCGCTCACGGCCTCCACTACGAACAACTGGCATCCTTGTCTTAGGCACCGCTTAGCTTTCACCATAGAGATGAAACGGAGGGATACCTTCCTCTTCAAGCCTTGGATTTGAATTGTCCTTCCCTCGTCATCGAGGCACAACACCATCTTCGCATAGCAATCTATGAAAGCTCTATGGTCTTCTAACCAATCCATGCCAATAATGAGGTCATAAGTCCCCAAATTGGTGACATAAGCATCCAACTTAGTGGTGCAAACTCCTAAGTCAACCCCACAACCTCTCACTTTAAGACCTACTGGTTGCTTAGTTCCTGAAGCCATTTCAACCAGTTTGAAATCATCGTGCTCGTAGGCTGCCAACCCACATTTATCTAATGCAAATGGTGAAATAAAACTATCAGTTGCTCCTGGATCAAACAAAATTTTAAGTTTGACATTGTTTACATTACCAGTGGATTCTACTACGGTAGACTGATGTTCTGCCTGGTGGTTATGCACCGCTGCATGAATCCGATGACTGTTACCCGAACTATCCATGGGTGCCTTTCCTTCCCTGTGCCTGCTGCTTGACTGACCCTTGGGACAGTCTCACTGGAAATGAGGACCTCCGCATCCCCAACAAGAGAGATTGGGAGGGGCTTGCCTGTTGCTCGAAGGAATCCTCTGAGATGAGTTCCTTCCCCTGGTTCCTCTAAAACCCCTTGCTCCTCTATAGGAACTTCCCTGTGTACGTCCCTGGCTTTGGTGGGTTGCGGACGATGCCTGCGAGATTGAGTTAACTGAAGTATTACCCCTCGGTGTGAACTGGTTACCATAAGGAGGAGGTCTAGATTGTCCTCCCCTGAAGTAAGGACGTGATGCCTTCCCTGAAACATACTGATTGGTTCCTGTCAACTTACTGCCCCCTTTTCCATCTGACATATCAGCTGCATAACGAGCATACTCAACTGCCATGGCAACTGAAGTTGGCTTCCACATCCGCACAGCAGCTCTAATCTTGTAGTTAAGTCCATACACAAAACGCTCTACCTGACAATCATCTGCATCAAGGTAAGGAACATATTTTACCAGTTCCATAAACCGAGATTCATACTCCTCCACTGTCTTGTCTCCCTGTACTAAGGCATGGAGTGCACCTGCCTGTTCTTCCTTGTAATAATTTGGTAAATACTTCATGTGGAACCTTTCCTCGAACAGTTCCCAAGAAGTTGTAAGAGGAGTAAGGTGCAACTGCTTCTCGAGATCTGACCACCAATTCAAAGCATCACGTTTAAGCTGAAAGACGGCCATCCTAGCCTTGGAACTAGATGTGTACTCATTCAATGCGAAGCATCTCTTCATGCCTTCCAGCCATGCCTCTGCATGCTTACCGGGTCGTCCTCCTGAAAACTCTGGAACTTTTATCTTTTGTAACTCCCTCGATATGTCCTGAAGCGGTTCCAGTCTTGGGCCATGTGCCCTTTCAGAGTTCTCTCGACTCACTTGAGTGGTTTCCACCTCGACGGCCCTTTCCGACTGCCTGTTCATCGTAGTCATAATAGCCTCCAATGACCTCATTATGATCTGCATTTCTGGTGTGGAGGTTTTTTGTGGCGGTGTTGGCGGTGGCGGAGGTGGTGGTGACGGTGGTCGACCTTGACCCCGACCTCGACCTCTGCGTGTTGTCACCATGATATTCCCTGAGTTCATGGAGTAAAACATCACATCGTTTAGTTTCTAAGGAGCGTGTTAGTTGATCTTCAAATAGATGTTTTTCAGAAAAAAAAAATAAGCTATAGCTCACTGCATTTTAATGAGGCCATCCGACACTAAATCTACTAAAGATTCCTACGTAAACTCCAACCTCGATTTGCAAATTTCAAATGGATATTTGGAATAACATTCTATTCGGCATCAACCCTGACATTTATTTAATTTTTAAACGTTTAGGGTTTAACCTTTATTAATCTCATAATCATTAACCTTATTTTATAGGTTTAATCATCAATCTCAATATAATTAACCTTATAATTTTAAAGTCCATGATGAACTCTTTAATTAAAGTTTTATGAGTAACTTTATACCTTTAATATTAAATTTTAATTCTTCACAAAACTTAGGTTATACACTATATAAATGTATACCAAATTAAATTAAATAAAATGATGCTAACACTATATAAATATATATATACGAAATTAAATTTAAATAAAGCAACGCTAACACTATATAAACGTATACAAAATTTAATTAATTTTTAAATAAAATGATACTAACACTATATAAATATATATACGAAATTTGCCAAAACTAGGTTATAACATTAAAACTAAATTTAAATAAAATAAATAAAAATAAATAAGGAAAATTTACTCGACCGCTTAGCCCTTTTCACTCGACTCTCGGCTAAGCAAAAGGTATGGCCACGCGTCTCTTCGTGTCAGTTCACCGCCATGCAAGAGCGAGTGTGCATGAAGGACACGCGGTCTCTCCATGCAACCCACCGCCCTCGGAAGGTGGGGGAAACCCTAAATAGGGTCAATCCCCAAGACGCGGCCATTTCTGCCCCTCTTTTCCATAGCTGTTCCGCTCTGCAACCATCAGCGAGCGCGACTCCATGGCCGGGGATACAAGGTTTGGTGTATGTCGGCGAGATATGTGCCTGAAGGAGAGGGTGCGAACAGTTCATGAGTTTCTTTGGTTTGCATTTGCCTTGCACCTGCAATGATTTCATCGAGGACCAGAATTCTGGGGTTGAGAATATATGTGTGCAGGCAGCTTTGGTGGAATGCCCCAGTAGAATGATTTCCACCATAGGGAGCTCCGTTCTTCACAAGTTTCCATTTGAGGCAATTTACACTCACGAGGGAAGTTGTTCATCCTCCACTGTGAATACACGAATGGTGAATAATGAATCTATTGGTGGGCCATTTGATCGATCTCCGGCTGGCCGAACGATCCTCAGCAGTGATCCTTGCCACTGGAATTCAGTTGGTCCTGAAGACTGGCAATCGTTAAATCGGAGGGCTAGTGTGGAGATTCAGGATACGCAAACGGAAATTACTGAGGTCGAGAGTGATTGTTGCAGCTGTCATGCAGTTGAAGAAAGCAAGGTGTGTTGTCAGCAAGGGAGATGTCCTCGTTGCTTTTGCAATTCATTTCACAATAATGGCAACTGTAGATGGTCATCCAAATGTAAAGTCAACCAGGGGACATTGCACAACAGGGAAGCCAATTCATCTGGCCTACATGGGGTTGAACAAAACACTGTTATTGGGGAAGGTGCTACTAGATATTTTGAAGACGGGATGTCGATAAACGAGCTTCCAGGTGTATCTGATGCCCGTGCTACATCTACAGAGAAAAGAGATTTAATATCAGAGGATTGGTGTCAACCAGAAAGGACTTTATCCTTGATTGACCTTGATGGGCTGGTAAATTCAGGAGAAGAGAACGAAGCAATTAGAGCAGAAAGGGAAGCACAGAAGGCTCTTTACCTAGAACTGGAAAAAGAGAGGAGCGCTGCTGCAACTGCTGCAGAAGAAACCATGGCCATGATATCGCGTCTTCAAAAGGAGAAGGCTTCTATTGAGATGGAAGCACGCCAATTCAAGAGAATGGCCGAAGAGAAATCAGTATATGATGAAGAAGCAATTGAAATTCTCAAGGAGATGGAGTGCGACTGGTAATGCTCTTATGTGAGCCTGACGAATGCTCTTATGTGATCCTGACGCTTGAAGGTTGCATGCCATTCGTGAGCAGCTGTTGTGGATCTGCCAGGGGTCGATACTTTGGGGTTCGAAACAAAATTTAAGAGCAACAAAATGAAGGTGAAGCCATTCGGCGAACTCTGCACACGGTAACCTGGTGAATGCGGGGCCTCGTTGGACATGCCCTATGGGCGCATGCCTCTTATGTGTTGTGCTCGGGCTGGGTCCATTTTGGTAACTACTGGGCGACTTCACACTGGAAGTTGTAGCGTTGGAGAGGGTGGGAGTTTAGAGGTAGATCTCTGAGACGTGATGGATCCCTGCGAAACACACTTGATCGATGTGCTTTTCTTTCGACGGATTGGTTATGTGCCTCGATCTGGAGGAGCTCAGATCTGGAGTTTAAGGTACATCCTACAGCTCTCGTTTCGAACTGAAGGCGAATGCTTGAAATTTTAGAGTTTCCGAGAGGTCGCTATGTGACTAAGATCTCTGGATAGCTGGTAAGTCGAAAGACCCTGTGTTTATATTTCTTTCTACTTACTGGAAGATATGTGATTTTCGTGAAGCTATGAATGCGTTTGGGAAGGATAGTTTTATATTAATATATCTGCCAGCCAAAGCGAAGCTCTTAGTTTGGTTGAAATTTTATAAAGTTAACCCATTTACATATACTGTATTGAAACCAGATAGGTATGCTTGGAAATCATTTTATTGCTGAGATTCTCTTTTCGATTCATTTAAATTTAGAAGACATTCTGAAAGATTTGGGAAACTATCCTTAAAAAAACTCGATATCGGCTTTTTGTTCCCACATCAATCTCGCCGTTGTGGATCTCGACCCTGGCGATATACCATCAATCTTTTGTTGTATGCTGCCTGCCTTTTCTTATTTTATTTCGTTACTACTGAGATTTCTAGGATCGAATTGCATGTATTTATACATTCTATTATATTATGATGTTACCCATGTTGGCTATGTGTGTTTGGAGAAGAGAAAAAAAAACAAAACGGTTGAGGTATAATTATTATTTAAGTAAGTGGATAATAATGCGGAAATTTACATTCAGAATGATAGAATTATAATCGTATTGACTCCTGCACAATACGAACCTTGGTTACCTGTTTAGCTTCAAATTATCATAGTATGTAGTTTACACATTGGGTTTTGACTTCTTACTATATATATATATATATATATATATATATATATATATTTTAATGTAATTGTTGTTATCGTTGTGCAGGTACCTTGAAGGATGACTATGGCTGGAGGTCAAGTAGGTAAACTATCAAGTAAATTTTCTAGGTGAAGCATGAATAGGCCTGTAGGTTCAAGAGTCTGAACAAAGGCTCTGATACCATCTGTAGTGCTCTGGTTTTTACAGCAGAGCACTGTGTAAAATTTCAGGTTTAATTTTCTACGTTTTAACTTTACCAGTTTATGGAAGTAAATTTCTAAGAATTACTATGTGCCTAAATAATATTTGGTGTACTGTCGTGTTTTCTTTTATCACCTTACATTCGTAATTTAAAATAGACAAACATACCAATATTTTCTTTCCAACAATCATGTTCTAGCATAAGAATATGTTTCACAACTCAGTAAATCAGTAAATAGCAGTAAATCAGTAAATAGCAAGTGATGCATGTTTACAGTAAGTTTAAGCATAATAGTAAATAACGGAAATTACCTGATACTGATGCTAACCGTAAGTTGTAGCAGGTTGTATAACCCCTTAGACAGCCAAACTGAAGTGTCCACCCTACCGACCAGCTATAATCTTGCTGGCCCTTGGAAATCAAAGGATTTCCAAGCCCCCGAGCCCACAATCTGATAATCCCAAGAGCAGTCTTTCCTTCTGTTCTCAAAATCTTTCTTCTCCCAACTTTCTGTTCTCCCAACTTCTGTTCTTCCCTCAATCAAAAAAACCTCCTCAACCTTCAACCTTCTCCCCCTCTATATACATGTCCATCCTCGAGAAGACCTTGGGCTTACTCCACCGCCCCAAACTCCCCCTCTCGAGCCCCTCAAACCTTTACTCCTTTCCCTAGTTCATTCATCCACGTCTCATTATAAAAATGTATAATTAATTACTCTTATGGAAAATTCATTTGGTTTTGGATTGACGGTCGTAATTATTTATTACGGTGGGAATTATCACCCCAAGGTTATCCATTCGGGACAAGTTTCATTAAATACAAGTCTATCCGCCATCCTTGATATTTTAGTGTTATTAATGTAATTAATAAAATATTATATAATTAGTTGCCCCCTTGTCAACTTGGACATGATGTGTCTTAATGATCCACCTTATCCGTCGAGACCACTTATCTTGAGGTTTAAAGTCCAAGATTAACATAGAATAATTAAATAACCATTTTCCATCACATCACGTTCATTCCAAAAATGATTATCCTATTATGGCTAACTTTTGAAATGGAATTAATCACACAATATTAATTTATAAATCAATATTTTAAATCTTACTTATATTGCAATTGTTACGATAGGGATATAAATGTTGCTGGAATATTATTAATTAATTAATAATAATAATTAGATCACCATTTAATAATAATAAAAGGTGAATTAATCATAGTATTCTTAATTATTTGTTTATCACATGAGTACCCTATCATCAACATAGCATCCTTGTTCTTATAAACAACGCACTTGTGAGGGCTTAAACAATTTTATTAATTAATTAGACACTATCATTACCCTATTCACAAGAGTTCTCCTATGACAATGTTAACTGACGACACTTGTCTTAGTTTATTATTACAATGTTTTCATATAATTACTAATTTACTTATTTACACATTGACAACCTAACCATTCATTACCTAAGTTGATTGATGTATCCTTAACTGAGTTATCTATGACTTTTATACTACTATTCAAGCATGACAAGTATGTTATACACCAGTAATATTGTACACGTACAAGGTGCGCATGCATGGCCAGTGTATGCACATGTCGGACATGTACTATAAACAAACCCCATTCCGCCTATGCATACTTGCTAACTAATAATAGTATCTACCCCCATGCAGAAGAGCAAGCATAATATATAGTATAATTACTTTAACATCCTCGGTTATTTAACAGTTAACCCTTTACGATTTAACATCATTGTCTTTATGTTTACATTAGTTTAATCAATCAAGTACAGGAAGGGTGCCTACTTCCACTAACTCGGAATCAAGGAATACTAAACCCCCAACAGTACTAACTAACACATCCTCCCATCATAACCTACGTCCAGCATCCTCCCTATCCTTCCTCTGCTAGTACAACAGTGGATGTCGGACTCACCGATCTGACCACATAGAACTTGAGAGCGATAGCGTCGGCTGAACAGCGGACCTATCCTCCCCTAGCAGGCATCCGACAATCGTCATCACAACAACATGGGGAGCGTGTCTCAGCACGGCCCTCCCATGACCTCGGGTCTCATGGAAATATAGGGTGGGAAACACATCCATCCCTCTCAACATACTGGGCCTACGCCCTTATCAACTCATACTTGCTGCTATCGGGATTATCAGTTTGTGTTATCGTATCCTCATTTTAGCTGCTAAGGTTTGCTGTATGCACATGTTTTTCCTTTCCAATATATATCAGATCAAGTAACTGGCTATCCCATAGCCCTTGTGTCCTGTAGGTTAGTATTTTGCAAAATATAATTTATAGAAAGCATTTTCCATTGATCGCCAATTGATCCATGTTATCATTTTATTTCATGTAACCTTTCAGCTCATCATAGATACATATAACATTTCAATAATTCACATAAGAAGATGGTATCCACGTACCGAATCATATATTTCACATTTCATTAAATGAAAACATATAAACATATACTGAAATCGTAAAATAAGGAAATCATATGATAATCATGACATCATAATCGCATAACATAGTAACATCATAATCATGGTGAAATCATAAAACAGAGTAACATCATATAACGAGGTCCAATATAGTTTACTCAGTCGAGCTGAGTTCGACGAAATATATAAGAAGTAAAGTATGGTGTGTCTAACTAATAAATATGCCGAATCAAAATATGGGCATTACAATGAGGATCTGCTTGGACTCAAAATAGGAAATCTAGTCTCACTAGGGGTCCAACGGAGTGTTTCCGTTAGTTAACAAGTCAATCTAGCCTTAAATCAAGGAAATATCCATAAATTACTCAACTAAGTGAGTGTGTGTAACATACCCATTTATCCCTAGTTAGTATTTTCATAGATTTTCAAAATTTCCAACAAGTTTTTAAAATTAATTTAAACTAACTTGATATGCCAGGCTTATCAAACAACTTTACTATTTTACTTAGGAACACTTAAGTATAAATGGAAACATTATGCTTTCCCCATATCCATGCTTCATCATATGAATACATTAATATATACTCGAATATTTCCATCATTACCTTTGAACATCTCCATACAATTTTTAACTATGTGTTGTAACTATTTATACTCGACAATCCTTAAACACACTTATAAGATTTTTCACACATGGACAACATGATAACCTCTCAATATACTTTAACAAGGAAGTAATACACAGGCCATCATGTACCATAAATATTCATCATATTCGAACAAAGAATTCATACACCTATACAATTAACATCCCTTACAATTTAGTTACTTTGGAAAAAAGTATACTTTTCTCATAATAACCAACATAATTATCCATGAAGAAATACACACGAAGAGACAAAAAAATTCAGGTGGTTCACCCAATCTAGGGCTACGTCCACAAAAGAATAGTCACCATTTATTCTTTTATTCAATTTGAATGTTACAATCTTGCAACCTATGTGCAATTTTCACCACTTTCGTAAAGCCTCTCACATAGGGAGCTTTTTCAACAATCCGAAGTGTGTAATACCTTCTTCATAAAAATAAGAGGACATCTCATAGTAACAAAAGAATTAATATCTCACAAATGAAAACAATAACACAAGGGTTTATTGTCCAAACTTCTCTACCAATCTAGTTCCAAAGTTTTCTAACAATTTGGTCTTCCCTTTTGGTAAAGATTAATCCACCTATAAAACATACATATTTCAATCCTTTAATCTCTGTCTAAAGGCAATATACATTGTTAACAGTAGACCCCTATCTCTATCCTGATTAAGACTGAAAAATATATAACCCAAGAAAAGGGTAAAACGAAGGTGGAGATTTACTACACCTAGAACTGAAGTATAGATCTATGCTTTAGAATTTTCAATAAGACGAGATGGCACTCGAACAGAACTATTCGTTTGATTCCAAGATCAAAACTTAAATAAAATGTGATAACCGAGGACTGAAATCTACCACGTTTTAATTGTAGGTTTCCTATATAAATAAATTATATAAATCAGATGACAACAACTGAGATCAAACCTATTAAAGTGCGGTTAAGATATGACCTACAGAGCTATATACCTACGCCATTCCTCTATCTTAAATCTAAATAGATGAACATAGCAGCAACAGTAAAAATCTCTTCTCATTTGTTTATAATAACATCGAACGGAAGTCCTTCTAATTTAAAGGTGTCACGACGACCAGATCTCTGCAATTATAAACATAAGACCCAGGTTATACTTTAGAACATGCTTACAAAGATGAATACTACGATCTAGAATCACATGCATTAGACTACGATCAAATCTCTACGGAAATGGGCATACATATAAGAAGGAGAACATGCTTCTAGCACACACCTCCAGGGATGCATACTTCATTCTAGATCCATACCCAATATACAAAATGTATGCTAAGACTAGATCTTTGCGATCTATTGAATATATAAACTAAAACACCTACAGAGATGAATACTACGATCTAGATTCACACGTAGTATACTATGTCTAGATCTCTACGGAATATCAAATGGATATACCTACAGGAAGGATAACATGTTTCTAATGCACACCTCCATGGATACATACTTCAATCTGGATCCATGCCCAGTATGCAATGCGTATTGCTAAGGCTAGATCTTTGCGATCTACTGAATAGATATCTTCTAAATTTTATAAAGCAATCTGACTAAAAGATGAAGGTAGGTTATCTATACTTGATATAAAAATCCATAGCTCACTGCAAGTAAGGATCCGCTATTTTATATAGTGATCAGCATAGAGAAAATGGAGTATATATATATGCTCTTCAACTGTCATATGCAGCAATTGCCAAAGAAACCCTCGATCTAGTTTGTTCAAAAGTATCAAGAAAAATGGCTAAATTCTATTATACTAAGTCTCTCAAAGAGAAACCGATTCTTGATGGCTAACCGGCATGATAGAATCCCTTATGAGGGAAGCCACCCTTCTGAAGAAATGCAGAAAGGCACATTATAACAGAGAACTTAATCATCTTTAATATTAATATGTCGCAACAGGAATTTACCATGTGGGATCAGTTATCCTAGCCATCTCTCTCATGCTAAGCAAGCAAAAAAATATATCACTTTCTCAAAGCATACATCAATTAGATGGTCAAACGCAACCCGATCTACTACATTCAGAAGTTTAAATGACATGCTTAAATATATTTTACAGGAAATTACAAAATAAAATATGCAGTACTATTACCATGGATTTCGGAGTGTGAAAGAGTTTAGCAGCTGGAATATGGATTCACTTTGTAGTAGTGATTAATATGGAAAATCCCCAAATCGTTGCATCCCTCCAACTAATTATCTCCTGCACACACTCTATCAATCTCCCAAAACGCAGTCAGAAATAAATCTACCCCCGGGAGTTCTCCCCCTAATGGTGTCCCCAATACTGCTAAAATCCTCTCTTTAAAACGTAGAACTCTCCTCTAAAAGTGGAGATAACACCCAAAAGAAGAGACAAGCTTCCCCCTTAAGCGTAAGCACTTGTTAGGGTTTAGTAATATGCATTTACCTCCCATGGAGATTTCTCCCTTTAACCAGATATCTTGGTAAACAATGGACTTTTTAACAATGAGTGGGATAAGTTTTACTAAATGGGAGTGCCAGAAGTTGATCCACATCATTCATAGTCATTCAAAATAGGAGGTGGAGATTTCGTGGCTTTCTTAAGTGGGACAAGTGGCGGTGAAGAGAAATGAAATGTTTTCCACTAGGAAGACATTACTCCTAGGATCACTCTGAGTACTCCACCAAAGCATTGAAATGGTTATCTTTAGCTTCTTTATGGTAATGACCTACCTTGGAGTTATCGACTCTCTCCCTTTACTAACGGTTGTTACTCCTTAAAGAGATTCCCCTTCCACTACATAAAAAAAATGTAATGGTGAGTGTCATAAGTAATATTTATATATAGAGAGAGAATATAATGTAACTTTCGATTGTCAGTTTGATTATAACATAAATGTAATGGTGAGTGTCATAAGTAATATTTATATATATAGAGAGAATATAATGTAACTTTCGATTGTTATTTTGATTATAACATGAACCATAGATTTGTATTCTCAATTATATCTTAATCTCATAGATATATCTCGTACATCAAAATATCAGTACAATTGCATCGTTAGAATATAACCATCAATTTTACATGATATAGTTCTACTCATTATTCAACACCTTATATCCATTGTTGTTTTCCATCTAGAAACCCTAATGGAACCAAATAATTCCAATGTTTGAGGAATATGAAAGGTGAGGATTTTAATAGTCATAAGCCAAGAGTGTGGTAACTATAATTGAACGAAGATCCTTCACAACTTCTTTTTGTCAAGATAAAGCATCCTCTTCGTAAGACTATATATGTATATATTTATATCCTCGCATACTTATGCAGTTTGCTTTATAATAAAATTCAAAGTATTGGATGTATAAGTATTATTATAATTAATAATACTTTACCTAAATGATGGTATCTTTATACCCATTTCTATAGGCATATTCATAACTCCCTTGTATTTCCAAGATATAATATATATATATATATATATATATAATTCCTAAGATATAAAATATATATTTATATATTCCATGGTTTCTCTACCCATACTAAGATAGTTTTAGAAATCACTTTAGTCTATCTGGTGCATTTTAGTTAACTTAAACTAATTACTCAATTCAGGAGCTTTGGTGATGATCTTAACGTTACCTCCATTTAGTGAATTTGGTTTCCAGTAGATCACTTTACCCCAATTTCCTATGGGTACCAAGGTGACATAGGTCATCGTCGAAATATCACCTCGGTACATTTTTAATCATCTGTTGTGTAGTTGCAAGTCGCAACTTTCACTGACCTAGGTCTATCGCCTATATTTCCAATCTTTTAGGAAAATAAACACCATTAGATACAACATTTACTGGTGAGGCCTTGGCCTTGAGTTCCTCGCCAGAACGATTACAATAATTTATTTACATTTACACAAATTATTAAGTTGAAAATGAGGGATGTTACAGTGTGTCACTGGTGGTAGGTGAAGAAGGGTGCCTTTCACCTGTGGTAGGTGAAAGGTGGGTGCATCACTGATTAGGAGGGCTAAAAATGAATGGAAAGAACCTCCCGAGGCTAGCAAACTGGGGACTAGGTGCTAGGTGACACCTCACTGATGACTGGGATGCATGCAAATGCATGACTGCATGCAAAATACATGCAAACATAAAAAGTGATCATGAGATATCCTAACACCCCCCCTCAGGCTATACTATGAGGTATACAATAAAAGATAGGGCCCTGGTTACTGAAACCAAAGGTCACCCCAATACAATAATAATCCAAAAATGATAGAAATAAATCTAAGTGAGGAAAGAGGGAAAACCCAATGGGAAGAAAACCCCCCCTAAAGCTAAACATAGAAGGATATAATTTGTCTCGACCATAATGGTACTCACCCCCAACAGTGAACGGAGGTAAGAGAACTTCTTCTCAGTGAAGCTCTTTGTGAAGATGTCTGCAATTTGCTCATCAGTAGGGAAATATTGCAAAACAATGGTTTTGTCATGCACAAGCTCTCGGATGTAGTGCATGTGAATCTCGATGTGTTTGGTCCTCTATCTCTGAGCTGGATCTGTCACGATATTTATAGCACTTTGATTTCCACAAAATATTATAGTCGAAGTGGTGGTACCAATATCAAACTCTGCTAGAATACCCTACAACAAAACTGCTTGAATGCAAGCATTAACTGCTCCTCGACGCTTTGCCTCTGCTAAAGATAAGGTGATGGCTTCCTGCTTTTTGCTTGACCAGCAAATAGGCCCAGTTCCAATCATGAAAAAATATCCATAAGTGGACTTCCGATCAATACTATCAACCGCCCAATCTGAATCAGTGAATCCAACCAAATCTAGGCCAGAATCTGCAGCATAGTGTATGCAAAAATTTCTAGAACCTTGCACATAGTGAAAGATTCTTTTGGCTACCTGCCAATGGAGCTCATGGGGATGTTGCATATATATTGATACATCACTCACGGAATAATATATATCAGGCCTAGAGTGTGCCAAGTATAAAAGAGATTCAATCAACTGTCGATAAAGTGTCGAATCTGCAAGCGGTGTAGAATTTCCTTCCTCAAGACTGATTCTTGAGAGGAATGGGATTGGGGATGCTTTACAATCTGACATATTAAATTTATTTAGCAGTTCTGAAACATATGTTTTCTAAGATATGGTGATCCCATCAAAGTTTTGAGCAATCTCAAGCCCAAGGAACTGCTTCAACAAGCCCAAATCACTCATGTCAAAAGCTAGATTTAAAGCAGTTTTTAACTTGTCGATTGAAGTAAGAGTGCTTCCAGTTATCAAAAGATCATCAACATAAAGAACTATAATCAATAAATTACCTTCAGTTTTCTGTAGGTACACATTTGTATTTGATTTGCAGCTTGCAAAATTCTCTGACAGAAGGAAAGAGTCCATCTTTGTGTACCAAGCTCTTGGGGCCTGTTTGAATCCATACAATGATTTCTTCAATCTAGAAACTAATGTTGGATCTGATATGTATCCTTTTGGATGCTTCATGTAAATATATTCTTTCAAATCTCCATGAATAAATGCACTCTTCACATCCATATGGTGCACTTCCCAGTGCTTAGATGCAGAAATAGCCAAAACTAGGCAAATATAGTCCATCTTTGCAACCGGTGCAAAGGTCTCGGTGTAGTCTACTCTTTGGATTTGGGAGAAGCCTTTGGAAACCATCCTCGATTTTTATTTTCAGGTTGAGACATCAGCAACAACCTTTTTGTGGTAGACCCATTTACATTGGACTAATTTCCTCCCAGGTGGAAGAGAAACTATCTCCCATGTAGCATTCTTTTGAAGAGAACTGTACTCTTCATCCACAGCTGTTTACCATCTCGGATCTCAGTGGGAATGATAATATGATTTAGGATCTGAACCTATTATCAAAAAATATTTCTCACATAGCAAAGGATCAGAACATGAAAGAGACATTCCTGCTCTTTGAAAGTCTGCTCGAGTTCTCCTTGGATCGACAGGATTTCAAATGTTAGAACCAACATAATTTAGAGTATTTTGGGCCCACCTTGGAAACTATTGGGGAAAATCTGGATCAGATTATGAACTTGATATTTCATGTTCATCAAAGTCTGATAAAATATCAGAAATATCAGAACCAAAACTTTCATCATCTTCTCCGAAATCTTCTTCTTGTAGAGGCGGTAAATCAATAGTTTCTTCCTTGACTAGCTCTAGATTTTGAAGCGGTTCTTCAAATATGACACTTCGCTCAATGAATATATTTTTGGATCTGATATCTAAGAGTTTGTATCATTTTTATTTTTCAGCATATCCAATTAGGATGCACTCAACACTTTGCAGATCCAAATATTTTCTCTTCTCAGTCAGAATTCTAGCACAAGCGGTTGAGCCAAAAACCCAGAAATTGGACACATCAGGTTTGTGACCAGTGTAGGCTTCTAAAGGAGTAGTATCTGTCAAAGATGAATGTGGAACTATGTTTTGAATGTATGAAGCAACATTCATTGCCTAATCCCAAATATTTGTAGCCAAACCTTTTGACTCAATCATACAGGTTGCCATCTCTTTCAGTGATCGGTTCTTCCTTTTCGCTACATCATTTTGCTGAGGTGTGTAGGGAACTGTGTGCTGGATCTCAATGCCACTTTCAACACAAAGTTGAATAAGCTATGATTTGATATATTCACCTCCATTATTAGATATTAGAACTTTCATCTTGCTCTCGGTGGCAGTCTCAAGAGAAGCCTTGAAAATCTTGAATTTTTCTAGCACTTCTGACTTGTTTTTGAGAAAGAAGAACCAAGTGAATCTGGAGAAGTCATCGATAAATGTCAGAACATACCCAAAATAGAAGAAGATCTGCTAGCTTTGCCTCGGTCAAATTTGTGCTTGGGGTGCTTCCCAATGATGCAGCCTTTGCATATTCCCTTCAAGGAGAAGGCCATCAACCATGGAATTTTTCTATAGCAGCTGCAAATATTTATAATTTAGGTGTCCAAACCTCTCATTCCATAGCCTACTAACCTCATTTCCATGAGTCAGAAGAGCAGTGGGATATTCATGTGGTAGAAAGTGTGAAAACTCATATGCTTTTGCAGCATGATTGGCTTTTCCTACCGCAATAAGTTATCCACTTTGAATATAAAAAATTTCAACTTTGTTAGGGAAGAATATAACTTTATTTGGTGAACCAGTGTGTGTCATCTGATAAATGGAAAGAAGATTCGAAGCTAAGGAAGGAACATAGAGAACATTGTGGAAACTTCCATGCTCTAAATGAATGGTTCCTTTGCCCTTTGAAGAAATCTGTGAGTCATCTCCCATGTGGATGGAGATGGTGCTATTGGGTTCAAATGCTGATAGAGAATATTTATTTGTAGACATGTGGTTAGAAGCTCCAGAATCTATGAGAAGAGTGGTGGAGTTCGAAATAGTTGCCATGAGTGCATGACCTCTTTCAAGGTGATCATTTTTCTCCTTCTTCCTTGCACTGTCAGGAAGGGTTATGTTGTTTTTCTCCAAGAGAAGGGCCATCTAATCTATGGTATTTTTCATGCATGAAATTTCAGGATGAAATCCCTTGTGGCAATAAGAACTTTTAGCCTTCTCTTTTACCTCTTTTCCCTTTTGCTTGTTTCTTGAACCGGATGGCTCATCCAACTACTTGGTTTTCTCTCTTTGCTTGGAAGGATCAAACTTTGGATTCTCTTTCTTTAACTTCCCTTTGCCATTCATAGCTTTGGATCCTCCATCAAAAAGAACTTGATCTTTGGAGCATATGGAGACCATTTGAACAAGCTTATCATGCTCTTTAGTCACGGATTCAGTGAAGGCACTTAAGGTAGGCATTTTCCAATTAGGAATAGTGAGCTTTCCCATATTGAAAGTTGAAACAAAAATTGAATAATATTTTCCAAGCTTTGAAAGAATGCATAAAATCGATTGCTTATCCTCCTTTTCCAGTCCACATTGCTTCAATAGCATAACGAATCTCTTAAACTTAGTGAAGAAGTCATTGATGGTCTTGAACGTTTCAGGATTGAGTGCAATCAACTTGTTTTCAAGTTGATAGGATCTTATCTCATCCTTCTTGCAAAAGAGTGTGGCAAGTTTATCCCATACCTCTTTCGGAGTAGTCAATCCATTGAGATGGAAAAGAAGGTCCTTAGAGATGTTGAGACAAAGGAAACCATAAGCTTCATCAAGCTTATTGAAATATTTTTCCTTCTCTACTGCTGATGTAGCTTCGACTTTAAGGCCCATGGTAACTCTGTAGAAAACTTTAGAGTGCAACATTATCTCCATATTAGCCTTCCAATGATAATAGTTGAAGGGAGTGAGAAGATTTGATGAAGAAGAATCCATCTTTCAAGAATGGCGAATGCAATGAAGGAGGAATAACCTGCAAATCACAAGAAAAACAAGAACTATAAGGTCGACAACCCACACTTTTCAAGTTGCATCACACCCGACATAAGACAATCAAGCAAGCTTGAATATCCAATGATTCGAATTCAGGAATTATGTGGAAACTCTCGGCTTCTGGTGTGGAGTTGGAAGCAAATTTTTAGCAATAGTGAATGCACATGAGAGAATGCATTCCACTGCTGCAATATTTTTGTGAGCAAATTCACTCAATATTCATGAATAATCCCTTCATAAAAGAAGTATTGTCCCTGCCTTGGCTCTGATACCATGTAAAATTGAAGCACAACAGATCTAATTGAACAAGAAAATCAATTACAACAGATGCATAATGAATAATATGTGTAAATTGTGCAAGAGAATTGCAATATTTCTCTATTGAAATCAGAAGTAGAATACAATACAATGTGTAGTCACAATGACTTAATGATTTGAATTAACCAAGGAGATCATTCGAATAGCTTGCATGGAATAGAGCTTGGCTCCACTAGGAGTCCTACTCATCATATCAATGGAGTCATCAATGCACAAGTAACGGTCAACCAAGTGTCAAACTGAGACTAACTGAATGTGGTAGGTGTAACACATGCATGGTTCACTAATGTAGTGAACGAGTTTCAAAGGAGTGCACATGAGAATCTAACTAGAGTCAAAATAGGCAATCTAGTCTCACTGGGGGTCCAACGGAGTGTTTCAGTTAGTTAACAAGTCAATCTATCCTTAAATCAAGGAAAGATCCACAAATTACTCAACTAACTGAGTGTGTCACTAGTGGTAGGTGAAGAAGGATGCCTTTCACATGTGGTAGGTGAATGGTGTGCACATCACTAACTAGGAGGGCTAAAAATGAATGGAAAGAAGCTCCCAGGGCTAACAAACTGGGGACTAGGTGCTGGGTGACACCTCGAGGATGACTGGGATGCATGCAAATGCATGACTGCATGCAAACATGAAAATTGATGATGAGATATCCTAACACCCCCCCTCAATCTATACTATGAGGTATGGAATAACATATAGGGCCCTGTTTACTGAGACCAAAGCTCACCCCAATACAATAATAATCCAAAAATGCTAGAAATAAATCTATGTGAGGAAAGAGGGAAAACCCAATGGGAAGAAATCCCCCCCTCATGTTGAACATAGAAGGATCTTATCTATCTCCACCATAATGGAACTCACCCCCAACAGTGAATGGAGGTAAGAGAACTTCTTCTCAGTGAAGCTCTTGGTGAAGATGTCTGCAATTTGCTCATCGGTAGGGCAATATTACAAAACAATGGTTCTGTCATGCACAAGCTCTCAAATGTAGTGCATGTGAATCTCAATGTGTTTGGTTGTCTGTCTCTGAACTGGATCTTTCAAGATCTTGATAGCACTTTGATTGTCACAAAAGATGACAGTCAAAGTGGTTCTACCCATATCAAACTCTACTAGAATACCTTGCAACCAAACTGCTTGAATGCAAGCATTGACTGCTCCTCGATACTTTTCCTCTGTTGAAGATAAGGAAATGGTTACCTGGTTTTTGCTTGACCAACAAATAGGCCCAATGAAAATCATGGAAACATATCAATACTATCACCCTCCCAATCTGAATCAGTGAATCCAACCAAATCTAGCTTAGAATCTCCATCACAGTGTATCCCAAAATGTCTAGTAGCCTACACATAGTGCAAGATTTTTTTGGCTGCCCTATTTTACAGACAATCTACCAAAGACAGATCTTAGGCATGATCTCCCTAGCTCAGCATGATACTAGAAAAAATAGAACAAAATATAGATCTACTTCCCTAGATCAATAGAAGTGCAAACTAGTCGATAGATAGCTTACCTCAGATTTGCAGATACCTTTGCTCTCTATTGATCCAATGCTCCAGCGTTGTCAGATCTCAATTTGCAAGACCCTATTGAACATATAGATACTAGCAAACAATGAAAGCATACATTTCGTATGATTGATATAAGTTAACAGTTAAGGAAGAAAACTCTAAACATCATCAATGAGACAACAGTTTATGGAAAGAGATTATATTAACTATATAAAAGTGGGAATTACATAGAAAGGATGAAGCTACAACCAAAGCCTCAACGTTGCATCCTCCATCCAACATGTCCAAGCCAAGCCTCCAAGGTGGTACAAGCTTCCCAATCACCAATATGGATTCTATTAGCATAAGGATACCATCAACCTTCCCCCCTCACATGGAGAGAGTGGGTATTTATATAGGGCTAAAGAGAAAGGGTACATTGACGATTAGGGGGAGATGGTTAAGGAAATGCCACCTCACCTAGAGTCTAGGGATCGGTCTCCACCTCAACAAACTTCTAGAAAGACCTCGAGACTCCCGAAAATAGCCTTTAACCAACCTTGTCACACCCTGGTAGAGGACACAGAGCGAAAGAGGGGGTCGTCGCACTTTGTCCAAGGACAACCTGTGACAGTGTCTCACCCTAGCTTACCAAGAACTGCAACATCGCACCCTAGATGAAGGAGAAGTGAGAGAGCCTACTTAAAGAGGTCAACTAGGCAAGGAAAACTCTCAGTTGGATGTGTTTTAGCCCAGAATGAGGCTAGGGGTCAGAGCAAAGAGTTAACACAATGGTCAAGATGACGACTTTATCACAATGGTCATGATGACGACACTTGGTCATAAGGATGATACTTGCAATGGTCATGGTGATGACACTAGGTCAGGATGACAACACTTGCAACACTTGCAATACTTGCGACACTTGCACAAGGGTGATGATATTTTGGTGTAACAGAATGCCCCCCAAAGCATGAAGCTGACGGAACGAGACAGGTGAAATGCTTTGTAATAAAAAATGGCAAGGACTTGTTGGTTGGAAGGAGTTGCTGCAGAAATGACCTAATATCCACAAGTCTCATACAAGACAAAACATGGTTGTCGACAACTACACTGCAGATCCATAATAGTAAAGACCAACTAAACATAATCATGGCTACTAGACACAATCATAGATCCATGATGAGATGATAACACAGCCATGACCAATACAAAAGTGGATCTGTGTAACTCTGAACTGACAACACAGCAACAACCAATACAAAGTGGATCTATGAGTCTCAAACAATCTCTATCGCAACTTGGGTAGGCAAGAACTTCCCTAGGGTCTTCAAGCTGAACCCGCAATGATACGAATCTATCCATGTGATTACAATGTTTTGGAGTCGAACATGGTAGAAACCACTTGATTACCGGTCATTAATGTATACCGTTAACAAGTGCGAGGAGAATCACCATTAATGTCAATGATCCCTAAGGTATCACAATACATACCATCAAGTGTGAGTCAATGAGCTGAAGTTGAACGCCTAATGGAATCTTTCAATCAATATTCAATGAGGTAAACTCATCTTGAAAGCGAGGTAACCTGCCATTAAGGCATGTAGGTCCAAGGTACTTGGTTGGTTTATAATTTCAATCCTCGGATGATGATTTGAAGTCGACGAGGATGAAGCCATCGAAGGACGGCCATGATGAATCCCCCATCATCGACATGAAACTCGATAAAAGATGTTTGGTGTAGATCAGATGGTAGAGTAATGTGCAAGACTGACTCAAGGTAGACCAACATGATTGAAGGTATACTGACTGCAGATGATGAGTAATGAAACATCTCTTGAACATGGGCATGGCATGACTTGGTAGTATTGACATGACGAGAATGACACCAACTCCCAATGCAACTGATGGTAGAAGCATTCTTTGGCTGACCCAAAGGAGCAACGCGACTCATGGAATTGATAGGAATCGGAGAAAAACGGATTACCCAAGTACTAAATGCAAATGCAAATGAGTGCCATGTTCAAGAGTGACTATGTACTGCCATAATTAAGATGTAACACAAAATATTCCCTTTTTCCCCATCATGATTGATGAGTGCCTCATGTGTTTTTGACGAGCTTGATGAGGGTAGCCATATGCTCAGTATAACTCATCTCATATATGAGTCCAATCCCAAATATTTTATGAACCTAGGAAAGGAGGGGTTCATCCTAAAATGGGCCCTTCAATGTTTGAATTTTAACAAGTCCAAAGAAGGAAAACTCGATGTCATTTCATGTTTAGAGAGTCTAAAAAGAACTAGAGACTCCAAAAGGTCCTTTTTCATAAAGTTAGTCTCTTCACCTGGAAAAGGGTAAAACAACGTGAGAGTGTTATAGGTCAAACTTGCACCTCTCCGTCCGTGATCACTTTGAGCTGTTGATCACACAAAAGGACAACTTGGATGGAGGAGCAGGTTGACCTGAGATGATACTTTGACTCACTCCATTTCCTGACATTACTGGAAAATCCCAAAAAAATCATTTTGAGATATGAGCGCTACTCTAATTAAAGAGACTAGCGCCCATACGCTACTCCAATGTATAATAGTAGCGCCCATATCCTAATATACGCTACTCCTTCTCAGCATAGTAGCGCTCAACATTTTAAACTCGATGAGCGCTAGTTGATAAGAACTAAAGTAGCGCCCTATACGCTACTTCACTAAACAAGAGTCGCGTACATCTTAAAAGATGATTAAAAAATAAATTAATTTCTCGAGGAGGATTAGTTGCTGGTAGTTTCCCAACTCCCCCAACTTCCTCCATAACTATACATCGACCTGAACTACTTCTCTAATCTTATAAATACAAAGAAGATTAAAAGAGAAAGGTTAGATAGTGAGATGGATTAATGGAGAAACTTTGATACATAGAGAGAATCTTGCATTGGAGGAGTTGATGCTGAAGATATCCAAGCCAGAGAAGAGCCAGAGCCCAGAATCAAGTTGCAGGAGCATGTTACATGATCAGGTATACTTGTACATCATTCTACTTTTGACAATAAAGGTTGAAGTGCCTTTCTTGTTCCAATTTAAATGTGTTCTGAAATAACATCTTAATTTGGATCTGTTTCGGTCAATGCTAAATGTTAAACATTGTTTTTGTTTTCTTTCAAGCTTTATATATTGTCCACAACACTTTGAGAAAGGTATTGTTATTGCAGGTTTACTGAAAGGAAGGTGGATTTGAAGTTGAACACAAGATCAAGCAGAGGCTAGGATCAAACTTCGATTGAAAGGTGTGTTCTCAAGATCCATAACTTATTTCTTTTCATAAATATATTTGTAATATCATCAATACACTTACCTGTCACCCCAACCAAGTTGATAGCATTAGTTTCCTTGCTATAGGGTAGATTTGCCCGCCAACAGACTGGCGACTCCGTTGGGGAAAGTTGAGTTTTGGCTCTAGGAAACCTTGTTCTTGTTTGTCTTCCCAGATTTGTTTTGACTTCTTTGATGTGTTGAGAAACCCTATAGGTATCCCTTGCCTGTTTCTTTCTGCTTTCATCAGTCTTTTGGTTTCTTTCAAAGTCAGTTTTTTAAGCTTTTGAGATATGAGCACTAACCTAGTGTATATACAGTAGCGCCCATACGCTACTATGCTATACATACAGTAGTGCCCATCTCTGTAAGGGCACGAGTTTCCCTACTGCACAGTAGGGTACACTTTCTGAAGCATTCTGTTTTGGTCTACTTGAGTTTTAGCCATTCTTGTGGTTTGCTGACTTTGCTTTTGGATCTCTTTGACTGTTGTATGAGGTTTTTAACTTTTGTTTGAGTCATAGAACCTTTCTTTGCAGTTTTTTCCATCTTTTGAATCGCTTGTTTTCCTTTGGAACGTTTGGATTGTTTAAGACCTTTTTTGGAAGACTAGGTTGTGTTTTGTGGTAAGCACTTCCACTTTTTTAGGCCCTGACTGCATGTTGCTAGTTCACAAACCTGCATACTCTTGTATCCGCTATTTGTGGCAACATTTTGTCTACTCTTTACTCATCCTATCCTTTGTTTTAGGGTTGGTTTCATTTTAGATCCTCTAGGGTGTCCTCCAGTTTGGTTGATTTCCATTCTTCCTGGACTTATTGTCTTTTTCTGGTTGCAAGTGCATTTAAACTACTGTAGGTTGAGTCATTTCTCAGTTTCTTTGTGTTAGTAGGGAAGCTTGCTTGTCTACCTTTGCTTGGCATAGTGGTATTGCTAGGGCTAGATACTTTAAGTCAGTCCTTTTGTGTCTTTCTCTTTTGTTTTCTCCCACTTTGTTTCCTAGTTTTAGAGGCTTTTTCTTTGCAAAAAACTTGTAGATCAAGTCTTTTTCGAGCTAATGTCTTGATAGCTATAAGCTTAGGAACTTTTTATCCATACTTACACACATTGCACATAAGTTTTGTTTTGCTTTCCATTTTTATAATTTCTTTTTCGTTTATAGAAAAAGCAAAAAAAAATTTGGTAGTTTAAGTTTAATAAGACTTATTTTTCTTGTTACAAGATAGCATAGGATATTTTGTACAATTCCAAAAAAGAAAACAAAAAATTTTAAGTAGATTTACTCAGATTTTCAGTTTTGGAAAGAAGTAAATGAAAAAATGAAAAGAGCTTTGTTGTAGAAAGTTTTGATTTTATTGCACTTTTGTTTCCTTGTTGCAACCACGCCACACAAAAGCACTACCCTTTTTGAGTAATAACAGCCCTAAAAATATTTTAATAAAATAAACTAGAAACATTTTTTCTTTTTAGGGATACACTACACCAAGTAGTCTTGGTTAGGATCTTGAGTTTAAATCACCTTAAACCACTCAAGATCACACATTACGCAAAAATCGTAGTAAGACTATCACAGGTAAACCCACCTCACTCAAAACATGCCTGGGATCTATGCAGTAGGTCATTGCGAGATCAGATTGTTGGGAATACTCCTCCTACTTTCTGTTCGAGCATACGCCAGGATCAGATTGCGTATTGGGGACTCTTTCGAGTTTTGGGCTTAGCTACCCTGCCCACGCTTTCTGATTTGACCGATGACTGTTCCCCCAGGAGTTTTCAGTGTTGTGGTATCCTTAGTATCAAACTCTAGGTTCATACACAGGTGACAACAGAGGGTATATCTGTTGTACCTAAGATAGACGTGGGAGGAAATCCCTTGCAGGTCTTTGGGAGGGCGGTTGGGTGATTCCAACACTTGCACCCTCAGTCATTGTATTGTGGACCCCGGGTAACTGTCTTTCTTCCTTCGTTGATCTGTTCTGGGCCCTCATCATCCCAAACTCTTCTCTGGAAGGCATCTTTGTTTTCCTGGTTTGTATACTTAGGAATTTTTAGTTGGCATGCTGTTTGCCCCCTAGTTGTAGTGGCCACTAGGTTCTAGTCTGTTATTTTATATTTATAATCATGGAGAATCAAGAGCTTCGTAGATCAAGAAGGTTTCAAAACCTTCCACCACTTAGAATAGAACCTTTACAGCCAGCTAGACGACAGCGGGTAAACCCTGGTATTTCTTCAGAAACTACTCTTGAAACAGAATTTCCTGAAGAAATTCTTGCAACAGAAAACCTTGAAATAGAGGTTCCTGAGGAACCACTACCAGGTACCACAGATCAGCAACACTTTAGTTCAGTTGAGGTTGAAGATCTCACATCTGCGGAGTAAGCACTCGTTTCAATCCTCCTTTAACCGATACTAGAATTCCACTTCTGTCACCTGTTGGTTTCCAGCAGCCCCATTTCAGTGTAGACAATTCCTTACCCGGACATCTGATGTCTAATATAGGAGGTGAATAGGGAGTTCCCCAAACTCCCACTTTAGGTATGAACATTAATACAGTAAATCCTTCCTTTACTGCTACACCAAGTCAGGCACAAACCACATCTGTGTCTACTCCACCTTTCAGTTTCAACACTGGTACATTAGGTATGCCTAGTTCGACAACGATGGCATCTATTCCTACACCTACTGTTGGACCTAGCAGTACAGCCAACTGTGCAGCACCTCCTGCTTCTCAACCGCTATATCAGATACCTAGTACTTGGATTTCCACACCTGTTGTAGGACCAAGTGCTTCTGCAAACATGCCAGTCATGGGCACCATGACTGCACCGTCCACATCATCTTCTACTGGTCTCAATACCTTTGTAGGCCCTAACATGAATCAATGTAGTATGCTTGTAGGTAATGTCCATTTTTCCTTATTTTCAGGGGGAGGGGGTAATATCTTTAACCAGCAATATGGTAGGGCTAACACCCAGCCATAGTGGACGAACCCACAGAGCACTAATCCACTTTCATATGGGTGGGGAAATTTTAATAACTCTTTCGTACAACAACAACAGATGGCAGGGGGAAACCCCTACCAACAAGTAGCTGGGGGCAACCCCTACCAACAAGTAGCTGCGGGCAACCCCTATCAACAGATGGTAGGTGGAAACTCCTATTAGCATATGGCCAGAAGCAACCCTTATCAACAGATGGCTGGGAGAAACCCCTACCAGTAGTTCATGGGTCAAACTATGGGTAGTTCCCCTTTTGCAACCCCAACGTATCAAGTACCGTCTTACCGGCCTCGTCTACCATTCCTGGCAACTTTAAATTTTCCAAATCTTTCCAAACTGACGAACGATCCTGTGTGTCATAATGCTGCATGGCCATCAGTTCCCACCAAGTTACCTTCGGACATTTCAAAGTTTGAAGGCAAAGCAGGTGAAGACCCTGGTGACCATGTCACTACCTTCCACTTATGGTGTTCCTCCAATTCATTAAACAAATATTCCATCAGATTGAGATTGCTTCAAAGGACCTTAACTGGCGCTGCAGCCAAATGGTACATTGAGTTACCTGCAGCAACATTCTCTAGTTTTGGGGATCTCGCCACAGTCTTTTTGAATCACTTCCAGCTTCCTGTTCTGTATGATGCCGGAACAGACCTTTTGTCTACTTTTAGACAAAATAAAGCCACTCACTTATCTGACCACATTCAGAAGTGGTGAAGATGGAAGAGGCTCATTAAGGCCAACAAACCTCTGGAGTTCCTTCTTGAGTGGTACTTGAAATCACTCCTTCCTTATATTTCTAAGGAAGTAGCTACATCTGGAGTATCTAATGAGGAAGAAGCCATCCTACGGACTCAACAGTTAGACCTCGTTTATGCACAATCTAGGTTACTATATGAGATCATACCTGACGCACCGTGATCGAATACCGATCCGAGTAGACCGAAACCTGGACCACATGTTGACGACATAGTGGGTTCAGTTGACTCTGCAACTTTTGAAGCGCTGACTAAACAGGTTCATGCCTTATCAGTCAAACAATCGACTGCAGATGTTTCTTCCGTCACAACCTCTCCTTCTACGTCTGAGCCTGTCAATCAGGTTCAGAACAATCAAAAGGGCCCTCGGCAGCCCAATAACAAAAAGAAGGGCAAGAAAGGAGAGGGGAACCAACAAAAGCCCAAAAAATACAATGCCGAAGAGGGTAACAAAGAGGAAAAGAAGGTTAAGTTCCCTTGTAAACTTTGCAAGCAGAACCACCTTACTCACCAATGCCCTCTGCTTGAAGAAGCCCAGAAGCTCTTAAGAGAAAAGAAGCCTGCCATCCTGAAAGATCCATTCCCTAAAGGGCAAGGCTCAACTTCTGGCACCTCAAAAAATGGGGGCACTACACATGCTATGGTTGATCAAACATTTATCAACATGGTTAATTCGGATGCACTCCTACAGACTAGAGCCAGGAACTATACCCCGGATGCACAGAAAAATGATAACGAGATTCCAGAATCTTCCACTCCACTCCACATACCTGTGGACCCAATGCCCAAGATCCCGAAAGGTGTCTTGAAATGAGCATCGCACAATCCCAACACACGGGCTACTTCTAACTACAATGTGGTTGAAGATTTAGCCCAGACTCCTTGTGCCATCTCTACTCTAGAAGTCTTGCAAAGTTGTCCTTTACAACGGAATGCACTTCTGGCAGCTATTGGGAGTATGGAATCCTCTAACATGTCTACGCGATTTGATATGACTGATGTCAAATACCGGTTGCCCTATCACGTTTCCCTTCAGATTGAAGTCGTTCATGGTCCAATGACCATTAGACGAGCTGTCGTAGATGAGGGTGCGTCGACTTGCATAATGTTAATTTCCTGTTGGAAAGCTCTAGGTTCTCCTGAGTTAGCCCCTTCTAACACACTGCTTACTGCATTTGATGGCAGAACTTTTCGTCCACATGGAGTTTTGCCATCATTTGATGTCACTTTGGATGGTAAGATAGTTGCTGTTGAAGTAGAAGTTCTAGACGCTCTGCTTGATTACAATATGTTATTGGGCAGGAGTTGGACTTATGCCATGCAAGCCATTGCATCGGCATTTTTTCGAGTTGTTATGTTCCCATTTGAAGGTAAGATCATTACAGTCGATCAAATTTCCTTCACTCAGAGAAACAACCAGACTTCTTTGGAAACCACAGTCCCTTTGATTGATCAAACCACCCTGGTTGGAGAGAGTTTAGGATCAGGACTATACGGGTCACTAATTGGCACTTTTGACATACTGGCTCCTACCTTATTCGTTGGTACTGAGGGATGTTCATCATCTGAAACTTCCATGGTTAGTTTAACAACTGATCCTGAGTTTCCCTCAACTAATACAAACCCCTCCGTGCCCACCCCTGTTGTAGAAGTTACCCACTCATATTCTTATCAAACTACAACAGAACATATGTTGACTCCATTGGTGTCTTTCGAGTCAAACATTGATGGTGCCACTACTCAGACACAAGACCCGACTCACCCTCTTAACAGTTCAGATACTACTTTACCTTCTGAGGAGGAAATGTTAGAAGCCATGACCGACCCGGACCATCCTCGTGAACATATAGATCCTGGGTCCTTCTTGTTTCCTTTTCTTAACTTGTTAGAGAAAGGTGAATTTTGTCCAACACCCAGTGAAAATATTAATTCCACTTCTCCACAAATTGGTCTTGTTGAAGGGAACAGATTGCATAACTCGCCGGTGAACATTTTCACTGGGGTCAACGGAAACATTTTCTTTGAAACGGGATGTTATCTCGATGAGATCATTCCGTATACCAATCTTTTTCATGATTTCCATAACACTTTTGCCCAGCCTCACGAGGAGGATCCAGGCATTAACCCTACCTGAACAAGTACTACGCTTAGGCAGAAGTACTTTTTCTTGTAACATAGCTGTATATTTTTGTAAAGCTAGTTTTGTTATGCTCATTAGGTATTCTTATGTGTGTTTTTCGTTTCGTGTACCAAATGTCAACCGAACACTTCTTAGGATTTGCTGATGGCGCCAGTCGCCACACTTGTCAGTTGGCTGCAACAGCTTGGGTCATTTATTCACCCGCTGGCCAACTTGTCTCTTCGGAGGGGGTTTGTTTGGGTCTGACCATGAATAATGTGGCTGAATACAGTGCGGTTATAGAACTTCTCCGAGATGCTCTCAGTCATGGAATTTCACATTTGGAGGTAAGGCTTGACTCACAATTAATTGTATTTTAGTTAACAGGTGTCTATCAGATTAGGGATCCGGTATTTTTATGTCAGTTTCTACGAGTTAGACTTTTGGAAAGACAATTTCATTCTATTAGATATGAACACATTCCAAGAAGTTTAAACACATTAGCTGATTGATTAGCAAACTATATGTTAGACTGGCATTTGCATCATACATTGTCATAAACAACATTGCACACATTGCACACATACACATGTAAATAACCGATACTGTATATAGCCGATACTGTATCAAAAAATATGAGTTTTGAGTCACAAGTCTATCAAGTCAAGTCATAAAAGTACAAAAACTGGGCATAGTAGCCTCAAAAATATATACATAGAATATATTCCTCTCCTATGGAGAAGGAGGGACCTCATCATCATCTACTGCATTGCGATAGCATATGACGAGCCTAGCTATCTTCCGCAGCACCCTAAGCCATGCCGGGGGAACCCGAACAACATCTTCCTACATATCAACAGGTATCTGATCCATACGGCATGCAGGAACTTCGTGAGTCAACCGACCTATTTTTCTCTCTAGGGTTCCCAACAAAGCATCTGCTGCAGTAATATCAACTGGCCTCACAAAGATGGTAGGATGTCCCTCAGGATGAACAGGCCCAACATCTGCATGTGACACTTGATTAGAACTTCAAAATTCATTCATAAAAATCAAATACTTGAAAAAGTTTGAAAAAATCAAATAATCCTCAAAATTTAAATATACCTATATCTCCCCAGGCTCCACCTAGAGGAAGCACCAGCTCTGGATCATGACGAAAATCCAATCCAGCATATGGAAACTGCTCGAAAGCGGGCACTTGCCTCTCCCACCACCCCCAGAAATCATCAGTATGATAACAATAGTGACTTTCCCCACCGCCCTGGCGGAGGAATATGTCACCCCAACGGCCTAGTCTGGGCTCATGGGGGTTAACCTGAGGTAGAGGCATCCCCAAACTGATAGCAGGCATCCTCTCAAAGAAGAAAGTACACAAAATACTACCGTACCCAAAATTATTCATTGTGCCGGATTTGCAACCTGTCAATTGAGATTTCATGTTTTCCAGTAAACTAGTACACCAATCATAGACATGACCATGTAAGCATTGTACACCAATATGCATAGAGTGCCTGGAAGCTAAGTGTTGTGAAGCACTGCCTGCTACTCAATTGATCATGCTCACTATCACTTTCAAAGGGAGACCGCCAATAGTTGAAATCAAGACTTGGCTTCCCGATTTCTCTGCTCCGGCAACACAATATGTATTTACATACTCTTGCACAGATCTTACACCCACATGAGAAGACCCTTTCAGATTGATTACATCTCCTCTCCTTGAGAGACCAGTAATGAAATATATGTCATCAACTGTAAGCTCCAATGTTTTCCCACGGATGACAAAGGTATTGGTATCCACATCCCAATACTGAATAAGTCTTCGAAACAGTTTGTTTAAAGCCCTCATGTTTATGGTTCGGTAAAACTTCAACAAACCGCATCTTCGGAGAGCATGGAGGGTGGCCGGATCTTGCATGGCCAACCTATCCATGTCCTCATGCTCCCTCTCCCTCCATTGAAGGACCATCCTGCACAAAAAATAAAATTTTTTTGAGTCTCGGCGCTTGTATGTAGGTTTTCAAGAGTGTACGCTACTGTGTATACTACACAGTCGCGTATGGGCGCTACTCTGCTTCAGCATAGTAGCGCCCATCGCATTTACACGCTACTATTATGGTTACACAGTAGCGCCCGCGCAGCAACACTTGTGGGCATCGCGTTACAAGCAATTTTTTGCTCAAAAATTGAAAAATAAACCATGAAATTGCAAGTTGGGTGAATTTTAACTTACTTGGTGGAGGAATAATGGTGTTTGGATGCTTGGTTTGATCGCCATGGAGATTTGAAATTTGCAAAAGGTTTCCCCAATCTTTTCCCTACAAAACAAATTGAAAATTGATTTTTAAAATGCAATTATATATATGAATTGGATTTTGCTTTTTACCCATAATTGTTAATTTTCTATAGTTTCAAAACTTTCAAAAAAATCCCTAATTAATCAATTGAAACACACAATATGGTACAATACTAATCCAAGCTCAATTTTCATTTAATTTTTGTCGGATTCGTCTCCTAAGTTTCAAAATTCTTGATGATAAACCTTGTCAACTAGCTAAATATTTCAAATTCACATATCATTCTAGATTTTTGCCGCATCGACTAATATTTTGTTGAAGACCTAGTTTTGGCAGAGTATGAAGATATGATCCTAGAAGCTGACCTTTAAGTCATTTTAAGCTCTTGTTTGGACTATTTAAACCTAAACAAGATTGCCGAGCAAGCTTGTCCTCTTCGAGCTCGTTAAAGTAATCGAAGGCTCATCCACTCAGGTATAGAATTACCCCTTTTCCGGGCCTAGGTGGATTAACTACGGAAAAGGTATACTCTAGGTATACTCCTATATGCGCTAGAAGAGTTCTTCTTCCATTGTTTTATACTTTTTCGGGGGAGGAGACTAACTGTACAAAAAAGGACCTTTTGGAGCCTTTCTTTAGGGTTTTCAGGCTCTCTAAACATGAAAATACCAAGTGAGCATTCACCTACTCAGGCTCGATGTGAAATCCACGAGAGGGTAAGTAGAGGACTATTTAAGTTTTTCAACTCTATAAACAAGAAAACACCGCCAAGCACAGACCAATCCGGGCTCGATATAAAATCCACGGATAGGTGAAAAGAGGATTGTTTAAGTTTTTCAGACTCTATAAACAGGAAAACACCGCCGAGCATTAATCTGCTTGGGCTCGATACTAAAATCCACGAGCAGATATATGGAGTTATTGTTTAAGTTTTTCAGACTCCTTAAAATTGAAAACACCGGCGAGCAAGAATAGATCTCGGCTTGATATTAAAATCCAGAGATCAGTAAATATAGAGTAATCTTCTATCTCTTTTTCGAACTCTATAAATAATGAAGAAGGTCCTGATTCTTCCTCCCATGGGCTCGTTAAACTATTTACATGGTTGGATCTATTGAGTTTTCATTCTTTCTTGGACTCATTAAAACAGCAAGAAGGGTATTTTTTTATCTAAAAAGAATAAGGGGCGGGAAAGACGTATCATATCTTCATTGTCAAAGGCAGTTTAGTCAAGTTCTATCCTTGAACACAACACCTACTTGAGTTTATCTTGTCGGTTGGATTTAGTTTTGACCTCAGGGTGAACCTTTCCTCCGAGTTATTTACTCCCCCGGTTGGCTATTCTTCCAACCATATGGAGGGTCTGCAAATGTCTCTTACATTTCAGAATTATTATTTACCCCATTATGTCAGAAACTGCTTGAGTCACTTTGTGTCGTGCTCAATGTTCAAGGATATACCCTGTGTCGGCCATTCTGTAGTTTACCTTGACCTCATGTGTCGGCCTTCCTAGTGTCAGTCTTGTTACATATTATTCCATATCAGCTCTTACCAGTTGAGTGTTCCTCGAGTTTGATGATGGAGGATGCCTTAAGTCCTCCCTTCCAACGGACTTCTTCCCATCGACATCAACTCATTATTCTGGGATTGAAGTTTAGAGTTTCGGTTAGTACCTTGGATATTGCAGTCACCAGTGGCAATTTTTCTCGCTGTTGAATGATGAGAATACATCAATGTCTCTTCTTCGACAGGATTCCCAAGTGTTCGACTCCAAGTCCATCTATTCACACTTGGCGAATCGTACTTGGTACCTTGGACCCCATCATCATTATCGGTGGAAGTCCTCGCGTTTGTTAATGGTATACATCAATGACCGGTAATCAAACGATACCCCCCATGTTCGACTGTCAGCTCATCTATTCACATGGTTAGGGTTTGTACCTAGAGTTGTTTCGGATGAAGACCTTGGGATTTTGGATGACAATACCTCATTTTGTTATCACCCAAGTTCCGCAAGACTGAGCCTCACTTATATTTGGCTCTCCATGAGACATAGATCCAGTTTGTTGTTATGGCTATGATCTCTCAGTTTGACATGGATCCACGCTTGTATTCCAAGTGGCCATGCTTTATATACATCTTCTTGTTATGTATCAGAGATCATGCTGTATCACACTACACATCTATATGATGTCAAAAATGTAATTGCTAGCTGACCTTGATCTTGATTGCAGGTGTTCTTGTGACTTGTTTTCTGCGGTTCTTTGCTCCTCCTCTAGCTTTGGATTATAATGTATTTCGACCATCATTTCCGCCTGACCTCATACATTAGGGGGCATCTGTTATAGGTCAAACTTGCACCTCCCCGTTCGTGATCACCTTGAGCTGTTGATCACACAAAAGGACAACTTGGATGGAGGAGTAGGTTGACCTGAGATGATACTTTGACTCACTCCATTTCCTGACATTACTGGAAAATCCCAAAAAATATCATTTTGAGATATGAGCGCTACTCTAATTAAAGAGACTAGTGCCCATACGCTACTCCAGTGTATAATAGTAGCACCCATATCCTAATATACACTACTCCTTCTCAGCATAGTAGCGCTCAGCATTTTAAACTCGATGAGCGCTAGTTGATAAGAACTAAAGTAGCGCCCTATACGCTACTTCACTGAACAAGATTTGCGTACATCTTAAAAGATGATTAAAAAATAAATTAATTTCTTGAGGAGGATTAGTTGCTGGTAGTTTCCCAACTCCCCCAACTTCCTCCATAACTATACATCAACCTGAACTACTTCTCTAATCTTATAAATACAAAGAAGATTAAAAGAGAAAGGTTAGATAGTGAGATGGATTAATGGAGAAAATTTGATACATAGAGAGAAGCTTGCATTGGAGGAGTTGATGCTGAAGATATCCAAGCCAGAGAAGAGCCAGAGCCCAGAATCAAGTTGCAGGAGCATGTTACATGATCAAGTATACTTGTACATCATTCTACTTTTGACAATAAAGGTTGAAGTGTCTTTCTTGTTCCGATTTAAATGTGTTCTGAAATAACATCTTAATTTGGATCTGTTTTGGTCAATGCTGAATGTTAAACATTGTTTTTGTTTTCTTTCAAGCTTTATATATTGTCCAGAACGCTTTGAGAAAGGTATTATTATTGCAGGTTTACTGAAAGGAAGGTGGATTTGAAGTTGAACACAAGATCAAGCAGAGGCTAGGATCAAACTTCGATTGAAAGGTGTGTTCTCAAGATCCATAACTTATTTCTTTTCATAAATATATTTGTAATATCATCAATACACTTACCTGTTACCCCAACCAAGTTGATAGCATTAGTTTCCTTGCTATAGGGTATATTTTCCGGCCAACAGAGAGAGAACTCTTCCAACCATGGTTGGTTGGTGTAATGTCCCCATTCAAATAAGTGCATAGTAAGACAATCCCATCAATCCTACTAGTTTCCTAGGTTGGATGGGCACATGTGGGATGGTAATAAGGAAACTAATAAATGATATTTAGACATTAGAAGGGTTCAAGAATTTAATAAATATGATGAATAAATAAATTCAAGAGAAATTTTAGGTGGCAAGTGGTTTTGGAGACATATGGAGGTGGTGGGACCCACACTAGCTCGATTTTTCAATGACACATGGCAGCTCTCTCTTGCCAATTCGAATTCATGGGAAGGTGAAGACTCTTGGGTGATTTGGTAAGTCATAACACATGGCATTGAGCATATTAGGTCGAAATGGGAAGGAATAGTAACCTCCATGGGAGAGGAAGAGTCAAATTGGAGACTAGTGGACACATGGGCTAGATTCCCTAGTTTTATGACAATAATAATGAAGCATCTATGACATTTTATGACAAAATTCAGACCTGACTTCTTACACCTGACCATTATGACATGTCAGCCCCAAAAATAGGCTCAAGAAGGCGCTCATGGAGTTGGAGGAATCTAAAGAGACTCAAATTCGAATTTGGGAGAAGATGGAAGGTTGGAACTAGGAGACAAGTGGCAAATGAGGAATATTTTCTAAATGGAAAATTATTGAATCTATTGAGAGGATTTCGACCCCTTGAAGGATAATGTTGGTTATAAAATGTAGAAATCAAGTATGAGAATGGCTTTTGATGATTTGAGAAAAATTGCATTTGTGAAGAGAGAGCTAGTGGATGACTAGTTTCTTGCCTTAGCCAATTTCGAGGGTGAAAGATTCCCATCCAAGTTGGTGTTTGGAGAGGCCACTCAGGTTTTTCATGGTGCTTTAATGGAGTTTGTATTTGCAGGTAGCAACTACAGGAAGTTTCATGGTTTGGTATAGTGCAACACTTTCTCTCCACCGTTTCCAGTTTTGAAGGCATATTCGTGCTCCTTGAGGGAGGGCGTTTTTGGTGAGCTATTGTAATCTTTGGGGGAGCTTCTAATGCCCCATTTATTTTGTAATATGAATTAAATACTCTGTTCTTCATCTCCAAAAAGTTTCAGGTTGAAATTCCAAGTAGAAATGTATAAATCTCATTTTTAATGGAAGAACAATGCCATTTCCCCACTACCTTGTTGTGAGCCAATGTATTGATGATGATTATGAATGTATGGATGATTCTCTGATATATTTGTGATAAATATATTTCCATGGATGTCTTCTACAAGTTTCATGTACTGTACTTGAGCATTTGAAGCATTTTTACTCAGTTTAGTTGTATTGGGAGGTGAAATAGTGCCATTTCCCCAAGGGTCGAATTGGGGGTTTTTGCTATCGAATGTGAGAGATTTAGAACAGTATTAAAAATCAATTAATGGTGCATATGAGACCTTAATCACATACTTAACACATTATATACCTCTTTTCATAAATTTGTGGGAGTTTGGAGGCATTTGGAAGGCCATTTGCAGTGTTACCCGAGGGGGATTTGATGCACAAATTACTAGTCAAAATTACATATATTGATCAGAATACAAATCAAGTTTGCAGCAGTATTTGGAGGGCCATAAAACATCCCTGAACCTTATATTCAAGTCTAAATACCATTCATACACTCCTACAGAATATTTGGGAGCATTTGGGTTGATTTGGAGGTCAAAACAGTAAAACTAGTCAAAGGTCGAAATTGGGAAAAAAAGTGGAAAATTGGGCATTTTAATAAAATTTGAAAAGGGGATATTACAAGTGGTATCAGAGCATGGTCTTGGCACCTGATGGTATTAACAAGAAGCCAAACAAATAAAACACCACCCTTTGAATCAGTAGTTGAAGAAGTTTTGGTTGAAGAAGAGATAGTAGCAGAAAAAGAGTTCTTTTCTAAAACAATGGGTAGAGAGGAGGAGGAAAAATTAAGACATAAGGAGGAATTTATTGAAGCCTTAAAACCATGTTTTGAAGGAATTACCATGGTTATTCTAGATATGAATAAACAAATGATGAAAGGTTTCGAATTGTTGGGTAGCCAACTTTCAGGCAAAGGGATGATAGGAGATAATAGTGGTTCACACTCAGGGGAAAAGATGAAAGGGAATGAGCATATTTTCTCAAGTATAGGGCCTCATAATAGACCTAATGAATTTCAAAGCACACAAAGGCATACTGCACCTAAATTTCTCACACCCAAAGAAGAACCCAATCTTGAATTGGATTACAAGAAACTAGTAAATGATTGGAATGATTTGAATGAAGAGTGTAAAAGAGGTGTACCACTCAGTGACTACATTGATGCTATGCAAAAGATTAAAATGAAGGGAGACAATAGGAGTCCATTCCAAAACAAAGAATTTAATAGTGCTATTGGAAAAATGTCACTTCCTACTTTTGATGGTTCTTCTCAAAATTCTGCTAACACTTGGGTGCAAAAATTGGATGTATATTTTCAGCTGAATCCTATGTTGGAAGAGGATGCATTAAAAATGGCCATTTTGCATTTGGAAGGAGATGCCAATGAATGGTGGTTTCATGGGCTGAAAACCTTGGGTCATAATCAGGTTAAAACATATGGAGAATTTGTTGACAGGGTACTAGAAAGATTTGAACAAAAAGATCCAGAATTGCCTTTCAAAGAACTAGCTCAATTGAAGCAAACTGGGTCCCCTACCGAATATATGTTGGAATTTCAAAAATTATCAGTCAAGGTGGCTGATGTATCTATGGGAAGATTAGTATTGCTGTTCACTGAAGGTTTGGCTGAACCCTTAAGAGGTTTTGTCAAAGCCCACAAGCCAACAACATTAAAAGATGCAATGAGCTTGACTAGGGATCTCCAAAATGTGCTTCCTAGAACGAGATTTCCTCCTAAGCCTAGCTATAAATTTGAAAAGAAACCTTGGAAAAGGGATGGATATGATAAGAAACCTTGGCAAAGAGAGTCATTTGATAGGAATAAAAAAGAGGGACTAAACAGGGATGAACTTAGAAAAAAGAAACTATGCTTCACATGCTTCCAACCATGGACACCGGGGCACAAATGTACCAAAGGAAAGGCTCAATACATAGAAGTATTTTCTGATAATGAGGGGTATGATGGGGGCATGGATGAAGATGGAAATATTTCAGATCAAGAAGAGGCATATGAGACAGCAGTAGAAGAGGAAAGACAAGAAGAAAATCATCCTTCACCGGACAAAGCAAGAATGGCAGTGCTTTCAGCAGTACCTCGCTATCATACTATCCGATGCAAAGGTGTGGTACAAGGACAAAGAACTTCAGTTTTGGTAGATGGAGGAGCCACTCATAACTTCATTGATGCAGAGATGGTAGAGAAAAGAAAGATACCTATTGAACCATTTGATGGCTTCACAGTTGTCATTCCCGGTCACAACACAATGCAATGCAAAACATGGGTTCCAAAGCTGCAAGTCAACGTAGGTAACTATACTTTTGTTGATAGTTTTTATGTGGTTGATGTTGCTGATACTAATGTGGTTTTGGGAGTGCAATGGTTGTATTCAATAGGAGAGCATACAGTAAATTATCAAATTCCCGAAATGAAATTCCAAGATTCAAAAGGAGTACAAAGAGTTGTGAGAGGGCAACACACTTATCCAAATCAAGTAGTGACTTGCAATAGCATGAGATCTATATTGAGGCATGGGGATATAGAATGGGCTGCTGAATGTCATATTACATCTCCCAAGCCAACTATAAATATTGTCAAACACCCAAAGGAGATAGAGAGACTTTTGCAAAAATATGAAAAGGTTTTTAGAGACCTTCCACATGGTAGGCCACCAGATAGGGGGGTTGAGCACAATATTGTTTTGGAGGAGGGTACTTCACCCATTCAAATACCACCTTATAGACATCCTAAAATGTTTAGAGATGAGATTGAAAAAGCTGTCCAAGAACTCTTAGAGTTGGGGCTCATTAGACCAAGCTCTAGCCCTTATGCTTCTTCAGTAGTGCTAGTGAAGAAAAAAGATGGAACATTGAGAATGTGCATAGATTTCAGAGCCTTGAACAAAAAGACTATCAAGAATAGGTATCCTATTCCTAGGATTGATGAGCTCATGGATGAGCTACATGGGGCCAAATACTTCTCAAAAATTGACCTTAGATCAGGGTATCACCAAATTCGAATGAAAGATGAAGATGTGCAAAAGACCGCTTTTCGATGTCATTTTGGCCACTTTGAATTTCTTGTCATGCCTTTTGGGTTAACTAATGCTCCAGCCACCCTTCAAGCATGTATGAATAGGATATTTTGCAAGCAACTAAGAAGGTTTGTTTTGGTTTTCTTTGATGATATTCTCATTTACAGTAAAACATGCGAAGAGCATTTGCAACAGTTAGAGATTGTGTTGAAAATCTTGCAAGAAGAGTCCTTATTTGCTAAATTATCAAAATGTGAGTTTGGGATGAAGGAACTAATGTATCTTGGGCACATTATTGGGAAAGAAGGAGTGAAGGTACACATGGAAAAAATCAGGGCTATCTTGGAATGGCCATCACCAAAAAATATTACCGAATTGAGAGGCTTTATTGGCATATGCACCTACTACAGAAAATTTGTGAAAGGGTTCTCCAAGTTGACTTCTCCACTCACTGATTTGACTAAGAAGGATGCTTTCAAGTGGGATGAAGAGGCTGAAAAAGCATTCCAAAAAATGAAAGAGGTAATGAGTAGTTGTCCCATACTTGCACTTCCTGATTTTACTAAACCTTTTGTTGTGGAATGTGATGCTTCAGGTGGAGGAATAGGGGCTGTCCTAAAGCAAGGCCAACACCCCATAGCCTTTGAGAGAAGAAAGTTGCAGCCTCATGAAAAACTTTACTCCATCTATGATAAAGAAATGCTGGCCATTATGCATGCATTGGCCAAATTCAGACAATACTTGGTGGGCAACAAGTTTGTGGTGAAAACTGACCATAATAGTCTAAGACACTTTCTCACCCAAAAGGATCTAAATGAAAGGAAACAAAAGTGGGTAAGCAAGATTCAAGCTTATGATTTTGATATTGAATATGTCAAAGGAAAGAATAATATAGTAGCAGATGCTTTGTCAAGAAGGCCTTCCTTTTCTCTCATGGATATTGCCAAGGATTGGAAAAACATGCTACTAGTTGAATATGCCAAAGACAAATTTGCTTGTGATGTGTTGGATGGAATCAAAGGGGATGATAATTATAGAATTTTGAATGGGCTGATATATTATAAGGGAAGAATTTATTTAGTTCATAACTCCAAGCTCAAGTACCGAATTTTGCAAGAAGCACATGATTCCCCACTAGCGGGCCATCCGGGGATCTTCAAAACTTATAGACAGTTGAGGCAAAGATTTTTTTGGAAGGGGCTGAAGGAAGATGTTCAGAAGTATGTGAATGAATGTAAAGCATGTCAACAAAACAAATCAGAACTTACATGTCCAGCCGGCCTATTACAACCATTGCCCATTCCGGAGCAAAAATGGGACAATATTTCCATGGATTTCATCACCGGATTGCCTAAATCCTTAGGTAAGGATTGCATCTATGTGGTAGTTGATAGGTTGACAAAATTTGCTCATTTCTTTGCTGTTACATCATCTTTTAGTGCTGCACAAGTGGCTGATATTTTTTTCAAAGAAATCTTCAGATTGCATGGGCTCCCCAAGAGCATTGTCAGTGATAGAGATAGTAGATTCATGGGTGCTTTTTGGCAAGAAATTTTTAGATTGGTAGGCACTCAATTGACTCCAAGTACCAGCTATCATCCACAAACTGATGGACAAATAGAGAGGGTAAACCAATGGTTGGAAGGATACCTAAGAAACTATGTGGGAGGGCAGCAAAAAGCATGGGCAAAATGGCTACACTTGGGTGAGTTTTGCTACAACACCACTTATCATATGTCAATAGGAATGTCTCCTTTCAAAGAATTATATGGTTATGATGCACTTACATTTGCTGACATTATATTTGGTGATAGTAGAGCCCCAAAGGCTAAAGATTGGGTGGAAGAGAGCCAAGAAATTTTAAAGCTCTTGAAAGACAATTTGCAGGTTGCTCAAAATCAACAAAAACAATATGCTGATAGACATAGAGAAGAGAGAACCTTTCAAGTCAATGATTTAGTATATTTAAGATTGCAGCCCTATAAACAAACATCTCTCAAAAAGAATGGAGTAGAAAAATTAAAACCAAGGTACTATGGGCCATACAAGGTAGTGCGGAAGGTTGGAGAAGTAGCATATGAACTAGAACTTCCGGAAGGGAGTAAAATCCACAATGTATTTCATGTTTCTTGTCTTAAGAAAGCTCTTGGTCAGAAAATAATCACTTCAGAAATACTTCCTCCTTTGGATGATGAAGGTCAGCTCACACTTGTTCCGGAAAAGATTTTGAAGACACGGGAAAGAAGGTTGAGGAGTAGAATCATCAAAGAATATTTAGTGCAATGGAAGGACTTACCAAATGAAGATGCCACATGGGAAGAGGAGAAGATTTTGCAGCATCCAAATTTGAAATTGCTTGAGGACAATCAATCTTGGGTGGGGAGGACTGTAATGTCCCCATTCAAATAAGTGCATAGTAAGACAATCCCATCAATCCTACTAGTTTCCTAGGTTGGATGGGCACATGTGGGATGGTAATAAGGAAACTAATAAATGATATTTAGACATTAGAAGGGTTAAAGAATTTAATAAATATGATGAATAAATAAATTCAAGAGAAATTTTAGGTGGCAAGTGGTTTTGGAGACATATGGAGGTGGTGGGACCCACACTAGCTTGATTTTTCAATGACACATGGCAGCTCTCTCTTGCCAATTCGAATTCATGGGAAGGTGAAGACTCTTGGGTGATTTGGTAAGTCATAACACATGGAATTGAGCATATTAGGTCGAAATGGGAAGGAATAGTAACCTCCATGGGAGAGGAAGAGTCAAATTGGAGACTAGTGGACACATGGGCTAGATTCCCTAGTTTTATGACAACAATAATGAAGCATCTATGACATTTTATGACAAAATTCAGACCTGACTTCTTACACCTGACCATTATGACATGTCAGCCCCAAAAATAGGCTCAAGAAGGCGCTCATGGAGTTGGAGGAATCTAAAGAGACTCAAATTCGAATTTGGGAGAAGATGGAAGGTTGGAACTAGGAGACAAGTGGCAAATGAGGAATATTTTCTAAATGGAAAATTATTGAATCTATTGAGAGGATTTCGACCCCTTGAAGGCTAATGTTGGTTATAAAATGTAGAAATCAAGTATGAGAATGGCTTTTGATGATTTGAGAAAAATTGCATTTGTGAAGAGAGAGCTAGTGGATGACTAGTTTCTTGCCTTAGCCAATTTCGAGGGTGAAAGATTCCCATCCAAGTTGGTGTTTGGAGAGGCCACTCAGGTCTTTCATGGTGCTTTAATGGAGTTTGTATTTGCAGGTAGCAGCTATAGGAAGTTTCATGGTTTGGTTTAGTGCAGCACTTTCTCTCCACCGTTTCCAGTTTTGAAGGCATATTCGTGCTCCTTGAGGGAGGGCGTTTTTGGTGAGCTATTGTACTCTTTGGGAGAGCTTCTAATGCCCCATTTATTTTGTAATATTAATTAAATACTCTTTTATTCATCTCCAAAAAGTTTCAGGTCGAAATTCCAATTAGAAATGTATAAATCTCATTTTTAATGGAAGAACAATGCCATTTCCCCACTACCTTGTTGTGAGCCAATGTATTGATGATGATTTCGAATGTATGGATGATTCTCTGATATATTTGTGATAAATATATTGCCATGTATGTCTTATACAAGTTTCATGTACTGTACTTGAGCATTTGAAGCATTTTTACTCAGTTTAGTTGTATTGGGAGGTGAAATAGTGCCATTTCCCCAAGGGTCGAATTGCGGGTTTTTGCTGTCGAATGTGAGAGAGTTAGAACAGTATTAAAAATCAATTAATGGTGAATATGAGACCTTAATAACATACTTAACACATTATATACCTCTGTTCATAAATTTGTGGGAGTTTGGAGGCATTTGGAAGGCCATTTGCAGTGTTACCCGAGGGGGATTTGATGCACAAATTACTAGTCAAAATTACATATATTGATCAGAATACAAATCAAGTTTGCAGCAGTATTTGGAGGGCCATAAAACATCCCTGAACCTTATATTCAAGTCTAAATACCATTCATACACTCCTACAGAAGATTTGGGAGCATTTGGCTTTATTTGGAGGTCAAAACAGTAAAACTAGTCAAAGGTCGAAATTGGGAAAAAAAGTGGAAAATTGGGCATTTTAATAAAATTTGAAAAGGGGATATTACAGTTGGAGTATACCTTTTTCGTAAATAGTGCTTCCTGGTCCGAAAAAGGGGTAAACTATCACTAGAAAGACAATCATTCAAATGCTTTTACAAGTGTGAAAACATCAAGTTTGTTTGGCAATATTTTCCTATTTAGGGAGTCTAAAAAGAGCTTAAAAGCACTCCATGAACAAATTTGTCATGGTTGATGACTGAGTACAACAAAGGAAAAATTAAACTCGGCACAGTTCCTTTTCCATAAATAGTCTAGCGAGGCCAAATAAAGTGATAAACCTATACTCGTTAGACACACCTTTTTACTCAAAATTTTAATGAGCACGATGATGGTATCAAAAGCACTTGGAATCTTTTTCATATTTGAACCAGAGCACGAAAAATTAAGAAGTCAGCTCAAACCACTTTTCATGTTTCAACCAGAGCACGAAAAAAGTGAAAAGTAAGCTCAAATGCCATCTTACAGTTTTTAACAATCTTGAAGATAGGTTGGAAGAATGCTCATGATGTCTGCTTCATTTTTTAACGAGCTTGTAGCAAAAAATGAACTATGCTCGGGATAATTTTCATGGTTTAATGAGCTGAAAAACCAAAAAGAGGAAAGTATGCTCGAAAATGTTCCCAATGGTGAACTTCTTCCCATCATGAAATCCAAAGGTTGGTACATGCCCCCAACATGATTGCTAGAAGTAAGTTGCTTAGTTCCAATGTGGTGTGGAGAGGCGATCGAGTTGACTTCAACATAACTTCCATAGGTTGAAGACATTCCCCCAAGCTTCATTTCATCCACCTAAGGCATAAGCGGGTGAAAAAAAGGTTCAGGTACTAAGTCTACAAGGAGACTTGACTCAAAGGGAAAGGATATGTTTCATTTTTTAATGAGCTTGACACAAGATTAAAACTCTGCTCATGGGTACCTATTTCATTTTTTAACGAGCTTGACATAGGGAGGGAACTATGTTCACAGGTTAAGGCCCATTGACGGGCTCCTTCCCAACATGATTCCCAGAGGTTGGTAAATGCCCCCAGCATGATTGCTAGCGGCTTAACATGGTAGTGTTCCCTCAACATGATTGCTGATGGTACGACATGTGGCATGCCCCCTAAGCTTCATTTCATCTGAAAATGTTGCTTGCTAACCCAACTACCAACCTGGCTACTAATATGAAAATGTTCACCAAGGGGGGGAAAACGAGAAGTAGATGAAATGAAGGTTCAAGTTCTAACTCTAGCGAGAGACTTGAACCGATGGGAGGGATATCTATTTCATTTTTACAAAGCTTGAAATAGATAATAACTATGCTTAAGGGGGCCCATATTATTTTTTAACAAGCTTGAAATGAAATAAAACTATGATCGAGTGGATGGTTTCATTTTTATACAAGCTTGAAACCAAAGGTAAACTATGCTTAGAGGGGTCTATTTCATTTTTTAACGAGCTTAAAATAGAATAAAACTATGCTTCAGTGGATGGTTTCATTTTTATGCAACCTTGAAACCAAAGGTAAACTATGCTAGAGTGGTTGGTCTCATTTTTTAATGAGCTTGAAACATAACATAAACCGTGCTCATGCCCCCCATCCTTAGGGGGAAGAAACCACTAAAACATGCAGAACATTTAGGGAAGTCTGATGACTAGGAGTCATATGATGAGTGGGTGTCACGAAGAAAAGCTGATCAATGGTCACAATATTCCCATGATGAAGAAAATACATCACTCGAATGGGCGTGGAAACTACAGATTTCATAGTATAGACATAATCACGTCCAAGGAGCAGATTGAAATCTAAAGGACCTTGGAAAACCATGACATCAATATGAACAGTTTTACCTCTCAACGTGACGGGTAAATGCGGGAGAATCCCTAAAGGTCTGGTAGGCCTTCTATTAAAAGCCAAAATTTGGTTAGTTCCTGGTACAAGCTGAGGGGAACCTATAGCTTGCCAAGTAGTCGAGGATAAAATACTAACAGAAGCTCCTTCTTCAACTATCATATGAAAGATTTCTTTATCGGAAACTCGTACATATATTTCAAAAGGAATACTTGAAGGAAGATGATACTCTGTTAGACCATTCCAATCAAAGGAAATGACCTCAGTACTTGGGGGGGGTCCTATAGAAATGGACAGGGTTTTCCCCTGCCTAGGACATTCTGAATTGGCGAGGAAAACATCAGCGGTTTCCAATTCACTCTCACTTGGAAGATAAGAATGAGACGAATATTGTGTTATGGTGACTACTTTAGTCTGGACTTTCTCCAATGAAAGAGCGGGATCGAGTGGAGGTGACATCGACTTGAGCACTTCACTCTCGGAAGGAAGAGTGGGATTGATTATAGATGAAACTGAATCAATCACTTGGTTAACTAGCGGGGGGTCGAGGGGCAACTTACTATCACTTGTTGTAAGCACCTGTTGGTCACTAGATTTGCTTTACAGACAATCTAGCAAAGACGGATCTAAGGCGTGATCTCCCTAGCTCAACGCGATACTAGAACAAATAGAACAGAATATAGATCTACTTCCCTAGATCAATAGAAGTGCAAACTAGTAGATAGATAGCTTACCTTAGTTTATGAAAAGAGATTATATTAACTATATAAAAGTGGGAATTACATAGAAAGGATGAAGCTACAACCAAAGCCTCAACATTGCATCCTCGATCCAACATGTCCAAGCCAAGCCTCCAAGGTGGTACAAGCTTCCCAATCACCAATATGGATTCTATCAGCATAAGGATCAGGGATAATTTTAAGGACCCATACTTATTTAAAAGTGTATAAACCTTGGCGAATCTTACCAATTCTTAAAATGTCAACTATAAAATATTTGGCAATATTTTTCTAAAATTATTTCAATTTATAAGGATTTTATATAGTTTATATAATAATTTGGCGATTTTTAGAATGAAAAAAGTCTACCCCATCAAAATTGGGCGAAATGGGGCTTCAAAAAATGCAAATTGGCAAATCTTTTTTTGGAAAAAAACATGGAAAAATAGCCCATGGGCTAAATTTCGCCCCTAAAATTATCCTTGATAAGGATACCATAGACCTTCCCCCCTCCAATGGATAGAGTGGGTGTTTATATAGGGCTAAAGAGATAGGGTAGGTTGAGGATTAGGGGGAGATGGTTAAGAGATCCTCCCATTAGGTTAGGAACCAAAATCCCACCTCACCTAGAGTCTAGGGATAGGTCTCCACCTCAAAAAACTTCTAGAAAGACCTCGAGACTCCCCAAAATAGCCTTTAACCAACCTCGTCGCACCCTGGTAGAGGATACAGAGTGAAAGAGGGGGTCGTTGCACTTTGTCCAAGGACAACCTACGACAGTGTCTCACCCTAGCTAAGCAAGAACTACGATGTCACACCCTAGATGAAGGAGAAGTGCGACAATCTACTCAAAGAGGTTAACTAGGCAAGGAAAACTCTCAGTTGGATTTGTTTTAGCCCAGAATGAGGTTAGGGGTCAGAGAAAAGAGTTAACACAATTATCAAGATGATGAATTTATCACAACGGTCATGATGATGACACTTGGTCATAAGGACAATACTTGCAATGGTCATGGTGACGACACTAGGTCAGGATGATGAAACTTGCAACACTTGCGACACTTGGGACACTTGTACAAGGGTGACGGCATTTTGGTGTAACATGCTCGCCAATGGAGCTCATGGGGATGCTGCATATATCTTGATATAACACTCACAAGATAATATATATTAGGCCTAGAATGTGTCAAGTATAGAAGAGATCCAATCAACTATCGATAAAGTGTCGAGTCCTCAAGCAGTGTAGAATTTACCTCCTCAAGATTGATTCCTGAGATGAATGGGAATGGGGCTGCCTTACAATCTAACATATTAAATTTGTTTAGAAGGTATGAAACATATTTTTGCTGAGATATGGTGATCCCATCAATTTTTTTAGCAATCTCAAGCCTAAGGAATTGCTTCAACAAGCCCAAATCACTCATGTCGAAAGCTAGATTTAAAGTAGTTTTTAACTTGTCGATTGAAGTAAGAGTGCTTCTAGTTATCAAAATATCATCAACATAAAGAACTATAATAAGTAAATTACCTTCAGTTTGTTGTAGGTACACATCTGGATCTGATTTGCACCTCGCAAAATTCTATGACAGAAGGAAGGAGTCCATCTTTGCGTACCAAGCTCTTGGGGCTTATTTTAATCCATACAATGATTTCTTCAATCTAAACACTAATGTTGGATCTTAAATGTATCCTTATGGCTTCTTCATGTAAATCTCTTCTTTCATATCTCCATGAAGAAATGCACTCTTCACATCCATATGGTGCACTTTCTAGTGCATAGATGCGGAAATAGCCAAAACTAGGCGGATAGAATCCATCTTTGCAACCAGTGAAAAGGTCTCAGTGTAGTCCACTCCTTGGACTTGGGAGAAGCCTTTCAAAACCAACCTATATTTGTATTTGTAGTTTGAGCCATCAACAACAACCTTTTTGTGGTAGACCCATTTACATTGGACTAATTTCCTCCCAGGTTGAAGATAAACTAGCTCCCATGTAACATGCTTTTGAAGAGAACTCTACTCTTCATCCATGGTGGTTTTCCATCTTAGATATCGGTGGGCATGATAATATGATTTAGGATATGAACCTATAATAAAAAAAAAATTCTTATATAGCAAAGGATCAGAACATGAAAGAGCCATACCTGCTCTTTGAATGTCTGCTCGAGTCCTCCTTGGATCGGTAGGATTTCCAATGTTAGAACTAGTAGAATTGAGAGTATTTTGGGCCCACTTTGGCAACTAATAGGGCACATCTGGATCAGCTTCTGAAACTAATATTTCATGTTCATCAAATTTTGATAAAATATTAGAAACATAAAAACCAAAACTTTCATCATCTTCTCCGAAATCTTCTTCTTGTAGAGGTGGTAAATCAATAGTTTCTTCCTCGAGTAGCTATAGATTTTGAATTGGTTCTTCAAATCTAACACTTCCCTCAATGAATATCCTTTTGGATCTGATATGGAAGATTTTGTAGCCTTTTGATTCTTTAGCATTTCCAATTAGTATGCACTCAACACTTTGCGGATCCAAATATTTTCTCTTGTCAGTTGGAATTCTAGCCCAAGCGGTTGAGCCAAAAAACTGGAAACTTGACACATCAGGTTTGTGATTAGTGTAGGATTCGAAAGGAGTAGTATCTGTCAAATATGAATGTGAAAATATGTTTTGAATGTATGAAGAAACATTCATGGCCTCATACAAAATATTTGGAGCCAAACCTTTTGACTCAATCATACAGGTTGCCATCTCTTTCAGTGATCGGTTCTTCCTTTCCACTACACCATTCTGCTGAGGTGTGTAGGGAACTGTGTGCTGGATCTAAATGCCACTTTCAGCACAAAGTTGCACCAACTCTGACTTGATATATTCACCTCCATTATCAGATGTTATAGCTTTGATCTTCCTCTTAGTTGCAGTCTAAACAGAAGCCTTGAAAATCTTGAATTTTTCTCGCACTTCTGACTTGTTTTTGAGAAAGAAGACCCAAGTGAATCTAGAGAAGTCATCGATAAATGTTAGAACATACCTTGAGCCATTCATGGAGTTATGTGGTAGCGGACCACTGATATCAAAATATATCATCCCCAAAATAGAATAAGCTCCGCTAGCTTTGCCTCAATCAAATTTGTGCTTGGGGTGCTTCCTAATGATGCAACCTTTGCATATTCCCTTCAAGGATTTGATCCTCGGAAGGCCATAAACGATGGAATTTTTCTGTAGCAGCTACAAATATTTATAATTTTGGTGTCCAAACCTCTCATGCCATAGTCTACTAACCTCATTTCCATGAGTCAGAAGAGAAGTGGGATTTTCATGTGGCAGAAAGTGTGAAAACTCATATGCTTTTGTAGCATGATTGGCTTTTCCTACCGCAATAAGTTTTCCACTTTGAATATCAGAAATTTCAACTTTGTTAGGGAAGAATACAACTTTCTTTGGTGAACAAGTGTGTGTCATCTGATAAATGGAAAGAATATTCAAAGCTAAGGAAGGAACATAGAGAACATTAAGAAAACTTCCATGCTCTAAATGAATGGTTCCTTTGCCCTTTTAAGAAATCTGTCAGTCATCTCCCATGTGGATGGAGATGGTGATTTTGGGGTCAAATGATGATAGAGAATCTTTATTTGCATAAATGTGGTTAGAAGCTCCAGAATCTCTGAGAAGAGTGGTGGAGTTCGAAATAGTTGCCATGAGTGCATGACCTCTTTCAGGGTGATCATTTTTCTCCTTCTTCCTTGCACCGTCAGGAAGGGTTGTGTTGTTTTTCTCCAAGAGAAGGTCTATCTGATCTATGGTATTTTTTATGCATGAAATTTTAGTATGAAATCCCTTACTGCAATAAGAACATTTAGCCTTCTCTTTTCCCTCTTTGCCTTTTTGCTTGTTTCTTGAACCAGATGGCTCATCCGACTGCTTGGTTTTCTCTCTTTGCTTGGAAGGATCAAATTTTGGATTCTCTTTCTTTAGCTTCCCTTTTACATTCGTAGCTTTGGATCCTCTAGAAAAACGAGCTTAATCTTTGTAACATATGGAGCCCATTCGAGCAAGCTTATCATGCTCCTTAGTCACAGATTCAATCAAGGCACTTAAGGTAGGCATTTTCCAATTAGGAATAGTGAGTTTTCCTGTATTGAAAGTTGAAACAAAAACTGAATAATATTTTCCAAGCTTTGAAAGAATGCATAAAATCAATTTCTTATCCTCCTTTTCCACTCCACATTACTTCAATAGCATAACCAAGCTCTTAAACTTAGTGAAGAAGTCATTGATGGTCTAGAAATTTTCAGGATTGAGTGCAATCAACTTGTTTTCAAGTTGATATGATCTCATCTCATCCAGCTTGCCAAAGAGTGTGGAAAATTTCTCCCATACCTCTTTTGGAGTAGTCAATCCGCTGAGATGGAAAAGAAGGTCCTTAGAGATGTTGAGACAAAGGAAACCATAAGCTTCATCAAGCTTATTGAAATATTTTTCCTTCTCTACTGCTAATGTAGCCTTGACTTCAAGGCCCATGGTAACTCTGTAGAAACCTTTAGAGCACAACATTATCTCCATATCAACCTTCCACTGATAATAGTTGAAGGGAGTGAGAATATTTGATGAAGAAGAGTCCATCTTTCAAGAATGGCAAATGCAATGGAGGAGGAATAACCTACAAATCACAAGAAAAGCAAGAACTATAAGGTCGACAACCCACAGTTTTCAAGTTGCATCACACCCGACATAAGACAATCAAGCAAGCTTGAAGATCCAATGATTCAAATCCAGGAATTCTGTGGAAACTCTCAGCTTCTAGTGTGGATTTGGAAGCAAATTTGCAGCAATAGAGAATGCACATGAGAGAATGCATGCCAGTGCTGCAATATTTTTGTGAGCAAATTCAGTCAATCTTCATGAATAATCCCTACAGAAAAGAAGCATTATCCCTGCCATGGCTCTGATACCATGTAAAATTGAAGCAGAGCAGATCTAATTGAACAAGAAAATCAATTAAAATATATGCATAAAGAATAATATGTGTAAACTGTGCAAGAGAATTGTAGCAGTGCTCTATTGAAATCAAAAGTAGAATACAATACAATGTGTTGTCACAATGACTGAATGATTCGAATTAAACAAGGAGGGCATTCGAATATCTTGCATGGGATAGCTTGGCTCCACTAGGATTCCTCATCATCTGTTAGAATAGTAATCCACACTTAGTACCATAGTCCATAACCATAGTCAAATTTTTATTGCTCATGTGCTTAATTACACCATAGTTTGGACTAGGTGACTTTAGTTGGTCAAATACCCACTTTTGAGAGTGTTCACACCCACTTCCAAGCAAACCAGTTCACCCAACCTCATATTTTGTCCACAAGTGCGCCCTCATTAATTGCTGGAGCGCCCTCTCTCCTTGGTTTGGGGAATTTCACTTGACTAGGGGCACTAGGGTGGATTTTTCCCAATTTTGGCTAGATTTGGAGCATTTATTGCTCCCTTGGTCCTCCCAAACTCCTCTACTTGCTCACCCACTCCTGCCTTGGCCTCATTAATGACTCAGCATGCTTCAGCCACCTTCACACCTGAATTCGTGACTGTTTGGGATGATTGGGATTGAGTTGGACCCACCTAGGGGGGATTGAGGCCAATTTGGCAATTTTTGACCTGTACACTCATCTTGAGCTCACTAATGCTCTCGAATTTCTCATGGATGTAATAAAAACCTGTTACTAACATTTTCACATGTTAGACAGTCAGTTAATGAAAAGATTGAGCTTACATTGTGTGTAAAATTATCTCCTTTTTCAAGTTTTTCCACTAGTTTTGCAAATTAATTTGATTTTGTGAGGTTCTCCATAGCTCCTAGATCTTCTATGATCAAAATACTCACATCATTAGATAAGTGGAGTCATCAATGCACAAGTAACGGTCAACCAGGTGTCAAACTAAGTCTAACTGAATGTGGTAGGTGTAACACATGCATGGTGCACTAATGTAGTGAAGGAGGTTCAAAGGAGGGCACATGAGAAGCTGATTGGAGTCAAAATAGGCAATCTAGTCTCACTGGGGGTCCAACGAAGTGTTTCAGTTAGTTAACAAGTCAATCTAGCCTTAAATCAAGGAAAGATCCACAAATTACTCAACTAACTGAGTGTGTCACTAGTGTTAGGTGAAGAAGGGTGCCTTTCACATGTGTTTGGTGAAAGGTGGGCGCGTCACTGACTAGGATGGCTAAAAATTAATGGAAAGAAGCTCCTGGGGCTAGCAAACTAGGGACTAGGTTATGGGTGACACCTCACTGATGACTGGGATGCATGCAAATGCATGACAGCATACAAACATAAAAAGTGATGATGAGATATCCTAACATTAACTTCTCCTAATGTAGCTTTATGTAGCCTATCCCAATCGAGCCTCTTTTAGCATAGCCTATCTTACCTTATAATAACCTAATATAAACTAACTATCGCATTCTAGCCTCACCCAACTTAGCCTACACTACCTAGCCTAACATAGCTTAAGCTAACTTATCCTAACCTACACTAACCTACATTATCCTAACCTACATACTTAACCTAACATATGATAACTTATCCTAATTTTACATACCCTACGATATTTTAACTTAACCTAACCTACCTAGCTTAACCTACGTAAACTTAATTTATCCTATGATACCATACCCTACACATAACCTACCTTAGCTTACCCAAGCATAACCTAGCATATCCTACACTAACCTACCCTATCCTAAAGATGTTCATCCTTACCTTAACCTAATCTAGTCTATGATACCCTAGAATAGATTGGCCTATATATAATCATATTATACTAACCTATGCTAGCCTTTTCTAACATAGATTAGCTTAACCTAACCTAACCTATCCTATCATACCTTAGGATACCCTAACCTAACCTACCATATCATAGCCTAATGTGGCCTATCCTAACCAAGCCCATTATAGACTAACTCTATTTATTCTAGATTAACTTAACCTATCCTAACATAGCCTATCTTAACATATCCTATTATAACATATCATTTCCTACCATACCATACCCTAAATCAGCCTAACATACCTTAACTTAACCTAGTCTACCTAATCTCACCTAGCCTACTATAGCTTAATACAACCTATATACCTAATGTTGCTCAACAAAACCTAGCCTAACTATTCAAGCATAGCTTAACCTACCCTGACCTACTCTAACTTAACCTAACCTATCTTACACTAACCATGGCCTACCTTAGATTACGCTAACTTAGCCTAGCCTAATATAGCCTTACTAACCGTAACCTACCTTAACCTAACCTACCCTACCCTAATTTCACATAGCCTACCCTACCTATCCTAACCTAGCTTAGCCTACCCTAACCTACCCTAACTTAACCTTAACCTGGCCTACAGTAACCATGATCTACATTAGCTTACCCTAACTTTGCCGAGTCTAATCTATCTTTGTTTATCATATCCTAAATTTAGCCTAACCCACCTCGTCCTACTCTAACCTTATCCTACCTTAACTTATCCTAATGTATCCCTACCTGGCCTAAATTAGCCTACCCTACCTTACCTTACCCTAACCTAGTTTAACCTTACTATCCCATTATAACATAACCCAACTTAGCCTACCATACTAGGCTAACTTAGCTTTCAATCTAAGTTAGTGTAAACTACACTAATCTAGCTTGACATAATCTACCCTGCCCTGAACTTTCATACCTTACCTTACCCTAACTTATCCTAACATATGATAACATAACCTAGCCTTACATACCCTACCCTAGATTAACCAAACCTATCCTACCTACTATAAGATGCATAGCTTAACCTACACTAACATAACCTAACATACCCTAACCTACCTGAAACCTAGCCTACATTAGCTTACCCAAGCATAGGGTAGACTAATATAGCCCTTATTAGCCTATCTTAATATTAACCTAACCCACCCTAACTTATCCTATCCTATCCTATGCTAACCCTAACCTATCGTAGCCTATCCTAAGGTATCCCTACTTAATTTATCCCAACTTAGCCTAATATAGCCTAGCCTACATTAAGTACCCTAACTTATCCTAACCTACATATCCTAACATAGCCTATCCTAACTTAGCTTAACCTAACCTAACCTAATCTACAATAACCTATCCCACCATAATGTAAACCAACCTAACCCTAGCATACCTTAGCTTACCCTAACATAGCATGGGCTATATAAATTAACCTAAACTAACATATATTCTAACCTTTGTCAACCTATATTAGACTAACCCAACCTAAACTATCCTAGCCTACCTTATTCTACCCCATCCTACCATGGTTTACCTTAACTTGGCCTATCCTTACCAAACCCATTCTCAACTAACCCTATTTATCCTAGCTTAACATAATCCACCATAACATAGCCTATCTTAACCTATCATGTCCTTTCATATCATTTCCTAGTGCACCCTACCTTAAGTTAGCCTAACATACCCTAACTTAACCTATTCAACCTAGCCTAACCTACACAAAACTTAGCCTAGCATAGGCTATCCTAGCTTAACCTAGGATAACTTACTCTAGCCTAATCTGACATAGCCTACACTAACAATGTCGTGCCTTAGCTTACCCTAACTTATCTTATCCTAATCTAGCATTACCTAACATATCCTAACTTAACCTAAACCTCCCTTTCCTAGCCCTACTTATCCTACTGTAACCTACACTAAACTAGGTCATTCTAGGCTAACTCGACTTAACCTACCCTATGTAGCTTGACCTAAACTATCCTACTTTATCCCATCATAAACTAACTTACACTTCCCTAACCTATGCTTCATTAGCCTCAACTACTCTTTCCTAACATACCCTATTGTAAACTAGCCTTACCTACTTCGACCTAACCTACCCTAGCATAATGTAGCCTACCCTACCAACCCTAGGGCACCCTATCCAAGCTTAGATTACCTCACCCTCCCCTATTCTACCCTAATTTTGTTTACTTTAACCTAGCATAACCTAACCTACTTTACCATACTCTACCCTAACTTAAGGTTTATCCCTAAGTCTCAATCTTATGTCTAAATCCTTATCATAACCCTAAAATTTGGTCCGTGTGATATTTCTAAGCCTAAAATTGGTTCCCAATCATATTTCTAAGCCTCATACTTTACCTTAGTCCCCAAATCCCAATTCTATTGATTAAATCCAAACTTTACATAACACTTATATTAATTAAAAAATCTTTAGACAAATATATCATATATATATATATATGATAAATTACTTTTAAATTAAATAAAAAATACCACATACATTATGTAATTAAAAATAAAAAAAATAATATAATTTTCATATAAAATACAAAACTAATAATTTAATAATATAGTGGAAAAAAATCCCACATAAAAATAAATAACATAAATAATAACAAATTGAAAACAAACATAAAAAAAAACCAAAAGAGAAAAGTAGTCTACATAAAAATAACTATTAACGTAAATATTGAATTCACCAATAATTACAAATTGGAAACAAACCTACGATGAAAAAAAATCCCACATAAAAGTAACTAACGTAAATAATCAGATTACAAAATTTTATATCCATTTTAATAAAAAATATGTTTACTATTTAAAAAAAAATTCTCAATATATTTGTGTATTTTGTAATATTATATAATTAAATATATATAATTATAACAAAATTACCACTCATTTAATTATTATCGTAAAAACTGAAATAATTTATATTAAATAAAAACTGTAATAGATAAACTATATATTAAACAATCAACTTATTCATATGCAGACTTTAAATACCTTTCGTTTCATTATAATATTAATAAAAGGGGGAAAAAAGTCTTATGTTCCTTGACAAAATACAATATTTAAATAAAAAATGTAATAGATAAACTATATATTAAACAATCAACTTATTCATATGCAAACTTTAAAAACCTTTCGTTTCATAATAATAATAATAATAAAAGGGAAAGAAGTCTTCTGTTCCTTGACAAAATACAATATTTAAATATAACATACGGATGCCATAGATGAGACGAAAATGAATGGTCGAGGTTGGTCAATTGTGTGAGAGATCGTGGGTTAATTGTGGGTTTCGATTCCGTTTTCTCAAATTTTGTCCCCAAACAAACCAGACCGACATACACATATACATTCTTTAATAAATAGGGAAAGTTAAATTGGTAATATTGTGTCTAGTGGAACCCTAGCCAAGAAAGGGTAACCTTTGCTAGCATGTGTAGTGACCTTTGCTAGCATGCTTAGAGATTTATCCTAAATGAAGATTACTAGTGGATATTGAACTTTAATTTAAAGGATTTCAACCATCTATAAATTATATTTGAAAATTGTTGCATTTATTTACAAAATATAAGGAATATAGTCACTTTGAGGCATCATGTAACATTAGAGTTAAACCATAATTATTTGTGCAAAAAAATATTTTCAGAACATGGTGAAACCATTTTTTAAATTCACATATTTAATGAGGAAACATATATTGAATCTAAACATGATAAAGCGAGAAAGGGGATAAATAAAGTGAGAGAAGAAGTTAAAAAATCATTGAAGAGAAAAAGACTATGGATAAGCGTAAAGAACTTATGATTATCGATTACCCAAACAAATTTTTAATGGGTAAACCAAATTTTTCAATGGGATTAAAATATGAGCTAAAACAATAGTAAAATTCCATGGTGATTGAATAAGTTTAGACTTCAAAGAAGCGACAACTAGAGAAGAGCAAATTTCAAATTAGAATGATTCTAGGAACTTCATAAGTTTGTTAAAAAACAATGAAGAAAATTGGGTTAGAAAGATATTGTAGGTAAATATTTCAACCTAAAATCACTCTATCATGGGTTGGTGCAGGTGGTTACAACTGGACATTATTATGAGAGGTCCTTTAAAAGAAGGTTCGATCTAAACTAGTTCCTAGTTGTACCAAATGTGATTTGTAACTTTCCAAATAATTGTTTTAAATACAAGAGAATATTGAAATAATGTTTTGAACACTACCATAAAAGATAATATAATGTATTCACCACAACTATTAAATCTAAAGCAATAACTTAACACAAGAGGCCTAATTCTTACCGCATGGCTAAAATAAAGGGTTGTTACACTCTTCTGAAATATTCTTCAAAACTATTTTTTATAAACAAAGTGTTTTGGTGTATTGGTATATTCCCACCACCCATTCCATACATTCCTAGATAATCTATTTCAAAATGTTAATACCTCTTTGGCTCAAAATGGAAGATGCTTTTCTTATAATATTAAGAAGGTTGAACTCATGCCTAGTGAAGGATAGATCAAATGAAAAGGGATGGGATTTATGACATAGATAATGAAGTCAACAATGATAGGTATTGAGAACATAGTATAATTTTTTATCATAATAAATAGAATGGTAAGGATTGTGGCCTTTATTCAACCTCCATATAGATCTGGTTTAAGAGCTAAAATGGTTCTAATACATAAATTTCTCCATTGGTAAAAAAATTAGAGATCTTGAAATGTCAAGTTTCAACAACCAAATTTTGATAAGCTAATGAGTGTTAAGAATTAACAAAATAAATATATGTCCTAATAGACCTATCCCAGTAGAACATTAGATACAAAAATGTGGACAGTAAAATTATAAGTATTTGGTCATTGAGACAACATGCTTTGAGGGAGGATAATTTTAGATGACTATTTAGAGACTCTACAATTGACATTGTAAATTTAAATTTCATATTAAAGTCATTTTTTGAAATAAAATAAATAAGTTTAGAGCATATTAAGACCTCCTCTGATAAACGACAATCAAGATCTCACTTTGTAGCTACTATATCTTGGCCCTCAATTTTTACAAACCTTCCTTTGTGTATTATCCATTGGGAAAGATTTGTGATTTATTTTTTTTAGGAATTCACGATCTATTGATTTTTGAAAATTACAATAGTTGTACCATCACGGATATGCCCTTAGTTACTGAAAATTGCATTTTTATTGCTTTGCTTAAAAAAATCATGTTTTCATTTAATCACATTGTAGTTTTTAATTTTGATGGATTATAAAGATCATTACAAAGATAATCTTCGGATTGTGTTAAATCTATGGCATATTGGTTGTTGTTCACCAAACAAAATGATGCTTTCTACATCAACAATAGACCAATGATATATACCAAGGGAAAATATATTTCAAAAAAAAAATTAAGTGGCTAACTAATGGTTTCATAATTATTTCATAATTAGTAATGGAAAAGAGGTATAGCAAGGAGACTCCACTTCAAACTCTACTGTAGATTCTCTTAACTCAAAGATGATTCACATTAGTATTGAAATTAAAGTCTCTATTGATTCCTTTAAACAACTGGAATATAATGACATCACATGATATTTTATTCATATTGGTCATTTCCCTTGTAATTTATAATGGGTTATTTCCTATCGTTCATTTCCATTGTAATTTGAACCCAAAGCTACCACATTTTAGCACTTGAGGGTACTTTTAATAGATTTGTTACTGAAGGTATAAAGACCACTATCGAAACAATATTGAAATATTAAAGGAGAATAGAAAGGGATTGGGGAACTGATTCAATCATCAAAAAAATGTGACTATGGAAAAGGGGTTCAAATGCTTTTCCAACAAAATTACTTCTATCGTTTGAAGAATTAAGGACCTTGAAAATTAGTTTTCAATGGAAAAATAAATGTTGCACTCGGACATGCTAGGGTTGGTTATGTTCTTCTTATGATACACTCACCCATACGATTGTGAGGAACCTCCCCTCATCCCTAGCATAGTAGGAACATGGCGAAATGTTTCACCATATCCCCCTTTCTGTGAAACTCCATGAAACTCACAAAATGTTTGGTCGGTATAGGGAGGAAATGCTTCCTAAAATAAAGGGCATGCAATGTTGCTTCCCTAAAAAATTCAACATATGGACACTGCCTCCCAATAAGGGGGTCATATGGATGCCCTTCTAATTTTTTTTAGAAAAAAATTTAGAAAGTAAAAAAAGTAAAAGTCTAAAATAAAGTTAATTCGGCTAACCTAGCCTCTACCTGTAATTTTTACTCTCTATATGAAATTCACACTTACCATTTTAAATTTCCATTTGATGTGATAATTTATCTTTATGAAGAATCTCAAGCTTCCAAGGGATAGGAAGAATTTGTTTCTTTTTTCTTAGCCACCAAGGATGATGTACTAGAAGCTACAAGAAAGATTCCATGGTTAAGATAGTAAAAACAACCAATCCACCAAAGAGATTCATCGTTTTGATTTTTATTTTTTTTTAAAGTATGGTTTTAATTAACAACTTAAGTCTAAGAGATCTGATATCCAAGTGTTCACATTTAAGTGTTTAACAACAAAGGTGAACCCTACAATCCATTGTTTAATATCCAAGAAGATATTCATATCCATTTAGAGATTGGGTCCCCTATGCTAGGGACCACAATGTCCCGTCATGCTCCATGAATCTCACTAAAATTAGGGGATTTATCGACGCACACATCAAGTTTGCTTCCCCACTCCTATGTCCCCTCGTCTAAGAAACTTGGTGGAACATTGGAAACCCTTCAACAACTTGTGAAAATGAAGATTCAAAATAAATAGACATATGGACAAGCCTATCATAATGGGAGGTTCAATGAATAAACAAGGATGATGAAATTTTAATCCTCTAGATATGCAATTTGTTAAAAATGGCATTAGAAATCAGAAACTTGTTAGTAACATTCTAAAACCCAAATAATAATAAATACACATACAAAATAAAATCTTGGCCAGGAGATATTTAAATATACAATAAGTACCCCTTAAGATAATATCAATAATGATATATATTCCTTAACTTCAATATATACAAATGATTCTTAATCTTAAATATATATAGAGTGGGTTCTTCATTAGGTATTTCTCTTATGTCCAAGTGTGGGGCCACCAGGGGCCCTCACTAATATAAGGTGTAATCATAGGCCATCCACACAAGGTGTGTGAATCAAACGACTAGGACCAGAAGAGAACCCTTAATTTCTTTCAATACATAATCAAAATTAGCAAACATTAACATAGGAACACAAATTTTGAAAGATGAGATGAAGGAAAACCTTGAGACAATTGTAGTCACTAAGGTGTTGATTCATTCACAAATATATTTAGTTAATTAAATTTTACATCCCAACAATTCTTTTTGCGATGTTCCAGTGGATTTCTCGAGGATCCTCCATGACCTGAGAGACCACACTACAAATAAATGAAATATCCAACCAACTATGAATTAAGTAAATCATGATACTGACCAACTATCAATAAAGAGTGCCATCGACTCATAGAGAGTCAAAGTCTTTACACAACTTCACGCTCGACTGATAAGGTGTAGAAAAAGACTTGCATTCATCCGTATTAAATAATTTCAAAAGATCAAAAGCATAGTTAGGTTGAGAAACAAAGATACCAACATCCATTTGCAAAATTTGAATGCTAAGAAAGAAATGCAGTATACCAAGGTTAGTCATTTCGAAGGTATCTACAAGTTGTTTTTCCAAACCCAAAATAATATTGACATTATCTCAAATTATGATTAAATCATCAACATCCAATGGCCATAATCAGAGTATCACAATGAGAATGTAATACATAGATACTGTAATTGGATTCAAAACATTTGAAGCCAAGATTGATAAAGAGACAATCAATATTATTATACCAAGCACGAGGTGATTTTTCCAAACCATACAATCACTTTTTGAGTCGACAAACAAGACCATAATATATCACAAATTCAATAGGTTGGTCCATATATATTTCCTCAGTCAAATCACCATGAATAAAAGTACTTTTAACATCCATTTGATGAAGCTCCCATCCAAAATGAGCAACAATGGAAAGGATTAGTCGAACACAGTTCATCTTTGCAACAAGTGAAAAGGTTTTAGTGTATTCAATGTCTTGTTGTTGAGAGAATACCTTGGTGACCAAATGAGTATTGTGGCATTCAAAAACACTATCGAAATTAAAATTGGACTTATAGAACCATTGACACTTCATGACATTCTTTCCTTGCGGCCGACAAACAAGTTCCCACATATGATTCTTCTTCAAGGAATCAATTTCAGAAGTCATAGCATTTTCACATTCTATAACACCATGAGCATCAACATAAGTATCAATATCATAGGTTTTAAGAACACACACCATCAATGTGATGCTTCCACATTGTTTCTGACTATGAGTCTATCGAACAACACTAGCATCTCGAACATTAGACCCAACAACTTCAATCGTATTAACATACCATCGAGGTAAATAAGTCAACGATTATTTGGGTTAGTTATCATCAATCAAATGAGTAATGGAAGGAAATATATTGACTTCTATAGTCATGGTAGACCAAATACTGGTCAACTTAGGAAAAAATTTATTGATCTAGTTGGAACACAATAGTTGGGTACAATCAATCTAGACTCTTCATGAATGTTAAATGGATTGTTGTGCAAGTGGCCAGAAGAGGAATTCAACACCTTATTCTTGAAATAATTTAATCAAATATCACACTTATTCTTCAGATGATCTGTTGTTTGACAAGATCAAATATTCTATATGATTTCAACTCATCAGAGTAGCACATCATGATGTAAGCATGACTCTTTGCATTGAGTTTATTCTTGCTTTCATCATTGATATGCTCCCAAGAAACACATACACAGGTTCTAAGGTGTCCAATATAGGGTATCCTACCATTCTACTTCTCAACTAGAGTCATCTCAGCTGTGACTTCTCTAGTTGGGGAGAGGTTCAGGAGATAGTTTGAAAAATAGTTTCTTCCCAAAACATCGTTGAAATATATTTGGTATGCAGTAAGCTCCTGGCCATTTCTACCAAAGTCCAAATCTTCCTCTCTCCGACTCCATTCTGTTGAGGGGTGTGAGGGATATATATATATACTAAGAAATTTCATTTTGAAAGATATACTCTTCAAACTATCAAATTGCATGATTTCAAACATTCAATCGAACGAACACATTGCTTCTCAGCTAATGCTCTAAATTCCTTGAATATTTCAAAGGATTGAATCTTATTATTTAAGAAATAAACCCATTTAAATTTATATAAATCATTAATAAAGGTTAAAATATACTTCGCACTTGCTAATGAAGGTTTTCTCATGCATCAGAGATCACTGTGAACAAGCTCCTATTGATTATGTGCTTGCCACACTTTCCCGGAATCAAAGGGTTTGTAATGATGCTTTCTAGGCATACATTCTCTATAAAAACAACCTGGTGAAATAGTATTTGGGAGATCAATGACCATGTTGTGATTTACCATCATATTATAACTTTTAAATTTTATATGTCCAAGTCGTTCATGCCAATATCGACATTGTCATCAGTCTAGGAAATCACTATAGCCAATACAGTCATCGCAGTTGTTGTTGTCAATACAATCAATTGGGAGGAATAACATAACTTATAAAGTACATATATGGGAACTATATTACCTGAAGCAACAATTCCCCCCTCAATCCTTATATCATTTACGATAAAGTGATATAGCGAAAACTCCATAGTATTCTTAGTCTATGTAATTTGAGAAATAAAAAACAACTTAGCACTCAAACTACACATATAATAGACATTCGATATTTGACCATACTAGTATTCAATATCTCCACTTCTAGAAAAACTGAGAGTAGAGTCATCAACTACATAAATATTCTGTTATGGGGCTCCACGTAAGGATTAGAACAGAGTAGAATCTTTATCCATATGATGAGTGCATATGGAATCGACTAGCCATTCTATCTGAGTGGTATGGACATGCAATTCCTAAGAATTACTCAGAACTAAGTTATAATTTTCAGCAAGTCGATTTATCGAGTAAACAATCAATGCACTATCCTCAAGGTGCTTGACCTTTTCATCCAAATCCTTCATATTATTCTAATAGTTCTTATGAACAAGTCCCACTTTTCCACAATGTTAACGGGTCTTATTCTTTCGATCCTTCTTTGTTAATGATGACTCTTTTGTAGGGTAGTCATGTTGATGTATATGTAACTTCGGAATGTATTTCATCTATGTATTTCATATATATTTATTGTACCCTTATTAGAGATGTGTTATTCCTCTATAAGGAAGTGTCGTCATGTGGATTGAAAAGTGTCGCAAGTGTGTGTACTTGTCGATGGGTTATTAGACCACCATGTGTGGGGTTGGCCCCGAAATATATATATTATAATGTGGATGTACCTAGCTAGACAAGTCGGCCCCATAAGGTCACTGGGAAAACAGGTTAGTATAAATAGAGATCAGGTGATCTCTATTTAGATCATTCATAAAGTTATATCTCTCTCACTCAGAAAGTGGCGTACTAGTGAGGAGGAGGATCATCTACTACTAGGAGACTATCTTAGTGTATTTTGGTTGTACTTTGGTTGAGCCATTGCTCTCTCTATCTCTGAGGAAGTTGTGGGGTTTTTCACCTTAGGGTTTTCCCCACGGAAACTCTGTGTCTCTTGTCTCTCATGCTTTTGATTCTTGTGATGCTTGTCATGCTTATTGTGATTGTCATGCATTGATATAATGTATATGTTATTCTCTCAGTGAAGATCCTAGAGTATTGTGAATTAATGCTCAAAATTTAACATGGTATCAGAGCTAACCTGAGAAGAAGACATTTTGCAGTGACGAAAACTTGAGTTTCTTGTTTATTGGGTTTCTCTCCACAGATTTTGGAAAAACAGTATAGTATATTGACTCTACTCATCAAGGCGCATCCATCTATCCAATCAGAATTCAATTCTAAGCATTTTCAGATTTGGCCCTAAAAATTAGGGTTTCCGCAAAAATTGGAATTTATGGAATCTAAAGACACAGCTGGAAGCTCCTTGCAAAAATCGAAGTTTAGAGCTTTGGATCAAGATTTTTGGTAGGTAGATCTCTGGGCAACTCAAACCCTAATTCAAGGCTCTCCCCAGTGAACCCAGGAGGACAAAAAGACAAATCTGAAGGGTAAAACTTTGCTGATCTCAAATTCTGAATGCACCAGTCTGATCAGCTCATCAAGGCGCATCTTTCTATCCTTTCAAAAATTTGAAATTCACATTTTGAATTTTTAGGGTTTTTCTGACAAACCCTAATCTAGGACCAGATCTAGTTTTCAGCATTTCAAGTGGTAAGACCTAAATATTTTCTATTTCCATTTGAAGTACTCTTTAAGATGTCTCACCACACCAAGCTTGAGGATAAGCTTGAAGTGGATGATAAATTCCGAGCTTGGAAGTATAGGATTGGGTTAATCCTGGAAGAGAATGAGTTGGACTCATATATAAAAGAAGACATCCCTATCCCAGAGGATGAAGAGGCCAAGGTATTGCATAAGAAGAACTTGGTCAAGGCAAAGAGAATCATTGCCGATTCTATCAAATACCATCTCATACCCCATGTGTCTTCTCTAAAGACACCCAAGGAGATGTTTGACTCTTTGACCAAGCTATTTGAAGGGAAGAACATAAATCAGAAGATGACTCTGCAGAATCAATTGAAAGGGGTCAAGATGTTGAATGGAGAAACCATTCAATCTTACTTCTCCAAGGTCTCTCAGATCAAGGAGCAACTTGAAGCTGTGGATGAAGTAGTGGACAATGGTGAAGTTGTTATGACCACTCTAAATGGCCTACCTAGGTCATGGGACTCCTTTATTCAAGGAATCTGTGCAAGAAAGAAATTGATCTCTTTCAGTAAACTATGGGAGGAATGCTCTCAAGAAGAAGCTATACTTGTAGCTCATGAGGAAAAGATGGGAGGTGAAGATCAAGCTCTCACAACTCACACCAAAGAAGCAAGCCCAAGAAGGAGCACTCTCGCTACAAAAGATCCTATCAAAAGAAGGATCTAAGATGCTTCACATGCAATGAGAAGGGTCACTTTGCTTCATATTGTCCCAAGAACAAAAAGGATAATAACAACAACTTCAGCAAGAAGATGAAGGGCAGCAAAAGAAAGTTCCATGCTCATGCTGCCGAAGATGATGAACCTTCAAAGAAGAAGGCTAGGGTAGAAAGTGATGATGACTCATCAAGTGAAGAAGAGTATGTTCTAATCTCTGCTCTCACAGGTACTATCTCCCATGGTTGTAATGATTGGTTTATTGATAGTGGGGCTTCCAAACACATGACTGGGTTTAAGGAATCTTTTGTGAATCTATCTGAACATGAATCACCCCATAAGGTGAAACTTGGGGATGATTATCAATACCCAATCAAAGGAAGTGGTGAAGCCTCCTACAACCTAGATTCTGGAAAATCTTTGAAGATGAAAGAAGTCCTTTATGTACCTGGGCTCAAGAAGAACTTACTCTCCATCTCTGCATTGGATGCAAAAGGTATGAGGGTTGCATTTGTAGATGGCCAAGTCCTAATGTGGCCAAAGGGTAAAACAATCGATGATGCAGTAGTGATTGGAGAGCAAGAGGGAGGTTTGTACAAATTGAAGGCACAACCTGAACTTACTATGGTGACATGAAGACAAATATTCATCCATAGTCATATATCAAATGGAGGTATGTATGATTTTGTTTCGAAAAGGTTAACTTATGAGTTATCCAGGTCATTGAAGAGAACAAGAAATCATTGCTAGACATAACTAGCAAATATGGTGAACAGGTATGTTTTCCTTATATCGTAGGATCTCTTATATAAGTATGCATGGCATGATTGATGATGATTGTTCATAAAGACATAGGTTTGAATAATCATGGGTATATGTGTTGGCTTGGTTTTGCAACCAAGCTTAGTGCTATGGGCACCTGCTAACTAGTAGCAGCAGTTTCAAATAGAAATAAACAAGAAACTAATCTAAACAAAACTAATCATGGATCTATGCAAGAAATATAAGCAAATAATGGAAATATTTTAAAAACAAGAACAAGAAAATATGAAAGAATAAATTTTGTATTGAAAATGGGGGGCAAGCAAGTGCTTGAGATAATACCTCCAAATGATGAAGATAGTTGAGAAGCTCCCAGGATGAGCAGCTCCAAACTCCAAAGGGTCCTTTCTCCAAGGTTGATACAATGGCCAAATACTCAAGAGAGATTTTGGCAGCATGAGGATAGGAAGATGGATGGATGTGAAATGAGGAGCCCCTACCACCTTTTTATAGGTTTTGGTGGTGGGGAATACCATTGTGGTTTTGTGAAAACCAATGGTATTGACCAACATGGTTTAGGTACTTTTCCCTCCTTTTTCCCTTTTTGAATATTTTTATTATTTTTATTCCCTTTTTAATATTTTGGGAATTTTGGACCCTTTTTGAGGGTTGTTTATGCTTTTTAAGGAAAAATACTCATTTTGAGTGGAAAAAGGGGTGTACTAAAGTCTTTTGGTGACCTTTTGTTGGCTTCAGAGGCTCAAATGGTGAAAAAGTGGACAAATGGGTCATGTGTATAGGGAAATGAGCTAGTGAGCACTTTTTAGGTGTTAACAGATTGCCCCCTGATGTGTGAGGGCAGGAGCTCATCGTATGGCCGATAGACATCATAGTTCTTTTGTCTTTTTTCTGGGGTTTGGGGAGGAGAAGAGACCGTTTGGAGTCTGGATCCACGGACCTTGGAAGCTGCAAAAATAAACAAATGTTACATGGCCTCAATATGAATGAGGAATAATCTCTGATAATGGACGAGGCGGGCATACCCATGCTCGTATCAAGACATATACATAACAATAGGTCCCAAGAAGGGGGATCTAATACATAAAGAATCTACTGGTACATCATAATGGTCCAGAGGGGACATTATTTTGGGATATACTCATGATCATATCATGACTGATCTCAATAACTGATACACTGGAGTAACTGATGAACTGCTGAAACTGAAGGTGTCCAACATCTGTATGGACTCAATGACTGCGAGCCATCTCTGGGAAGTATTTGTAACTGTATACTCGAGGGAGTATGAAACTGGGGTATATCTGAATACTGTCGCCATACGCAAACCGGATATCTATAGAAAAAATGTAATTGGTTGTATCCATAGGTAGACTCTCAAATGTGGAGGAGTCAGAAGGTATCCAGGGTCTTCGACTGATAACTGAACTGGCCAATGCCCTGTGCGAGTCTCAACGATGTGATCAAGGTGTTGAAGTCGAGCATGTGAAAAATAACCATTTGGAGAGGCACTGAGGACTCTTCTCGAAATGATTCGTAGGCACTCATCATGAATGGTGATGAGTCCAAGACATAGGGACCTCTAGATCTATCCTCTGGAATAAATTTGGTTGTCGTCGACAGAGGGAGACCAGCAACTAACAACGCAATGATGTTTCCTTGATAGATCGCGAGGTGTAGAACTGAAGTGTGGTAGTACTGATGGTAGGACTGACATACTTGTGGGGATGGGAAGTAACTAGGGTCATAGAGTGGGTAGACTCAAACTTCCTTTGTTCAGAGCATGATGACATGGTTGACTTGGCAGCGTAGGGGATTGACTTGCAGGTGCAGGGATCATAGCTTTTAAGGACTAAAGGGTATGTATTGACTCTGGGGGGGGAATCAAGCTGATGGGTGCATTCGAGGGGTTCTCAGGGTGACATAATGCAGAATACTCTGAACAAAGGTGACCAAAATGGGGAAGCTGCCATATGAGTAGACGTGATCTGTCGTGGCACCGAGAAGCACCATTGGGTCCTTCTTCGTAGTTTTAATGAGCTCTAAGAAGGGATAAAAGTGTGCTCTGAAATGGTACTGTCCTGTGGATTTGTGAGCCCAGGACTGTTCGTGCTCATTGGTGCTTTCATTTTTAAGGAGTCTGAAAACGATAAGAAGACTCTGCAGTGGTTATGACTACTGTCCTGTTGGTTTTACGAGCCCAGGATGGTGATTGCTCGTGGTCGCTTTCATGTTTAGAGAGTTTGAAAGTGGTAAGTGGACTCTATTGGTGTTCTTTTTCATAAGTTTAGTCTCCAAGGCCCGAAAAAGCATAAAATGATGCAGATGGAGAACTCTTCTAGCCGATGTGACTAGAGTATTCCTTTTTTGTAATTAGTCTACAAGGTCCGGAAAAGGGGTAAACTTATACCAGGTAGACGCCCTTTCAGATACGTTTAGTGAGCATGAAAGGAAGCAAGATTGCTCGACGATCTTTTCATTGTTTTAGGAGTCAGAAAAGAGCTTAACAGAAACTCCCTAAGTGCCTTTTTCGTAAAAGGGATTGCTCGGCCCAAAAAAGGGATAAAATTATACCGAACAAAGAAGGATTGATGGGAGCGAGAAAAGGTCTCAAGCGTCATCATGTGTGCGGGATACTGGATCCGGTAACATAAAGATTGTCACAAAGGGGGCTACGGCCAATGTGGCACGCAAATCGAGGTGATGAGTGGCATGTTGGAAAAAGTGGCCGAAAAAAGTATGGGCGTGAGGGCGAGAAATGATCTCAAGCATCGTCATAGGCGCGAAAAACTGAATCCGGTGATATAAAGTTTGTCAAAAAATGGAGAACGGCGGATGTGGCACGTAAACCGAGGCGACAAGGGGGCATAGAAAAAATGCCCAAAAAATATGAAGGTGAGAGCGAGAAATGATCTCAAGCATCATCACGAGCGCAAAAAACTGAATCCGGCGATATAAGGCATGTCAACAACGGAGAACGGTGGATGTGGCACATAAACCGAGGGTGACGAAGGGGAATGGGAAAAAATGCCCGAAAAATCTAAAGGTGAGAGCGAGAAATGATCTCAAGCATCATCATGAGCGCGAAAAATTGATTCTGGCGATATAAAAATTGTCAAAAACGGAGAGCAGCCAATATGGCACACAAATCGAGGTGACGAGGGCGTCCAAAAAAAATGGTAAAAAATGGACCTGATGAAAACAGGAAAAGGAAAGATCTATCATGAAGTTCTCGCTGTGCTGATTCCAATGGTACCAACTGTTTGAGAAACGGACGTCGTATGAGACCGGAATGGCTGTTTGAAAAATGGTGGAATTTCTATAAATAGGGCGTGAGGCCCATATGACGTGTCCTTGTTACGTGCGAGTTTGGCAAAGCAATCAGAGCTCTTTCTCGATTTCTGGGAGATTTTACCGTTGGTTTTCGATTCTGCGAGTTTCAGGTATCCCTATTTGCCTTAGCCTTTTCAATTATGTCTTTTTTGTTTGGTGGCGGGCCCCCGAAGGCCGTGAAATTCCACGTTGACCTTCCAACGTGCAATATCGCGGGTTTCGGGTCTCTTCCCGCGATGAACCACGTGGGTTTTAGGCTGACAGTCACGATATTCATCACGACTGTGAAGTTGGAACCCGCGATGTTCATCGCGAGTTCATGGGAGATAGTCGCGATGTTCATCGCGATTTTCTGGCAAATATCTGCGATGTTCATCGCGGGTTTTTGAATGGAGGCCGCGATGATCATCGCGGCTTTTGATGGAAATGCCGCGATGGTATTTTTGCAAAAATTTTTTGCTGGGGCTAAAAATTTCTTCTGTTTTTGGGCAGGATGTTGAGGAGACCATTGGCCTCATGGCGAGAGCGGGAGATAGATGATGATCTGATGCGGAGGATTCAGACTGATCCGGGGGTCCGACAGACTCTGGCGGTGAGCGGACTCCTGAAGTTTGCTCAGATCCCACCTATGCGTTTAGTGAGACAGCTCCTGAACAAGTTGGTGAGTTGGTGGGTGCCGGCAGAGGGTGTTTTTATTATTGGGGGTGAGAGGTTAGAGATCACCCTCACAGATGTATATTTTCTCATTGGATTGCCTCCTTTAGGGGAGGTAGGAGATCTTCTGCCGAGGATCCCACCAGGTGTAGATATGGAGGATTTTCTGCAGACCTTTTGTGTTGATGGGGCCATTTTTCAGGACAGTTCTATTAGTTTGCGATCACTACGGGAGTGGGACATGAGGGCTGTTGGGGCATGTGTGCTGCGGGTGCTGGGTGCTGTGGCGCCACATCGTTTGTCAGGGGGACAAATGATGATGGTGGACTCTGTGCTTTTGGGGACGTATTATGCATGGGCTCAGATGTTTCTAGCTGGTGTCCGGAGAGATCTGGACAAGGCCAGTTGAGAGGGAGGAGATTTCTGTTATGCCTCCTTTCTATGTTGTTTTTTCTTCAAGCGGTTGCCGACCTTGCGACCAGGGGTGCCCATTCGTGATGGTCTGGTGAGCGAGCCGCGCATGGTGCGGTGGGGGGCATATGATGCCTTGTGGCGGTGGTGGTGTCCGCGGGTTTTTTACGGAGGAGGTATATGAGCAGTGGGAGCAGATGCCCCTGGTGATTGAGGATTACCCATATGCTGGCATGGACTACCGAGGCGACCCAAAGATGCCTCGAGCCCAGGGACAGGCCTAGGGTTTAGACGGTATGTTTTGTGGTTTGTTTTATACTATATCATGTGATTTGTTTATGATTATAGTTAGATATGTATATGATGGTTTACTTGCGTTGTGCAGATGTTGGTCCAGTGCCACCGGTCGACTACGTGGCTCGTCAGGGGCGGGCTATGGTGGTGGCTCAGCCTCCTGCAGTGGTACCGCCTCCACGTGGTGGAGGATTTGCGGCTCATGGGAGAGGGGTTGGCCCTCAAGATGATGCCATAGAGGGTGTCAGACAGACATTCGACATGATTCTAGCTGGACTCCCCGAGGATGGCTGGAGAGACTTGGACTAGGACATCGTGGAGCGTTGTTTCGGTGCACTGCCTGAGTGGCGGTCGCTTTTGTTGAGGACAATTGTTTTTATGGTAGAGCATAGGGATGGTGCTCAGGATGACCCGGCAAGGCCGGCTGAGAGGAGGATTCATCTACGGGATGATCCAGCGGGGCCAGCAGAGTGGAGAGTTCGGGCTCACCATGATCCAGCGGGGCCAGCAGAGGAGGCGCCAGAGGAGCCTAGGGATCCTGATGGCTAGATGATATTGTCTCTGCCCCCAAATGCTGATGAGCATATGGGGAAACACTTTTTTGTATGGCTGATGTATTTTTTGTATATTGGGTGCTGAGGGCACCTATGACATGTTGACTACCATGTTTTATATATATATGTATATATATGTTTGGGTTTATGGCCGTGTATGCACGTGGATGCACTTGTTGTCTTTATGTTCGTCCATGGAGGCATGTTTGATTTTTTGTATGCCCGTGGAGGCATATGTTATGCACGTGGATGCACATTTTGTTTTTTGTATATGCCCGTGGAGGCACATGTGATGCATGTGGATGCATATTTTGTTTTTTGTTTATGCCCGTGGAGGCACATGTGATGCATGTGGATGCACATTTTGGTTATGAAATGATGTGATTGGCGTGCCAGTCCAGGACGTTGTTGGCCATATGGTCTGCTACACTATTGAGGTTTCTTGGGACATGTGTGAATGAAATGGATTCAAACTGTCTAACCATTTGTTTAGTGCGTCGGAATTTTCTGAAAAGACAGGGATCGCGTACCTGGTAATCATTGTTGAGCTAGGAAACAAGGAGTTGTGAGTCTAAGAAAACATTAAGGTGACGTATGCTCATTTGGAGAGCTGCGGCCAGGAGACCGGTCACGGCATCATATTCAGCTTGGTTGTTGGTAGTAGCACCCAAACACACTCTGTCGATGTGGATCAACTCATGTGAAGGGGAATATATTACCCAAGCTGCAGAGGCCAGATTGGGGGACCAACGGCTTGCTCCATCGGTGAAACCGACGTAGCAGAGTGGAACATGTGTGTGAACGGGATCGGTGGAAGGGGCCAACCGGATAGAGGGGTATCTAGTGGAGATTGTATACATGGTGGGGTCCAGGCCCGACATTTCGGTATCTGACCAAGTAAAGACATCAGTGAATTCTTGGAACAATTTTTTGTATTCTCCAATCTCATGCTCACTGTGGGAGGCTCCTAATGTAATGGTATGAAGGGCACCAGGTGGGTCAGAGATGTTGATGTGGATGACAGGAGAAATATTGGCCATGTTATTATCCTCGGAAGTGTCAAGAGTAGGAATAGGGTCCTTGAACCAGTCGACTTCAGTAGGAAGGAAATCTTTGGACTCAACCGCAAATTGGGTAGCGGTGGTGGATGGGGTCTCTTCTGGGAGGAAGTGTGAACGATGGTGTATGTCTTCCCGGGGATGATCAAGGGCAGTAGCAGCCTCTAGAATCTCTTCATCATTGCAGGAGATTTGAGTGGTCGAATCGGGTGACGAGGTAGTAGTAGTCAAAGAGATCATATAAATGGTGTTAATCTCTCCAGATGAGGACAATACGGGAGGGTAGATCTCCTCAATGGTGGGGGGTGCCATCTCAAGGTCCAAATTATTCATCTCATAGAGAGCTGCTCTGTAATCTGGGATGTCGGGACAGTGATGTGAGTAGTGGCCGTAAATACCGCATATCGCACATGGGTGGTTGGTACGCAGCGATTTGTCACGAGGCATGGGGTTTGGGTCGAGTTTGACAACCGGGATGTTGGGGTCGTCGTCCAGCATTTGCATGTGTTCCTGTAATGCAGGTAACTGTAAACACTGATGAGTTGGATGGCCTAACTCATCACACAATGAGCATTTGGGAGGAGCACGAAACATGGGGGGAGGTTTAACTGCTTTGGGAGGAGGTACGACAGTGTATGGTTGTGGGCCTCTACCCCGAGTGGGCCTGATGAGAGGAGGGGGATTCGTCGATGACGAAGGAGTAGTGATACCCGGAGGTGGTTGGGTAGAAGTGACAATGGGTTGCACTGGTTGCAGGATGACATTTGGTGTTGGCGATGGAACGGGGGGCGAAATATACCACACGGGTAATCCCAATGTTAACCCGGGGAGACTAAGGGTAGCCATAACCGGAGTGCTTACTACTCCCGAAGGTGGGAATAGAAAGGGGATGGTGTGGATGGGTGTAACCCCGATGTGACTAGGGACCAATGGTGGTTTAGGTACCAAGGATGGTTGATTGTTGGGTGTCTGTGTATTGTGGGAAATAGTACAGAGGTTAGCGACGTGTGTCTCCGGTGATGGTGGTGGAATGGCCTGGAATGTAGAAGTCATCGGCGCGTCAGAGTACAATCCGGGTCCCACTGAGGAAACGAATGAGGTATTTGCACCACAAACAGGTTGTTCAACCATGGGGAGAACATTTTCAGGTGTGGCGGGGGCCTTGGGATCGTAATAGGTAAGTTGGTCTACCTTGACCACGCATCCCTCATGGGGGAACTGCATGGTACGAAAAATGGATGAGGCAACAACCCGCATGGCATACATGTAGCTACGGCCAAGTAAGAGGTTATAGTCGAGTTGGGCATTGATGACCTCAATGTCAATGAGTATGGTCTTACCAGCCAACTGGACGGGGACATTAGGTAAGAGACCTTGGGGTTGAGCCGAACGGCCGTCATAGGCTCGCAACGCAGTGGTGGACTGCTGGAGAGTAGGAGATCCCAACTTCTGCCAAACGAATGTGGACATGACGCATGTGGAGGCCCCTTCATCGATAATGCATTGATGGATGACAAGATTCCGAACGGAAACAAAAACTTGGAATGCTAAAGAGGAAGGAAAGCGTGGCTCAGACTAGTCTGAATCGAATGCGATCAGCTGTGAATCATTGGGGTCAATAGCGCCAATGGCAGAAAGCAAAGTCTTGCGCTGCGAAGGATAGTTTTTCAAGACTTCCAAAGCAGACATGGCTGCAGGAGACTGGGCTAGGTCGTCTACAATGTTGTAATTTGATGCAGCGCGAGAATTGGGGTTACTATTGATGCGACGAAGTGGGAAGCGAGGTGCTTTGGTAGCGCTATCAAGTGGAACCGGAGGTATACGTAACCTTTGATCTGTGGGATTAACGTTAGCATTCTTGTCGGCAGGAGGGGCTTCAGAGGTGGAGCCATATTGGTTTCGATGGGTTTGGAGGTTGGCATCGACAGTTGACATCATCAACAAGTGGTGAGTACCTGAATCAAACATAGGTTGATCAGGAGCTGCATAAGTGATCTGTTGTGGTGGCACATTACCTTGAGGGGGAGCTAACGGCTGAGTGTTCACTACACCTTGGTTTGGAAAATGGTTTTGCAATACCAAAGGTTGATGTTGAGGTGGTGGAGAGTTGGGCGGCAGCTGAGGAGCCGCTTGCCCTTGACGATGGGCATCGTCAGTCCAAAGTTTCCGAGCTCGATCCAAATGTGGGAAAGCATGCGTGTAATGACCATAAACCCCGCAAATAGAACAAGGATGGTTTGTTCTGAGGTTACTGTTTTTGGGCTGCCCAGGATTACGATTGGGATTCCGGTTGGGGTGAGCAACATTGTTATTTTGCAGAGGATTGGGAGGTGGAGGACCTTGCTGATGTTGTTGGTTATTACCGTGGTTACGTCCTCTTCCATGGTTCTATTGCGCATTCTGGTTGCGCTGGTTGTTTTGGTGCTGGGGCTGGTTGTGCTATGTATACAATTTCCCTTGAGCAGTAGGAGGATTTTGGTTCGTCGCAAGTGCGGGAGCAGGTTGTGGTGGATAATAAGCCTGTGGGGTTGGAGGTGGTCCAGTTACCTGCTGGGGTTGTTGGTAACCCTGAGCTATTGGAGGTGTTGGGTTAGCTGTCGCAGCTAGCTGTGGGTAGTACACAGGTTGAGGTGTAGCTGGGGGGGCGTATGCAGATGGTGCATAACCAAAGCACTGAGGTGGACATGAAGGTCCGTGGGTATGTGCCATGGGAGCATATGAATTGGTTGCTCCAGATTGAGATGCAACCCACGAAAGGTCGGGACCATGGCTAGGTTGTGCAATGGAAAAGGGTTGGGGATGCGGGGTAATACGACCAATGATGCCATCTGCGGCATGGGATGCCCCCGACGCATCGTGTTGTGATGAATCAGCTCGAGGGGCATCTGGTATAATGGTATACAGATAACCCAACTGGGCGTAAATGAGGTCAAACTGTTGGGCTTTGAGGATGGCCTCTTCTTCAGAATGGGGTCGTTCGGATGCCACATCCTCCGCAATGAGAGGGAGGAGGGATTTTAGAAACCAATCTAAGAAGATGCGGTCATCTAACTTGATTTTGCAGAGGCTTTGGCGTCGACGCCACTCATGAATGTGGTCAGTGATGTGGGTGGCCGTGTTCTGTCTGCAAGACAGCAGGATCTCAACTCCCGCATCATAGTGGACAGGTAACTGGAAGAACTGCAGGAAGGTCGAGGCAAGGGAGGTAAAGGTGGCATGCGTCCCATGGGGCTGCTCGATATACCACTTAGCTGCAGAGCCAGTGAAGGTGCGCTGTAACAGACGGAGGCGGATAGAGTCGTCCACTATGGAGTTGGAGGAACACCATAGATGGAAGGACATGATATGGTTCTGGGGGTCCTCACCTGCCTTGCCCTCAAACTTAGGGATGTCGGAGGGGAGTTTGGTGGGCATGAGAGGCCACGCAAGATTGTGTCTGATAGGGTCATTGGTGAGCCTGGCTAAGTCTGGTAAGTTCAGAATTGCCATGTAAGGTAAGGTAGCAGATGTATGAGGCGTAGTGGCTGGGACATGACTAGTCATGGTGGTATGATGTAGGGGTCCCGTAGCGCCTAAAGGTATGCTAGGTATTGAAGGTATATGTCCTCCAATAGCTGTGGTCTGGTACGGGCCAGCGTTTCCGAGTGCAACATGGGTTACACCGGGGTTAGGAATAGTAGTGGTGATTCCTGGAATTTGGGTTGTGGTAACCAAAGGGGGTGTGACCCCTATGTTGGGCATACCCATAACAGGTGGTGGCCCTGTGTTGGGAATTCCTATAACAGGAGGTGGCCCTATGTTAGGCATTCCTAGAGGTGGAGTGTTCGCCATATTAGGCATACCTAGGGGGTGGTGGTTGCCATGGATGGCACCACAGTAGAGGGGTTGATGGACGTCTCTCCTATGGTGCTGGTGAAAAGTGGGTCAAAGGGTGTTCCAGCCATAAGGTTGGTTGGGAATAACTCTGTGGGGTTTTCGGATTCTGCCTCAGAATCGGATGTGAAGTGAGGCGTGTCAGAATTGGATGACTGTATGGTTGACCGACGATGTGTCGAGTCAAGGGATAAGGCTCTGCGTCGGTGACGTGGAGAGCCAAGTAGACTGAACTCTGGGAGTTCGCCCTGAAGACGAAGAGAGCGTCTAAAATTCTCAATGGTGAGAAATAAGTTGTGTGTAAAAAATCTGTTTTGTATAAGGTGGTAATGTATAAAAAACTCAAAACCCTAATGCAACCAAGGGTGCAAGAAGGGGAGTGAAAAATGAAGGCTCTCAGGCCAAAAAATCAACCTCAAAAAAGGCACTTATTATAGCAGCTATGTTATAATAAGTGGAGGGATGCAAAAAATGGTCAGAATACTAACATGCAAACAGCTTCTAGAAAAAACAGGTGTAACTAGACCAAAGGTGGATTGTATCATGCAAACACCTAACTAAAATTATTGTGAATCAACAAACGATATTCTCTGCAAGGTGATGAAATCCAGGTCAGACAATATGAGTGTTGAGACAACGGCTAGATATCCCCCTATCGGGAGGGACACCAGGTAATCAATCCTAAAGAATGGCTACTAGGATACTCTATTCATGACACGTCGAGAAAAGGTAAATCTTCCGTTTGGTCCTTTACCGCAATACCCCCATACAGGGATATCCCTAGAACTGCGAATGGTAGCCCTTCAGTTACTGAATGGATTTCGGTATTACACTCAGGATTCCGGAACCATCCTCGCGACTTCAACCCTCCTAGGGGAGAGGCCTTCCCACAAACCAGTTGTGACCGTGCCAATAAATACTAGGAGATTTTGGCTCCCTAAATGGACAACTTCTATGTCTCAGGTGTAATAACTAAGGGGTGTTATTGGAACACCTATCCCCCCAATACTACCTAGCTACAAAGTTCTTTTAGTGCTCCCCAAGTGGAGTTAAAAGTGTGTTGAAGTTAGGGTAAGTTTTAAGGCTCAGTTTAAATTAAGTGTTTGAGTGGGTGCACGTGTGGTATTGTAAACTGAACTTGAAAAAAGTAAATGCTTTACTGAAAATATTCAAAAAACAAAGGATCTTTTGAAATAAAAAAGCAAATATTTATGACTTTTTTCAATACATGGAAATTAAATGCTTTGCAAAATCAACTCAAAAAACAAAGGATCTTTTGAAATTTGAAAGCAAATAATATGACTTCTTAAAGAAATAAATGGATTTCTTTTTCAAAAATTGCTAAGGGAAAAATATTAAAGAAGTAAACAACAAAATTTTTTTAATCTAGATAAAATGCAAAATAAATCCTTCTTTCACTTTCTTGAAATTTTTTAAAAAGACTTTCTAGATGTGCATTCTAAATAGTAAAATTTTTCTATGGCTGTAAAATATGCAGAATTCAATACTGTAAAAATGTGCTATGTGGGCAGAAAATACAGTAAAAAATTAAATTTTTAAATCGGATTGGCCGAATGGAAAAAATGGCATCGCGGGTTTTGACAGAATAGCTGCGATGGACCTCGCAGGTTTCTGTCACACAGTCGCGATGGGCAGCGCAGGTTTTTGACCGCGAAGCCGCGATGTGTAGCGCGGGAAGTCGGCACACAGTCGCGATGTGTAGCGTGGAAAATGTCCGCGAAGCCGCGATGTGTAGCGCGCAAATAGGCCGCGAAGCCGCAGGGAACCGCGCGGAAAAAAGCCGCGCAGTCGCGATGAGCTGTGCGACTGTCAGGCAAAAAGCCGCGAGGCGAAAGTCGTACGCCGACGCCGAAAAATGAACCCGAAAATTGAGAATTTCGGGCTATTAATGGAAAGAAAATGGGCCAAGATCTAGAACAGCAATGGATCTGCTGTCTAGGGTGGTAGATCTATGAATTAAACTAACTAATACTATCAAAAAGCAAGATCTAAAGCAAAAGTGAGATCTAAAGATTCAAAAGCGGCGGAGTCGCCAAAAACTGTTGGCTTGGTTTTGCAACAAAGCTTAGTGCTATGGGCACCTGCTAACTAGTAGCAGCAGTTTCAAATAGAAATAAACAAGAAATTAATCTAAACAAAACTAATCATGGATCTATGCAAGAAATATAAGCAAATAATGGAAATATTTTAAAAACAAGAACAAGAAAATATGAAAGAATAAATTTTGTATTGAAAATGGGGGGCAAGCAAGTGCTTGCGATAATACCTCCAAATGATGAAGATAGTTGAGAAGCTCCCAGGATGAGCAGCTCCAAACTCCAAAGGGTCCTTTCTCCAAGGTTGCTACAATGGCCAAATACTCAAGGGAGATTTTGGCAGCATGAGGATAGGAAGATGGATGGATGTGAAATGAGGAGCCCCTACCACCTTTTTATAGGTTTTGGTGGTGGGGAATACCATTGTGGTTTTGTGGAAACCAATGGCATTGACCAACATGGTTTAGGTACTTTCCCCTCCTTTTTCCTTTTTTGAATATTTTTATTATTTTTATTCCCTTTTTAATATTTTGGGAATTTTGGACCCTTTTTGAGGGTTTTTTATGCTTTTTTAGGAAAAATACTCATTTTGAGTGGAAAAAGGGGTGTACTAAGGTCTTTTGGTGACCTTTTGTTGGCTTCAGAGGCTCAAATGGTGAAAAAGTGGACAAATGGGTCATGTGTATAGGGAAATGAGCTAGTGAGCACTTTTTAGGTGTTAACAATATGCATATTATGTGTCTTACCTTAATGATATGAATAACCAAAAGAGTCATAGGTTCGAGTAATCATAGGTTTAGATATGTTATGTTTCTTATATGACTAACCATAAGAGTCCTATATAAACCATGAATGCTAATGCTTATTATTTCTTTTTGAAATAATCATGACTATACATGCTTGAGATTATTGTGTTTTGATAGTATTGAGAATATACTAATGAATGTATGATTTTGTATGAGACATCGAGGATAACACAATGATGATACTAACAAGCATGCATAGAGATCGAGAATGAATATAAGTTCAAGAACAGGTAATCCAGGAAGCAAAGATCAAGAGGGAGCACACTCCAGCAGCTCCTGCAAGGAAGCAAAGACTCAGAGGGAGTCCACCCAACAACAAACAAAGATAAGTATTTTAATTATCATTTCTTGCATATTTGTTTGTTTAAAAAAAAAATTTCAATGATATATATGCTCATGTTCCTAGACTTAGGATATGTATTGTGCATATTAGAATGATTGCATTAATGAACAGTATAATACTAATATGGATGTGATGGGTAAGTGGCCTATGGCACTGTACAACATTCCATTTCTACTTATCTAGAATGAAACCTCTTTGCTGACATGTTGGAAGTAGTGCAAACTCTTAACGATGTTCTGGTAGAGACTGGAAGGCATCTAGAAAGTTATGGAACATGGATAAATGTTGTATTGAAGCATTGGCTAAAATAATTGCATGACTGTATGACATATTTCTTTATGTGTAAGAATTCGTCTGAAAATTATGAGATGTTTCTAATCATGCAATTTAACTTGTTTTGTAGGAAAGACCATATACCTTCACCTACAAAAGAAGGACTACAACATTTGTTCAAGCAACAAAATTATCTATTGAAGATATTGAAGTTCCTAGGATACGGGAAGAATGCCATGATCCGTCGATCATGAAGAATGATGTTTGGGATGTAGTCCCAAGACCTGAAGGGAAGTTTTGTTATGAATTCCATATGGATCTATCAGATCAAGCATGCTGCAGATGGCAGCATAGAGAAATATAAAAGTGATGAAATAGAAGATACACCAAATGGATTTCAAGACTACTTTCTTGAATGGTGTAGTTGAAGAGGAAGTATATGTGGAGTAGCCACTCGGTTTCGAAATACATAATAGAGAGTCATATGTGTACAAATTGAAGAAAGCCTTGTATGGCTTGAAACAAGCTCCCAGAACTTGGTATGGTAGGATGGATAGTTTCCTATCTAGTTTGGGCTTTACCAAGAGTAAAGAGGATTCCAACCTTTACTACAAGGTTGAGGAAGGGAATCCTATGATTCTACTCCTGTATGTGGATGCGTTATTTGTAATAGGAGATGATAGATTGATTTCCGACACGCAGCGGAAGCTTGTTGCCGAGTTCAAGATGAAGAACTTGGGGATGATGCATTATTTCGTAGGTATGGAGGTATGGCAAAGTGCAGGTGGGATCTTCCTTGGTCAAAGGAAGTACACAGTTTATATCCTGAAGAGATTCGGGATGATGGATTGCAAGTCCATGGCAACACCTATGGCATTGAATCTGAAGCTTCTATGTGATGCTTCATCTAAGCCGGTTGATGTCTCTATGTATCATCAGATGATTGGGTCCTTGATGTACCTGACGAACACGAGACCAGATATTTGCTTTGCGGTGAACACATTGAGTCAGTTCCTGATAGAACCAAGAAGTGTTCATCTGGTTGTGGTAAAGCATGTTCCGAGGTACCTGAAGGGTACAGTGGATTATGGGCTCAAGTATGAAGCGAATCAAAAGTTTAACCTGCAGGGTTATGTTGATTCAGATTGGGCTGGAAGTGTTGTAGATAGGAAGAGCACATTTGGGTGCTGCTTCAGTATGGTATCAGGTGTGATCTCTTGGTTTAGCAGGAAGTAGTCCTATGTAGCACTGAGTATAGCTGAGGCAGAGTATGTTGCAGCCTGTTCAACTAGTTGTGAGGCAGTATGGATAAAGAAGCTACTGTCTGAGTTATTTGATCTCCCGTTGGATGCTACTGGTATCTTCTATGATAACCAGAGTTGTGTGAAGCTGTCTGAGAACCCAGTGTTTCATGACAGGTCGAAACACATAGAGATCAAATATCACTATATCAGGGATATGGTGCAGAGAGGAGCTGTGAAGCTCCTATATGTTGCGACAGATGAGCAGATTGCAGATGTGCTGACGAAGCCACTAGCCAGGGTGATGTTCGAGTACTTCAGAGAGAGGCTTGGTGTTCTTCGGATTGATGACACTTCGAGGAAGAAGTGATGGACACATTTGTTGAAGCCATTCCAAGCATGTTCGAAGGAGGATCCTTCACATGGCTGTGGATGTAAGCGCTAGATGATGAGCATCAGGATGATGTTCTAGTTTCTACTTTGTATGATCAGTTAGATTATTTTTATGTATGTATGTATGCATCATGTTGGATGCTGGATATGATTAGTTGGATCATTTATATAGTATGTATGCATCATGTTGGATGCTAGATATGATCAGTTGGATCATTTATATGTATGTACGCATCATGTTGGATGCTGGATATGATCGGTTAGATCATGTGTATGTATTTTTGTATATGCATCATGTTGGATGCTTGGACCATGTATCTGTATATTTATCAAGTGGATACATTGTATGATCAGGTGGATCATGTATGGTGATATGTATCATGTATTTGTATCAAGTGGATACAATGTATGATCAGGTGGATCATGTATGATGATATGTATCAGGTAGATACTTGGTATGCATCAAGTCGATGCATTGTATGATCAGGATGATCATGGATGAGGAGCTTCAGGATGTTGCTCCAGATGACATGCAGCAGGATGTTGTAGTAATGATGATAAGGATGATCATGTGTACATCAGGATGATGTATGGTGAGTATCAGGTTGATACTCTATGGTCGTGGATCAGGTCGTGCAGATGAGCATATAATTTGGCCCTGGGATATTTGCAGATAATCTTTCAAGGTTTTGCCTATGGCATATAATTTGGCCCTGGGATATCTGGCAAATGCTCTTTCGAGGTTTTGCTCTAGGAGGACATATACTTTGGCCCTGGGAGATCTGCAGATAGTATTTCGAGGTTTTTCCTATGGCATATAATCTGGCCCTGGGATATCTGGCAGATGCTCTTTCAAGGTTTTGTCCTATGGCATATAATATGTCCCTGGGATATCCGATAAGTTGGGCTGTGTGCCCGTAATAACTCCTGGGATGCTCTTGCGAGGTTTTGCCATGACCACATATAATGTGTCCCTGGAAGATCCTATAGGTAGAGCTGTGTGCTTGTAACAGCCTGGGATGCACTTGCGAGGTTTTGTGGTGACCACATATAATCTGTCCCTGGGAGATCCTATAGGTAGAGCTGCGTGCTCGTAACAGCCTGGGATGCTCTTGCGAGGTTTGTGGTGAGGTCACACATAATATGTCCCTGGGAGATCCTATAGGTAGAGCCGTGTGCTCGTAATAGCCTGGGATGCTCTTTCGAGGTTTTGTGACGCACGTAATAAGTCCTGATGATTCCACAGTATGGCCAGTGATGACGAAGACATGAAGGTGGTGGGCCTACATCCAGTATGAAAAAGGACTGGCTATGTGGAACTTCCTATGACGAGTAGAGTCAAAGATTGGTTGAGATAGCAGCAGTAGTGACGATGACGATGACGATGCATCGATGATGATGATCCCGAGAAGAAGACTTTTCTAGCAGATCTATGTTGAGAAATACCTTCCTAGTTAAGAGGGAGTGTTGATGTATATGTAACTTCGGAATGTATTTCATCTATGTATTTCATATATATTTATTGTACCCTTATTAGAGATGTGTTATTCCTCTATAAGGAAGTGTCGTCATGTGGATTGACAAGTGTCGCAAGTGTGTGTACTTGCCGATGGGTTATTAGACCACCATGTGTGGGGTCGGCCCTGAAATATATATATTATAATGTGGATGTACCTAGCTAGACAAGTTGGCCCCATAAGGTCACTGGGCAAACAGGTTAGTATAAATAGAGATCAGGTGATCGTTATTTAGATCATTCGGAAAGTTATATCTCTCTCACTCAGAAAGTGGCGCACTAGTGAGGAGGAGGATCATCTGCTACTAGGAGACTATCTCAGTGTATTTTGGTTGTACTTTGGTTGATCCACTGCTCTCTCTATCTCTGAGGAAGTTGTGGGGTTTTTCACCTTAGAGTTTTCCCCACGGAAACTCTGTGTCTCTTGTCTCTCATGCTTTTCATTCTTGTGATGCTTGTCATGCTTATTGTGATTGTCATGAATTGATATACTGTATATGTTATTCTCTCAGTGAAGATCCTAGAGTATTGTGAACTAATGCTCAAAATTTAACAAGTTGATACATTCTGGTTGATGATCCATTTTGCCACAACCTTTACAATTTTTAATGACCGGATTTCTTTTATGTAAGTGAGCCTTGTATTTTATTCCAAGCTTCCCTTATTCAATAATTTTTTTTTAGTCTTTAATCAACAAATCACATAAAGTATCAAGGGTAAAATCCTTACCATCTTGCTTGCATGAAATCCAATTGGTGGAAAAGGAGGAACATAAGACATCATATGGAGTCTTCAAATTCAATAGGTCCACTAGTTCAATGAGGTTTCCATCCTCCTTTGGAAAATCCTTGCCACATTTGCATAATTTGAATTGCATCTCCTTGATGTGAGCTAAATAGTCCTCAATCCATTCAAGGGAAGGAGTTTCTAAATATATCTACTCTTCCTCTATCAACATAGCTTCATCTTCATTTAGATTGTTACATAGATTCTTTAGCTTTGTATAGATGGCATGAGGATAGTCGATCCAACTCGTACGAAAGTGAATCTCCCTTGAAATGTAGGTCATAATGACACCAACAACTTTGTACTTCTTTAAATTTATGATAAAATTAGCATTGTCATCTATCGAATCAACAAAAGTAGTCTTCATGTACTACCACAGTCCTTGACTCTTCAACAAAGTCTCCATGTATTTATCCTAGATTGCATAATTATATCCATTAAGAATAATAGGTTCTACCTGAGAAGTCATCCTTATGATAAAATGGATCTAATCAAAGTTCAAGAAGAGGTATCAATCAACAAATCTTCAGCCCAGATCTGATCCACCCTAGATATGACTTTGCAAGATTCACAGACAATTAGGGATAGGTCAAAACCAATAGCTTTGATACCATGTTGAGGAACCTATTTACCTTGAACTATAGAATAAAAAATATATGACAGGAGGGAATAATATTCCAAGAATAAAGTTGGTGTCTGAAGAAACCATTACAACAAATAAGCATAACAAATTATGATTAGAACATCACAATGCATACTTTCATCTTACGATTAAGCATACCAGGAATATGAACACAGCCCATAGGATCATCCTTTTATAGTCTACAAATATACAGAACTACCTGGAAGCGAGGAAGATATGGTCCACAAATAGGGGTTCTTGGTTCCGATCATTTCCACAAAATTCAATTACAAATCCATTAAAAATCTAAATATCACAAAGGAGCACATATTTGCATTGTTTATAGATCCCCAAATAGGGAAAATTTTAGCCATAAATAGAGCCCACATTTATATTGAGTGGTGAATCTATCCACCATTCCAAGAGAATTGGATGGACCAGTGGTACATGGTTTTTGATAAATTATGTTACTCAAATATAGAATTACATATTAAGTCACTCATTAAACAAATTATATTTTAAGCACGTCTTTTACATTTCTTGTGACAAGTAACATGCCACCATTGTGTGTTGAAATATTGTAACTTCTAAGAATATTATATTTGTACTTTATTATTCCAGAGATGTTTCATTCCTCCGTGAAGACCTTATTGTATATCCGGAGATGTTTTATTCCTCTGTGGAGAATTTGTTAACTTGGGTTATTAGACTTCCATAGTGGGGGTCGGCCTTGTATGAGTCATGTGGCTTAAAGGGTTATTAGACCACCCTAGTGGGGTTGTCCCTGTCACGTTATGTTAAATGGTTAAGTTGGGGCCGACCTGGTTAATGTAAAAGACAAGTCGAAGTAGTGTATAAATAGAGGAGATGTGTTCCTCATTTATCACACTCACTCACATTCACTCACTTGTGAGTGGCGCATAAGTGAGAGAGAGATTTTCTATGGAGGAGAAGGAGCTCATGTTTGGGATATACATCTCTGTATCATTGATCATCTATATTGAGGAAGCTTTGTTGGTTTTTCTACCCCATGAGGGTTTCCCAGGATAAATCTATGTCTCTTGTGTTTCTACTGTGCTTGTTGTTCTTTCAGTGATCCTGTATATGCTATTATTGTGAAATGAAATACAATGCTGATATTTTATGTCTTAGCATATTGAATCTTAACATGGTATCAAAGCTAACCTGAGAAGAAGACACTCTGCAGTTGTGGAAGCTAGGGATTTTTCATTTTTGGGTTTATCTCCACAGATATTGAAATGCAGGAGGCTAGATTGACTCTCCTCAACAAAGCGCATCTTTCTGTCGAGACATAATTCAATTCTGAACATTTTTAGTTTTTGACCTAAAAATTAGGGTTTTAGAGAAAATTGGAATTTTTGGAATCTGAGTCCATGGATAGATGCTCCTCAGAAATATAGAAGTTTAGAGACCAAGATCAAACTTTTTGGTTGGGTGAAGCTCTGGGAAAATAAAACCCTAGTTTTGGGTCTTCTCTAGTAAATCTAGAAATTAGGGTTTTTGCAAAAATTGGAATTTCTTAAATCTAAGATCATGGCTGGATGGTACTCAGAAAAATCGAAGTTTAGAGACCAAGATCGAAATTTTTGGTTGGGTGAAGCTCCGGGAAAATCAAACCCTAGTTTGGGGTCCTCTCAAGTAAATGCAGAAATTAGGGTTTCTGCAAAAATTGGAATTTCTGAAATCTAAGACCATGGCTAGAAGATCTTTGGAAAAATAGAATTTTAGAGCTTTGGATCGAACCTTTTGGCTAGGTGAAGCTCCGGGAAACTCAAACCCTAATTCAGGGTCCTGCCTAGTGAATCTGGAAGTTTCAAAAGCAATTTTGAGGGGTGAAACTTTGCAGTTTTCAAATTCTGAGTATACCATCTTGATCAGCTCAGCAAGGCGCATCTTTCTATCCTTTCAGAAGTTTGAAATTCAAAGTTTTAATTTTTAGGGTTTCTCTAACAAACCCTAATCTAGCTCCAGATCCAGTTTTTAGCAAATCAAGTGGATTGGGTCAATCCTAAAATAGAATGAGTTGAACACCTTCATAAGTGAAGAGGTTTCAGTCCCAGAGGGAGAAGAGGCTAAGGCCTTACATAAGAATGCCACAAGCGATCTCGACAGGTATGACTTGAGGAGATACAGGTATGTTTTTTAATCTGTTCATGATTAAGGTTATGATATGTTTGTCTTCATATTATTGAGGTTAGCACAATATTGATTAATTTTAGGCTTGTCTTATCACCCTAGTAAAAATATGAATGCATGTGAATGATAGAAGACATTCATTGATTAGGGTTATGACACCTATGATTGTACTAATGCACTGTGGTATTGTATGAGGATGATGTTGTCTGCTAACATGAAAGGTACAAATCAAGTTCTAGATCAAGAACATATGACCATGGTGACATGAAGACAAAAGACTCATGGATCACATAGAAGCTCTACTTACGAGGTATATATAATTTGATGGTTAACTTATGAGTTATGCAGGTTCTAGCATAAGGTCTCTAAATCATTGAAGAGAACAAAGAGGATATTGTTTGATATGTTTTCCTATATCAAGTTAGAATCCTACTTTGTGTTAGGATCTTAGGTAAGTATACGTGTGTATGAAATGATCATGACCATAGATAATGTTTTAATAGTATTGAGATTATACTAATGAATGTATGATTATGTATGAGATCATGAGGATGACACTAGTGTACACTTAAGCATGCTTAGTGGTACAGAATGGATAGAAGTTCAAAGACATATAGAAATCAAGCAGGAGGTAGCCACACAACATAAAATATAAGTATTTGGGTTTTTATTTGAATCTCTAAATAGTTAATGATATTGCTTGTAATAGTTGCATGCGTATTTGTATATATCAGGCATAGTGTGAGCATTCATATAGCATTGAACAGTATACTACTAATATGCATATGATGGGTAAGTTGGACAAACATTCCATTGTTGCTTGTCTAGAATGACACCTCTTTGCTGACATGTTGAGAGCTGCGCACGCTCTCGATAGTATGTTCTGGTAGAGAAGGAAGGCATCCAGATAACCACTATATGCATACAGGATATGGAAAAGTGTTGTGCCAAAGTATTGGTCAAGATAGTTGCATAACTATGTGAATCATATCTATATGCATAATAGTTTATCATGTCAACATGATTTGATGATTATGAAGTATTACTAATCATGTAATTAACTTTGATTTGTAGGAAAGATCACGAAGAATGATGAACACCGAACAAGTGATGGATGTTCAACAAGAAGACTTACAAATCAAACATACTATAGAAGGATCGTGGCTAGAAGATTCTCTTAGAAAGAGGAAGAGGATAATGATGAGATGGTTTCTCCAAGTGGCTAGATAAGACTGTTCTCTTAATGGTGTAATTGAAGAAGAAGTGCAAATCGAGAAAACTCCCATGATTCAATTGAAGAAAGCTCTATACGGGTACCCAGGATCGATAGTCATTTGATGAGCTTAATGATCACCATGGGTGATGCGGATTTCAACCTTTGCTACAAGGTTGAGGATGGTGTTTATATACAGATGACATTCTTCTCTTAGAGGGATGTGAGAATTTTGAATGATCTTGAGGCTCATATCAATAGAACCATCTGATGAGAGGTGGCACAGATAGATATACAGAAGATCACTCAATGCAGAGTGTGAATGATTTTCAATCACAGAGGGGGCATTGATATATTCTTCACAAGATTGGGGTTTACCAAAAGTAAAGTTGATCCTAACCTTTATCTCAAGGTTATGGATGATGAACTTGTCATACTATTACTGTACGTGGATGATCTCTTTCTAACAGGGAATGAGAAACAGATCATGGAAAGCAAGAAGAAGCTAGCTACAGAATTTGAGATGAAATATCTCAGATTAATTCATTACTTCCTTGGTCTAGAAGTATAGAAAGGCCCAGAAGGAATCTTTCTCAACCAGGGAATGTATTTGATATGTTGGAATGTAAGGACATGACAACTCCCATGGATTCCAACTTGAAGCTGTTAGATGATGACTCATAAGAGTTATTGGATGTGACTCTGTACAGACACATTTTTGGGTCAATGATGTATCTGATGTATACCAGGCCAGATATATGCTTTGCTATGAACACCTTGAGTCAGTATCTAGTGGAACCTAGGTGGGTTCATCTGATAGCTGCAAAGCATGTGATGAGGTACCTAAAGGGTACGATAGACTTTGGTCTATGTTATCTTGGAGATCATGACTTCAGATTGTATGGCTACACAGATGCTGATTCAGCAAGAAGTGTATCGGACATGAAGAGCACATCGAGTGGATGTTATAGTCTAGGATCTGCCATGATGTCGTGGTTTAGAAGGAAGAAGTCCAGTCTGGCTCTCATCATAGCCGAAGCAGAATATATAGCTGCTTACTCTGCTAGTTGTGAAGTGATATGGATTTGGAAGTTGTTATCAGGATTGTTTGACTTAGAGATAGACCCCACTGTGATCCTATGTGACAACCAGAGTTGTATCAAGATGACAGAGAATCCAATGTTCCATGATAAGTCAAAGCACATAGATATCCGATATTTCTATATACGGGATATGGTGCAGAAAGGAGCTATCAAGCTCGAGTATGTGAACTCTAATGAGCAAGTTGCTGATGTATTGACCAAACCTCTGTCTCGAGTAAAGTTTGAGTATTTTCGAGACAAGCCTAGTGTAGTTTATGTTGAGATATTGTAACTTCAAAGAATATTATATTTGTACTTTATTATTCCGAAGATGATTCATTCCTCCGTGAAGATCTTATTGTATATCCGGAGATGTTTATTCCTCCGTCGGAATGTGGTAACTCGGGTTATTAGACTTCCCTAGTGGGGGTCGGCCCTAAATGTGTTATGTGGGTCAAAGGGTTATTAGACCACCCTAGAGGGGTCGGCCCAGTCAGTTATAATGGGGTATTTAACCTAATGGTTAAATACGAGCCTACATGTACTTGTGTAAAATACATATCAGAGAAGTGTATAAATAGAGGAGGTGTGTTCCTCATTATACACACATTCACTCACTTGAGGATAGCGCACTTGTGGAGGAGAGGTCTGCTATTGTGGAGAAGGAGATCATGTCTCAGGGTTTCATCTTTGTATATTTCTGGTCATCTATATTGAGGAAGCTTTGCTGGGTTTTCTACCCCATGAGGGTTTCCCAGGATAAATCTCTGTCTCTTGTGTTTATGCTGTGCTTGTTGTTTCTTCAGTGATCCTGTATATGCTATTATTGTGAAATGGAATGTAATGCTGCTATTTCTTGTCTCAGCATATTAAATCTTAACATGGTATCAGAGCTAACCTGAAGGAAGACAAGGTATGGCACTAAAGACACTTGCTTTACTTACGACAAATTGAAGGTTAGGGTTTTACATAGCAAAAACCAGTCATCGTAGCACTTTCGCTATAAATTCATTTTGGCGAATTTTTCGGATCTGAAATTGTTACAGGACGAAGATTAAATCTCCAGGTACCTTGTGTCCAAAGGAAAACCTCTAATTCGTTTCACTTTGTGATTTATGATCTGTACAATATAGGGTTTCTGCCTCTTCCAGATCTGAGTCAAAATCAGGTGACCTTGGGAAAAAAGTCATATCTTGGGCTAGGAAGCTCCAAATGAAATTTCCTAAAAGTTACAGGTAGTACACAGACTGTACTATCTCAGGAAACTTTTTCAGAGGCCGAAATTCAACCAGTGACACGTGGCACGCCGTACAAGTTCGCTCTCCTGTTTTATCCCATAAACAGGTCACGTTGCGACACTTGGCATAACTCTCTCTTAGAAAATCCAATTGAGGTCAGACCTATCAGGATGGAAAGATGAAAGGTCAGGATACTGCATAAAAAAGGTTTCAGACCCTGTGGAGCAAAAATTTAAGAGTTATAGCAGAAACAATCAGGTGCATATTTCTGTCAAAATAGAATTATTTTTGGAGCACCTTTATTCATGGCTTCCGGAATTTAGGGTTTCGTAGAAAGTTAGAATTTTTGGAATCGGAGTCCACGGCTGAATGCTACTCAGAAAAATCGAAATTTAGAGACCAAGATCGAATTTTTTGGTTGGGTGGAAGACCGGGCTTGATCAAACCCCAGTTCGGGATTTTGATCGGAAAGATGGAAAATTAGGGCTTCAGCAAAAGTTGGAATTTTTGAAGTCTGTAACCACGGCTGGAAACTCCTAAGAAAAATAAGAGTTTAGAGCCTTGGATCGAACCTTTTGTTTGGGCAGAAGGGTGGGATTCATCAAACCCTAGTTCGGGTTCCTGTCCAGAAGATCCAGAAGTTTCAAAGGCAATTTTGAGGGGTCAAATTTTGGAAATTCCAAAATTGAAGTATGCTAGTTTGATCAGCTCTGCAAGACATATTCTTTCATCCATTGAGAAGTGTGAAAGTCAAAGATTGAATCTTTAGGGTTTCTCTAGAAAACCCTAATTAAGCTCCAGATCAAGTTTCAGGGGGAGTTGAGGCTAAGGCCTTACATAAGAAGACTACAAGAAGTCTCGACAGGTATGACTTAAGGAGGTTCAGGTATAATTCTTGATTAAGTTTATGATGTGTTTGTCTTCATATTATTTACTAGTACAATCTTGATTAATGTTAGAATTGTGTTATCACCCTAGTAACAATATGAATGCATGTGAATGATCAAAGACATTCATTGATTAGGGCTATATGATTGTACTAATGCATTATGGTGTTGTGTGAGGTTGATGCTGTCTGCTAACAAGATATAGGTACATCACAAAAGACAAATCAAGTTCCATGACCATGACATCATGAAGACAAAGACTCATCCATAATCTTTGTTCTACTTACAAGGTATGTATGACTTTATTATATTATGCTTAACCTATGAGACATGCAGGTTCTAGCTCAGGATCTCTAAATCATTGAAGAGATTGTTTAGGTATGTTGTACATAACTAAGCAGGTATACTAATCCAGGTATGTTTTCCTATGTCATGTTAAGAATCTTACCTTGTATTGGGATCCCTTATATAAGTATACTTGGTATGATTGGTTCTGCTTATTCATAAAGTTAGTAATCAAGGGATTATGCATATTATGTCTTTTATCTTGATTGATGATATGCATGAGTAAAATAAGACTTCCCTGAAATCTTGAATACTAATGTTTATTAACTATAATCATGACTATACATTTTCAAGATTATTTAGAACTATAATGTTTTGATAACATTTAGAACATACTAATGGGTGTATGTTTGTGTATGAGATCATGAGGATGACACTTGAACATGCACAGTGGTACAGAATGAATAGAAGTTCAAAAGACATACAGAAGATCAAGCGGGAGGCAACCACACAAACATAAAAGATAAGTATTTGAGTTGTTATTTGAAATAGTAAATGATATTGCCTGTAATAGGTTGTATGCATATTTGTATTCCTATAATGTATCATGCTGAGTGTAAATATTCATAGAACATTGAACAGTATACTACTAATATGCATATGATTGGTAAGTTGGACAAACATTCCATTGTTGCTTGTCTAGAATGAAACCTCTTTGCTGACATGCTGAGAGTTGTGCACACTCTCGATAGTATGTTCTGGTGGAGGTGGAAGGCATCTAGATAGCCACTGTATGCATACAGGATATGGGAAAGTGTTGTGCCAAAGTATTGGACAAGATAGTTGCATAACTATGTAAATGATATCTGTATGCATAATAGGTTATCATGATTTCATGATTATGAAGGATTACTAATCATGTACTTAATTTTGTTTTGTAGGAAAGATCATGAAGAATAATGAACACCGAACAAGTGATGGATGTTCAACAAGAAGATTTACAAATCAAACAAAATATAGAAGGCTTGTGGCTAGAAGATTCTCTTAGAAAGAGGAAGAGAATCATGATGAGATGTTTGCTCCAAGTGGCTAGATAAGACCATTCTCTTAATGGTGTAATTAAAGAAGAAGTGTGAATCAGGTTCTGTATGGGTTCCCAGGATCGATAGTAAATTGATGAGAATACATGTGAGGATTGCATCATCCTTGAACACTTGTTCTAAAGTGATCCGTAGACGTGAGGTCTCCGAAAATGAAGTCCTTAGTGGACAGTTGAGGGGATTGGATCATCCCTGGACTTTCAGTCCTAAAGAGAGCCGTAGACATGAGGTCTCCGAGAATGAAGTCCTTAGTGGACAGTTGAGGGGATTGGATCATCCCTGGACTTTCAGTCCTAAAGAGAGCCGTAGACATGAGGTCTCTGAGAATGAAGTCCTTAGTGGACAGTTGAGGGGATTGGATCATCCCTGGACTTTCAGTCCTAAAGAGAGCCGTAGACGTGAGGTCTCCGAGAATAAAGTGATGGGGATTGCATCATCCCGGAACTGCTAGTTCAAAATGTACGTGATGGGGATTGCATCATCCCGGAACTACTAGTTCAAAATGTACGTGATGGGGATTGCATCATCCCGGAACTACTAGGTCAAAATGTACGTGATGGGGATTGCATCATCCCGGAACTGCTAGTTCAAAATGTACGTGATGAGGACTGCATCGTCCATGAACTGGGTTCAAAATGTACGTGAGGACTGCATCGTCCATGAACTGGGTTCAAAATGTACGTGAGGACTGCATCGTCCATGAACTGGGTTCAAAATGTACGTGAGGACTGCATCGTCCATGAACTGGGTTCAAAATGTACGTGAGGACTGCATCGTCCATGAACTGGGTTCAAAATGTACGTGAGGACTGCATCGTCCGTGAACTGGGTTCAAAATGTACGTGAGGACTGCATCGTCCATGAACTGGGTTCAAAATGTACGTGAGGACTGCATCGTCCATGAACTGGGTTCAAAATGTACGTGAGGACTGCATCGTCCATGAACTGGGTTCAAAATGTACGTGATGGGATTGCATCGTCCCTAGACATGAGACTTGTCTTAAAGTGATAAGGACTAATCATCCTGTAAGTAGATTGGGATTGCATCGTCCCTAGACATGGTGAGGTGTCTTAAAGTGATAAGGACTAATCATCCTGTAAGTAGATTGGGATTGCATCGTCCCTAGACATGGTGAGGTGTATTAAAGTGATAAGGACTAATCATCCTGTAAGTAGATTGGGATTGCATCGTCCCTAGACATGGTGAGGTGTCTTAAAGTGATAAGGACTAATCATCCTGTAAGTAGATTGGGATTGCATCGTCCCTAGACATGGTGAGGTGTCTTAAAGTGATAAGGACTAATCATCCTATAAGTAGATTGGGATTGCATCGTCCCTAGACATGGTGAGGTGGCTTAAAGTGATAAGGACTAATCATCCTGTAAGTAGATTGGGATTGCATCGTCCCTAGACATGGTGAGGTGTCTTAAAGTGATAAGGACTAATGATCCTGTAAGTAGATTGGGATTGCATCGTCCCTAGACATGGTAAGGTGTCTTAAAGTGATAAGGACTAATCATCCCCGTAAGTTGATTCGGGATTGCATCATCCTTAGACATGGTGAGGTGTCTTAAAAGGATAAGATTTGATCATCCTGTAAGTTGATCTGGATTGCATCATCCATAGACATGAGAGATGTCTTAAATTGAGAGGGATTGATCATCCCATAAGTGGATCAGGATTGTATCATCCTTGGACCTATGTCCTAAAGTGAGAGGGATTGACCATCCCGTAATTGGATCATGTGTGTTGCAGGGTATGCTGCTGTTGTGTATACTTGTATCAGTATGGATACTTGTATTGATAGATGTATTAGTGAGAATACATGCTTTTGATGATAGATGTATTAGTGAGAATACATGCTTTTGATGATAGATGTATTAGTGAGAATACATGCTTTTGATGATATATGTATTAGTAAGAATACATGTTTTGATGATAGATGTATTGGTGAGAATACATACTTTTGATGATACATGTATTGATTAATGTACTTGTATGGTTGAGGATACTTATGTTGTAGATCGAGATGATCCAGATGCTGTAGATCGAGATGATCCAGATGCTGTAGATCGAGATGATCCAGATGCTGTAGATCGAGATGATCCAGATGCTGTAGATGAGATGATCCAGATGCTGTAGATCGAGATGATCCAGATGTTATAGATCGAGATGATCCAGATGCTGTAGATCGAGATGATCCAGATGTTGTAGATCGTGATGATCCAGATGCTGTAGATTGAGATGATCCAGATGCTGATGATCATGTGATGACAATGCTGATGATCATGTGATGACGATGCTGATGATCGTGTGATGACGATGCTGATGATCGTGTGATGACGATGCTGATGATCGTGAGATGACGATGCTGATGATCATGTGATGACGATGCTGATGATCGTGAGATGATGATGTTGATGATCGTGTGATGACGATGCTGATGATCGTGTGATGACGATGCTGATGATCGTGTGATGACGATGTTGATGATCGTGAGATGACGATGTTGATGATCGTGTGATGACGATGCTGATGATCGTGTGATGACGATGCTGATGATCGTGAGATGATGATGCTAATGATCGTGTATCGTGAGGATCCAGATGATGATATTGTTGTAGCTGTTCAAGTGCTACAGAAGATAAAGACTCAATACTGAATATGTCGATGTTCCAGTATTGAAGATGTTCCAGTAACTGCTTGAGTTACTAATGATGTTGAGAAAGCTTCCAATGATTTATAGATGTATCATGTATGATGTTGATGACTCCTTGCTCGGGCAGATGCTGTTATAATATCCTTCTCGTTAAGGGGGAGTGTTGAGATATTGTAACTTCAAAGAATATTATATTTGTACTTTATTATTCCGAAGATGATTCATTCCTCCGTGAAGATCTTATTGTATATCCGGAGATGTTTATTCCTCCGTCGGAATGTGGTAACTCGGGTTATTAGACTTCCCTAGTGGGGGTCGGCCCTAAATGTGTTATGTGGGTCAAAGGGTTATTAGACCACCCTAGAGGGGTCGGCCCAGTCAGTTATAATGGGGTATTTAACCTAATGGTTAAATACGAGCCTACATGTACTTGTGTAAAATACATATCAGAGAAGTGTATAAATAGAGGAGGTGTGTTCCTCATTATACACACATTCACTCACTTGAGGATAGCGCACTTGTGGAGGAGAGGTCTGCTATTGTGGAGAAGGAGATCATGTCTCAGGGTTTCATCTTTGTATATTTCTGGTCATCTATATTGAGGAAGCTTTGCTGGGTTTTCTACCCCATGAGGGTTTCCCAGGATAAATCTCTGTCTCTTGTGTTTATGCTGTGCTTGTTGTTTCTTCAGTGATCCTGTATATGCTATTATTGTGAAATGGAATGTAATGCTGCTATTTCTTGTCTTAGCATATTAAATCTTAACAGTTTAGAAGGACCCTCCTTGAAAGGGGGAGTGATTGGTCGATGATGTGGATACTGTATCGATGATGAGGATACTTGTATTGAATATGTGGATACTTGTATCGATGATGATGATACATGTATCAATGATGAGGTTACTTGTTCCAACAATGAGGTTGATGATGAGGTTACCTGTCCCGACGATGAGATCGATGATATCAATGATAAGGTTGAGAAGTGGTCCCTAGTCGACTAGAGGGATTGTATCATCCCTAGACTTCGGTCCCTGAATTGATCCGTAGACATATGTCTCTGAGAAGTGGTCCCTAGTGGATGAGAGGGATTGTATCATCCCTATACTTTAGTCCCTGAATTGATCCATAGACATATGTCTCTAAGAAGTGGTCCTTAGTGGACGAGAGGGATTGTATCATCCTTGGACTTCAGTCCCTGAATTGATTCGTATACTCTTGTCTTTGAGAAAGATGTTGGTAAATGATGTAATGTGCGCTCCTAGACTGCTCAGCATAGCAGTAGGTGATCATTCACAAAACCTGTAATGATGTAATGTTCACTCCTGGATTAGAAGGTGACCATTCACAGGTTGTAAATCCTAGATCTGATCTAGGTCACACCCCAGTTGAAATAGTACTGGCTCTGTGGTTGACTGGAATGATGTAATGTTCTCTCTTGGACTGCTCAGTGTAGCAGTAGGTGATCATTCACAGGTCCTGTAATGATGTAATGTTCGCTCCTGGATTAGCAAGTGATCATTCATAGGTTGTAAATCCTAGATTTTATCTAGGTCACACCCCAGTTGAAATAGTACTGGCTTTGTGGTTGACTGGAATGATGTAATGTTCGCTCCGGGTTAGCAGGTGATCATTCACAAGTTGTAAATCCTAGATCTGATCTAGGTCATGCCCCAGTTGAAATAGTACTGGCTTTGTGGTTGACTGGAATGATGTAATGTTCACTCATGGACTACGTAGTGTAGCAGCAGGTGATCATTCACAGATCCTGTAATGATGTAATGTTCGCTCCTGGATTAGCAGGTGATCATTCACAGGTTGTAAATCCTAGATCTGATCTAGGTCACACCCCAGTTGAAATAGTACTGGCTCTGTGGTTGACTAGAATGATGTAATGTTCGCTCCTGGACTGTTCAGTGTAGCAGCAGGTGATCATTCACAGGTCCTGTAATGATGTAATGTTCGCTCCTAGACTACTCAGTACAATAATAGGTGATCATTCACAGGTGGTAAAATACTATATTTAATCTAGGTCACATCCAGTATGAAAAAGGACTAGCACTGTGGTCATGATTGCATCATCCCTAGACATGAGAGACATCTTAAAGTGATAAGGATTGATCATCCTGTAAGTAGATCGGGATTGTATCCACCCTAGACATGAGAGGTGTCTTAAAATGATAATGATTGATCATCCTATAAGTAAATCAGGATTGCATCATCCCTAGACATGAGAGGTGTCTTAAAGTGATAAGGATTGATAATCCTATAAGTAGATCAGGATTGCATCGTCCCTAGACATGAGAGGTGTCTTAAAGTGAGAAAGATTGATCAACCTGTAAGCAGATCGGAACTGCATCATCCCTGAACATTTGGTTCAAAATGTATGTGATAGGCCTGCATCATCCCTGAATGTTTGCTTCAAAATGCATGTGATAGGATTGTATCATCCTTGGAATTATGTCCTAAAGTGAGCGGGATTGATCATCCTGTACTTGGATCTTGTAAATTGCAGAGTATGTTGCCATGTTGATGTTGTTGATCGAGAGGATCCAGATGTTGATCGTGATGGTCTAGATGATGATGTTGTTGATCATGATGGTCTAGATGACGATGTTGTTGATCATTATGGACTAGATGATGATGTTATTGATCGTGATGGTCTAGATGACGATGCTGTTGATTGTGATGGTCTAGATGATGATGTTGTTGATCATGATGGTCTAGATGACGATGTTGTTGATCGTGATGATCTAGATGACAATGATGTTGATCGTGATGATCTAGATGATGATGTTGTTGATCGTGAGGATCCAGATGATGATGTTGATCGGTAGATCTAGATGATGATGTTGTAGTTGATCGAGTGCTGCAGAAGATGAAGACTCAATACTGACGATGTTGATGTTCCAGTGTTGATTATGTTCCAGTAACTGAATGAGTTATGGATGATGATGTATAAAGAAAGCTTCTAGTGATTTATAGATGTATCATCTATCATGTAGTTGATGACTCCTTTCTCCTGTAGATGTTGTTATAATATCCTTCTCATTAAGGGGGAGTCTTGAAATATTGTAACTTCTAAGAATATTATATTTGTACTTTATTATTCCGGAGATGTTTCATTCCTCCATGAAGACCTTATTGTATATCCGGAGATGTTTTATTCCTCCATGGAGAATGTAGTAACTTGGGTTATTAGACTTCCCTAGTGGGGGTCGGCCTTGTATGAGTCATGTGGGTTAAAGGGTTATTAGACCACCCTAGTGGGGTTGGCCCTGTCACATTATGTTAAATGGTTAAGTTGGGGCCGACCTAGTTAATGTAAAAGACAAGTCGGAGTAGTGTATAAATAGAGGAGGTGTGTTCCTCATTTATCACACTCACTCACATTCACTCACTTGTGAGTGGCGCATAAGTTAGAGAGAGATCTGCTATGGAGGAGAAGGAGCTCATGTTTTGGATATACATATCTGTATTGTTGATCATCTATATTGAGGAAGCTTTGTTGGGTTTTCTACCCCATGAAGGTTTCCCAGGATAAATTTGTGTCTCTTGTGTTTCTGTTGTGCTTGTTGTTCTTTCAGTGATCCTGTATATGCTATTATTGTGAAATGAAATACAATGCTGATATTTTCTATCTTAGCATATTGAATCTTAACATTGTGCTAATTTAAGTGGTTTATCTCTCTCTTAAGAATGCACTATATCAATGGAACAAAATTATTTCATTCAATATTTCAATGAACCCATTGCATGCACACTAATGAAATCTTCAGAAACCAAGACAAAGTGTATTGCATGTCCTACACATTCAATCAATGCTACCTCAAGGTAGAACTAACGACAACATGTGACGAACAATGCTTGCAACATTTCATAAATATTGAAATATATGTAGACAAAAATCAATGAACACACAAGTGCATGCCCCCTGTCAAATGATGATGGTTTGCATGCTAATCTTTATTAAACATGCACATACAATGGATTTATCGAGAGTACATTTTTATATAGGGTTTATGGAGAGTGTGTTTTTATTATTCATCAAGCATTTGTTCCATATACATTGTGGAAAATCCCTTGAGGAAATGAGATTGGACATTTATCAAAATGTTGATGTTTTCCTTTGGTCTCATGAATATTGAACTGTCCTAGTGTTGGGTCTCATAACTTAGGATTTGAACCTTTTTTCACTTGTCCCATATTTAAGCATTTGGAATTCATAGATTGGTGTGATTAAAAAATAATGTTGTGATGATTTTGTTTTCACTTTTTTCACTTTTCCCATAAAATATTGATTGCATGTGAATAAATAATGGGTGCATTTAGAGTGCAATATATATCATATGTTGAGCATTTACTACCTATATTCCCTTGAAAATATCCTAAGGAAATGAGAATGAGATTCGTTGTTATTGGATTTTTCTATGGTGTCCATGATCTCATGAATATTGGACCATGTTGTTGTGAAATTATTGATGGTTTCCTTGATCTCATGAATGCTAAATATCATTTTCATGAAATTGTTGATGGTGTCCTTAGTCTCATGAACATTGAATCACATTTCCCTAGTGTTGGGTCTCAAAATGAGTTTTGTAGTTTTTTTTTGATCCTATAGTCAACGATGGTTGTTGATCAATTGGTGTGACTACCTATGTACCTAAAAATTAATCATTTTATCTCAATTATAAGTGAAAAAACAATGTATTTATGAAGGCTATAGTTTTGAGCATCCATTGGATGGATAGCCGATATACACTATGGAAATTTCAATTACATAGATGACTTTGTTCAAACCACCATATTAATTGTTATTGAAATTGTTGTTTGTGTCCCTTGTTCTCATAAATGTTGAACAACATGAACTTTTTGTTACATCTAACAAAAACCTTTAGGAGTATTTTAATCTACCTTACACATTATGTGAGTACATGTTCCTTCTCACAAACAACTAATAAAAATTCTCAAAAACACAATTCACAAGGAGGGTTGTGGAAATACCCTTCATCATATCGAAAAATTTGAGGCCCAAATTAATTTCAAAAGAATCCATAACCCATTCAAACAAATATGTTGCTTATAAATATCAACTTCTAGCTAAAAACATATTTTCATATGTCCTTTGGATTTAGGATGCCTCAAATATCTTCTCACTTTAATGGTTCACCCACCAAATGGAAAAGTCACGTTTTCTTGCAAAAACATAAATTTGCATGCAAGTAGTGCTGATCATTGGTCCTTTTCACTACGATGTTTATGAAAGGTTCTTTGGGACTTAGGATTTCTCCAAACTCTTCACGCTTTAATGATTCATCCACAAAAAGGAAAATCCTTATTTCCTTGTGAAATCATACATTTTCATGTAAGTAGTGTTGTTGTTATTGTTCGGATATCCACATCATATTTTTCAGGATCTTGCATGCAATTAGGGTTTGCACACAAATTCTAGGGTTTGCATGCACTTTGCATGCATCCCAGTCACCGGGTTGATGCCTCCAGCACCTTAGCCACCTTATTCTAGCACCCGAGAGCTTCTTACATCAGTTCATTAGCCCTCCTAGTCAGGAAGGTTCCCACTTCTCACCTACTGCCAGAGAAGGGTGCACTTCTTCACCTACCATTGCAGTTCCACTGCGGTTCCACTTCAGTTACACTCAGTTAGCTCCGATTCTCCCTGATTTGAGGCTAGTTTCACTCCAGACTGACTGTTTCACTCCGTTGGACCTTCAGATTGACTAGATGACTTGTTCTAACTTCAGTTAGCCTCCCATGCGCCCTACACTGAGCCCACTTCCCTATATCAGTGCTACACACTTCAGTTACACATGTTACACTCAATTAGACTCAGATTGACACCTGATGACTAGTTCTTGTGCATTGATGACCACCATTGATTGATGATGAAGACTCCTAGTTGGAGTCAAGCTATTACATTCATTGATTTGAATGACCTCCTTATTCAATTCGAATTGCCCAGTCATTTTTACTGTATTGTATTGTAATTATTCACCCTCATTGGGATATTGAGCACTGATGCATGTTTTGCACAGTTTACACCATATTTTCTGAGTTTCATCTATTGTGATTGAGTTACTTGTTCATTAGATCTGCTGTGACTAATTTTACATGGTATCAGAGCCATTGCAGGGACAAGATCTCTTTTCTACAGGTGTTTCTACAAGAGGATTTGAGTGAATTTTCTCAAAAATTACAAAAAGTTTTGGCATGAAAGATCTCAAGGGCATTCGCTCCTGTGCATGCAAAGCTTGAAAATACTTCCAATACCACTCCAGAAGCTTGAGTTTCTACATAAATCCTGGATCTGATACATTGGACCTATTCAACATTGCTTGATCTCCAATCCCAGGTGTGATGCAACTCGAAAAGGGTGGATTGTTCGACCTCATTGTTCTTGGTTTTATAGTGATTTGCAGGTTATTGTCTCCATCAATTGCATTCGCTACTTTGCCCTTGCAAGCATTTCTACATTAGTGTGCACTCGCTCCTAGCAATGGAATACTCTTCTTCAAAGCCTATCTTCACCCCATTCAATTATTTTGATTGGAAAGATGATATGGAGATCATATTACGTTCAAAAGCTTACTACCGAGTCACTCTTGGTCTTGAATTGGAGCCAAACACCTTGTCAGATAGAACCAAACACTACAACAAGCTTGATGAAGCTTATGGTCTTCTTTGTCTCTCCATCTCCAAAGATCTTCACTTCCATCTCAGTAGATTGTAGACTCCAAACGCTATATGGGAGCAACTTGAAACACTATTTGGAAAGCAGGACGAGATTAGGGCTTTTCAATTAGAGAATGAATTGATTGCCCTTAGTCCTGAGAATTTCGAGACCATTAATGAATTCTTCACAAAATTCAAGAACTTGAACATGCAGTTGAAGAACAGTGGATTTATCAAAGAGGATAAGCAATTGATCCTCTCCATTCTCAGCAAGCTTGGTAAATATTATTCAGTATTTGTCTCTACTTTCAATTCCGGTCGGCTAACTACCCCAAATTGGAAGATGCCTACCTTGAATGCCTTCATTGAGTCCGTCACAAAAGAGCATGATAAGTTGATTCAAATGGGGTCCATAAGCTCCAAAGATTTAGCCCTATATGTTCAAGGACCCAAGATCTTGAATGGTAAAGGAAAGCAAAAGAAGGAGAAGCTCAAATTCGAACCTCACAAGCAAAGAGAGAAAGGAAAATAGACGGATGCACCATCCAGTTCGAAGTTCAAGCAAAAGGGCAAAGAAGGTAACCAAAAATATAAATGTACTTATTGCAACCTGTTAAATTTTCAGAATTTACTTCAATCTAATCTAGGATCTTAACTGAGAGAACAACATGTACAACATATCTACAGCATATCAATCATGGAGACAATAATGCAAGCACACAAGAGACACAAAGATTTACTTGGGAAAAACCATAAAGGTGAAAAACCCAAATAACTTCCTCAAAGATAGATAGAGCAATGATACAACCCAACCATAAGAGATAGACATATCCTAGCAGCAGATCCTCCTCCTCCATAAGTGCGCCACTCCTCCTTGAGTGCATGAGTGAGAAGTGAGTGCTCAAATAGAGTGCCTCCCACACTCTATTTATACTTGACTTGACTTTCCTTTTACATAAATCATGTAGGCTCGAACTTAACCACATAACATAATGCTAACTAGGCCGACCCCCAATAGGATGGTATAATAACCCTTCGAACCACATGGCCGACCCCCAATAGGGTGATCTAATAACCCTTTGACCCACATGAATTATATAGGGCCGACCCCAACAAGGTGGTCTAATAACCCATCAAGTATAAGTTATGACATTTACAATATAAATGACGACACTTCTGTATAGAGGAATAATACCATCTCTATAGGAGTACATACAACATACATATATGAAATACATTCTGAAGTTACATATACATCAACACTCCCTCTTAACTAGGAAGGTATTTCTCAGCACAGGTCTTCTAGCACAAGTCTTCTTCTTTGGATCATCGTCACTGGATAATCGTCATCGAGTCATCATCATCGTCACTACTGCTTCTATCTCAATCAATCTCTGAATCTACTCATCATAGGAAGTTCTACAGAGCCAGTACTTTTTCATACTGGATGTAGGCCCACCACCTGCAGGTCTTCATCATCACTGGCCATATTGTGGAATCCTCAGGACTGATTACGTGCATCACAAAACCTGGCTGCAGAATCCTAGGCTATTACAAGCACACAGCTCTACATGTAGGATCTCCCAGGAGCACATTACATGTGACCCATCACAAAACCTGGCTGAAGCATCCCAAGCTTTTACGAGCACTCGGCTCTACCTGTCGGATCTCCCAGGAGCGCATTACATGTGATCTCATCACAAAACTTGGTTGAAGCATCCCAAGCTGTTGCGAGCACACAGCTCTACCTGTCGAATCTCCCAGGAGCACATTACATGTGGTCCACCACAAAACCTGGCTGAAGCATCTGAGGCATTTTTCATCCTGTCTAGATCTCCCAGGAGCAAATTACATGTGGTCATGGAAAAACTTGGCTGAAGCATCTGAGGCCTTTTCATCCTGTCCAGATCTCCCGGGAGCAAATTACATGCCATAGGACAAAACCTCGAAAGAGCATCTGCCAGATATCCCAGGGCAACGAATTACATGCCATAGGCAAAACCTTGAAATACTATCTGCAGATCTCCCAGGGCACAAATTATATGTCCTCCCAAGCAAAACCTCGAAAGAGCATTTTCCAGATGTCCCAGGGCACCGAATTACATGCCATAGGTAAAACCTCGAAAGACCATCTGCAAATCTCCCAGGGCACAAATTACATGCTTACCTGCACAACCTGATGTACACATGATCACCCTGATCATCATCACCGCAACATCCTGCTGCATGTCATCTAGAGAAGCTCGTCATCCACGATCATCCTGATCATACAATGCATCCATCTGATGCACACCAAGTATCTACCTGATACATATCATCATACATAGTGTATCCACCTGATACATAGATACATGATCCACACAATGTATCCATCAACATACATGATCTACCTGATCATACCTAATACATATCAATATACATAGTGTATCCACTTGATACATAGATACATGATCCACACAATGTATCCATCAACATACATGATCTACCTGATCATACCTAATACATATCAATATACATGATCTACCTGATCATACAATGTATCCACCTGATACATATACAGATACATGGTCCAAGCATCCAACATGATGCTTATACAAAATACATACACATGATCCAACCGATCATATCCAACATACATACATATAAAAATGATCCAACTGATCATATCCAAGCAGAAACCAGAACATCATCCTGATGCTCGTCATCTAGCGCTTACATCCACAGCCATGTGAAGGATCCTCCTTCCAACATGCTTGGAATGGCTTCAGCAAATCTGTCCATCACTTCTTCCTCGAAGTGTCATCAATCTGAAGAACACCAAGCCTCTCCCTGAAGTACTCGAACTTCACCCTGGCTAGTGGCTTCATCAGCACATCTGCAATCTGCTTGTCCATCGCAATGTACAGGAGTTTCACAGCTCCTCTCTGCACCATATCCCTGATATAGTGATATTTGATCTCTATGTGTTTCGACCTGTCATGAAACACTGGGTTCTCGGACAGCTTCACACAACTCTGGTTATCACAGAAGATACCAGTAGCATCCAATGGGAGATCAAATAGCTCAGATAGTAGCTTCCGTAGCCATACTACCTCACAACTAGCTGAACAGGCTGCAACATACTCTGCCTCAGCTGTACTCAATGCTACGCAGGACTGCTTCCTGCTGAACCAAGAGATCACACCTGATCCCATACTGAAGCAGCACCCATATGTGCTCTTCCTATCTAAAGCACTACCTGCCCAATCTGAATCAACATAACCCTGCAGGTTAAACTTTTGATTCACTTCATACTTGAGCCCATAATCCACTGTACCTTTCAGGTACCTCAGAACATGCTTTATAGCAATCAGGTGAACACTCCTCGGATCTGTCAAGAACTGGCTCAATGTGTTCACCACAAAGAAAATATCTGGTCTTATGTTCATCAGGTACATCAAGGACCCAATCATCTGACGATACATAGTGACATCAACATCACACAGAAGCTTCAAGTTCGATGCCATAGCCACGCAATCCATCATCCTGAACCTCTTCAGGCTCTCTACTGCATACTTCCCTTGTCCAAGGAAGATTCCATTTGCACTCTGCCACACCTCCATACCTAGAAAGTGATGCATCATACCCAAGTTTTGCACATATATGACTCCCTATCATGTGTCTCAAAACCAAGTAGCTGCTCCACATACACTTCTTCTTCAACTACACCATTCAAGAAAGTTGTCTTGAATCCATCTGGTGTATCTTCTATTTCATCACTTTTATATTTCTCTATGCTGCCATCTGCAACATTCTTGATCTTGATAGATCCATATGGAAGTCATAACAAACTTCCCTTCAGGTCTTGGGACTACATCCCAAACATCATTCTTCATGATCGACGGATCATGGCATTCCATTTCTTCATCCCAGATCCTGGGAACTTCAATATCTTCAATATCTTCAATAGATATCTTTGTTGCTGGAACAAATGTTGTAGTCCTTTTGTAGGTGAAGATATATGGTCTTTCCTACAAAATAGGTTAAATTGAATGATTAGAAACATCTCATAATTTTCAGAACAAATTCTTACACATAAAGAAATATGCCATACAGTCATGCAATTATCTTAGCCAATGCTTCATTACAACATTTATCCATATGCCGTAACTTTCTAGATGCCTTCCAATCTCTACCAAAACATTGTTAAGAGTGTGCACAACTCCCAACATGTCAGCAAAGAGGTTTCATCCTAGATAAGTAGCAATAGAATGTTGTACAGTGCCATAGGCCACTTACCCATGCATATTAGTAGTATACTGTTCATCAATGCAATTATTCTAATATGCATAATAGACAACCTAATTCTAGGAACATCAGTATATACATTATTGAACAGTATTATTTAAGAAATGACAATTCAAATACTTATCTTTGTTTGTTCGTTGGGTGGACTCCCTCTGAGTCTTCGCTTCCTTACAGGAGCTACTGGAGTCCTAATCTGAAGTAGCTTCTTCTACATCTTTTTGTTGTGGAATGAAGAGAGATGGTCAACTCCCTCTGAATATCTGCATCCTTGCAGAAACCACTGGAGTGTACTCCCTCTTGATCTTTGCTTCCTGGATTACTTGTCCTTGAACTTATATCCATTCTCGATCCCTATGCATGCTTGTTAGTATCATCATTTTGTTATCCTTTAGGTCTCATATGTAATCAAACATTCATTAGTATAATCTTAATATTATCAAAACACAATAATCTCAAGCATGTATAGTCAGGATCATTTCAAACACAGATAATAAACATTAGTATTCAAGGTTTCAGGGAAGTCTTCTTTTACTCATGCATATTCTTATTTGATCATAGGACTCTTTTGGTTAGTTAAATAATCAATCAAGATAAGAGATATAATATGCATAAAACCCGTGATTACTCAAACCTATACCTTCATGATTCTTCTGGTTAGTCATATCATCAATTATGGTAAGAAACACAATATGCATACAACCATGACTATTCAAACCTATGACTTCATGAATAATCATTATCAACAACACAACAGTATAAGATCCTAACACAAGGTAGGATTCTATCTTGATATAGGAAAAACATACCTGGATTAGCATGCTAGCTAGTTATGTCTAACATACTCACATGATGTCTTCTTGTTCTTCTTCAATGACTTGTTCTAGTAACCTATATATCTCATAGGTTAACCATTATAAAACCAAGTTATACATACCTCGTAAATGGATCTTCTATGAGATCCATGACAATGGATGAATCTTTGTCCTCATGTCATCATGATCATATGTTCGTGAACCAGAACATGATTTGTCTTTCTTGGTGTACCTTTCATGTTAGTAGACAACATAAACCTCGTACAACACCATAATGCATTAGTAAAATCATAAGTGTCAACACCCTAATCAATGAATATTTTCTATCGTGCATTCATAATTTTATTAAGGTGATATGACAAGTCTAAAATCAAGATTGTACTAACTGTAATAACATGAAGACAAACATACCATAAACTTAATCATGAACAAATATCAAAACATACTTCGATGAGTCATACCTGTCGATATCACTTGTAATCTTCTTATGTAAGGCCTTAGCCTCATCTCCCTCTGAAACATGAACTTCTTCACTTATGTAGGTAACCAATCCATCTTCTTCTAGGATTAACCTAATCCACTTGCTTTGCAAGAATTGGATATGGAGCTGGATTAGGGTTTGTCAGAGAAACCCCAAAAATTCAAACTTTCGAAAGGATAGAAATATGCGCCTTGATGAGCTGATCACGCTGGTATGCTCAGAATTTGAAAACTGCAAAGTTTCACTCCTCAATTTTTCCTTTGAAACTTCCAGATTCACTGGACGTGACCCTGAACTGGGGTTTGATGAAGCCCACTCTTCTGCCCAATAAAAAGGTTTGATCCAAAGCTCTAAGCTTCTATTTTTCTGAGGAGCTTCTAGCCATGGTCACAAATTTCAAAAATTCCTATTTTTACAGAAGCCCTAATTTTCCACTTTTCTGATCAAAGTCCCGAACTAGGGTCTGATCAAGCCCGGCCTTCTACCCAACCAAAAATTCTGATCTTGGTCTCTAAATTTCGATTTTGATGAGTAGCATCCAGCTGTGGTCTCTGATTACAAAAATTCCAACTTTCTCCGAAGCCCTAAATTCTAGAAGCCATGAATGAAGGTACTAAAAAATAATTCTGTTTTGACAGAAATATGTACCTGATTGTTTCTGGTGTACCTCCTAAATTTTTGATCCACAGGATCTAAAAAATGTTCTTGAGATATCCCGACCTGTTATCTTTCCATCCTGATAGGTCTGACCTCAATTGGATTCTCTGAGAGAGAGTTATGCCAAGTGTCGCAACGTGACCTGTTTATGGGATAATACAAGAGAGTGAAATTGTACAGCGTGCCACGTGCCACTGTTTCAACTTTGGCCTCTGAAAACTTTTCTTGAGATAGAATTGTCTGTGTACTACCTGTAACATTTTACGAAATTTCATTTGGATATTCCTAGCCAAAGTTATGACCTTTTTCCCAAGGTCACCTGATTTTGACTCAGATCTGGAAGAGGCAGAAACCATATATTGTACAGATCATAAATCACAAAGTACAACGAATTAGAGGTTTTCCTTTGGATACAAGGTGCATGGGGATTTAATCTTCTACCTGTAAAGATTTCATATCCGAAAACTTCTCCAAAACATATTTATAGAGAAAGTGCTACGATGACTGATTTTTTCTATATCAAGCCCTAGCATCGTAAGTGCAACAAGTGTCATGCATGCCATATCATGCCTTCTTTCAGGCTAGCTCTGATACCATGTTAAATTTTCAGAATTTACTTCAATCTAATCTAGGATCTTAACTGAGAGAACAACATGTACAACATATCTACAACATATCAATCATGGAGACAATAATGCAAGCACACAAGAGACACAAAGATTTACTTGGGGAAAACCATAAAGGTGAAAAACCCCAATAACTTCCTCAGAGATAGATAGAGCAATGATACAACCCAACCATAAGAGATAGACATATCCTAGCAGCAGATCCTCCTCCTCCATAAGTGCGCCACTCCTCCTTGAGTGCATGAGTGAGAAGTGAGTGCTCAAATAGAGTGCCTCCCACACTCTATTTATACTTGACTTGACTTGCCTTTTACATAAATCATGTAGGCTCGAACTTAACCACATAACATAATGCTGACTGGGCCGACCCCCAATAGGGTGGTATAATAACCCTTCGACCCACATGGCCAACCCCCAATAGGGTGGTCTAATAACCCTTTGACCCACATGACTTATACAGGGCCGACCCCAACAAGGTGGTCTAATAACCCATCAAGTATAAGTTACGACATTTACAATATAAATGACGACACTTCCGTATAGAGGAATAATACCATCTCTATAGGAGTACATACAACATACATATATGAATTACATTCTGAAGTTACATATACATCAACACAACTGTGGCTTTCATCCCGAAAGTTCATGTATGAAGAAGACTATAGATCAAATGGCCCTCCTTTCAGAAAAGAACAACATAACTCTTCCTGGCGGTGCAAGGAAGAAGGATAGGAATGATGATCATGAAAGAGGACAAGCACTCATGGAAACTATTTCGAAGCCCACTACTCTCTTGATAGATTCGGGTGCATCGAATCATATGGCTGCAAATATTGATTCTTTTTCTTCATTTGATCCAAACAGCTCCATCCCCATCCATTTGGGAGATGACTAAAAAATTTCTTCAAAGGGAAAAGGTACGATTCATGTAGATCATGGAAGCTTTCAGAATGTTCTCTATGTGCCTTCCTTGGCTTCAAATCTTCTTTCTGTGTATCAAATGACACACACTGGTGAACCGAAGCAAGTTACATTCAGCCCTAATATAGTTGAAATTTCTGATATCAAAAGTGGAAGACTTGTTGCAGTCGGAAAGGCGGACCACACTGCAAAATGCTATGAGTTTTCACACTTTATTCCGCTTGCAAAGCCCACTGCTCTTCGCACACATGGTAATGAGGTTAGTAGGCTTTGGAATGAAAGATTTGGACATCTTAATTATAAGTATTTGATGCCGTTATCAAACAATTCCATGGTAGATGGTCTTCCACAACTCCATTCCTCGACGGGAATATGCACTGGTTGCATTATTGGGAAGCACCCCGAGCACAGATTTGACCGCGGCAAAGCTAGCAGAGCTTCTACAGTTTTGGGGATGATACATTCTGATATTAGTGGTCCACTACCCCATACATCATTAAATGGTTCAAGGTATGTTTTGACATTTATTGATGATTTTTTCCACTTTACATGGGTATTTTTTCTCAAAAACAAGTCAGAAGTACTGGGAAAATTCAAGGTTTTTAAGGCTTCTGTTGAGACCGCCACTGAGAGAAAGATCAAAGCTCTTAGATCTGATAATGGTGGAGAATATATCAAGGCTGAGTTGTTGCAACTTTGTTCCCAAAGCGGAATTCAGATCCAACATACAGTTCCCTACACACCCCAGCACAACGGTGTAGCGGAAAGGAAAAATTGGTCATTGAAAGAGATGGCTACATGCATGATTGAATCAAAAGGTTTGGCTGCAAATATTTGGGCTGAAGCAATCAATGTTTCTACATACATACAGAACCATGTTCCACATTCGTCCGTGAAAGGTATGACTCCTTTCGAAGCATTCTTTGGTCACAGACCGGATGTGTCAAATTTGAGAGTTTTTGGCTCTACTGCATGGGATAGAATTCCTTCCAAGAAGAGACGAGCTTTGGATCCACAAAGTATTGAGTGCATACTGATAGGATATGGGGAAGAATCAAAAGCATATAAACTCATGGATATCAGATCTAAAAAGATATTCATAGAGCGCAGTGTGCAATTTGAAGAACCGCTTCAAGAATTGCAACTGGTCGAGGAAGAAACTGTCGTTTCACCGCCTTCACCAGAAGAAGATTCGTGCAGCGATAATGAAGGTATGAGTTCTGATATTTCTGATATTTTAGCAGCACATGATGATCATGACATATCAGGTTCAGAATCCGACCATTGTGATCCTCCTCAGTTACCAAAGTGGGCCCAAAACACTCTTCAATCTACTGGTTCGAACCTTGGAAATCCTACTAATCCGAGACAAACAAGAGTAGACTTTATGAAAGATCTGCTGTGACTATTTTTACAGGTATGTCATTTCACTACCATTTTTGTGAAAGATGCTTCATTGTCACTCATTTCACTACTATGGTTGTGAAAGATACTTGGGGAATTTTGATGTCTCCAATATATTCACAGTTTAATGATTCACCCACCAAAAGAGATAGCTATGATGGACACTTATATGTTGTGAAAATTATATCATGACCATATATCTAATTTATAATAGAGGTTTATCCGAGAAAACAATAGGAATGGACAAGTCACCCCATTGGTGGGTAAACAAAAAGATCAAAGTAAGTGGAGCTTCACCAACAAAAGTAATAGGTTCACCTTGTTGTTTTTTTTAACATTGTAACAAGAAACAAGTTTTGTTCTATCCTACAATTGTGTTTGGTCATGGACGAGGTGGGAATTATACCCATGGCATCATGGTTGAATGTTTTCCAAAGTTGATCCCTTAGTGAAAAATTGCATTGTCTCTTATTGGGAAAATCCCTAGTTTCTGAAATCATCAATCTAGACGAGCCTTAGGTAATGGAAATAGAGGAAATATGCACCCCTAGAATTATTTTAATGCCATATTCCAATGGAGCTGATAGTTCGTCGATTCAAGCCATAATCATCATTTTATGTGTAGTTGTAACTTTCCTCCTATAGGCATTTACCGACACATGGTGAATCCCTACTTGGGGCACATAATTCAAACTATGATGAAAAACCAAGTTTTATGATATCTTGTAGTTGTGTTTGGGAAGGGCCCAAGTGGTCATGCTACCCATGACCTCACGATCCAGGTAATTCCAATGTTGACACCTTATTGCAAAAATTTCATTATCTCTAAGTGGCTGAAACCCTACTTTTTGAAATATTCGAATAAGATGAGATCTCAGACATGGACCTAGAAGAGAGATGCACTTATAGAATTGTTTCCATGTCATGATTCCAATGTACTGGATGGTTTGTCGATCCGATCCATGATCATCATTTTATTGCTAGTTGCAACTCACCTCCTAGAGGCATTGAGGGTCACTTGGTGAATCCCTTCCCAGGCATCCATAGCATTATTATGATGTCATTATTCCAATGGACTCATTGGTACATTTATTTGAGTCACATTCATCATTTTATGGCCAATTGCAACTCGCCTCCTAGAGGAATTTAGGGACACATGTGAAAATTTTCCTGGCGCATAGAATTCAAACTAGGTAGTATGCCCATGTTATGTGAGATCCTCTAAGAGAGTTTGGGGAGTTTCCAAGTGGTAACAGTACTCGTGACCTCATGAAAGAGGTATTTTTCAATGCTGACCCCTTATTAGAAAAATGACATTGTCTCTTACTGAGCGAAACCCTAGTTTATCAAATGGTTGAATATGATGATATCTATTCCATGTACCCAGAGGAGAGAGGAACCCCTAGAATTATTATAATGTCATGATTTCTATATATTTGATGGTTTGTTGATATGAACTATTGTCATCCTTTTAGGGCTAGTTGTAACTCACCTCCTAGATTCATTAAGGGATACATGTTGAATCCCTATTTGGGGCATAAAATTCAAACATAGCATCACAATTGAGTTCTATGAGATCCTATAAGCATGTTTGGGTAGGTACTACATTGGAACACTACTCATGTCCTTATACAAATTTTGTTTCCCAATGTTTACCCCTTATTGCAAAAACTACATTGTCTAAATGTGTATAGGTTTTGTTCATGGACCTTGAGCTTGAGAAGGTTAAATTAGGGATAAATTTTTTTATTTACTCCCTTGGTCATATTTAGGAATCTAGACCTACTTTTAGTGAATAAAACCTACTTGTGAGACATGTATGCCACTTAATGGCATGTAAAGAACCCCTACACAGGACCCATGTATTGATTTGAGGACCCATTAAAGGATCTTGAGCCTGAGAAGGTTCAATTACATGCAAAGAATATTTTTTCTTCTGCATAAACCATTTTAAAGACCCTACAATCGATCCTCACTATGCTAAATATCATAATCGAATTCACATCTAAATATGATTCTAAATACACCCTCAAGAGACCTTGTATTGTGGTTTGTAGGTATTGATTAGGGCATTTAAACCTAAAAAAGAGGTGATTAATACCTAAATCACAAGATCTCCCCTCTTCCAATGATGTGATTGTGTAGAAAGGGCTCATTTGTATTAATAAACTTACATCCCCGCAACCATGTTTAGACCTCGAAGTCCATTTCTAGTGAACAACACCTAGTAATGTCACTCATACCCCACTTGAATGCTATATAACTTGGAGCATGGACATGAAAATTATTTATGGTATGTAATTGAAATACATTATCATTCATGGCATGTTTTCTTGTCTATTTATGCCATCCATATACATCTAGTAGGCGTTGCTGAGTGCTAGGATGGGTGCGAATAGTAGAGATCCGACGAGGAAACCAGAGGAACCCTATTCTTGCTATGCACTAGTGAGCCAAACTTCTTTGGATCCCGAAATGCAGAACCAACCCGGAGATAGAGGAAGAAGATGATATTTTCTATGCGAGTCATGTAGTAAGGATGAATTCCATAAGAATCCCACGCATATGCATTATCTATGGGTAGAACCATGAAGATGAGCTCGAAGGTGGATTGCAGGACGTGAATAGCTTGAGGAAGCTATGTGAAGCCTAGAATCCGCGAGTAAAGAGTCGAGTTGCGGGGAAGTGCTTAGTCCGCAACCTATGATGAACCATATTGTTTAGCAGATGTAAAAGGTATGGTTTAGGGTTGGAATGCTTGATAAAACTAGTGAATACTGTAATATCATAGAACTAGCAGTTGGATCTTCTTATGCCCACCCTAAATAGCACTGGAAGGGAAGGGGCCTTGAGGGAATGTGTAGTAGAGAAGAGGACCTTCCTTATGTTGGGTGAGGTGGATAATATGGGTTCCATATCTGATAAGTGATTGAGATATCTCTAGTTCTATGGTTGAGCTCACTGACTTAGAAATATCCTCCCTATTTCCTTGTATGCTTGAGAAACCCGACCGTAGGTTGGCTTAGAATCGGAGTAGGCCTTGATCATTGGAGAGCCTAGCTATCCCTCCTTAGTGGATACACAACCTAGTTTGGGGGTGGTATCTCAGTTGAAAGAGTACATGATGGATAGAGGCCTAAGGTTGGGTGGAACGTTGCTCTCACTTAGCTAGTTGCTGGGACAACTTCAAGATACAAAGATAAGTGTTTTGTGGAGTGAATGATGCTATTCCACATGTTATTGTTATGTTGTTTTGCTTAATTTGTTGAATGAATGTTATATGAATGTGAAAAATAGGTAGACCATGTGTAAGCCTGAGTGGAAGGTTTAGCACAGGTTAAATGATTCATTCAGTTGCATGAGTTTAATGCATTGCTAATTTTGCATGTGTTAGATGTATGGTTAGCCTTAGCTTCATTTATTATATGTATTTGGTATGAGATTTTTTCCCTTGTAAATGGACTGCTTAACCTCACTTAATCATGTGGAATGGTTATATGGCCTGTGGTATTCTTAACCCTCTCTGTGAGTCAGGGGAAAGATGGGGTTTTGGTAGGAGAGAGGTGGAGACCTGTTAAAGGATGGAAGGCACCGTAGAAGGTTTATGGAAAAAACTTCAGAGGATAAAAGGATGAGGTTATATTCCTCAATTGATTAGGGGATTGTACCATTGGATAGGGCTCTCCAAGCGATTTCCAATGGTACCAACCTTGCTTCATTTTGACCCAGGATGAGGAAGTTATTGCCCTTGGAAGTTGCCTTGGAAACTTGTCGGAGTAAGGGTCTTGAGTATGACCCTTGCCGCATCTCCAATGCAGATTGCGGATTGCGGAAGGTCATTTGGTGGAAAAGTTGGATCTCCACATTCCCTCATCCGCAATGCTGATTACGGATTGTGAAAGGTCGTTTGGCAGAAAAGTTCCATTCCCACCTTTCCGCATTCGTTATGTGGATTGCAAAAGGTCGTATGGCGGAGAAGTTGGATTTCCACATTTCCACATCCGCTATGCGGATTGCGGATTGCGGAAGGTCGTTTAGTGGAGAAGTTGGTTTTCCACATTCTCGCATCCACAATGAGGATTGTGGAATGTGGAAGGCTGTTTGGCACATAAATTGTGATTTCACATTTCTGAATCCTGCCATGCGGATTGCGGATTGCAGAATGTGGATTGTGGAATGATGACCATTGCGGTTGTGTAGTCTTGGAAGCAAAGAAGAAAAAAATAATTCATGAAGGATATTCAGTAGCCTTTGAAGGACACAAGGGAGGTCAGGGGACGTTACAAAGTGGTATTAGAGCTTTCGTAACAATACTGGGGCTGTTAGGGCCGAACAATGGAAGAAATCGCATGCAAGGAAATGCCCATGGCACTGTTTTAAACCTAACATAACTCTTATTATTGGTTGTTTAATGAATAATTTCTAGACTGTATGGATGTTTCAAGTTCTATGCTATCTAATAAACAATTATATCATGCACATTGATTGCAACAGGTTATAATTGAATCATACAGTGAGGCCGTGTGCAAGAAATCAAGAATGGTGATCGTTAATGATGCACAGGATCCCTACGAGCCTAAAGAAGACGTGCTAGGGGAAAACGTGCAGGAAGAACACACTGAAACAACATATAATGGAAGAAGGGAGTAGGTGACTCCCCAGAACTTGGTCGAGACCATGGTAAGTTTTAATGAGAGGCTAATAAAGGCTCAGGAAGATCAGCACCAGCTTAATGCAGCGATTCTGCAGAGCCTCACTAACATGCATAAGAGGGTAAAAATGGGGTCCCACCCAAGTAATATGGGCATATAATAAAGGAATGAAGTTATTCACTCTAGAGGTCATTCTAGGAAGAGGAATCCAAGCCAAAGAAGGGGTTCTGTGAGTAGAAGGCACATAACATCCTCTTCGGGATCTCCTTCCAGCAAGTCCAGACACTCCAGAGACTCTCAAAGGAGTCCAAGGCAGACTTACAACAGGACTAAGAAAAGAAGGAAGTCCATAGGGATCCCACAAGGAGAATTTAGGAAAGAAAGACCTCCTACCTTTGATGGAGAAAGAAAGATAGGCTAGGAGGCAGAGGCATGGTTACTTGGAATGGAAAAGTACTTCAAAATGCATGATTATTCAGAAAGTGAGAAAGCTAGGGTTTCCATTTGGTGGGAACATCTCATGAAATTGAAGAGAACCAGTGAAATAAGGATCAGTTGGGAACACTTTAAAATATAATTTAAGGAAAAATACCTATCATCTAGGTATTATGACAATAAGAGAAAGGAGTTCAATGAACTCAGTTTGGGTCAAAATTCCATGGAGGAACATGTTCATAAATTCTTGGAAATGTTAAGGTATGTAGACTACATCAAGAATGAAAGGGTGAAGATTCAATGTTTCCTTGGAATCCTACCACATAATTGCAGGGATCCGATTTAGTTTGTCCATCCACCAAGTTTGGATGCAGCCATTAGAATGGCCATTCTCTTCTATGAGGATAATAAAGGAAGGACGGAAACTCAAACAGGATAGAAAGGAAATCCCAAAGGAGGATTCGAACCAAGGAGAAGTGGCTTCAAGCCACCCTTCAAGAATCAGTCCATAAAATTTCCACAGGGATATCCAGTAGGAATTGGATTCAAACCATCTATAACGGTAAAGAAAACATCAAAAGGACCATTTCAGTGTTGGGGATGCCGTGATAACCACATGGTTAGAGATTTCCCAAATCGAAGAGGGAATCCCAGACGCTTGCACAACTTGGGATAAGAAACCAAGGTAGAAGATTGGAAAGAGCCACACCTCGAACCTATGCAACATTGGATGATCACTAGACAGACCACCAATCAACAATGGTAGAAGTTGAAGGTAGTAATGCTAAAAAATCTATTTATGTTTTGGTTGATCCAGGATCCACTCATAGTTATGTTTCCCCTAAGGTGGTTGAAATTTGTGGACTTAGTAAAGTGAAACATAGTAAGTCTTGGTTAGTTCAATTGGCCACTGGGACTAAGAGAAAGGTGAGTGAAGTAGTGGTGGAATGTTCCATAGAGATGAATGGACTTCCCACCAAGGTAAACTTGAATGTACTACCCTTAGGATCTTATGATGCCTTGATAGCCATGGATTGGTTGGAGAATCATAGAGCCAAGTTGACTTATATAAGAAGGTGCTTGAGTGCATTGATGATGAAGGAAGACCAAGGTTGGTTAAAGGAATTCCAAAACAAGTTTAAGTAGGGCATATTTCAGCTTTACAGCTGATAAAGTTCTATAAGAAGGGTTGTCAATTATATGTTGTGCATATATCAGATTCAACATAAGATAAAGGGACAAAGTTAGAAGACTTCCAGTTGTTGCAGGAGTTCCAGGATGTATTCCAAGATGAAGTGTTAAGAATACCACCCAGGAGAGACATTGATTTCTCCATTAACCTTCTCCTAGAAGTAGCACCAAGCTCCAAATCCCCTTATAGAATGAGCACACCTAGGCTAATAGCATTGAATATGCAGTTGCAAAAATTAATGGACAAAGAGTATATCATAACTAGTGTATCCCCTTGGGGTGTGCCTGTGCTATTTGTTAAGAAGAAGGATGGAAATTTGAGACTATGTATAAACTAAAGGAAGATAAACAAGGTAACAATTAAGAACAAGTATCCATTTCCAAGAATTGATGACTTGTTTGATCAGATGAAGGAAGCTAAAGTATTTTCCAAGATTGACTTGAGTTTTGGATACCATCAAGTGAGGATAAAGGATGAAGAAATTCACAAAACTGCTTTCTGAACTAGATATGGACACTATGAGTTCATTGTGGTTCCATTTGGTATCACCAATGCACCCGTCACATTCATGTGTGTTATGAACAGTGTCTTCAACAAATATCTAAATAAGTTTGTAATTGTATTCTTGGATGACATTCTTGTCTATTCAAGGAATGAAGAAGAGCTCAATGAGCATTTGAGAATGGTGTTGCAAGTCCTTACAAAACACTAGATGTATGCAAAGATGAGAAAGTGTGACATCTATTGGAAAAAGCTACAATATTTGGGTCATATTATTTCATTAGAAGGTATTGCAGTAGACCCATAGAAGATTGAGGCCATAATGCATTGGCCTACTTCGAGAAATGTTGCAGATGTAAGATCTTTTATGGGCCTTGCAAGTTACTACAGAAGGTCCATTACAAGTTTCTCCAAGATAGATCACCCAATTACATCATTACAAAGGAAGGAAGTCAAATTTATATGGTCTGAGAAGTGTGAAAGGAGTTTCCAGAAGTTAAAAGAATTACTTACCAGTGCTCCTGTTTTCAAGATTGCAAATCCACGTAAAGACTTTGTGGTGTGCACAAATTCTTGCATTGAAGGATTGGGTGGGGTACTCATGCAAGAAGGATTTGTAATTGTCTATTAGTCAAGGAAGCTAAAAGATCATGAAAGGATTATTCCACACATGAATTAGAGCTAGCAGCCATAGTGCATTCTCTCAAGAAATGGAGGCATTACCTTTTGGGAAGAAGATTCGAACTCAGGACAAACCACATGAGTTTAAAATATTTATTTGACCAGCCAAATCTAAATGCCAGGAAAAATAGATGGATGGAGTTTCTCAGTGAGTTTGATTTGTAGATTAAGCATGTCAAAGGAAAGGAGAATAAGGTTGTTGATGTGCTTAGTAGGAAATTTCATGTTGCAGCAATAAGTGTTTGTAAATCAGATTTGAAAGGAAGGATCATTGAAGTTCAAGCTAATGATGAAGCTTACCTATAAATCAAAGAGAAGTTACAGTAGGGAAATGTGGATGACAAGTGTGTAGGATATCAGATTGGATAAGATGATGTCCTTATGTACCAAGATGCTAGACTGTTGAAATATTGTAACTTTGAATAATATTCTATTTGTATTTTATTATTGTAATTTATTCAGAGATGTTTTATTCCTCCGTCGGGATGTCATTATTGTATTTGATTATGTAAAGTCATTGAGGTAAATACTCCCTTGTAAGTCGGGGCAATGGATTCCCTTTGATTCATTTGTAATGGGGTGTTCATTCCCCTAGAGAATTCGTCCTAGTCAGCATTAGATTAATTTGTTAGAGGCCGACCTAGTTAGGGAAAAATTCAAGTGAAAGATAAAGTATAAATAGAGGTGTTGTGTTCCTCATTTGAACACACACAATGACTTGTGGATTGTGCATTAGGAGAGAGAGAGAGAGATATCTGTGTAGGAGAAGGAGCTCTTGTTTGTGGATTTCATCTTTGTACTTTTTGGTCATCTATATTGAGGAAGTTTTCCTGGGTTTTCTACCCCATGAGGGTTTCCTAGGATAAATCTATGTCTATCTTGTGATTGTGTTTCCTTCAATGATCCTGCATATGCTATTGTTTTAAATTTGAATTGTTATCTAGCTTAGCATATAGAATCTTAATATGGTTTCGAAGCTAACCTAAATAGAACAAATTTCACAAGGTGAAACTCTCTCTCTTCTTCCTTCGACAAGAAATTAGGGTTTCTGTTAAAGTTGGAATTTTGGAAATCTGATTGCATAGAAAGATGCACCTCTTCAAAAGCAAAATTTTGAGCCCTAGATCAAAGTTTTTGAGTGGGTAGATCTCCGAGAAATTCAAACCCTAGTTTGAATTTTGGACCAGAAAAACCAAAAAACAAGAAAACTAGTGAACCAGAAATCTACTATAGATCCAAAATTCGCAAGTCAATTTTGAAGGGTAAAATTTTTGAATTTCAAGAAAGCAAGTGTACCAGTCAACTCGCCTCAGTTAAGCACATCTCTTGGTAAGGTCAGTTTTTCATTTTGAGAATTTTCATTTTTTGGTGACCTCCTCAATAAGATGGCCCCAAGCACTAAGCTTGAGGATAAGCTAGAAGGCATAAAGAATTTTCGAGCATGGAAATATAGGATTGGCCTCATTCTTGAAGAGAATGATCTTTCCAAATACATCAAGGATGAAGTGGCAGAACCTATAGAAGATGAAGCTAAGGAGAAGCACAAGAAGGACCTAATTAGGGAAAAGAGAATAATTACTGATTCTATCAAAGAACACTTGACTCCTCAAGTTTCATCCAAGAAGGATCCAAAGGATATGTGTGATTCCCTATCCAGAATGTATGAAGGGAAGAACATCAATAGGAAGATGAATTTGAGATATCAATTGAAGAGTACCAAGATGAGCCTAGGAGAATCCATCCAAGACTACTTCACAAGGGTCTCCCATTTCAAGGAGTAACTAGAAGCCATTGGAGACTCCCTTGATGAAGGTGAGCTAGTAATGACTTCTCTCAATGGTCTCACTAGACCTTGGGATTCATTCATCCAAACTATGCGTGCCAGCAAGGAAAGCATGAAGTTTGACATTGTATGTGAAGATTGCATCCAAGAAGAGGCTAGAAGATGATCAAGGCCTAGCCAACCATACCAAGAGAAGAAGAAATCAATCTAACTTCAAGAAGGAAAGCCACAAGGAGTCTCAACCTCCCAAGATGTTCCAGAGGACAAGAGAAAACAACTCAAGAAGAAACTACTCCAACTTTCAATGTTACTATTGTGATAAGATGGGACATATTGCCAGAGATTGTCCATTGAAGAAAGAAGAATACAAGAGGAGGAACAACATCAAAATACATCATGCACACCTAGATGAAGAATAAGAGGATGAAGAACCTCGAAGAAAGCAAGCAAAGGAAGAAATCGAAGAATATGTCACGTGACAGTGGTGCTTCAAAGCACATGACAAGATAGGAGAAGACTCTCTCCAGTTTATAAAAAAGAGGAGTCCCCTCACAAAGTTTCTCTAGGAGAGTAGGAGAAGAAACATACAATATTGGTTTAGAAACTTTGATGATGATCATAAGACTAGGATCAAAAGGAGATCCTACCAAACAAACAAAGATAAGTATTTGAATTGTCATTTTTGTTTAAATATTAGTATCCAGTTGTATACACATTTATTTAGGATGTGTATTAGGATGCTTGTAGTTTTATGCATGTGATGGGTAAGTAGCCTATGGTGTTGTACAACATTCCATTGCTACTTATCTAGAGTGAACCCTCTTTTCTAACATACTGGGAGTAGTGCATGCTCTTAATAATATCCTGGTAGAGATGGAAGGCATCTAGAAAGTTACATATGAATGTGGGATATGGATGAATGTTGTAGCATTGGCTAAGATAGTATGACTTATGTTTTCATGCATTTATTGGAAACTATGAGATGTTTCTAACCATGCTATTGAATTTGACTTGTAGGAAGTATCGTACAACAATCAACCTAAAAATGAAGAATGATGAGACTTGTTCCATAGAACAGACAATCGTGGAGAATATACATTCCAGTATTCCATCACATGGATATTAGTAGAGATGTAACATTTGACAAAGTAGTCCTCAAGAGATATAGAAAGTGTCAGTATGAAGAAGTTAATGAAGAAGATGTATCTCCCATAAATGTAGAAGCTGCACCCTCCCCTAAAGATGAAACACCAGAATACCATGATATGCTAGAACCTCAAGAACCTCCCACTATGGATATATCATGAAAGAGAAATCTTGCTTGGGAAAGAGAAATCATACAAGAAGCAGAGAAGTATGGAGTTCAAGAAGGATCCACAAGAGTAAGCAAGAAGCCAACACCATTTTCTAATTATGTGGCTTTGATGTGTGATCTTGTAGATCAAGAACCCACCAGTTATGAAGAAGCTATACAGAAGAAAGAATGGGTAGAAGCAATGACGGAAGAATACCAATCAATAATGAAGAATGATGTTTGGGATATAGTTCCCAAACCAGAAGGCAAAGTGTGGTATCTTCCAAATGGATGTACAAGATAAAAAATGCAGTTGATGGAAGTATTGAGAAATACAAGGCAAGGTTTGTGGCTAGAGGATTCTCTTAGAAAGAGGGAATTGATTATGAAGAGACATTTGCACCAGTAGCAAGGTACACCTCCATTAGAACCATCATGGCACTTGCATCCATGATGAAGTGGAGTTTACACCAGATGGATGTGAGGACAACATTTCTAAATGGTGTGATTGAGGAAGAGGTGTACATAGAGAAACCACAAGGATTTGAAGTTGAAAACAAAAAGAATCATGTATGCAAGCTGAAGAAGGCTCTGTATGGATTGAAGCAAGATCCCAGAGCTTGGTACGGAAGGATTGATAGTTTCTTAACAAGCTTGGTCTTTACCAAAAGTAAAGCTGACCCTAACCTTTAATTTAAGGTTATGGATGATGAACCTGTCATATTATTGCTATATGTGGATGATCTATTTTTGACAAGAAATGAGAAACATATTGTAGAGTGCAAGAAGAAGCTCGCTGAAGAATTTGAGATGAAAGACCTTGGATTGATGCACTATTTCCTAGGTCTAGAAGTATGGCAGAGCCTAGAGGGAATATTTCTCAACTAGGGAAAGTATGTTGTGGAAATCCTAAAGAGATTTGATTTGCTGGAATGTAAAGCCATGGCCACACCCATGGATACCAACCTAAAGTTGTTAGCTGATGAATCGTCAGAGTTAGTGGATGTGACTCTATACAAACAAATCATTGGGTCATTGATGTATCTGACGAATACCATACCAGATATATGATTTGCTATGAACACCCTGAGTCAGTATCTAGTTGAGCCTAGACATGTTCACTTGGTAGCTGCAAAGAATGTGACAAGGTACCTGAAATGTACAATATACTTTGGTCTATACTATGCTGGAGATCATGACTATAGACTGTATGTTTATACAGATGCAGATTGGGCTGGAAGTGTCTTAGACAGGAAAATCACCTTAGGTGGATGTTATTGTCTGGGATCCGCCATGATATCATTTTTTAGCAGGAAGCAGTCCATTGTTTCTCTCAGCACAGCTGAAGCATAGTATATAGAATCTTGTTTTGCTAAGTTGTGAAGCCATATGGCTTCAGAAGTTGATGTTAGGTCTGTTTCACCTGGAGTTGGATACCACATTGCTTCTATGTGACAACTAGAGTTGTATAAATATGACTGAGAACCCAATGTTCCATGACAAGTCAAAGCACATAGAAATATGGTATGTTTACATATGGGATATGGTACAGAAGGGAGCTATAAAGTTCTAGTATGTGAGAACTGATGAGAAAGTTGCTGATTTTTTGACTAAGCCTCTGTCTCGAGTGAAGTTTGAGTACTTCTAAGACAAGCTTGGTGTGGTTCAAAAGGACCTTCCTCGAAAGGGGGAGTAGTGCTAATACTGATGATGATGTTGCAGTGGGATTGTATCATCCCTAGAAACATGTCCTAAAGGGATCCGTAGACTCTTCTCTCCGAGAAAGATGTTGATGATGTTGCAGTGGGATTGTATCATCCCTGGACACATGTCCTAAAAGGATTCATAGACTCTTGTCTCCAAGAAAGATGTTGATGATGATGTTGCAGTAGTATTGTATCATCCCTGGACACATGTATTAAAATGATCCGTAGAATCTTGTCTTTGAGAAAGTGATGATGATGATGTTGTGTTGATAAATCCTAGATTTGATCTAGGTCACATCCATTCTGAAAAAGGCCTGGCTCTGTGGTGGTAAATCCTAGATTTGATCTAGGTCACATCTAGTATGAAAAAGGACTGGCCCTATGGTGGTAAATCCTAAATTTGATCTAGGTCACACCCAGTATGAAAAATGACTGGCTCTATGGTGGTAAAGCCTAGATTTGATCTAGGTCACATCCAGTATTAAAAAGGACTAGCACTGTGGTTGAGGATGTATCTTCCCTGGACCTCAGTCCTAAAGTGATCTGGAGACCTTTGTCCCCAAGAATGTGGTTGGAGTGTATCTTCCTTGGACCTTAGTCCTAAAGTGATCTGGAGGTCTCTAACCCTGAGAATGTGGTTGGAGTGTATCTTCCTTGGACCTTAGTCCTAAAGTGATCCGGACACTTCTGTACTTGAGAATGTGGATAGGATTGTATCATCCTTGGACTTATGTCCTAAAGTGAGAGGGACTGATCATCCCGTAATTGGATCATGACTGCATCATCCTTGGCATTATGTCCTAAAGTGAGAGGGATTGATCATCCCGTAATTGGATCATGTGTGTTGCAGGTTATGATGCTATGATGATGTTATTGATCGAAAGATCAAGATGATGATGTCGTTGCTGATCGAAAGATCCAGATGTTGATGATGGTATTGATCGAAAGATGAAAATGATGATGTTGTTGCTGATCACAAGATCTAGATGTTGATGTTGTTTTTGTTGTAGATGATCGAGTGATCGAGTGCTGCCAAAGATGAAGACTCAGTACTGTAGAATATGATGCTCCAGTATTGAAGATGTTGAAGATGTTCCAGTAGCTGTTCCAGTTGTCGATAATGTTGAAGAAAATATCTAATGATTTATAGATGTATCACTATGATGTTGTTGATGATGATCTCTCTCCTTTCTCCTACAGTTGATGTTGTTGTTGTCAGTAGAATACCCTTCTCGTTAAGGGGGAGTGTTGAAATATTGTAATTTCAAAGAATATTCTATTTGTATTTTATTATTGTAATTTATTCAAAGCTATTTTATTCCTCCGTCGGGATGTCATTAATGTATTTGATTATGTAAAGTCATTGAGGTAAATCCTCCCTTGTAATTCGAGGCAACAGATCCCCTTTGAGTCATTTGTAATGGGGTGTTTAATTCCCCTCGAGAATTCGTCCTAGTCAGCATTATATTAATTTGTTAGGGGCCGAACTATTTAGGGAAAAAGTCAAGTGAAAGATAAAGTATAAATGAAGGTGTTGTGTTCCTCATTTGAACACACACACTCACTCGTGGATTGCACATTTGCAGAGAAAGATATATCTGTGAAGGAGAAGGAGCTCTTGTTTGGAGATTTCATCCTTGTACTTTTTGGTCATCTATATTGAGGAAGTTTTGCTGGGTTTTCTACCCCATGAGGGTTTCCTGGGATAAATCTGTGCCTATCTTGTGATTGTGTTTCTTTCAGTGATCCTACATATGCTAATGTTGTAAATTTGAATTGTTATCTATATTATCATATAGAATATTAACACAGACTGTACATTCCAAACTGTGCAGAATTGAAGGAGCTTGTGTTGGGTGAGATACACCAAAAGCCATATTTTGGTCACCCAGGGTATCAGAAAACTATAAACGCAGCAAGGAAACAATACTTTTGGCACGAAATGAAGAAGGATATAGCAGAGTATATTTCTAGGTTTCAAAAATGTCAGCAGGTCAAGGAAGAACATCAACATCCAACAGGATTGTTGCAGCCATTGCCCATCCTAGAGTGGAAATGGGAAGTGATATCTATGGAATTTATAACAGGTCTACCCATGAATCTGAAGAAGCATGATTCCATTATGGTTGTAGTGGACAAGCTATAAAAAGTAGCTCACTTTATCCCATTTAAGTCTACTCACAAGGCCAATGGCATTGGAAATATCTTCATGAGAGAGATATTCAGGTTGCATGGATTTCCCAAGGCAATAATTTCAGACCGAGACATAACATTCACTTCCAATTTTTGGAAAGGGTTATTTCAAGAGTTGGGGACTAAGTTGAATTTCAGTACAACCTATCATCCTTAAACAAATGGTCAGAATGAGACAGTAAAACAAATTCTTGAAGACATGTTAAGGATTTATGTGATGGATAAGCCATCCAAGTGGGAGGACTACCTACAGTTGGTAGAATTTTCTTGCAACAATGGGTATCGGGCATCATCGAAGATGAGCCCTTTTGAAGTCTTGTATGGCATAGGATGTAGAAATCCAATGAATTGGGACATCCCAGTGAACTTGGTAGTGCTTGGACCATAAATGATTGAAGAGATGGAACAAGAAGTTGTTAAGATCAGGAAGAATTTAAAGGTAGCTCAAGACAAACATAAGAGTTATGCAGATTTGAAGAGAGTGCACAAAGAATTCCATATTGGGGATCATGTTTACTTGAGAGTGAGACCAAGGAAGAGCTCTATGAAGTTGGGAAGTTGTGCTAAGTTGGAACCTAGATATTTTGGACCATTTGAAGTCCTTGATAAAATAGGACCAATTTCATATAGGATTTAATTTCCTGCTAACATGAAATCTCATAATGTTTTCCATGTCTCTTTTCTTAAGAAATATGTACATGATCCTAATCACATCATTTATTAGCATGTGATACAAGTGGAACCAGAGGGAGAATTCCAAGTGGAGCCTATATGCATCCTCGACAGGAAGGTTAGATTACTTTGGAGGCGAGCCATCAGATGGGTAAAGGTGCAATGGAAGCACCTTAGTCCAGAGGAGGCTACATGGGAGATGGAGGATACCATGAGAGGCATTCCATTTTTTTTTCATTTTTGAGAACACTGAGGACGGTGTTGTTCTAATGGGGAGGGAGTTGTAATACTCCTACCTTGCCTTAGTATTTAATGGCCTCAATGTAAATATTGTGTTTGTGCAATGTGTGTTCACCCTAGTGTGGAGCTCAAGGCCAAGGCCCCACTAGTGGATGCTTAAGGTTTGCTTTCATAGGAAAGTATTTGACAATGGAGCTATGCATGTGCTATTAAGCCATGAAATTTTGTAATTAATGTAAATGTTTAATATTGTAATGAAATACCCAAAATTGGCTAAGTGAGGCAGCTAATGAGAAGGGGGCGAAGGTATACACTAGGGAGAGGTTGTTAGACACAATGCTCACTGACAGGGGGGGTGAATCAGTGAGACTATACTTAATCAAAATTCAACTTCTTCTTCAATCACTAAAACTTAAATCATCATTTCACAATTATTTCAACAACATATTCATTAATGAATTACATCTAAGCACATGTCATATAATCACCAACACATGACACACAAGAGACACAAGATATAGTTTTTTAATATTTGTAATTGGTTCAATGGCTACAACCGTGAGGCAATTCAGCACCAACTAAAACAAAAGAGCACCAACTCTTTATCTAAGACCCTGCCTAGTTTTTCTTAGACCCATCCAAGAAAGAGATACAAGACCCTGCTTGTACTGGATGTACATATCAATACATCAATCATTCATTATTGTCAAACCCATTACAAAACACATCTTCATATATCGTAATTCTGTCCATCATCAGCAGATCCTCATTTTGTTCCAACCATATCCACATCAAACTGTCCATGTTGGGTGTGTGAGCTACCTCAAATTAAAAACAACACCTAAGATTAATTATCAACCAGGATCAGTAAACTTAGAGTTGAAAGCAGAATATATGCCAAGGTAGAAACGGTTCTAAAGTTTCAGGTTTGTCAGACCTAAAAATGTTTAGTAAGGAAAAAGATCGAAAGATCTTTCAAAATGAAAAATTGAGTTAAATGTTTAAGAATGCATTTACATCACAGATCAGAATAGTACTAGATCATACAACTCTACCTCTATGGTTAATTAATAAGAAAGATGGAAACAAATACTGGAACACAAACTACTTCTTCAAAAGTATGAAACTACCAAATTCAACTTCTAGATAACAACTATGGACAAAATCAGAGCTACGGATATTAGATGTTTAATAGGGAGAACTTGTAAATGTACATAAATTTAGACTAAACCATCTAATTCCACTCTTCTTGATTACGTACATCAAATGTAATAGGAATTGGAGTAATTGTATCATAATGACTTTCAAATGTAATGAGGAAGCTAAATGGAAGTAAATCTAACTTAACTTCTACAAACAAATGTAAACTAAAAATTAACAAACTACTACTAATTTTAAACATTATGAACTAATGTCTATCCATATGTGAACAACATGAAACTAATGTGAGTTAGAAGCAAGTCTAAGAACTTAACAAAGATGTTAAACTGAACTATATTAGATTTGGAAGAAAGTAGAAAACTTGATAAAGATATTTTATTATTAATCCAGATCTTGCAACATGAACATCTTCATTAAATAGAAACTAGTCTTAAGATTAACAAACTAAAACAACTCAAGGAAATAGAATTATCAACTATAACTTGAAAATAAACTACTTAGGAACAACATTCATACATTCTGAACAGTAACTAAGTAATAAAACTGGTTAAAGAACTAAAGTTTCGAAGAGAGATGAGAAGAGGATAAAGAAGAAGTAGGAAAGGAGGAAACAATGATGACAATTGAATTAAAAACTCCAAAAATCATAAAACAAGATTAAATTACATCTCAAACTATTAAGGAGGAACAAGAAGAATGATGATTAAGAGGCAGAAGAAATTAGATTCGGAAAAAGGCCTAAAATAATACAAAAAGCACACAGGTTTGAATGACGATCCGAACGTCGGGCTGAAAGGCAGTCCGAATGACGATCTGAATGGAGGAAAACATTTTAAAGTGAGGAAAAGAAGAGTTTTTGAATGATTTAATTACCATCTTGCTTTATGCAAATGATATTACAGTGCACAGGAAGCAGTAGAGAGATGATTAGAAGCTAAGAAATTATCTATGCAAATCATTACCTAAGAGAAAGAATGATTCTATGAGAAGTAGGAAGAAAGTTGGAAATAAAAGAAGGGAGAAGGTTGGAATAGAAGAAAGAAGAATTAACCTACATCAAACAGGAAGACAAACTGAACAAAGAAGAAAAAAAGGAAAGGAATGCTAACTATGGAAGAAGTTGGAAGCAATATCTAACTATGATGATGGAAGAAGGACTGAAAACAAACTATGAGTTATTAAACTACTGAACTATTGGTCAACCATTCTACTCTGAAAAAGGAAGGTTGTATTGACAACAGAATATTAATTACAGAGGAATGAAGATAATACACACAGGAAATAAACTAGTTAATTTGAAAGAAAAGAAATGCAGAAAATGTAAATAAAACCTCTAGTTGATGAGGGGCCCTTCCCAGCAATCGGAGGGTGAACTAGCTCAACTTAAACGACTACCAGTAGAACATCAACAAGTTTCTACTTCCATTAACTTGAGAAAAGTTACAGAATCTATCTTCAAACTATCTATGACTGCAAATGCTTGGATTAAGACTGGAAAACCATCATAAATTCAGAAGCTAAAGAACTAGCTTGTCTCAATCATAGAGGTGGCTATTTATAAGTTACAATGGGTGAGAGGGTCAACAGAGTCGACCTCTCTAATAATAGGAATGTCTAATGTCTGTAACTGCTGATTAAATGATACATAACAGTGCAGGGGGCATCTACCCATCTCCTCGGCGTCAATCCTTTCCAATTCGAACAGTTGAGCATTCATTTCCTCAAAACGTGAGCAAAAGCATATGCTAGACCGTCAACGTGGGCATAGGAGTTATGTTGGCATAGTGAGCATGGGCGTGGGAGTTATGTTGGCCAACTGAGTGTGAATAGGCTGACTCCTTCCAAAACAATGGAATTCAAGAGCTGGGCAGACATGCATGATTTCGGGATGAATGCACAGACAAACCGGAGGTTAACGTGTTCACATGTACATGATATGTGCTGTCAGGCTTGGCGAGCATAAGGACGAATCTTCTAGAACAGTGGTTCATTAACCATTAGCGCCACATGGCCAACATAACCCACATGTCCTCTTCTTCATTCAACAGTTTGAGATGCGTCAACCATAGATTTTGCTGGCTGAACGATGAGCTGAAATCATTTTAGGCTGAGCACGTAGCACATGGGCTGAAGGATGGATAGATTGCAAATCGTAGCCTGTCAATCAAAACCATAAGTGTTAATTATGCCCATAAACATCATTTAAATCATAAATAAACCATAATATAACAAGATTTTCATGGTAAGTGAATTTATGCATACCTAGACTGTTTGATGAGCTGAATGGCTAAGAAAACAACTTACTATATCAAAAATGATAGAAATAATGCCACTTTGAGTAAATTAAATGATAAAAAATGGTGACAATATTGGACACCAACATTCCCCCAAGTCGGAGTCATGCCAGGTCGCACTGATCAAAACAAAAAGTAATTAGGAAGAAGGTCGAGCTGCGGTAGCAGCGGTCTTCGACTCGAATGATGGAGATGCATGCTTGGCCTGGAGCTTCTTGAAATGACCCCTTAAGGAATTATACTTTACTCTAAGGATAGCATTGGATGTTATTTTGGCATTAACCGAGCATTCAATGGTTTTCAACTGTGTACGCAACATCTTATTCTCTTCGAGGAGCTCAGAGATTGTCTCCACATAGCTTTGACTTTGTTCAATTAATTGTGCTATCTCTTGGGTCAACTGATCCCACTTTTGTTGACTCAAAATAGGTTGTTCTATACCATGCTCCAAGTCTATTTGAGGACTCTTCTCTTTTGGAGATGTCTCAACATTAATAGTCTGTTCTTCAGGGATTTTATCTTTGTTACATGCAGGAGAGCTTCTAGCAGCACAAGCTTCACTCATCTGAATGGATGCATTAGCTAGTGTGAGGAGGGATGACTCAAAGGTATGATCGTCCAACTGAATATTTGAGCATGAGGGCTGACTAATAGTCTGAATTTCAGGATGATCACTGGACTGGTCATGATTTGTCTCTCTAGGTTCAGTAGGAGAATGTATTGAATGGACAGAGTGCATATCATCTAAGGAACTCTCATCAAATCCCATATGTTTGGCGTTTGGTTCTTCTTGGGCATGAAGGTGTTCTTGAGAAGGCGAAGATTTGACAGTAGATAAATGAGGGTTTAATATCTCAAAAACAAAATGGTCCCAAGTCTGACCTCTCTCCTCTAGCTGATGAATGATTAAAAGCTTAATGAGACAATGGTGATATAAGTTTCCATAAGAGTTAATGGTATTCTTTCCAACTTGACTCGAAATATTTTCCAAGCTCTTTGGAAAGTAGAATGGGAAATTTAAGGTCTAATTATTGACAAAATGAGCTAACAGTCTAACGTGGCAAGCTTTAAAAACAATGAACTTACGCTCACAAGTGGCTAAGTGAATGATAATGGTCAAAAGATCCAAGTACTCTGGCTTGATCCATTCTCTATGAAAACCTTTAGTGCGAGAAATGTGTTGAAAATTGGGCTTGAGAGTGAACTGGTGAGCTTCTCATGGAAGAAACAAATGCTTGTGCCATCGGGCACCTTCTCTAGGGATCTTCGTAGCTAATGCTATCGACTTTTCTGTCACGAAGAAAACAAGATGGCCAACGTTGGCCATTTTTCCATCGAAACCTTTGGAAAATAGCAACGAAATTTCATGGTCGTGACCATCAAGGTGGTGGAGAAATGGATTCCAACCTGCACGAGAGAAGAACTCATGACATCTTTTAAACTCAGGGATATGACCTGGCTCACAACAGTTAGGCATTGTTGATAGAGGACAGGGGAAACAACAGATAAATGTAGGGGATATAAGAAATTTACAGAGGATGCAGCTCATAGAGAGAGAAATAAAGGGTGAAATAGAATGAAGCACAAGTTCACATAGCCATCAATTAAATTGAAGTTTGTTTGGATGGTTGGATGGTCATAGGTAAAGCGTGTTTTGAAAGATCACACTTGTACTTTGAATATCTTGAGTTAAGTGCCAGTTATTGAAGTGCGTGAATCCGGTAGATGCGTGTTTAATATAGCATATTCAACCATGTCCAAAGCCAAGCTTTGGACAGGTTGAACGAAATTCATGTGATGGAGTATTCTACACGTGGAAGATCACAAGGATCCAATCCATATGTTGGCAATCTATATGACAGGTAAGGCCATAGTGGTCGTACAATGATTCAAAATGACACAAGATTCGTTCATTTAACAAGATGAGATGAATAAGGAAATAAAACCAAGTGCGAGATTTGACGTTTGATTGATCCCTATCATCATTGGTTAGTCAGAATTTTCAAAAATATCTAGCATGCTATTTGAAATATATAAGCTAAAATTTCTTCAGCACTTTTATTCAAAATGTTGCTTATTTGTTGCATTCGTCACTTCATTTGGATCGGCATTCAATCTCTCATTCATCCTTTCATACAGACTTTTTATTGCTGAAGCCAATTGGAACTGATTTTTGCAAGGAATTTTTAAGGCTGCTAGTGCACAAAAAATGCTATAAACTTTGCTTTCTGAAACTTTAAGTCATGTCCCCTTTTTGTTTGTCTTTAATTAAAACAATTCGCCTTCTGCTTTTGCATTAACTTGCAAACATCTATCACTTTTAGAGATAAATAAACTTTTTTATCTAATAAAAATAAAAATAGTTTTAAAACAGTTCTAATCCTCCCCCAAACCTAAGATATGGCTTGTCCTCAAGCCGACAAAAAGACCATTAGATATTCAATTTATTTTATCAATAGCTTAAAAATGTTGTAATACTTTTCTCAAGAAAATGAAATATTAACTAAACATGTAGATGATTCAGATATGTACATTTATCATAAAGAATAGAACAGTGCTTAAAAGAACCATATGAAGAATGATAATATAATTTGATATGAAAGATGCCAGAGGAAAACTAGCCATCCATGACTCATTTTAAAGATTTCTTGTTATCCCAAGATATAGATAAGGTGTACCGTAAAGCTTGTGATATTTTCATAATTATGGGTCCCATTTCTAGGATAACAACATGCTAGATATTGTTTGAATTAGATGACAAGGTCCAAGTTCAACTTACAGTTATTCTCTAATGACAGTATAGATGATTGGCCAAAACATGTGTTTGTATACTCAAGTTTCTTATGTATGAATCATGTGCATAGTAATGCATTAATCGATCTCTTTTACATGATATTGACCCGCTGCCAGCAGGCCTGTTCAGTACCCTGGCAGGTTTATCTTGGTACCATGTAAGCATAGTCCTACTGCCAGCGAGCCTGTTCAGTACCCCAGCGGGTTTGCTTCGTATACTGATGTATATATATATATATATATATATATATATATATATATATATATTGTAAGGAAGCCGGTTGGTACTAGAGTGTGCTAAGCCTTCTAAACACATAATTCGAAATATTAGAACAAACGTTTATGAGCAAATTTTACTTATAATAGCCAAAGTTAAAAATCATATCAAAAGATAATAACCTAAAGTTGTTCTTTGATCTATATCTATCTTTTTCATAAAAATTCAGTAATGTTCCCCACAAGAATAAAAATAACATTCACTTCTAAGTTACCTTTAAAAGATGCTTTAAGAGACAAGTTTTGATAATGAGTCTAGGATAAGTCAATGATCCATAGGTGTAATATAGTATATTTTTTTGTTAAGATCATAGCAATTAAGATAGGTCTTTTAATCAACAGTTCTAAATGATAATCAGAAATGTGCATGCATGAATCAAATACCATATTCAAAATCATGAATGAAATGGTTGCAAGATAATATAAAGAACACTTTATCTTTTGCTAAAAATGTCAATTTCAACAATAATTCAAAAAAAGAAGGGATTAGGATTTTTATTTTTTTTTTCTTTCTGTTAAGTGCTTCCCTTTCAATAATATTGCATGAGCGGATAAGGTCCTTGTAATTAAGCTACAAAACCATTGTTAGATGATTTTGATTTATTCAAAACAAAACATATGTACAAAAAAAAGTCATAAGAAATCTAAGAAGGGAGAAAAGTTTTCCTGTTTTTAATGGCAAAAATTTCAAGAGTTGATCATACAAATGAATTTCCCTGTATAGATACAATCAATTTGTCAGAAATAACTCTTCATTATTATAATTAAAACAAAAACATAATATATTTACATATGTACAAATAATGGCAATCCTTTAGAAATTTCACGGACTAGGAGGAGGAGGAATGATTTCCTCTTCTACCAGTTCCATTTCCTGCTATTGTAAGGCATTATGTACAAAGTCCTGCTTAGATATAGGTTGGTGATAAAGTCTAAGTCTATGGCTATTTACAACAAAGGAAGTTTGAAAATCATTAATTGTTTTAATTTTAACGGATCCATTATCGAAAGCTGTAACAATTTCATAAGGACCCATCCAGCGAGTAGTCAATTTACCTTTAAAATTTGTGTATCTCGAATCGAAAAGTAATGCTCAGTCTCCTGTTTTAAATTGTTTTTGTTTAATGTATCTGTCATGCCATTTTTTACGTTGATTTTGTATTAAGATTGTTCGTTGGATAACATGCTATCTAATCTCGTCTAATTCATTTATTTGTAGGATTTGTTGTTTCTGTGCTTCTTCTAAATTCATTCCTAACTGAGCAGCCATACGAAATGTCTTAACCTGAAATTCAATGGGTAGGAGAACCTATTTGCCATAAACAAGTTCATAAGGTGTGTGGCTAGTGGTGTTTCTCCAAGTTATTCTATAAGCCCACAAGGCTTCTGGGAGCCTATCTGCCCAGTCCTTGTGGTGTAACTAAATGGTCTTGGTCACGATAGCTTCTAATACATTTTTTGTGCTTTCTACTTGACCATTTTCCTGAGGATGATATGGTGAATATTTGCAATGTCTAATACCATATTTATTAGTAATTTCTTTCATTAAATTGGAAGTGAATTGAGATCTTTGATTGGTTACAATTTCCCTAGGTACACCAAATCGGGTAAATATCTCTTCATACATAAACTCTACCACTGATTTTTCTTTGGCTAGGAATAAATCCTTGGCTTCTACCCACTTGGTGACATAATCTGTACAGACGAGAATGTACTTTTTCTTACGAGACATAGGGGAAATTGGTCCAACAAAATCTAGAGCCCATTTTTCAAAAGGATCAATCATAACTTGAGGTTGCAAAGGCATCTCATCAGATGGCATAGGTCTACCAATTCTTTGGCAACTATCGCATCCTTGAAGATGCTTGGCCAATAATATCCGAAATGTAAAACCTTATATGTTGTTCGTTTATCAGAAAAGTGTCCACCGCAAGGTCCACCATGACATGCACGAAGAATCTCTGCCATCTCATCCTCTCGTACACATATTCTAATAATAATGTCAAGACCAGTACAAAAGAGATCATTATCCACCCAAGAATAGTTAGAGCTTTGAACTATGATTCAACATTTTTCGGGTGGAGAGAGATGGTTTGGTAGCTTTCCAGCTGCCAAATAATTGGCTATGTCTGCGAACCATGGGGTTCGAACAGATACAGTGAATAAATGTTCATCTGGGAAGCTATCATCAATAGGAATATCATCATTGTCAATTTGAATATGGGAGAGAAAGTATGCTACTACATTCTCTCGACCAGGATGGTTAACAATGGTAATATTAAACTCTTGTAACAAAAGAAGCCATTGAGTCACTCTGCCATTGGTAAACTGGTTTATTCATCAAAAATTTGATAGCAGAATGATCGGTATGTATGAAAATTTCATATCCTATGATATAATGACAAAACTTATTGATGGAATAGACTACTGCGAGGAACTCTTTTTCAGTAACAGTGTATTTTGATTCTGCAAGAGTTAAGTTTTTACTAGCGAAATAAATGGCATAGGATAACTTTTCCTCTTTTTGACCTAAGATTGCCCCTATAGCTATGTCAGATGCATCAGTAGAGATATGAAAAGGAAGGGACCAGTTAGGGCCCCTAAGTACTAGTGCTACTGATAACTTTGCTTTTAAATTTTTGAAAGCTTGTTGACAAGGTTTAGTCCATTGAAATTCTGTGTCCTTCATGAGTAGTTTGAACATGGGTGTGGCTATCTTGGTGAAATTTTCTATAAACCACCTATAATAACCTGCATGGCCAATAAAGCTTCTAACTTCCTTCGGAGTCTTTGGAGGAGGAAGATTGACATTTATATCTATCTTGGCATGATCCACCTTGATACCTTGAAGAGAGACATGATTTCCTAGAACTATGCCCTTGGTTAATAGTATCTTTCATTTTTCATGACTAAGGGCTAAGTTTGTGTCCTGACATCAAATAAGATTTGTCTCGAGGTTGTCGAGGGCCTCTTGGAAGGTATTACCATAGACTGTGAAATCGTCCATGTAGACCTCTACACAATCATGTATAAGGTTAGCAAAGATACCTAGAACTGCACGTTGGAAAGTAGCAGGTGCATTACAAAGGCCAAATGGTAACAGTCGATAGGCATAAGTCCCCCAAGAGAAAGTAAAGGTAGTCTTATCTTGGTCCTCAGGTGTTATTAATATCTGATTGTATCCACTATACCCATCTAGGAAAGAAAAGTATTGTTTCCCCGATAGGGTATCTAACACCTGATCTATAAAAGGTAGAGGGAAATAGTCTTTAAGAGTGGCCTTGTTCAATTCTCGAAAATCAACACAGATATGCCACTTCCCTGTGACTTTCTTTGCAACTACTACCAGAGGAGACACCCACTTACTATTGGAAATTGGGTAAATGAATCCAGCGTTAAGAAGTTTTTGCAGTTCTTCTTTTACTATATCTTTGAGAGCTGGGTTCATTCTTCTCTATGGTTGTCTAACGGGAGGTATATTTGTGTCTATGTAAATGTGGTGAATACAAGTGTCTGGGTGTATACCCTTCATATCGGTGTATTCCCTTCATATCGGTGTATTCCCAAGCAAAATCTCTACTTTGACTTTTGAGAACTTTTAACAATTGCTTTTGCTGACTCTCATCTAAACCTACATTTATATGTAGGAATTTTTTGAAAGTAACCTCACATGGTACGGTATAAGATCCTAGTTGTTCTTCAATTGAAAAGACACAAGGTGTACTTGTAAACATTGAGAGACTCATGTTTTCTTGAAATTCGTCTCCAAAAATCTAGTCAAGTTGGGAAAAAGACTGAGGAAAGTCTATACATGTGGTGGAAGAAATAAATTGATTCAACATGTTTTCAATATTTTGTTCTTGAAGTGCGTAGGAGAGATCACTAACAAGGGAAAGTTCTTCCAAGTTTTATTCTCCAAAAGGACAATCTAACCAAAATAAGCTCTCAACTACGGGCTGTGCTGGTGGGTATAAAGCTAGTCTTCTTGTAGATAACCCATTAGAAATAACCATTTCTCCATCCCTACATCCTATGAATGCATTAGCAGTAGCTAGCCAGGATCTTCCTAAGATGATAGGATGCCCTCTAGATGGGTCTTTTGATTGAATAACCATGAATTCCATGGGATATTCCCATGAGGCTACTGACACCATAATATCATCTAATATCCTAGTAGGTTGTACCATAGTACGATCTGCTAGTTCTAACATTGTTGGGGTAGGGCGGAGGAATGGTCCTAATTGGAGAGCTTCTAAAACTGTAGTAGTCATTAGGTTAATAGCAACCCCTAGATCAATGAGTGTATTCCCTATAGCAGTGTTATTAATGAGAACAGTTACTACAGGATTTCTTGGATTGGTATACTTCGGAATTCTAGGTTGTTCTGCTATATAATTTGAGATTTCACCTATGACATGTATTGTTGGAGGGTGTTTTTGTTTCTTACCTGGTCTCTTAATGCAGAGTTCTTTGATCACTTTACCAAATATTGGTATATCTTTAATGGCTTGTAATAAAGGAATCTTAATACAAATATTTTTTAATTCATTAATGATGTTATATTCTGGGTAAGTTATAGGTTTTTCTATTATTTGTTGAAATATTGTAACTTCTAAGAATATTATATTTGTACTTTATTATTCTGGAGATGTTTCATTCCTCCGTGAAGACCTTATTGTATATCTGGAGATGTTTATTCCTCCGTCAGAATGTGGTAACTTGGGTTATTAGACTTCCCTAGTGGGGGTCGGCCCTATATGTGTTATGTGGGTCAAAAGGTTATTAGACCACCCTAGAGGGGTCGGCCCAGTCAGTTATAATGGGGTGTTTAACCCAGTGGTTAAGTTGGGGCTGACCTAGTTAATATAAAATACAAGTCATAGATGTGTATAAATAGAGGAGGTGTGTTCCTCATTTAACACAAATTGCACTCACTTGTGAATAGCGCATAAGTGAGAGAGAGATCTACTATGGAGGAGAAGGAGCTCATGGTTTTGGATTACATGTTTTTATTTGTTGGTCATCTATATTGAGGAAGCTTTGCTGGGTTTTCTTCCCCATGAGGGTTTCCTAGGATAAATCTGTGTCTCTTGTGTTTATGCTGTGCTTGTTGTTCTTTCAGTGATCCTGTATATGCTATAATTGTGAAATGGAATGTAATGCTGATATTTTCTATCTTAGCATATTGAATCTTAACATGGTATCAAAGCTAACCTGAAGGAAGGAAATGTATGGCACTTACGACACTTGCTTCACTTACGACAATTTGAAGGTTAGGGTTTTATATAGAAAAAACCATTCATCGTAGAACTTTCAATATAAATCCCTTTTGGAAAAGGTTTAGGATCGGAAAATTTTGAAGGTTGTATATAACATTACCATGTATCGTGTGTCCAAAGGACACCCTCAGATTTTTTGTACTTTGTGAGTTATGATCAATACAAGTTAGGGTTTCTGCCTCTTCGAGATCTCAGTCATAATCAGGTGACCTAGGAAAAAAGGTCATAACTTGAGCTAGGAAGCTTCAAATGAAATTTCATAAAATGTGATAGGTAGTGCACGGACTGTACTATCTCAAAAAACGTTTTCAGAGGCTGAAGCTGAACCAGTGACATGTGGAATGCTGTACAAGTTCGCTCTCCTGTTTTATCCCATAAATATGTCACGTTGCGACACTTGGCATAACTCTCTCTTAGAGAATCCAATTGAGGTCAGACCTATCGAGATAGAAGGATGACAGGTCAGGATACCACAAGAAAATTTTTTAGACCATGTGGATCGAAAAGTTTGGAGTTACACTAGAAACAATCAAGTACATATTTATGTCAAAACAGAATTATTTTTTAGCACCTTCATTCATGGCTTCCAGAATTTGGGGTTTCGGAGAAAGTTGAAATTTTTGTAATCGGAGTCCACGGCTGAATGCTACTCATAAAAATCGAAATTTAGAGACCAAGATCAAATATTTTGGTTGGGAAGAAGACCGGGCTTGATCAAACCCCAGTTCGGGATTTTGATCGGAAAGGTGGAAAATTAGGGCTTCTGCAAAAATTGGAACTTTTTAAGTCTGCGACCACGGCTGGAAGCTCCTTAGAAAAATAAGAGTTTAGAGCTTTGGATCGAACCTTTTAAGTCTGTGACCACGGTTGGAAGCTCCTCAGAAAAATAAGAGTTTAGAGCTTAGGATTGAACCTTTTAATTGGGCAGAAGGGTGGGCTTCATCAAACCCTAGTTCGGGATCATGTCTAGAAGATCCAGTTTCAGGGGGAGATAAGGCTAAGGCCTTACATAAGAAGACTACAAGAAGTCTCGACAGGTATGACTTTAGAAGATACAGGTATGTCTTGAAATCTGATTCTTGATTAAGTTCATAATATGTTTGTCTTCATATTATTTAGGTTAGTACAATGTTAGAATTGTCTTATCACCCTAATAAAAGTATGAATGCATGTGAATGATAGAATACATTCATTGATTAGGGTTATATGATTGTACTAATGCACTGTGGTGTTGTATGAGGTTGATGTTGTCTTCGAACAAGCTACAGGTACATCAAGAAAGAGAAATCAAGTTCCATGACCATGATGACATGAAGAAAAAGACTCATCCATAATCCTTGATCATATGAAAGTTCTACTTACGAAGTATGTATGACTTTGTTCTACTATTCTTAGCCTATGAGATATGTAGGCTCTAGCACAAGATCTCTAAATCATTGAAGAGAACAAAAGAAGATATTGTTTGGGTATGTTAAGACATGACCAAGCTTGAGAATCCAGGTACGTTTTCCTATATCAAGTTAGAATCCTACTTTGTTATGATCTTAGGTAAGTATACTTGTGTATGAAATAATCATGACCATACATACTTAAGATTATTTAGAATTATAATGTTATGATAATATTCAGATTATACTAATAAATGTATGTTTGTGTATGATATCATGAGGATGACACTAGTGCACACTTGAGCATGCATAGTGGTACAGGATGGATAGAAGCTCATGACATGGAAGGGAAGTCGAGACCAAGAAGGATGCAACCTCACAAGACATGAAAAGATAATTTTTTGAATTGTTATTTGAATTACTGAATAGTCTATGATATTGCTCATAATAGTTGTATGCATATTTGTATTCCTAGAATATATCATGCTAAGTGTAAGCATTCATAGAGCATTGAAAAATATACTACTAATATGCATATGATTGGTAAGTTGGACAAACATTCCATTGTTGATTATCTAGAATGAAACCTCTTTGTTGACATATGAGAGTTGTGCACACTCTTGAAAGTATGTTCTGGTAGAGATGGAAGGCATCTAGATAGCCACTGTATGCATACAGGATATGGAAAAGTGTTGTGCCAAAGTATTGGTCAAGATAGTTGCATAACTATGTGAATCATATATGTATGCATAATAGGTTATCATGTCAACATGATTTGATGATTTTGAAGTATTACTAATCATGTACTTAATTTTGATTTGTAGGAAAGATCATGAAGAATGATCAACATTGAACAAGTGATGGATGTTCAACAAGAATATTTACAAATCAAACATAATATAGAAGGATTGTGGCTAGAAGATTCTCTTAGAAATAGGAAGAGGATCATGACGAGATGTTTGCTCCAAGCAGCTAGATAAATAATGTTCGCTCAATGGTGTGATTGAAGAAGAAGTGTGAATCGAGAAAACTCCCAGGATTCAATTGAAGAAAGCTCTGTACGGGTACCCAGGATCGATAATCATTTGATGAGCTTAATGATCACCATGGGTGATGCGGATTTCAACCCTTGCTACAAGGTTGAAGATGGTTTCTTTATATAGATGACATGGATGCAAGAAGGAACTCACCATGGAGTTTGAATAATCTCGAGGCTCATATTAGTAGACCCATATGACGGGAGATGGCACAGATAGATATGCAGAAAATCACTCGATGCAGAGTGTTAATGATGTTTAGTCACAGAGGGAGAATTGACAGTTTCTTGACAAGCTTGGGGTTATGGATCATACTATTATTATATGTAGATGATCTCTTTGTGACAGGGAATGAGAAACATATCATGGAAAGCAAGAAGAAGCTAGCTACATAGTTCAAGATGAATGATCTCGGATTGATACATTACTTCCTAGGACTGGAAGTATGGCAAGGCTCAGAAGGAATCTTTCTCAACTAGGGAAAGTATGCCGAGAAATATTAAAAAGACTTGATGTCCACTCTCATGGATTCCAACTTGAAGCTGTTAGGGGATGAATCATCAGAGTTAGTGGATGTAAGTATGTACAGACAAATTATTAGGTCATTGATGTATCTGACGAATACTAGGTCAGATATATGCTTTGCTATGACCACCTTTAGGAAGTATCTAGTGGAAACTAGATGTGTTCACCTAATAGTTGCAAAACATGTGATGAGGTACCTAAAGGGTACGATAGAATTTGGTCTATGTTGTCTTGGAGATCATGAATTCAGATTGTATGGCTACACAAGATGTTGATTGGGCAGGTGTTACACCGTAATCTTCCACCCTGTGAGCATCAGCATTCTTTGGCCTGTAAGATCCATTTCACTAACTCAGATTCACTATATATCCTTCAGACATATTTTTCCTCTGACCCACATGTTGCATCACTATAGCATGTGTACCCGCGAGTTGCATCACTGTAGCCCGCGAGTTGCATCACTATTATTACTTTTTACTCCCAAAAAGCGGTCATTGGGTTACCTTTGGCTCTTCATATGCCCAAGTAATGTCTCGATGTGTCCTTTCAATTACCTTTGAGAGGACTATATATTGAGCACATATGGCTTATGGACAGGAGGAGAAAGAAGAGCAAGGGAACTCTAGTGGATTTTTTCCCTATCTTGAGTCTACACTCATTGATCCTTGTAGTTGTGAACCCTTTATGTTCACCTACCAAACTCCTATCTAGTTTGAGTTTGCCATTCATGGAGGATTGAAGTGGTGGAGGCACAAGTGGATTGATCCAGATCTTGGTTCAGATTGGTTGTTGGAAAGAGGTCATATCACTTTGTAGTTCATCTTGTTTATCAACAGAAATACTCATATTCTCATCCATTAATGTTGTAAATGTTGTTTATCTTACATTGGGTTGCATTTACTTGTTATATCATGGGCCATTGCTATTGATGATGTTAATGCTATTTATATATTATATGTACTTGTTGTATATTGGCTGTCAAGACTAATTTGCATATTCAAGTGCTTGGATTGAAAAGCTCCAACAGGGATCTACATCAAACGTTTGGATCAAGGTTGGTTATCTTCTTTCTTATCTTAGCATTGTCATTTATATAGCATAGTTCTGAGAATTGAGTTGATTTCTGGTAGTCATCTGTCTGTTGTGGTACACCCCAAGCCATAGTGAGTTTTCTACAACACAGCAGGAAGTGTATCAGATAGGAAGAGCACATTGGGTGGATGTTATTGTCTAGGATCTGCCATGATCTCATGGTCTAGCAGGAAGCATTCTAGTGTGGCTCTCAGCATAGCTGAAGCGGAATATATATATAGTTGCTTTCTCTAGTAGTTGTGAAGTGGTATGGCTCTAGAAGTTGTTATCAAGATTGTTTGACTTAGAGATGGACTCCACTGTGATCCTGTATGACAACCAAAGTTGTATCAAGATGACAAAGAATCCAGTGTTCCATGATAAGTCAAAGTGCATAGAGATCCGATACTTCTATATACGGGATATGGTGCAGAAAGGAGCTATCAAGCTCGAGTATGTGAGCACCGACCAACAAATTGCTGATGTATTGACCAAACCTCTATCTCAAGAAGAGTTTGAGTATTTCCGAGACACGCTTGGTGTAGTTCAGAAGGACCCTCCTCGAAAGGGGGAGTGATATGGTCGATGATGAGGCTACATGTTCCAACGATGAGGTTGGTGATGAGGTTTCCTGTTCCAACGATGAGGTCGATGAAATGGTCCTTAGAATTTGTCTAAATGGATGATAAGAGGATTGTATCATCCGTGGACTTCAGTCCTAAAGTGATCCACAGACAGATGTCTCTGAGAGTAAAAGGATTGTATCATCCGTGGAATTTAGTCCTAAAGTGATCCACAGACTAATGTCTCCGAGAGTAAGAGGATTGTATCATCCGTGGAATTCAGTCCTAAAGTGATTCATAGACATATATCTCCGAGAAGTTGTCCTTAGTGGATGAGAGGGATTGTATCATCCCCGAACTTCGATCTCTTAATTGATCTGTAGACTCTTGTCTTCGAGAAATATGTTGGTGAATGATGTAATGTGCACTCTTGGACTGCTTAGCAGTGGGTGATCATTCACGAAACCTGTAATGATGTAATGTTCGCTCCTGGATTAGCAGGTGATCATTCACAAGTTGTAAATCCTAGATTTGATCTAGGTCACACCCCAGTTGAAATAGTACTTGCTCTGTGGTTGACTGGAATGATCTAATGTTTGCTCATGGACTGCTCAGTGTAGTAGCAGGTGATCATTCGCAGGTCCTGTAATGATGTAATGTTAACTCCTAGACTACAGCAGGTGATCATTCACAGGTGATAAAATCCTAGATTTAATCTAGGTCACATCCAGTATGAAAAAGGACTGGCACTGTGGTCGGGATTGCATCGTCCCTGGACGCTTGGTTCAAAATGTACGTGATGGGGATTGCATCATCCCGGAACCACTAGTTCAAAATGTACCTGATGGGGATTGCATCATCATGGAACCACTAGTTCAAAATGTACGTGATGGGGATTGCATCATACCGTAACCATTAGTTCAAAATGTACATGATGGGGATTGCATCATCCCGAAACCACTAGTTCAAAATGTACGTGATGGGGATTGCATCATCCTGAAACCACTAGTTCAAAATGTACATGATGGGGATTGCATCATCCTGGAACCACTAGTTCAAAATGTAAGTGATGGGGATTGCATCATCCTAGAACCAGTAGTTCAAAATGTATGTGATGGGGATTGCATCATCCCCGGACTTCGGTCCCTGAATTGATCCGTAGACATATGTATCCGAGAAAGTGGTTCTTAGACTTTGTCTAAGATTGACGAGTGGACTGTATCGTCCCTAGACATGTTATGGTGTCTTAAATGGATCATGTGTATACTTGTATTGGTGTGGATACTTGTATTGATGATATGTATAATTGTATTGATGAGGATACTTGTATTGATGATATGTATAATTGTATTGATGAGGATACTTGTATTGATGATATGTATACTTGTATTGATGAGGATACTTGTATTGATGATGTGTATACTTGTATTAGTGTGGATACTTGTATTGACAATGTTGTTGATTGTGATTATCTAGATGATGATGCTACTAATCGTGATGATCTAGATGACGATGCTGCTAATTGTGATGATCTAGATGACGATGTTGCTGATCGTGATGATCTAGATGATGATGTTGCTGATAGTGATGGTCTAGATGATGATGATGTTTATTGTGATGAGCTAGATGATGATGTTGCTGATTGTGATGATCTAGATGACGATGCTGCTGATTGTGATGATCTAGATGACAATGCTGCTGATCGTGATGATCGTGTGATTGCAATGCTGATGATCATGAGGATCCAGATGTTGATGTTGTTGTAGTTGTTCGAGTGCTGCAGAATATGAAGACTCAGTATTGAAGATGTTGATGTTCCAGTATTGAAGATGTTCCAGTAACTGCTTGAGTTACTGATGATGTTGAGAAAGCTTCCAATGATTTATAGATGTATCATGTATGATGTAGTTGATGACTACTTGCTCCTGCAGATGTTTCTATAATATCCTTCTCATTAAGGGGGAGTGTTGAAATATTGTAACTTCTAAGAATATTATATTTGTACTTTATTATTCCGGACATGTTTCATTCCTCTGTGAAGACCTTATTGTATATCCGGAGATGTTTATTCCTCCGTCGGAATGTGGTAACTTGGGTTATTAGACTTCCCTAGTGGGGGTCGGCCTGGTATGTGTTATGTGGGTCAAAGGGTTATTAGAGCACCCTAGAGGGATCGGCCCAGTCAGTTATAATGGGGTGTTTAACCCAGTGGTTAAGTTGGGGCCGACCTAGTCAATATAAAATACAAGTCAGAGATCTGTATAAATAGAGGAGGTGTGTTCCTCATTTAATACACATTGCACTCACTTGTGAATAGCGCATAAGTGAGAGAGAGATCTGCTGTGGAGGAGAAGGAGCTCATGGTTGTGTATTAGATATTTGTATTTGCTGGTCATCTATATTGAGGAAGCTTTGCTGGGTTTTCTTCCCCATGAGGGTTTCCCAGGATAAATCTATGTCTCTTGTGTTTATGCTGTGGTTTTTGTTCTTTCAGTGATCCTGTATATGCTATTATTGTGAAATGGAATGTAATGCTGATATTTTCTGTCTTAGCATATTGAATCTTAACATTATTAGACGCTCCGGATATGGAGGTGATTTATTTCCTGATATTACTTCTTTATGAGAAAGGTTATGTGTTTAAGATTTAGGAATGACCACATTTTCAAGAATGACATCATTTAAAATTTCATTAGGTTCATTTTCTTCTTGAATAACAACTGATGGCTTAAAATGATCTTGCAAAACTCTTCTAGACCACAATTGAACTTCATGTATTGGTGCAAAAAAAATAGCATATGATGGAAGAGGTAACAACCCAATGTTATTAAGAGCTTGGGTTGGTTTATTGTTAGGATTCAGTATCGGTTGTGTGGGTAATATTGTGGGTCTTGGAGGATTCATATTCTGGAAATGAGGAGGTTGATTTGGGATAGGGGGTAGTGAAGGAGGTGCATATCTAGGTAAAAATTGCTGAACATTAGGTGGGTAAGGATAGGTAGGCAAAGGAGGAGATGGTTTAGCAAAAGCTTGTCCTCTCCATCCATGAGGCCATTGCTATTGTTGAGCATTTTGAGGAGGGTACTGCGGTGGACAATTTTGCCAACCTGAAGTGTTCCATTATTGCAGAGGTTGATAAGGATGGTAGTAAGGTGGAAATTGGAATGATGGATCCTGTCCTGAAGGTTGATCCCTAGGCTGCCAAGGCCTCCTAGATGTTTCACCAAAATTTCCACTCTTGTATACAGCTTGCAATCCGGGCAACGATGGGAAACTATCAATGGGATGCTCTTCTGTACAGAGGTGACAAACTAAAACATTGTTTAATGGACATTCTCTTTGAGGATGTTTAGTTCTGCACCTAGGGCAGAAAATACTCATTGTTGCATGCTCTTCATCCTGTCTCTTTTTAGCTTGTAGTGCATCTAGCCGAGAACCCATAGCTCCTAAAATATCTGTTTTGAAGTTTTCTAACAGGTTCTCTATCTCTACCCTTGTGACTCCACCAGGACCGGATGTGTTTCCTTTTGGATTTCTAATATAAGGTTCTCGAAAGTGCCTTCCACCTTTCCCTCTGCTCCTAGAGTAATTCCTACATAGTTCACAAATCTCTGCAAAAGATTTATGAGAAATATCTCCTGCTGCCATGAGATTAAGGTTGTCCAAGAATTCTTCTAGGATTCCTTTAAGGAAGAGTGTTCTTACTGCATCTTCCCGAAGATCACTATATTTAGATTTGTCAAGATAGTCCTCCAGGCTCTCATCTTCAAGCTGTTGAATTTTAAAAATATCATTGTGAGAGTCCTTTGGTCTATAGTAATCCTGATATTTCTGAAGAAATGCATTCTTCATGTCTTCCCAAGATTCAATACTAGATTCTCCCAATCCCATGAACCATCGAAGAGAAGAATCTTTTAATGTGGTAGGAAAAAGTTTTAGTTTTTGGCCATCTTGTAGGTAATTGTAACTCCTACACAAAATGTCAAACTCAAATAAGAATGTGTTCAGGTCCTCACTACTTTTCCCATAGAAAGTTGGTAGTGAGGAAGGAGGGATATTTTTCATAGTAACATCTTATGCAGTGTCTAATATGGGAAACCCGAAGGTACCTTCAGTTCTAACTTCTCCATCTTCTTCATTTTGTCAGACACGATATTCATGTTCATCCTCCATGAAGATTCTATTACCAAAGAGAGAAAATCTAGGTAGCTCTTTTCTTGGTGAATATGGAATATCCCAACATTCTTTTTCAGGAAGGGTATTCTTATTTTTAGGAGGAGAATGATCAGCTACGTGGGAATCTAGTCCAAGAGGTTATACTATTGTTGTGTCAATCTGTGAGATGATGATGTTTGTAGAGCTCCCAAAAAGAGCATCTACTTGTGCAGGATTGACAAAATCTACCAAATATGGACCACCCACTATTGAAAAAGTAGTGTCTTTGGGATTTTGGACAAATGGAGGGTTAAGAAGTTTCCAAATTTTACCCTTCAGAGTTTGCTCTTGTCTAAGTTCAGTCTCAATACGAGCTTGAGGTTCTTCTAGTGGAATTTCTTTATGAACGGACTGCTCTGATGTCCCTATGATTTCCTTTAAAATGTTTCCAGAGAAGGTTTCTTTAGCCTTCCAAGTAGGACTATCCCCTTTAGGTGTCTTTCGATACCTTTCTATTGAGTTAGTAGTTGGGGTGGTACGTCCCCCGTATAGGTTAGTAGGAATTTTAGTAGGAATTTGAGTCTTAATAAATCTACCTTGTGAATCTTTAGACCTATTGATGAAAACAAATTATAACTGAAAAAAAAAACTTTGACTGCATAACTACTACTGTCGGGTTTTGGGGATGCATGTTATAATAGATGCGCAGGTTCTTACCTCTCATCTTACCGCTCACCCACCACCAGCCTAATCTAAGTTACCACTAATTTTTGGAAGAGAAATTCTACCTATTTCAACTCCCCGGCAGTGGCGCCAAAATGTTGGGTGTGTCAGCTATCTCAAATTAAAAACAACACCTAAGATTAATTATCAACCAGGATCAGTAAACTTAGAGTTGAAAGCAAAATATATGCCAAGGTAGAAACGGTTCTAAAGTTTCAAGTTTGTCAGACCTAAAAATGTTTAGTAAGGAAAAAGATCGAAAGATCTTTCAAAATGAAAAACTGAGTTAAATGTTTAAGAATGCATTTAAATCACATATCAGAATAGTACTAGATCATACTGCTCTACCTCTATGGTTAATTAATAAGAAAGATGGAAACAAATACTGGAACACAAACTTCTTCTACAAAAGCATGAAACTACCAAATTCATCTTCCAGATAACAACCATGGACAGAATCAGAGCTATGGATATTAGATGTTTAATAGAGAGAACTTGTAAATGTACATAAATTTAGACTAAACCATCTAATTCCACTCTTCTTGATTACGTACATCAAATGTAATATGAACTGGAGTAAATGTATCGTAATGACTTTAAAATGTAATGACGAAGCTAAATGGAAGTAAATCTAACTTAACTTCTACAAACAAATGTAAACTAAAAATAAAAAATCTACTACTAATTTGAAACATTATGAACTACTGTCTATCCATATGTGAACAACATGAAACTAATGTGAGTTAGAAGCAAGTCTAAGAACTTAACAAAGATCTTAAACTTAACTATATTAGATTTGGAAGCAAGTAGAAAACTTGATAAAGATATTTTTTTATTAATCAAGATCTTGCAACATGAACATCTTCATTAAATAGAAACTAGTCTTAAGATTAACAAACTAAAACAACTCAATGAAATAGAATTATCAACTATAACTTGAAAATAAACTACTTAGGAACAACATTCATACATTCTGAATAGTAACTAAGTAATAAAACTGGTTAAAGAACTAAAGTTTCGAAGAAAGATGAGAAGAAGATCAAGAGGAAGTAGGAAAGGAAGAAACAATGATGACAATTGAATTAAAAACTCCAAAAATCATAAAACAAGATTAAATTACATCTCAAACTATTAAGGAGGAACAAGAAGAATGATGATTAAGAGGCAGAAGAAATTAGATTTGAAAAAAGGCCGAAAATAATATAGAAAACACACAGGTCCAAATGACGATCCGAATGCTGGGCTGAAAGGCAGTCCGAATGATGATCCGAATGGAGGAAAACATTTTAAAGTGAGGAAAAGAAGAGTTTTTGAATGATTTAATTACCAGTTGGCTTTATGCAAATGATCCTACAGTGCATAGGAAGCAATAGAAAGATGATTAGAAGCTAAGAAATTATTTTTGCAAATCATTGCCTAAGAGAAAGAATGATTCTTGTGAGAAGTAGGAAGAAAGTTGGAAATAGAAGAAGGGAGAAGGTTGGAATAGAAGAAAGAAGAATTAACCTACAGCAAACTGGAAGAAAAACTTAATAGAGAAGAAAAGAAGGAAAGGAATGCTAACTATGAAAGAAGTTGGAAGCAATATCTAACTATGATGATGGAAGAAGGACTGAAAGAAAACTATGAATTATTAAACTACAGAACTATTGGTCGACCATTATACTCATAAGAGGGAAGATTGTATTGACAACAAAATATTAATTACAAAGGAATGAACATAATACACATAGGAAAACGAATTAAATTACACACACAGGAAATAAACTAGTTAATTTGACAGAAAATAAATGCAGAAAATGTAAATAAAACCTCTAGTTGATGAGGGGCCCTTCCTAGCAATCGGAGGGTGAACTAGCTCAACTTAAACGACTACCAACAGAACATCAACAAGCTACTACTTCCATTAACTTGAGAAAATTTATAGACTCTGTCTTCAAACTATCTACGACTGCAAATGCTTGGACTAAGATTGGAAAACCATCGTAAATTCAGAAGCTAAAGAACTAACTCGTCTCAATCACAGAGGCGGATATTTATAAGTTATAATGGGTGAGAGGGTCGACAGAGTCAACCTCTCTAATAATAAGAATGTTTAATGTCTGTAACTGCTGATTAAATGATACATAATAGTGCAGGGGGCATCTACCCATCTCCTCGGCGTCAATCCTTTCCAATTCTAACAGCTGAGCATTCATTTCCTCAAAAAGTGAGCAGAAGCATATGCTGGAGTGTCGACGTGGGCACATGAGTTACATTGGCATACTGAGCATGGGCATGGGAGTTATGTCGGCCAATTGAGTGTGAACAAGCCGACTCTTTCCAGAACAACGACGTGCAAGAGCTGAGCAGATGTGCGTGATTCTAGGATGAATGCACAGACAAATATGAGGTTAACATGTTAACGTGGACATGATATGTGTTGTCAAGTTTGGCAAGCATAAGGACGAATCTTTTAGAACAATGTTTCATTAACCATCAGCACCACATGGCAAACAAAACCCACATGTCCTCTTCTTCATTCAACAGTCTGATATGCATCAACCATAGATTTCGCGGGCTGAGCAGAGGGATGAACGATAAGCTGAAAGGATTTTAGGCTGAGCACGCAGTGCATGGGCTAAAGGATGGATAACTTGCAAATCGTAGCCTATCAATTAAAACCATAAGTGTTAATTATGCCGAAAAATATTATTTAAATCATAAGTAATATGCATACTTGGACTGTTTTATGAGTTGAATGGATAAGAAAACAACTTACTATATCAAAAACGATAGAAATAACGCCACTTCAAGTAAATTAAATGATAAAAAATGGTGACAATATTGGACACCAATAGTCCAGCATCACATCATTCCATGCATTGTGTCATTTGTCTTTGTCATCATCTCATACTACTATCATTTTGTTCAAACCATATAGTTATTTCTACTGCCTAGAAAAAAATTCATCATCATCTCATTCTATCTACCAAATTTATCACTGTTTCCATCCACATAAGCTTCATCATGATTTATCATTCATCTCATCATGACAAAGTTCTGGTCATATCTTCATGTGCATGTCTTCAGCATTCAGTTCATCAATAAGTCAACATTTTGTTCTTCAATATGTCATCATTCTATGATCAACAACTTGAACATATTATCATTCTACCAGTATGTCATTGTCTTAGTAAAACCCAAAAAATAGTATCTTCATGTTGCTCGAGCATCATGTCATGATCAACCAGTTTGCCCAAAAAAAGATAAAAAAAATAGTTCATTATGCTACTCCTACTGGTGCCATCATACTGTCCTCACACCACTAAACTGTCCTCGTCACTGAACCTCCCAAATTCTCCACAAGCACTCACCACTTAACTCGAAAATCAGAGAAAAGTTCCATCACTGAAAAAGCTCCACCTCTGCTGCTACTGTCTTAGTCTATGCCTGAAAATTAGAGAGAGATATTACCAGCATAAAGAAAAACTTCAAATTATCTGTTGCCACTGTCAAAAATCAGTCTCCTGTACCAGCGAAAACCTGCCTCGGAAACAATCTGAATTTTCCTCAATGATCCAAAATTTCAGAGCTCTTTTTCCACCGAATTTTTTACTTGCTTGAATGAGGTCGTATGCTGGTTATATATACTGGTTTTCCCTAATAATTTACAGAGCCAACCTATAAAAAAAAATTATTTTATTTTCATCTTGTAATTTTATTTGGAGCTGACTTGTTATTTTTGTATTTTTAATTTTCTTTTTGAATAATTTGACTTTCTACTTCAAAACGTGGGCTTCTTCCAAGGCCGCTATTTCATCAAATTACTTTCAATGGACTCTAATCCCATCATCAATATTAATAATAAGTAACCAAGTATGTCCAAGTTTCAACATTCAACCATGTTTGTGGGTACCAAGTCTTTACCAAGCCCTAGGGTCATGTCCAAGAGTCCATGACCCCATCAAGTCACAAATGACTGCAGAATGGGTCATTTGGCCATGCCCCATGTTCCAATACCCAAGTCATGTCCTTATTGCCATATTCTTCATGTCATCCAGTGCCCATATCATTTCCATGCCATCGACCTTTAGTTTCAATCTTTTGTCCATTTCATCTTCAAATGACCACAGTATGGGTCATTTGACTCATTAGGTGTTCCAATGGGCTCCAATGCCCACACCCATTGTCATGCTTTCCATTTCCTCCATGTCATCATGCTTAGACTTTGTCATTAATGGTGTGTCATCAATGACAATAATAGACAGCCATATTCATCAATCTCCCACTTTGTCATTGATGAAAACCAACCAACTTCTTTCTCCCCCTTTGACATTAATGACTAAGGGCCAATGAGCCATTAAAGGCTTCACAATGTCCAAAAAAATGCTTTGAATACATCATGAAGTTATTTTCTGAGTTTGATCTTTCATGGATTTCCATCTTCAAACTTTTTCATAAGTACATGTATATGCTCCCCCTTTCAACTAGACTGCTGAGATTATACTTCAAAATGTCCAGCACTCTGCTTCAACAAGGCTTCTGCTGTCTACATACCATTAACAAGTGTTTCTTGAAGATGATCTTCATTTTTCTAACCACACTCCCCCTTTTTGGCTGCCATGCTTCCCAAGGAAATTTTGTATCACTTTCATATTGGACCACAGAAACATGACTTCTTCAATTTGAAAATATCTTCAACCAAACTTCTCAAAGATCTTCTAGCAAGATTGAGCTTGTCTATTATTATTTTTTCATTTTTTATTTATTTTTAGCATTATTGCATATCTTGTATATCGATCAGATTCAAAGTTATATCAGCATCTTTCATCATGAATGATTTTCCAATCCTGTAGCTCTCACTAAGTTCCATATTGTAATTTATGTTTAGGGTGTCATGTCATAACAACCACTTTCAAGTTCAGCAATCAATCTGCGCTCCAATACTGCCAGCTGCTCATTATCATAGGCTATGAATTATAGTGTTTAAGGCACTATCATATCATCATCAGGGCATAGACAATTTTATCTCATCAAGGAGATTAGCTTTAACAACCATATCGGTCTTTTTAATGTGCCATCATAGGATATGCAACATCATCTCTATTAGTATCCCACTGTATTGGCTTTATATCATCATTAATTCATCATCAAAAACTTCACGGTGATATTTACCTTTGTATGTGCTCCACTAAATACTATGAACATGCTTCACAGGTATGTGTCATTATGTCATACATACCTTGACTCTTTGAATTTTGAACTTGATTCCTACATCAAGGCTTGGATAGTGACTATTGTTGTAGTGTTTCTCAACTTGAAATTTAACCATAACTTTAACATCAACTTTGGGACTATCATTTCATGCTACCTTCACTTTATTTTTCTCATACAATCAACCACCAACAACAAGTGTTATTTTGAAAAACATTTTGCCAATCCTTAGTGCACTTATATGAATGATTTAAATTCATAAAACGTAAGCATGCATCAGCATTCCATACTCCCCTTATCTTGAGTCAAATTGTAACACCTGTAACTTTTTATTTCAAGAAAAATTATACTTCTGCTCCCCCTAACAGTATGCCACTTTTTCATTTCTGCCTTGTATTCTTGAAACACGATCCTTGGACCTGTTTGTATACTTGGAGTACCCACCATTTACCTTTGAGCTCAACCTCCAATATCATGAACTCAAGGTCTGTCCAAGATATTTAAAACCAAAATAGAGATGAAGCTTTGTACTACTCCAACATGTTTCTTCTACCAGAATACTCCCCCTAACATTCTACCACCTCTCATAGTTTAGATTTCAATTTTTTGTGTTCTATGATGCTCCAGGCTTCCATGTTTCAAACAATCATCAAGCTGCTTCAAATGTTTAACCAAATAAGCTCTCAAATGCAATCATGTGACTGAAATGTATGCATTTGTAGATGACCAGAACTCAAACAATTTCATACCAGAACTCTTGACTTGCTTTTGTATTTTCTTCATTTAGCTACTCAATCTTCAAGTTCATGCTTGGGTTTTCTTCATACCACGAATTTTGTCATCCAAACTGCTTGCTTCAAAATCAAGGTGAATGCTTCAAATTTTTGATATTCCAAGTTGTAGCTTGCTCATACCTTCCTTGGATGCTTGATCTCATATTTTCTGTTGTGTGTGGAAATTCATCATTATGAGGTCTGGTTCATCTTCAAACTAAATATTAATTGTTAGTGTCATCAATCCGATCCTAGGACTTGATTTGCTTCTTGGAGAAACATTATTCACCATTTGAGTCCATTCTCCAAAGATGAGCTCACGGTGTACTCAAAGTCTTTACAAGACTTTAAGTATGGCTTTCCATATGGAAGCCATCCTTTTTGTAGAGATCAACTTCATACTTGGACATTGTACCATCTAGTTTTTGAATATTTTCTTCTTGCATCTTAGCATCATACTCAACCAGGATTAGCTGACATGTCTCCTCTCCTTTCTCTTCTTTGGATAGATTGTTTTCAGTAGCTTGAACCTGTTCTTTCCTTCTCCATACTTTGTTAATCCCTTGCTTGAAATCTCTTGCTATATGACCATAATAATGGTAGTTGTAACATTTAATATAAGCACTCATACCTCTAGTTCTTGACTAAGTAGATATGCCCCAAGATCTACAATCTACAGCCCTATGTCCAAATTCATTGCAAGAGTAGCAATATCCATAAAATACTTTTTCATACCTGGAAACACATTGTCCCTTTTGTCATGTGATCCTTCTTGGATGACCTTGATCTTGAGAATCCTCCTTGTCTTGTTGAGTATCTTCTTTCTTGCTTTCTTCACCATGCTTAAGACTCTTTAGGATATCTTATTTATCATAGCCTAACCTAGTTTTGACATGTGGTGATCTCTGGTAGCTGAGGATATCATCTAGCATTAATGAAGTCTTATGGAACTTCAAATTTGCAGCAGCTATCTTTTTCATTTCTTTTTCAGAGAAATGATATCAAACTCTTTTGCTTGGCTAATTTTATTCTATTCCAGTAGCTGAGATTTGGTATCTTCCAATTGACCTCTAAGACTTGCACAGGTCTCATTGGTTTCTTTCAAGTTAGCCACTTAATATTTCAATTGGTCAAGTTCTTCTTTTAAAGAGTTGACCTTTGCATTCTTTTTCTGAAGTTGACTCATGAAGTTTTGCCAAGTCTCTTCAACTTGATGTTTCATATCATGTTTCTATTGCTCAGATTTTTCTAATAGTATCTGTTGTAGCTCATTCTTTTCTTTGGATTTCATCAATTCATCAAGAGCATGCAGAACCTTTCTTTCAAGTTTTACTAGTCCATCCTTTGGTACTTCAACACTTGAATTATCTTATTTTTCTTCATGTCTTAGCAGTTTTTCCCTGAGCTGCTCATTTTCTTTCCTAGACTTGTCTAATTCTTCTAGAGCACAGGTGAGTTCTCCTTCCCAGTAAATCTCCCCATTTTTTTTCATCAATTTCTTCATCTTCATTTTCATTAGAGCAATGAAAGTATCACATTCTAAGTTATTACAAACACAAGAGTTCTTACCTTCAGAGTTGAGTGAGTTTTGGATCAAGTCTTTGATAGTACTAGCTTCAGTTTCCTGTTGTTCGGTTGAATATAAATCCTTTAGTATGTCCCAAATATCTTTAGTTGAGACACATTGTCCTACCCTTTCTTTGACAGGATCAGGTAGTGTGTCTAGTATAATTTCCTTGGTTTTTGAGTTTTAACTTCTGGCTTCTTTCTGAGTTGTTGATTTTACTTTCTTTGGAGGTACATAACCATTTACAATTGATCTCCATACATCATACCCAGTTGATTGCAAGTACCACTTCATCTTTGCACTCCATATTGCATATTTTTTCTCATCAAAAAGAGGTGATCCATTTTTATAATAATCCATGATTTGTTTTCCACTTGTGTCCACAGATCTCCTTCAAAATTGCTAGGCTTGTGATGAAGGCCAGGCTCTGATACCAATTGTTAGATACAATGCTCACTGAGAGGGGGGGTGAATCAGTGAGCCTATACTTAATCAAAATTCAACTTCTTCTTCAATCACTAAAACTTAAATCATCATTTCACAATTATTTCAACATCATATTCATCATTGAATTACATCTAAGCACATGTCATATAATCACCAACACATGACACAGAAGAGACACAAGATATAGTTTTGTAATTTTTTTAATTGGTTCAACGGCTACAACCGTGAGGACATTTAGAACCAACTGAAACAAAAGAGCACCAACTCTTTATCTAGGACCCTGCCTAGTTTTTCTTAGACCTAGCCAAGAAAGAGATACAAGACCCTGCTTGTACTACATGTACATATCAATACACCAATCATTCATTATTGTCAAACCCATTACAAAACACATCTTCATATATCGTAATTTTGTCCATCATCAATAGATCCTCATTTTGTTCCAACCATATCCACATCAAATTGTCCAGCATCACATCATTCCATGCATCGTATCATTTGTCTTTGCCATCATCTCATACAACTATCATTCCGTTCACAACCATATAGTTATTTCTACTGCCCAGAAAAAACTTCATACATCATCTCATTATATCTACCAAATTTATCACTATTTCCATCCACATAAGCTTCATCATGCTTTATCATTCATCTCATCATGACAAAGTTCTGGTCATATCTTCATGTGCATGTCTTCAACATTCAGTTCATCAATAAGTCAACCTTTTGTTCTTCAATATGTCATCCTTCTATGATCAACAACTTGAACATATTATCATTATGCCAGTATGTCACTGTCTTAGTAAAACCCAGAAAACAGTATCTGCATGCTGCTCCAGCATCATGTGATGATCAAATAGTCTGCCCAAAAAAAAGATATAAAAATAGTGCATTATGCTGCTCCTACTGGTGCCATCATACTGCCCTCACACCACCAAACTGTCTTCCTCACTGAACCTCCCGAATTCTCCACAAGCACTCACCACTTAACTCGAGAATCAAAGAAAAGTTTCATCACTGAAAAAGCTCCACCTCTGTTGCTACTGTATTAGTCTATGCCCGAAAATCAAAGAGATATAACCAACATAAAGAAAAACTTCAAATTATCTGCTGCCACTATAAAAAATCAGTCTCCTGTACCAGCGAAAATCTGCCTCAGAAACAGTCTGAATTTTCCTTAGTGATCTGAAATTTCAGAGCTATTTTTCCACCGAATTTTTTACTTGCTTGAATGAGGTCATATGCTGGTTATATATACTGGTTTTCCCTAATAATTTACAGAGCCGACCTATCAAAAAAAAATATTTTATTTTCATATTGTAATTTTATTTGGAGCCGACTTGTTATTTTTGTATTTTTAATTTTCTTTTTGAATAATTTGACTTTCTACTTCAAAATGTGGGATTCTTCCAAGGCCACTATTTAATCAAAGTACTTTCAATGGACTCCAAGCCCATCATCAATATGAATAACAAGTAACCAAGTATGTCCAAGTGTCATCATTCAACCATGTTTGTGGGTACCAAGTCTTTACCGAGCCCTAGGGTCATGTCCAAGAGTCCATGACCCCATCAAGTCACAAATGACCGCAGAATGGGTCATTTGGCCATGCCCCATGTTCCAATACCCAGGTCATGTCCTTCTTTCCATATTCTTCATGTCATCTAGTGCCCATATAATTGACATTCCATCGACATTTAGTTTCAATCTTTTGTCCATTTCATCTTCAAATGACGATAGTATGGGTCATTTAACTCATTAGGTGTTCCAATGGGCTCCAATGCCCACACCCATTGTCATGCTTGCCATTTCCTCCATGTCATCATGCTTAGACTTTGTCATTAATGGTGTGTCATCAATGACAATCATAGACATCCATATTCATCAGAGGTGAGGGGGTTGTGGGATGGTGACACATGCTGCCACTTGGGAAGGAGAAACCGTTTTGATTCCTTGTACGGGTACATATTCAGTTACAAAAGGTGGATAAGGAAAGCCGGCTGAGGATATTCACAGGAGATAAAAATGGAACTGAGATTTGAGAAGGGAGTTGCTCATTTCTTTGGTTTGATCGGGGGGTTCCATTCTATGAAGCATAGTGTTGCTGAGTTATGGGATGAGAACGAATAGTAAATATTCTTCAAAGAAACTAGAGGAACCCTGTTCTTGTGATGCGCTAGTGATCCATACTTATTTGGATCTCGAAACACAGAACTAGCTCAGAGATATAGGAAGAAGACAAGATTTTCTATGTGAGATGTAGTAGTAAAGATGAATTCCATAGGAATCCCACGCATATGCATTATCTGTCGGTAGAACCCTGAAGACGATCCCGAAGGTGGATTACATGACATGAATATCTTGAGGAAGCTATGTGAAGCCTGGAATCCGTGAGTAGAGAGTCGAGTTACAGGGAAGAGCTTAGTCTGCAACCCTGTGATGAACCAACTTGTTTAGTGGATGTAAAAGGTAGGGTTTAGGGTTGGAATGCTTAATAAAACTAGTGAAGACTATAATCTCACAGAACTAGCAGTTGGACCTTCTTATGCCCACCCTGAATAGCACTGGAAGGGAAGGGGCCTTGATGGATTGTGTAGAATAGAAGAGGACCTTCCTTGTGTTGGGTTAGGTGGATAATGTGGGCGCCATATATACTAAGTGATTGAGATGTTTGTAGCTCTGTGTTTGAGCTCACTGACTTAGCAATATCCTCCTTGTTTCCCTGTATGCTTGATAAACCCAACCGTAGGTTGGCATAGCATTGAAGTATACCTTGATCGTTGGATATCCTACCTAGCCCTCCTTAGTGGATACACAACCTAGATCAAGGGTGGTCTCTTAGCTGAAAGAGTATAGGCTGGACAGATACCTAAGTTTGGGTGGATCGTTTATCTGACTTAGCCAGTTCTTGGGACAACTTCAAGATACAAGGATAAGTGTTCTGTGGAGTTAATGATGCTATTCCACATGTTATTGCTATGTTGTTTTGATTAAGTTGTTGAATTAATGTTATATTAATGTGAACAATAGGTAGAACATGTGTAATCCTAAGTGGAAGGATGAGCACAGGTTGAATGATTCATTCAGTTGCATGAGTTTAATGCATTGCTAATTTTGCATGTGTTAGATGTATGGTTAGCCTTAGCTTCATTTATTATATGTATTTTGTTATGAGATGTTTTCCCATGTAAATGGAATGGTTATATGGCCTGTGGTATTCTTAACCCTCTCTGTGAGTTAGGGGAAATATGGGGTTATGGCAGGAGATAGGTAGAGACCTGTTAAAGGATGGAAGGCACAGTAGAAGGTTTATGGACAAAAATTCAGAGGAGAAAAGGAGGAGGTTAGATTCCTCATTTGAGCAGGGGATTGTACTATTGGATATAGCTCTCCAAGAGATTTTCAATGGTACCAACCTTGCCCCATTTGGAGAGAGGGGGAGAGAGGGAGAGGCTTTAAGGGGGTGTTTATTGGTAAATAGAGTATGAGGGTGGTTAGGGGGAGAGAGCATGTGGTATTGTATAGAGAGAGTGTCTGAGAGAGATGGTGGGTGTTAGGGTTTTGAGTCAGAGAGAGGGGTTGACATTAGGTGTAGGTGGAGGAAAGGGAGAGAGAGAAATAGTTAGAGAAGTGGTTATTAAGGGTTAAGGGGAAGAGATGATCGAGAGAGAGAGAGAGAGAGTATGGGGGGTTAAGGGTAGTTGGAGCAGTAGAATTCTAAGATTGTAAGAGAGTGTAATATTAAGGGTTAGGTACACTAGTACAAAATGAGGGATAAGTGACTAGGCGACTAAAAATGTTAGTCATCGCAGTTTTTTCAAGGGATAAACGACTAAAATTGAGCAATTTTAAGTGAGCCAACTAAAAACGACTTAGATAAACGACTAATTTAGTCATAGGATAAAATTTACGACTAAATAACAAGTGACTAAAATAAAAAGTACTAACGTAAATGACTAATTTAGTCACATGAATACAAATATGACTAGCTAACAATGACTAATAATATGTATTAGTCGTTTATCTTAGTCATTTTTAGTTGTATCACCCCAACAATGGGAAATTGCAATTTTGACAATGAATTTGTAGAATTTACTAAATTTTAACACCACAGATGGATTCAGAGACCCCTTTCTTCTACATGAGTGTTACAATTTTCTAGATTTTAACACTACAAATGGATTCAGAGACCCCTGTGTCACTCGACAACATTTTCTTCTTTTAAGACATCCAATGTAGAGGCCAAGTAAAGTTTCAGAGATTTGTTGTTTCCTTCTCTGTACATATTCATGTCTTGTTTTCTATACCATCGTGTTTAGCTCATCACCCTATCCATTCCCATATCTATGTTTGACCCTTTTGATAGTTGGTTGAAGTTTCGACAAGCAAGAGTATTTTACTTCTTATTAGTGAAATTCACCAAGTTTGCATCCTACATTAATTCATTGGTTTTCCCCATCTTCTAGTCTTCTTGTCACAGCTATGTTCGGAATGTAATAAATTTTTCATGAGACGTACCTCTTTGCAAAAAAAATCCAATGATCTTTTTTAAGTAAAAAAAAAGATCATCACTCCTCTTTTGTAAATATATAAAATCCTTTCATTTCCATTGTCATGGATTTTCAAATATGATGAATGTAAATCTATTTTTCCCTTAACCCCTCTATCCTAATTCCTACCCCCCTTCTACATTTCATAAAAAATAAATAAACAATATTTAATCCTTTTGATCCATCCCTCTTCCCATTGTCCCCATTCATAATATATGTTTTGTTAAAACCTTTCCCTATGGTACTTAACCCTAAAATTTCCATCACTCTTTCTTACATCCTTATTATTTTTTATTTATATCACCTTCAAACTATTAAAAATTATCCCCCTTTCACTTAGCCATTTCATTTCAATGTCATGAGAGGTTAACGTAAAATCTTGGATCCTAAATATTGAATGATGCACCAAGGATATGGTTCAAGAAGATTTAAAAGGGAAAATGACCCAACGTTTCAAATAGAAAACATGGATAATATAAATAATATAGTTATCATAAAGGGCTTATATATTGATTATATATTTAATTAATATGTAATATTAATATATTTTAGTTATAGATATTAATATATTTAATTTTAAATAATATAAATAATTATATGTTAATTATATTATAGTTAATACATTAATATATTAATGTGTTATACCATATAATATGGAATAATATTAATATATATAAACATATTATAATTAAATATTGTATTATATGTAATATTAATAAAATAAAAACAACTAAACAAACACAATGAAATTAGGCGGGAAAGGTTGGATATGAGAGCCTGCAGAGGAAGGGTTTGCAATGGCATAGAATCCATCCAAATATGAAACATCTAAACATACTTCAAAGTATATTGTTGATGAGTTCATAGATAGTGCAGCTATCAGGTCGGCTATATTTGGCGGCTTTTTGCTTTCTTTTATAGAGGGTGCAAGGATCATGCTGAATAGGGTTTTGAGTGCGCAACAATAGTTTCCGCCAATGGTTGAAGATGTGCTTAATATGCAGGGTCCTATTCCATGGTTTCCAGGATATGGACCTATTCCTGCCAATATGGGGGGTCCTAGGCCTAAGCCAACTGAAAGCCCCGAGCATAGTAGTTCTTGGTTTGGAGGATTAAAAATGATTTTTGAGGATAAGAATGAAAAATACATGATCTTATATGCTTTAATGCATTACTAACCTAATAAAAATATCTATTAGTAAAATGTCTCATGGATGTCGTTTAAGTTCACCATCAAAAATTATTTTCTCACAAATTTTCATCATCCCATCCCTAAATCTATAATTTGGAAAGGAATAGCTTTGTTTTAATTGATTTTCTTTTATATGTTTTATATATGTTTGTGATTGTGTTTGTTTTTGGCATTTCTAAATTTCATTGATATATATGCCAAAGCACGCCAAAACCTAGAGAAATCCTGTGTATTCCAAGAAATCATAGTTCAAGAAGTCACACTCGAAAAAATAGTGCCGAAAAAGTTTCTTGCATATTGATGTGCCATGCCTATCTGTTCCTTGCATCCACTCATCCATATAGTTCTCGTGTCAATCACTAATTTGGGGTTTGGGAAGTGCAAATACTGAGTGTGCAATTTGATGAGAATGAAATGAATTTGGCTTGCCAATTATTTTCAGGGGCATACATGACAACTCAAATTGGTGGGGAAGGATCTTGTATTTTGCTGTGGGAAAGGCAAATTCTCTAACTTTCCCAATCACTGAGGCTTCTGGCACAATCTAAACCCCATCTGTATCCTGCAAAACCTCGCTCTAGATCCAACTGGTATGATGTCATGCGACCAATATAACCTATAATTGTTTTTCCAATAACAACATGTTGTCCATGATATCATCTCCATGGCCATTTTGCAGCCATCTATTGATCATTAAAATATATATTATAATGTGGGATGTGTTTCATGTGGTGAGGATGGTTTTATTAGAGTTTCATTAGATGAGACAAATATTTTTTTGTAGGCTTGTGAGTATTGTTTTTTTGTTGAATTCTTTTGTTTTTTGAGTGGATCGACCTACATAATAATGTGGGATGAACTCAGTTATAAAAAATTTAATCAAAACTCAAAATTGATATCATATTATATATATTAAATACACTACGTATAATATAATGTGGACGTGGGTGCAAGAATTTATGAAATTCATTCTATATAATATAATTTGGGTGTGGGTTCATGAATGGGAAATTCAAAATGGCAATCCAATGCATGAATATAAAGGGATTTCATCAAACTCTATGGTTTCATTGTGAATGCTTTCCGATTGACGTTCCAATTCCGACGAGTCATACCCAGCTATGACCATTTCAAAGAATTTTTTAACTACTAAAGAGAACCTTCAAGTCTCTTGAGTTAAACTGTGCAATACACCATAGGTCTATTATTTTGATGAAAACATTATATTTAATTATAACAATGTTATGACTAATTATAACATCATATTTAAGTATAATTTTATTTTTTTTATAAAAAATAAGGAATGATTATCATTAAATTTAATAGTGCTTAATACATCCTAAATGAAAATGAAAAAAATCATATATCCTAAATGAAAAGGAGAAAAATGGATCCAGATTGGTCGAATTGAAGGTTATTTCTTTGTATGGAGGGTCTTGTGAAAATCCTCATAGCAGATCTAAGAGATGATGTGTACCTCACAAGAGTAATTATGATTAAGCAGGAAAATAGAAGAAGAGTGAACAATATAGTATAATGAGCAACAGAATAATATGGTACAGTAGAACTCAGATAGAAGCAATAATACTTCATACACACTAGTTAATTAATCACAATATGGACAAATAAATAGTACAATGGTAGAGAGGATTTGAATGCCTAAGGTGGCAATTCGAATTAGCCTCTCAGAGTGATCATAAGATCAATAGAGTGTCATCGGAGCACAACTAGGTGTCCTCATGATCATTGGAGCACAACTGTAAGTCTTCATCATCATCAATGGAGTCATCAATGCTCAAGTAACTATCAACCATCAGTCAAACTAACTCTGGTAGGTGTAACTGAGTGTAACTAAGTTTAACTGAGTGTAACTGAGTATAAACTGAAGACAACTGGACTGGTAGGCGAAGAAGGGCGAGTTGCTTCCTAAAATCAAGGAAGAAGGGTGCATTAAGAAACTGGAGGGCTAAAATTGAATAGTGAGAAGCTCCTGGGGGTTGGCTAACTAAGGGCTAGGTGCTGGACTGATGACTGGGATGCATGCAGAATGCATGCAAACCCTAAAAGTGCATGCATGACTGAAAATGTAAATGATCAAAACATTGGCGGGACTAGGATGGAGTATAGGAATATCCTAACAGGTCTCTTTCATTGAATTTAAATGTTAGCAATTAAATCCCGTGCGCCCTTACCTCATGTAGGAAGTTGCTGATAAAGTGTGTAGCATGATAGAATGTAGGACTCTCCTCTCCCTCTGAGTTGGTCTTTTCCAAAAATGGTGAGTGGAAGTAAAATACTATCTCCATTTTTTGGTCTCTATGCAATTTGGAATTTTTTTACCATGGGTATCCAGAAAATATTTGCAAATGTACATGTAAAACCCTTGTCATGAAAGGGAAAGTGAAGAAGAGAGAGAAATTACATATACATTGTCTTTGTATTTTAGTGCAAGAAACGCTATTGATTGTATATGTGGAAGTGGTTGCAGCTGCATTGGAAGACATAGATGGCATCCTTGCGTGACTCCTCATTTTTCTATGATCCCAAAATCATCATCCGCATCCTACACAAACTTAAAATCAAAATGGTAAGACTTTTCTTGCAAAGTGTTTGTCAAAATATGTGAAAGACAAAAATTCAATTTTTGGTTGGATGCAGAGGTTTTTCTTTATTTTTTTTAAATTTGATTTCCTAGATAAAAGCGTAATAAGGAATTGGACTTCGAATTTATTGAAACAGATCCTCCTCACATGTTCTATTAAATCATCTATTGGGTTAATTCAAATGCCAGAATACTATGGAATCTATCCATTTTAACCAAGCTTGTGAGGGTTTTTCAAGTTTCAACAAATGGAAGGTGCATTAAGAAACAACACGATGCACTTGATGGTGAGTATTGTATGTGAGAGACTCTATTCATACTACATTGTATCAAATATTCCCAAGGGATTACCTCTTCTTCTTGCAGTGATTTATGTCATTGTTCAACACATAATTCTACCATGATATCTTTCTAGCATAGATATGATAGGAATCACTTCATTTATGTTCACATGGGTCATTGCTTTCAATATGTTCATGATTTTCTTTGAAGTGAGTCCTCTTACAATGCCAAGGGAAAGATCGAATCTCTTTCATCTCATGGTTGTAGCTACTTTTCCCATGAGGGTTCTCCAATCAAGACCTGGTGACAATTCTAATACAAGATCTTTAAATTTAACTACCTTGATCAAAGTGATTGTATAAGGAAGTATTTTATTAGTAATCATATATGTTTTCATTAAGGAGTAAGATTCTAAATGGTTTGATTCCTATGCTTTACAGTGTTCAGATATTCTTGTTTCTTGATGTATTTCTGGTCATCCTAGTAGTTCTAGCAGATGCATGCCTGGGAGCATAATTATAACCCCCATTCAACATGCCATATCTTTATAGCTCTCTGGAATATTTATGGGGTAGAAAATGGAATCTCATTGTAACAAATATTTTCTTCCCATATTTGTATTATCCTATATTGTAAATATGTTGGAAAACCCACAAGCAATCATAGAAGACAAATGAAAAGCCTCCTCTCTTTGAATGAGCAGTTGCAGTATTGATGACATTTGTAGTTTATGGATTGATGCATGAAATGATATTCTGTTTTCTTATAGAGACAAGATCACCCATATGGGAGGTTATAAATGTCTTTATCTTCCATGGTTTATGTGCATCCATTGAAGTTGCTTTGAAAATATGCATCTTGTCTTGTTACATCAACTTTCCAATATTTATTGCAATCCTTGTGATTTTCATATTCTTATGCACAATAGGAATCTGGCTCTTCTTTCATCCTGTCACCAGATCTGGAGCAGATATGAAGGAATTTTCTGAGTATGAACTGCTTATAAAGTACTTCTTTCCATCAAATGTGAAAAATTGAGATTGTATTTCCCTAGCATTGTCATAAACTTAGAATCCATCCTATCAATAATGTGAATTTGCTTCATGACAGAGTCCTACATTTTTTTTCAGATTACATTATTGGTTTTATGTTGTTAAAATTTGCACGTCCAATCCATATGTAGAGTACAATACGCACAAAAATATATGTTTTTCAAATCCCTATTCTTGAATGATATCTTCAGCAATTTGCTTACAAGGATCTTTGACTAAAGGAACCCCCTTTCTTTTATTTTTTCATTAATATTCAGAATCAAATTGAAATCCCCTGCAATGATTATGTTTTGAGGAGGAGAATTTGACAAATATTGATAGAGAGTTCTAGGAGTTCCTTTTTTCAACGAACTGACAATTTGTGAATAGTGAATGTTCACTTCCAATAGTTTAAAAAAAATGGAAAAATGTCAATTATTAATGGATTCAATGTGATAAGATAAATAGTTGTGGAGTAAAACCCATGGAATTTTTAAATGGAAATTGAATGTGCATTGGCTCGTTTTCTTCTTGATGGGTGATGGTAATCATGGTGACTTTGTGGGTGAAATATTATTGGATGCATTCTTTAAAATTCAATGGCAATTGTGTTGGATGTGCTTGAGACTTAACTTAAGGCCGACTTTGGTGTTTCTCATTTGTGGTGAGTCAAGAATCTCCTTAAATGCAGTTGATGTGAGTAAGGTAATTATGTATCGTCCTTGATGAATCCTATTGTTTGTTTTCATGTTTGGAGAATAGAAATGTTTTTATCTAGGAAATATGAATTGCCACAAAAATAATCCCCTTGTTTACTTTGTGTGCAGTAAAGTGTTTTTTGTTGGTTTTTAAATTATTTCTTAAATTATTATTCTAACAAATCTTACTATTATAATCAATATATATCATAGAAATTGTTTACTGTAGATGGATGTCATATCTAGAATATGACTTGCTTTGTAGTGGTCTAAGGTCATTCCATGCTTGCAGATAGCATTATGTGTGTGCAGTAGATGTTTTTGTTTTTTAAATGTTTATGCGAGAAATATGACTAGTGTAAGTAGTGAAGTTATATAAAATGTTTACTGTAGATAGTGTGATATATGGAATACATCTTGCTTTGTGGTGGTCTATGTTTTCCTCAATGTAACACAAGTGTGGATACCCAACCCATCCTGGACTAGGATTCTATATCATGGATGTTGAGTATGTATTGGGAACGGCCGAGAAGTACCTGGTACATCAGGTACTTAAAGGTATGCCAGTGGCTACACCGAAGTCCAAAGTACCCAAGCTTTGCATCCCCTGCATTTGTGTATGCACAGAGGGCCCTGTGCCCTTGAGGGATTCTTAGAAGTACCACGTGTGCCATCCATTTTCAAGGATATTTAAAAAGGCCCCAAAACCTTATTTCTAGTTCCCTATCCTCATTTAGTTGGTCACACCAACCTTCCTACACTATATAATACCAAAACAAACAGAGAAGGTCATCATTTTATCATTGCTGGGAAGTCATTTGGTAGTCGAAAACACATAACAGGAATGGATTCTCAACAAACTTTCATTTGATTTGACACTAAACAGTTATTGATGGTATCCTTATTCGAGTATGTATCAAGAATGTATTATTAATGATCATTTTTAAGAGTTTAAAAATTTAAAGTTTAAACATTAATATATTTCTATATTTCAGTTCCACCTATGTCCCCTATGTCCTAACCCTAGTGTACCCTGTCATCCCCTGATATTTTTATCTTTATTTTGGTGGGTGGGGGATATTTATGCTTGCAGTTTGAATTCTATTTGTTGGTTGGTAAAGTTAGGGTTATCTTAACCCTTTGCAATGGTTTGAATCTATAGGACAGACAATGCAATAAAGAATCATTGGAGCAACTAAGCTAAAAGGAAGGTTGCTTCATATTTGGCCTCAGGCTTACATACAGAGCTTCCTAATTTTCCTACTTTCCATTCATCCACAGAATTGCAAAGAGTGGATGATAGATGTTCTGATCTACCTATTCCTGTACCAATTATGGAACAATTATCTGGTTGCAATTTAGATTCACCTTCTAGTGGTGCTAAGCTCTCACGTTCAGGGAATGTGAATAGAGTCACAATGCAACCTGGATATGGAAGCCTAGGCATGAATCAAACTGCAGATACTTGGAAACTTGTGAGTAAGTTAGAAGGCTTGTTAAAAAATTATGTTTCATCTAACACTAAGACAGACTGTAATGCATTATTGACACTAGATAAGATGCTTAGACCCACAACTCGTCCTTCTGCTGAAGTAGTAGTATCTACATCATATTACCAGAATAAGGATTTTCCACAGAGTGGGAATGTCAAAACAAGAAATGGCTGTTATGTTAACAATTCCAAAAAATGAACTAATTCTGTCAAAATATCTGATTGTGCAGTAGAAACATCTGGTGCAGAGCACAAGATGTCATCTGTATATACATGTCAACTTTCGATATCGATTGAAACAGTTTCTATTTTCCCTATTGTTCGTACATTAGCTTTTAATTCTCTTGTGTCTCCAGGTTCTGTTGTCTCAGATGTTCCATGCACCAGTCCAGTTTTGACAAAATAAGCATACTTCTCATAAAAAAAGCATTATACAATTAGTTTCCAACTTCAGTGTTCTTCTAGGTGAAGTAAATATGACCAATTACCCTCAATGTACCAGCCTAATATTTGAAGTTTGAAAACCGATGTGCAGGATGAGAAAAAAGAAACAAGTTTGTCTTTGGCAGCATCTACTGTAAATGGAATGGTTGCACTGGATATGAAGGATTCCCATCCTTTTGTTCAAATAGGACCCACAAATTCTAATTGTCTGTTTTATGGGAAACTGCAAATCCGAAATGAGGTTGCGTCATTTCCCAATACTGATGTTACAAGCTCGCAAGACTATACTTAGCAGGGTTATAGTTCATTTGGTGTTCAGCAGATAGCAATGGCATTAACTAGCTGCTCAAGTCCTATCTATTCTTTGGGTTCTATTAATGATCAAGGACCATAATCTATATTGAGGAATGTTGTAGGAACTAACACATCCTTTCATTCAGTGTTCTTTAGCATGGTCTTAGTCAATATTGTTTCAACAATTTAGGACTGGTATGAATCCCAAGCTAGCATCTAAATCAAACCTAATTTCAATGAGTTTCTTGAAGATCAACTTGCAGATTCAGATCAACTCTTCCTCTATTGAGAATAACTCTTGCATGATCATTGCATCCCAACCAGAAAAAGAACTTCCTTATAGGTCCAAATCGACACATTCATGGATCTATGCTCGTTTTAATTTTTTTAGCTTTTGCGTATAATTTGAAATTGATTTGGTATATGTTACCAACTAGCTTTGTTTTTGGTTTTTTTGGCCACATACATGATAACGTCTCCACCATACTAGGATGTAAAGCACATCGCTCCTCTTAGTGCAGAAACATGAAATTGAGTTGGAATATGTCACCAAATAGCTTCATTTTTTTAATTTTTTTTGTCACGTATGTAACATACTTGACAACATCTCCCTTACACTGGGCTGTAGAGCACCTCGCTACTCTCAGTGCAGAGACACAACTTAGAAAATTTAAAGAAGGGGGAACCAATATCCATTTCATTCCATCTCAAAACAATGGATTGCATGCATGCACACCTCCTTATATCTTCCTCATACAATATCCATCATACTAATCAGTCCTCATTCCATCAACATAACACTAATTTAGCACCTCCTCTAATCGACCCCCATTACCCCTGTTTATACATATTCTAGTTAGTTACATTCTTGTACAATTGTTACATGTCCCTTTTCTTGATAGGAACACTTGAAATCCTCCATGCAGTACATAACAATCCTACACAACAAACAATATTACAAGGCTACACATAGAACAATGCCTCCGCGCACAACAAAACCTAGGAGCATGCACTTCCTAAGCATGCAAAAGTATTCAAAATGGAAAAATAGGGCACTAACAGGTCTGCAAGCCAATATGACTTAATTGGGTAAAATAGGGCCCAACGAGGGAAGCTCCTGTTTCATTCAGGTGAGCAAGTTTGCAATTCTCTTCGTTTCAAGTTGTCTTGTCTTATTTCGATTAGTGAAGGGTGATTCTCTTTATATTTTGTGTTACCTCATCCTCAGCATCTAAATATTATCTATACATTTCTAGAGGTTGATCTTCAGTTTGTGACTAGTTTAATCACTCTCTTTGAGGTCAAATTAACTGCTATTCTTTCCAGATTTGTTGTGTTGGTCTTGCATGCAGATAGGGTAAAGTTCTTGAGGATCTTTTGAGAAATGTAGATAGTGCAATTTTTGGCTAACCAAACCACTTTTCTTGTGAACATTAGGCATGTGTGGAGGAGGATTCATGATATCTAATTTAGACACCTTTCTTGATCTATTTATAACATGCTTATATGGTTTAATGAGGTGACCTTGCAGGGCACATATTTTTGGTCTATGGTTAGTTTGGGAATATATTATGTGTAGATCATATCTCAGTCATAAAAGGAGACTTTTCGACAGTCAGGCTGTTGCTGGACAAGACTCTTCGAGTACATTGGTTGTTGTTGGAGGGGGCTCTGTTATACTCAAATATAAATGCAAGCAGTCCATGACCAAAGCAATAGAAATTCCTATGATTATCACCACGAATTTTATACCTATAGAGGGTGGCACGGAGTCTACTGCATACCATTTATCAGCGGGTCCAATTGCACTACACACAGTCCAAAAAATAGCGGAAATCAAGTTGAAAGCACCTGACATACATGATAAGGTTCCAAGGCTTAGAAGAGGGCCTCGAAAGGTTAGCACTTGGAAAACATGGCGAACAGGGATTCCATTATCACTAGACTTGCTATCCTCAAACATCAATAGGGTCGTACTTAGAAATGCATTGGCAACAAATCCACTTTCTTCACTACCCACATCATAGATTTTAACTACCTTTCTTGCTACCATTGTCACAGAAAGACCATCCACTATGAACCATATCTTTAGTAAAAGGTTAATTACACTCATAGGTGTTTAGATATTATCAAATATTTTGGACTTCCTTGAGCCAATCAACAAACATATCCTATAATATTTCTATCAACCTTTGCAATATTAGGGAGGGAGTGTGGAATTTTACAATTAATCCTTTTCTCAGCTGCCTTTTTACTATCTCGGCAATGTAAGCAATGCAAGTGTCCTTGGTTTCCTGCTCCATGTAATTATCCATGGCATCCGAAGCCAAGACACTCACTCCTCTATCTACATTGTCTTTAGACCTGAAATATGTGATCAACAGCTTTGTACACTTATCATTCGCTGCTCGATGCACTACAATGAAAATGCAAGTATGCTTTTTTTCAAGTAACTCCACAGGTATTTTACATTCTGGAAGGAATTTTAATTCGGACTTACCTTTATCGGTGTCCTTAGGGTCTCTTGGTGTCTTTATTCCAACCTGGGTGTCACTCTCTTCTAATATCTTCTCCCCATATTGATTAGTTTCCACATACAGCATGCCCTGCTTGCACCCATGGAAACCATTTCTTAGGTAGACCCGAGATGGCAGTAAGCACCAGTCGGATTCAGACAGTCGCTTGACAGTTCCAGGCATCCAACGAGCAGGTAGGATTGTAATCCCTTCCACATTTCCAAATACAGTGCAGTTACAAGTGGCCAGATTACATTCACACTTAGCTAGTACATCATCATGTTGTGCAATAGCTTTAAAAGGTAGACAGATGGAGTGCACATCATGGGCATTGGAGATGTACTTCATGAATTGCTTCATTGATGAATTGCTTATGTTGGATGGCAGCATTACAACAAAGGATTTTTTATAATCCTTAGTTGTATCCAGTCCAACCCCATTACAACATTGCTAGGATATTCTTTCATTTTAGTGCCTGCTACCAATCACACCTAGAGCATTGCACCAACGTTCAATAACACTTTCTTAAATAATCTTACTTGGCACTCAAGTGATCAATAAATCTGGTGAGCATACTATCTTCTAATCAGTTTTATAATCTACCCAATCTCTTTAAGATAAACAATTATTCAATAACATCTAAGTCGAGAAGAAAGAGTGTTCATTCATGCTCTGACCTCTCTGGCTCAAGAGTGGGTACGAATAGGGAGAGAGTCTATGTAATAGATCTTTGGCTTTTAATACAATGGAATTAATCATTTTCTAGGGTCAGATTGCTCCTTGTTGGTAGTATGGCTGTCGTTACACCAAAACCCATAGGTGATTGGTAAACTCACCACCGCCATATTTCAAGGATCCACAAGAGATGATTATTCCCTTGTCAGGATACACCCGAGAGCGCTGATTACTTGCAATTTCGTGCAACAATCTCCCCCTCAGCGCGAGCCGAGTGTGTATTGAACTTGTGACCTCTAGCTCTGACACCAATTGTTGGTAGTACGGCTGCAGTTACACCAAAACCCACAGGTGATTGGTAAACTCACCACTACCAGATTTCAAGGATCCACGAGAGGCGATTAGTCCCTTGTCAGGATACACTGAGGAGCGCTGACTACTTGCAATTTTGTGTGACACTCCTTTCACTGTGGAATCGTGGATAATACATAACATGAAACATACATGATTCAAGTAGGTATGCACAAGAAAAGAAAAATAGTAACAAATTTAGGACATTGAAACTACCAGGAAATAATTACTCTCATCCTGTCTTTTTGATCATAAATTTGGAAGGAGCTTCTTGCTTCTCTACTGGATAATTATATTTTGGAAAACCTTGCTAGAAATTAATTGAAATTTTGTGAGGAACTTGTGTTTCAATGTTCTGGGTCTAGAATGCATTTCTTTGTTTCTCACCCTAGAAAAAATGAAACATGATGCAAATGTCATGTTTGAGGAAAAATAATGCATTTGCAACATTTTATATCTTTATTCATGGTTCCTTGTCCAATTAAGTTAAACCTTGGACTGAAGAGTACAAAATCTATTGAATGGCGGTGAGGATAAACTGCGTCTAGGGTCTGCTGGTTAGTTTGTTAAACTGGCTGGACTTAGTTTACTCTAATAAACTACTCAGATGTGTAGCATTTTTAAGATTAGCATGGAGAACATGATTTTTATTTACATTTTTGAAACATTCATTGGATTTAGGTTTATTGATTCCCTTTATTTACTAATATGATTTGCTAATTTATGGATATTTGCAATTGGTGATGTTCAACATCATTTAGATATATCATTATTGTTGCCAGGATGTATATAATGCTTCTTTTTTTTATCTTTGATATTATCAAAAGATGTATTCTTATTTGATACTCTGTGGGATAAGCATATATAAGTTTATAACAACAGGATTATATTTGAAGGGGTGCATATTGTTGATCCAGATCGGGTAGCCATTTGACAATTATACTTTGTTGTGATTGGTATGATATAATACATTACTTCTGTGGGGAATCCTTTTGTCCCGTGTTCTCTCTGCAGTTATTTATTGTTGAGAATTGTCTTGGAGCATCTCATTTAGCACACCTTTTGTAACACTTTCTTTGTTGGGTGAATTTCTATGCCCTGTTTGTCGTTGTCTTGCAGATTCAGTTTTGCCAGTACTTCCTCATGGGCCAACTGCAGATATATATAGTGAACATGTTATTCCAGCTAAGCCCCATATGTTGTCCTCAGTGGAGTCTATATTGGCTTCATCCTCTAATTGGAAAAGCATTCAACATCAACAAGCTTTATCTTTGCTTCAGAATGATGAAGAATTGTCTGGCAAACGCAGATACTGGAAAACTGTCATGGCAATTTCCAGAATCTACAAAAGTGGTGTTTGAAGCACTCTTCCACAAGCTATGTACTATGTACTTTCTTGTGAAGGGCATTGTTAAGCCTGCTTATGGAAGGATCAATCAGAGTTTAATTTTTTTGGGATGTATTTAGGTATTCCTTGCTATCGACAGAGTTAGCCGCTCGCTCATCAAAATAAAATCCAATTGCAAGAAGCTCTGGGGCTAGTTTGGAAGCACTGTATAAAGCAGTCAATTGCTCAAAATATTTTTTGTTGTCATTACTTATGTAGGCTGCTGAAGCAACTCAGAGTCAAAATCATCTGACAGTGTTACTAAGGGAAAGAGGAATGCAACTTTTGGTTGGGTCAATTAGTTGTTGTGCTTCAAGAGATGCATTCTCTGAAAAATTCTTTGACAGGTATGGATTAGAACTTAGAAGTATGCCTCAGTTCAATAATCTTCTTATGGTAAGGTCCTCAAGCATCATTTCTGTGTTTCTAGTTTTAAATTACTTAAAACACCTGTATGACTGTGGTTGTGTCTTAGTATTCCTTAGGGCATGTATCCTAAATATGTATTTGTGTAATATAGAATATTTCCTCACTCCTTGAACATGTTGACCAATGCAAGGATTTTTCGGATATTCAGTTTTGGAAGCGCACAACAGATCCTGTGCTTGTTCATGATCCTTTCTCATCATTCATTTGGTTGTTATTTTGTCTCCCTCGCTCCTTTCCCAAGGCAATTGAGCCATTTATTTGTCTTGTACATCTATTTTATCTGGTTTGTTTGGTCCAGGTAAGTCGCATGTATGAGTTTTTAGATTTGTGTGGTCAGAGTTTCAGAAGTTCTCGCTGTTCACAAGAGTTTGTAGTGCATGTTGTGATATACTAGTTCTTATTCATTGCAAGCGCTTGCATATGTTGGGATATCTATTTCACCTGAGTCTGATTTCAGTTCTGGTTCCTGTTATTTCATCAAGAGTGTACTTACAGCTGTGGCAAGGACACTACTGAACCAATCATCTCTAGAGATTGATGATGCATGCTTATTGTCATGTCCAACAGCAGTGGTCCTTCGCCATTTGACTCTACCCTATCTACAATGTTGTGCTTTTTTATAAAAGTTACTGAATCCTTCATCTGCTCATTTGCAAGAGGCTGGTTCTCAGGAGAGTTCAATAGTGCAAATGGTTGTTGATTATGCACAAAGTGGAGATGATATTTTAGTAGAACTAGAAGAACTTAAACATTTGGAAAAGCTATTTCAAATTCCATGTCTAGAAACAATTCTTGAAGATAAAAATGTCCATGGTCTTTCCTTGAGATGATGTCAACACCTTTCCAAGGAAACAGGATCTCGATCATACACGAATGTGTTAATTTTTGAGCATTAATTCAAAATACTCTAGGATCTTTACTGAGAGAATAACATGTATAGTATATCAATGCATATCAATCATAGCAAGCATATCAATCATCACAAGATGCAATCATAAAAGACAATAGACACACATAGTTTCTATGGGGAAAACCCTAAGGTGAAAAACCCCACAACTTCCTCAGAGATAGATAGAGCAATAGCACAACCAAAGTAAAACCCAAGTACACAGAGATAGACTCCTCCTAGCAGCTGATCCTCCTCCTCACATGTGCGCCACTTTCTGAGTGATGGATAAGTGAGTAATGAAGTGATTAAATAGAGATATCCCACTCTCTATTTATACTTGTTCTGAGCAGCCTAATAAGCCTATGGGGCCGACTTGTCTAACTTATCCTAATAACTCCAGGTTAAATTAATTAGGGCCGACCCCACACATGGTGGTCTAAAAACCCATCGACAAGTTACGACACTTGCGACACTTGTCAATACAAATGATGACACTTCCGTATAGAGGAATAATACATCTCTATAGGAGTATAATAAAATACATAGATGAAATACATTCCGAAGTTACATATACATCAACACTCCCTCTTAAATAGGAAGGTATTTCTTGACACATATCTGCTAACACAAGTCTTCTTCTCTGGATCATCATCAGCTATTCATCATCCTCAAATCATCGTCATCATCACTGCTACTGCTATCTCGATCAATCTCTGATCTACTCGTCATAGGAAGTTCTATAGAGACAATCCTTTTTCATACTGGATGTAGGCCCACCACTTGTAGGTCTTCATCATCACTGGCCATACTATGGAATACTCATAACTGATTATGCGCCTCAACAAAACCTCGAAAGAGCATCCCTGGATTGATTACGAGCACACTGCTCAACCTATCGGATCTCCTAGGATCTTTTTACATGTTAACCTTCACAAAACCCACTCAGAGCATCCTAGGATGTTACAAGAAAATGACTCTACCTATCTGGATCTCGATAGAGCATCCCAGGCTGTTACGAGCACACCGATCTACCTGTCTAGATTTTAAAGGATCTTTTCTATGTGAATTTTCGCAAAACCTACTCAGAGCATCCCAAGATATTATGAGAAAACCACTTTACCTATCTGGATCTCGATAGAGCATCCTAGGATGTTACAAGCACACCACTCTACTTGTCTGGATTTTAAAGGATCTTTTCTATGAGAAACTGTAGGATCTTTTATTGTACCTGATCATATCCCACATCCAACATGATGCATATAGATATACATGATCCAACTGATCATAACAAGCATCCAACATGATGCATATACATATACATGATCCAACTAATCAGAGCATCAACATGATGCATATACAAATACATGATCAAACTGATCAAAGCATCCAACTGATGCATATACAAAGCAGTAACTGGAGCATCGTCTTGATGCTCATCATCCAGCGCTTACATCCACATCCATGGGAAGGATCCTCCTCTCACAATGCTTGGAATGGCTCCAGTAGATGTGTCCATCACTTTTTCCTCGAAGTGTCATCGATCTAAAGAACACCAAGCCTCTCTCTGAAGTACTCAAACTTCACTCTGGCTAGTGGTTTCATCAGTACATCTGCAATCTGCTCATCCATCAGAACATACAGGAGCTTTATTGCTCCTCTCTGCACCATATCTCTGATATAGTGATATTTGATCTCAATGTGCTTCGACCTGTCGTGGAACACCGGGTTCTCAGATAGCTTCACACAACTCTAGTTGTCACAAAAGATACCAGTAGCCTCCAAGAGGAGATCAAATAACTCAGACAGTAGCTTCTAGAGCCATACTGCCTCACAACTAACCGAATATGCTGCAACATACTATGCTTCGGCTGTACTCAGTGCTATGCAAGATTGCTTCCTTCTAAACCAAGAGATCACACCTGATCCCATACTGAAGCAGCACCCAGATGTGCTCTTCCTATCTGCAGCACTGCCTGCCCAATCTGAATCAACATAACCCTGCAGGTTAAACTTTTTATTTGCATCATACTTGAGCCCATAATCAACTATACCCTTCAGGTGCCTCAGAATATACTTTACAGCAACCAGGTGAACACCTCTGGGATCTGTCAAGAACTGGCTCAATGTGTTCACGGCAAAGCAAATATCTGGTATCATGTTCGTCAGGTACATCACAGATCCAATCATCTGATGATACATAGTGACATCAACTTGATCAGATGAAGCATCACACAGAAGCTTCAGGTTCGATGCCATAGGTGTGGCCATGGCCTTGCAATGCATCATCCCGAACCTCTTCAAGATCTCTACTACATACTTCCCTTGTCCAAGGAAGATTCCATCTGCACTCTGCCACACCTCCATGCCTAGAAAATAGTGCATCATCCCCAATTCCTTCATCTCAAACTCAACAACAAGCTTCCTCTTGGTATTCGTAGTCAAACTATCTTCTCCTGTAACAAATAGGTCATCCACATATAGAAGTAGTTGTTACGATTTAATATGCTAAGACAGAAAATAGCAGCATTTCATTCTATTTCACAATAAAGCATATACAGGATCACTGAAGAAACAACAAGCACAACATAAACACAAGAGACACAGATTTATCCTGGGAAACCCTCATGGGGTAGAAAACCCAACAAAGCTTCCTCAATATAGATGACCAACAATATACAAAGATGAAAACCAAAGACATGATCTCCTCCTCCACCATAGCAGATCTCTCCTCCACAAGTGCGCTAAGTTCTGAGTGAGGGAAGTGTATGTATAATGAGGAACACACCTCCTCTATTTATACACATCTCCGACTTGTACTTTATATTAACTAGATCAGCCCCAACTTTATCACTAGGTTAAAAACCCCACTACAACTGACTGGGCCGACCCCACTAGGGTGGTCTAACAACCCTTTGACCCACATAACACATACAGGGCCGACCCCCACTAGGGAAGTCTAATAACCCAAGTTACCACATTTCGACGGAGGAATAAACATCTCCGTATATATAATAAGATCTTCATGGAGGAATGAAACATCTCCAGAATAATAAAGTACAAATATAATATTCTTTGAAGTTACAATATCTCAACACTCCCCCTTAACGAGAAGGATATTATAACAGCATCTGCATGAGCAAGGAGTCATAAACATCATACATGATACATCTATAAATCATTGGAAGCTTTCTCAACATCATTAGTAACTCAAGCAGTTACTGGAACATCAACATCTTCAGTACTGAGTCTTTATCTTCTGCAGCACTGGAATAGCTACAGCAACATCAACATCTGGATCCTCACGATCATCAACATCCTCATCACACGATCATCAGCATCGTCATCACACGATCATCAACATCGTCATCACACGATCATCAGCATTGTCATCTAGACCATCACGATCAGCAGCATCATCATCACACGATCATCAACATCATCATCACATGATCATCAGCATTGTTATCTATACCATCACGATCAACAGCATCGTCATCTAGACCATCACGATTAACAGCATCGTCATCTAGATCATCACGATCAACAACATCGTCATCTAGACCATCATGATCAGCATCATCATCATCTATACCATCATGATCAGGAGCATCGTCATCTAGATCATCACGATTAGTAGCATCATCATCTAGACCATCACGATCAGCAGCATCGTCATCTAGATCATCACGATTAGCATCATCATCATCTAGACCATCACAATCAGCAGCATCGTCATCTAGATCATCAGTATTAGTATCCACACCAGTACAAGTATACACATCATCAATACAAGTATCCTCATCAATACATATCATCAATACAAGTATCCTCAATAGCATCATACTCTACAAAACACATGATTCATTTAAGACATCATAACATGTCTAGGGACAATATAGTCCACTCGTAAACTTAGACAAAATCTAAGGACCACTCTCTCAGAGACATATGTCTACGGATCAATTCAAGGACCAAAGTTCAGGGATGATACAATCCCCTCTCGTCCACTAGGGACCACTTCTCAGAGACATTTGTCTACGGATCAATTTAGGGACCGAAGTCTGGGGATGATACAATCCCCTCTCATCCACTAGGGACCACTTCTTGGAGACATCTATCTACGGATCAATTCAGGGACCGAAGTTCGGGGATGATACAATCCCCTCTCATCCACTAGGGACCACTTCTCGGAGACAATACATCTACGGATCAATTCAGGGACCGAAGTCCCAGGATGATACAATCCCCTCTTGTCCACTAGGGACCACTTCTCGGAGACCATACGTCTACGGATCAATTCAGGGACCAAAGTCTGAGGACGATACAATCCCCTCTCATCCACTAGGGACCACTTCTTGGAGACCATACGTCTACGGATCAATTTAGGGACCGAATTCCGGGGACGATACAATCCCCTCTCATCCACTAGGGATGACTTCTCGGAGACCATACATCTACGGATCAATTTAGGGACCGAAGTCCAGGGACGATACAATCCCCACTTGTCCACTAAGGACTTCATTCTTGGAGACCATACATCTATGGATCAATTCAAGGGACCGAAGTCCGGGGACGATACAATCCCCACCTGTCCACTAGGGACTTCATTCTCAAAGACATATGTCTACGGCTCTCTTTAGGACTGAAGTCTAGGGATGATCCAATTCCCACTTGTCCACTAAGTACTTCATTCTTGAATACATCTATCTACGGATCCTTTTAGAACATGTGTTCAAGGATGATGCAATCCCCTTGTCAACTTAGACCCTGTTTAAGGACCATCCACCAACCTCTCTGTCGGCATCACCAATATAGGTATCCACATCATCGACCTCACTGTCGATGTAGGAAATCTCATCATAATTGACCACATCACTCCCCCTTTCGAGGAGGGTCCTTCCAAGCTTGTCTCAGAAATACTCAAACTTTTCTTGAGGTAGAGGTTTGGTTAGTACATCAGTAACCTGTTACAAATTCAAACTTTAGAGTTCCTTTCTGCACCATATCTTGTTAGATCCCGCTGTGCTTTGACTTATCATGGAACACTGGATTCTCTATCATCTTGATACAATTCTATTGGACATATAGGATCAAAGTTGGTTCTACCTCTAAGTCAAACAATCCTGAAGCCATACTTATTCACAACTAGCAGAGCAAGCAGCCATATATTCCACTTGTGCTGAGAGCCACACTATACTGCTTCCTGCTAAACCACGAGATCATGGCTGATCCCATACAATAACATCCTCTCGATGTGCTCTTCCTATCTGGTACACTTCCTGCCTAATCAACATCTGTGTATCCATCTGAAGTCATGATCTCTAAGATAACATAGATCAAAGTCTATTGTACCCTTTAGGTACCTCATCACATGCTTTGCAACATATCAGGTGAACACATCTAGTTTCCACTAGCTACTGACTCAAGGTGTTCACAACAAAGCTTATATCTGACCTAGTATTTGTTAGATACATCAATGACCCAATAATTTGAATGTACAGAGTTATATCCACTAACTCTTATGAGTCATTTGCTAACAACTTCAAGTTGGAATCCATGAGAGTGGCCATTCCAACACATCAAGTCCTTTTAATATTTCTCAGCATACTTTCCCTGGTTGAGAAAGATTCCTTCTGAGCCTTGCCATACTTCTAGACCTAGGAAGTAATGCATCAATCTGAGATCTTTCATTTTTATTTCTGCAGCCATCTATCTGTGCCATCTCTCGTCAGATGGGTCTACTGATATGAGCCTCAATATCATTCAAACTATGTGGTGAGTTCCTTCTTGCATCCATGTCATCTATGTATAGAAACCATATTCAACCTTGTAGCAAAGGTTGAGATCCACATCACGCATGGTGATCATTAAGCTCATCAATTGACTATCGATCCTGGGTACCCATACAGAACCTGATTCACACTTCTTCTTTAATTACACCATTAAGAGAATGGTCTTATCTAGCAACTTGGAGAAAACATCTCATCATGATTCTCTTCTTCTTTCTAAGAGAATCTTCTAGCCACGAGCCTTCTATATTTTGTTTGATTTGTAAATCTTCTTGTTGAACATCCATCACTTGTTCGGTGTTCATCATTCTTCATGATCTTTCCTACAAATCAAAATTAAGTACATGATTAGTAATACTTCATAATCATGAAATCATGTTGACATGATAACCTATTATGCATACAGATATCATTTGCATAGTTATGCAACTATCTTGACCAATACTTTGGCACAACACTTTTCCATATCCTGTATGCATACAATGGCTATCTAGATGCCTTCCATCTCTACTAGAACATACTATCGAGAGTGTGCATAGCTCTCAGCTGTTGATGTATATGTAACTTCGGAATGTATTTCATCTGTGTATTTTATATATATTTATTGTACCCTTATAAGAGATGTGTTATTCCTCTATAAGGAACTGTCGTCATGTGGATTGACAAGTGTCGCAAGTGTGTGTACTTACTGATGGGTTATTAGACCACCATGTGGGTTCGGCCCTGAATTATATATAATATAATGTGGATGTATCTAGATAGACAAGTCGGCCCCATAAGGTTACTGGGCAAAAAGGTTAGTATAAATAGAGATCAGAGATCTCTATTTTACTCATTCGAAAAAGCAACTCACTCTCACTTGAAAAGTGGTGCACTAGTGAGGAGGAGGATCATCTGCTATCAGGAGACTATCTCAATGTTATTTGGTTGTACTTTGGTTGAGCCATTGCTCTCTCTATCTCTGAGGAAGTTGTGGGGTTTTTCACCTTAGGGTTTTCCCCACGGAAACTCTGTGTCTCTTGTCTCTTATGCTTTTGATTCTTGTGATGCTTGTCATATTGTGATTGCCATGCATTGATATACTGTAGATGTTATTCTCTCAGCAAAGATCCTAGAGTATTGTGAATTAATGCTCAAAATTTAACATGGTATCAGAGCTAACCTGAGAAGAAGACATTTTGCAGTGACGAAAGCTTGAGTTCCTTGTTTATTGGGTTTCTCTCCACAGATTTTTGAAAATCAGTATAGTAGATTGACTCTACTCATCAAGGTGCATCTATCTATCCAATCATAATTCAATTCCGAGCATTTTCAGATTTGGCCCTAAAAATTAGGGTTTCCACAAAAATAGGAATTTCTTGAATCTGAAGGCACAGCTGGAAGCTCCTTGCAAAAATCGAAGTTTAGAGCTTTGGATCAATATTTTTGGCTGGGTAGATCTCTGGGAAACTCAAACCCTAATTCAGGGCTCTCCTGAGTGAACCCGGGAGGACAAAAGGGCAATTCTGAAGGGCAAAACTTTGCTGATCTCAAATTCTGAACACACCAGGATGATCAGCTCATCAAGGCACATCTTTCTATCCTTTCAGAAATTTGAAATTCACATTTTGAATTTTTAGTGTTTTTTCGACAAGCCCTAATCCGGGACCAGATCCAGTTTTTAGCATTTCAAGCGTTAAGACCTAAATGTTTTCTATTTCCATTTGAAGTACCCTTTAAGATGTCTCTCCACAACAAGCTTGAGGATAAGCTTGAAGGGGCTGATAAATTCCGAGCCTGGAAGTATAGGATTGGGTTAATCCTGGAAGAGAATGAGTTGGACTCATATGTGAAAGAAGACATCCCTATCCCAGAGGATGAAGAGGCCAAGGCATTACATAAGAAGAACTTGGTCAAGTCAAAGAGAATAATTGTTGATTCCATTAAAGATCATCTCATAGCCCATGTGTCCTCTCTAAAGACACCCAAGGAAATGTTTGACTCTTTGACCAAGCTGTTTGAAGGGAAGAACATAAATCGGAAGATGACCCTGCGGAACCAATTGAAAGGAGCAAAGTTTCAGAATGGAGAATCCATTCAATCTTATTTTTCAAGGGTCTCCCAAATCAAGGAACAACTAGAAGCAGTGGATGAAATGGTGGAGAATGGTGAAGTGGTGATGACCACTCTAAATGGCCTACCCAGGTCATGGGATTTCTTTATCCAAGGAATTTGTGCAAGGAAGAAGTTGATCTCCTTTAGTAGACTACGGGAAGAATGCTCACAAGAAGAAGCAAGGCTTGTGGCATGAGAAGAAAAGATGGGGAATGAAGATCAAGCTCTCATAGCTCACACCAAGAAAGGGAAGTTCAAGAGAGAGCCATCTCACTCCAAGAAATCTTCACATCACTTCAAAGAAAGAATAATATGCTTCACCTGTAATGAGAAAGGACATATTGCCATAAATTGTCCCAAGAAGAAGAAGGACAACAAAAACCCCATCAAGAAGAAGAAGGGTAGCAAAAGAAGGTTTCATGCTCATGCTGCTGAAGATGATGAACCCCAAAATAAGAAGGCTAGGGCAGAAAGTGATAGTAATGACGACTCATCAAGTGAAGAAGAGTATGTTCTGATCTCTGCTCTCACAGGTACCATCTCCCATGGTTGTAATGATTGGTTGATTGATAGTGGGGCTTCCAAACATATGACTGGGTTTAAGGAATATTTTGTGAATCTATCTGAACATGAATCACCCCATAAGGTGAAACTTGGGGATGATTATCAATACCCAATCAAAGGAAGTGGTGAAGCCTCCTACAACCTAGATTCTGGAAAATCCTTGAAGATGAAAGAAGTACTTTATGTACCTGGGCTCAAGAAGAACTTACTCTCCATCTCTGCATTGGATGCAAAAGGTATGAGGGTTGCATTTGTAGATGGACAAGTCCTAATGTGTCCAAAGGGAAAGAATATAGATGATGCAGTAGTGATTGGAGAGCAAGAGGGAGGTTTGTATAAATTGAAGGGACAACCTGAACATGCCATGGTGCATGAATCCATGGAGCCAAGTGAACTTTGGCATAGAAGACTTGCTCATATGCACTATAGAGCACTTCCAATTGTAAGCAAGGTAGTAGAGGGTCTTCCTGAAATCAAGACCAAACATGAAGGTGTTTGCAAAGGATGTGCAAAAGGTAAGAACATCAAGAAGGCTTTCCCAAGCAGTGAAAGCAAGGCAAAAGACATCCTAGAAATCATCCACTCAGATGTATGTGGTCCTATGTCATCCAGTTCCCTGAGTGGGTATGTTTACTATGTCTCATTTATTGATGACTTCTCCAGGAAGACTTGGGTATACTTCTTGAAGAGAAAAGATGAGGTGTTTGATAAATTCAAGGAATTCAAAACCTTGATGGAGAATCAAACTGACAAGAAGATCAAAACATTCAGATCCGACAATGGTGGAGAATTCACCACAAGTGACTTCAAGAAGCTTTGTAGTGATTCAGGGATTAAGAGGGAGTTGACTGCTCCTTATAATCCTCAACAGAATGGAGTTGCAGAAAGGAAGAACAGAACTATCATGGAAGCAGCAAGGGCAATGCTGCATGACCAGGATCTACCTATGCATCTATGGGCAGAAGCAACTAGAACAACTATAAATGTGCAGAATAGAACACCCCACAAGATATTGGACAACAAGACACCAGAAGAGGTCTTTTCTGGTAAGAAACTTGAAGTCAGTCATCTCAGAATATTTGGTTGTTCAGTATACACTCATGTCCCAAAGGAAAAGAGGACTAAACTAGATCCTTCAGGAAAGAAGGGTATCTTTGTGGGTTACACTGAAAGCTCGAAGGCTTACAGAATATACTTTCCAGGGTTCAAGAAGATTGATGTCAGCAGGGATGTAACATTTGATGAAAACTCAGCATTCATCAAATCAAGGAAGGCACCTATTGAAGTTTATGAAGAACCTAAGGAAACCAGATTTCAAGACACTACCATGACTGAAGCAGTTCCAGAAGTTGTTCGTGAGTTTGAATATCCACAAGAACCTGTAGATCCACCCCGTGAGCATAACTCTCACAAGAGGAAACCTTCATGGGCTAGAGAGCTCATTCAATATGTAGAAATATTTGGCATTCTAGAAGAAGAACACAGAGCAAAGAAGAGAACCAAATCACATACCAGCTATGTTGATTTACTCTGTGACATTTTGAACAAAGAACCTTCTAGTTATGAAGAAGCAGTGGAAAAGAAAGAATGGAAGGATGCCATGGTTGAGGAATACCAATCAATAATGAAGAATGATGTTTGGGATGTTTTCCCAAGACCTAAAGAGAAGTCTGTTGTGACTTCTAAATGGATCTTCAAAATCAAGCATGTTGCAGATGGCAGTGTAGAGAAATACAAGGCAAGATTCGTAGCTCGTGGCTTGTCTCAGAAAGAGGGAATAGATTATGAAGAAACTTTTGCACCTATAGCTAGGTATACTTCCATCAGAACAGTACTTTCCCTGGCTGCAGCAATGAGATGGAAAATACACCAAATGAATGTCAAGACTGCTTTCTTGAATGGTGTAGTTGAAGAGGAAGTATATGTGGAACAGCCACTTGGTTTTGAAATACATGATAGGGAGTCATATTTGTGCAGATTGAAGAAAGCCTTGTATGGCTTGAAGCAAGCTCCCAGAACCTGGTATGGTAGGATGGACAGTTTCCTATCTAGTTTGGGATTTACCAAGAGTAAAGCGGATTCCAACCTTTACTACAAGGTTGAGGAAGGGAATCCTGTTATTCTACTCCTGTATGTGGATGACTTATTTGTAACAGGAGATGACAGACTGATTGCAGATACTAAGAGGAAGCTTGTTGCTGAATTTGATATGAAAGATTTGGGAATGATGCACTATTTCCTATGTATGGAGGTGTGGCAGAATGCAGGTGGGACCTTCCTTGGTCAAGGGAAGTACACAGTACATATCCTGAAGAGATTTGGGATGATGGATTGCAAGGCCATGGCCACACCTATGGCATCGAATCTGAAGCTTCTATGTGATGCTTCATCTGAGCCAGTTGATGTCTCTATGTATCGTCAGATGATTGGGTCCTTGATGTACCTGACGAACACGAGACCATATATTTGCTTTGCTGTGAACACATTAAGCCAGTTCCTGACGGATCCGAGGAGTGTTCACCTGGTTGATGTAAATCATGTTCTGAGGTACCTGAAGGGTACAGTGGATTTTGGGCTCAAGTATGAAGCGAATCAAAAGTTTAACCTGCAGGGTTATGTTGATTCAGATTGGGCTGGCAGTGTTGCAGATAGGAAGAGCACATCTGGGTGTTGCTTCAGTATGGGATCAGGTGTGATCTCATGGTTTAGCAGGAAGCAGTCCTGCGTGGCACTGAGTACAGCTGAGGCAGAGTATGTTGCAGCTTGTTCAGCTAGTTGTGAGGCAGTATGGCTACGGAAGCTTTTGTTTGAGTTATTTGATCTCTCGTTGGATGCTACTGGTATCTTCTGTGATAACCAGAGTTGTGTGAAGCTATCCGAGAATCCAGTGTTTCATGATAGGTCAAAACACATAGAGATCAAATATCACTATATCAAGGATATGGTGCAGAGAGGAGCTATGAAGCTCCTGTATGTTGCGACGGACGAGCAGATTGTAGATGTGCTGATGAATCCACTAGCCAGGGTGAAGCTCGAGTACTTCAGAGAGAGGCTTGGTGTTCTTCAGATCGAGGACACTTTGAGGAAGAAGTGATGGACACATCTGCTGAAGCCATTCCAAGCATGTTGGAAGGAGAATACTTCACATGGTTGTGGATGTAAGCGCTGGATGATGAGCATCAGGATGATGTTTTGGTTTTTGTTGGATATGATCAGTTGGATCATTTTTTTTATGTACATATGCATCATGTTGGATGCTGGATATGATCAGTTGGATCATTTATATGTATGTACGCATCATGTTGGATGCTGGATATGATCGGTTGGATCATTTGTATGTATTTTGTATATGCATCATGTTGGATGCTTGGACCATGTATCTGTATATGTATCAAGTGGATATATTGTATGATCAGGTAGATCATGTATATTGATATGTATCAGAGATGATCAGGTAGATCATGTATGTTGATGGATACATTGTGTGGATCATGTATCTATGTATCAGGTGGATACACTATGTATGATGATATGTATCAGGTAGATACGTGGTGTGCATCAGATGGATGCATTGTATGATCAGGATGATCGTGGATGACGAGCTTCTCCAGATGACATGCAGCAGGATGCTGCAGTGATGATGATCAGGGTGATCATGTGTACATCAGGATGATGTATGATGAGTATCAGATGATACTTTGCGGCCGTGGATCAGGTTGTGCAGGTAAGCATGTAATTTGAGCCCTGGGAGATTTGCAGATGGTCTTTCGAGGTTTTTCCTATGGCATGTAATTCGGTGCCATGGGACATCTAGAAAATGCTCTTTCGAGGTTTTGCTTGGGAGGACATATAATTTGTGCCCTGGGAGATCTGCAGATAGTATTTCGAGGTTTTTCCTATGGCATGTATTTCGGTGCCCTGGGATATCTAGCAGATGCTCTTGCAAGGTTTTGTCCTATGGCATATAATTTGCTCCTGGGAGATCTGGACAGGATGAAAAAGGCCTCAGATGCTTCAGCCAGGTTTTTCCATGACCACATGTAATTTGCTCCTGGGAGATCTGGACAAGATGAAAAAGGCCTCAGATGCTTCAGCCAGGTTTTGTGGTGAGATCACATGTAATGTGCTCCTAGGAGATTCGACAGGTAGAGCAATGTGCTCGTAACAACCTGGGATGCTTCAACCAGGTTTTGTGATGGGTCACATGTAATGTGCTCCTAGGAGATCCTACAGGTAGAGCTGTGTGCTCGTAATAGCTTGGGATGCTGCAGCCAGGTTTTGTGATGTACGTAATAAGTCCTGAGGATTCCACAGTATGGCCAGTGATGATGAAGACCTACAGATGGTGGGCCTACATCCAATATGAAAAAGGACTGGCTCTGTAGAGCTTCCTATGACGAGTAGAGTCAGAGATTGGTTGAGTAGCAGCAGTGACGATGATGATGACGATGCATCGATGACGATGATCCCGAGAAGAAGACTTGTCTAGTAGATCTGTGTCAAGAAATACCTTCCTAGTTAAGAGGGAGTGTTGATGTATATGTAACTTCGGAATGTATTTCATCTGTGTATTTTATATATATTTATTGTACCCTTATAAGAGATGTGTTATTCCTCTATAAGGAAGTGTCGTCATGTGGATTGACAAGTGTCGCAAGTGTGTGTACTTGCCGATAGGTTATTAGACCACTATGTGGGGTTGGCCCTGAATTATATATAATATAATGTGGATGTATCTAGATAGACAAGTCAGCCCCATAAGGTTACTGGGAAAAAAGGTTAGTATAAATAGAGATCGGAGATATCTATTTTACTCATTCGAAAAAGAAACTCACTCTCACTTGAAAAGTGGTGCACTAATGAGGAGGAGGATCATCTGCTATCAGGAGACTATCTCAGTGTTATTTGGTTTTACTTTGGTTGAGCCATTGCTCTCTCTATCTCTGAGGAAGTTGCGGGGTTTTTCACCTTAGGGTTTTCCCCACGGAAACTCTATGTCTCTTGTCTCTTATGCTTTTGATTCTTGTGATGCTTGTCATATTGTGATTTCCATGCATTGATATACTGTAGATGTTATTCTCTCAGCAAAGATCCTAGAGTATTGTGAATTAATGCTCAAAATTTAACATCAGCATGTCAGCAAAGAGGTTTCATTCTAGACAAGCAACAATGGAATGTTTGTCCAACTTACCAATCATATGCATATTAGTAGTATACTGTTCAATGCTCTATGAATGTTTACACTCAGCATGATATATTCTAGGAATACAAATATGCATACAACCTATTACAGGAAATATCATTTACTATTTCAAATAACAACTCAAATACTTATCTTTTGTGTTTGTGTGGTTGCCTCCCGCTTGATCTTCTATATGTCTTTTGAACTTCTATTCATTCTGTACCACTGTGCATGCTCAAGTGTGCACTAGTGTCATCCTCATGATCTCATACACAAACATACATTCATTAGTATATTATAATCTTGAATATGTATAGCCATGATCATAGATAATAAACATTAGTATTCAAGGTTTCAGGGAAGTTTTCTTTTACTCATGCATCAATTAGGATAAGAGACATAATATTCATAAACCCTTGATTACTAACTTTATGAATAAGCATAACCAATCATACCAAGTATACTTATATAAGGGATCCTAACACAAAGTAAGATTCTAACTTGATATAGGAAAACATACCTGGATTACTATACCTACTTAGTTATGTCTAACATACCTAATCAATATCTTCTTTGTTCTCTTCAATGATTTAGAGATACTGTGTTGAAACCTACATATCTCATAGGTTAAGCATAATAGAACAAATTCATACATACCTCGTAAGTAGAACTTCTATGTGATCAAGGATTATGGATGAGTCTTTTTCTTCATGTTTTCATGGTCATGGAACTTGATTTGTATTTCGTGATGTACCTGTATCTTGTTAGCAGACAATATCAACCTCATACAACACCAGAGTGCATTAGTACAATCATATAATCCTAATCAATGAATGTCTTCTATCATTCACAAGTATTCATACTTTTATTAGGATGATAAAACAAATCTAACATTAATCAAGATTGTACTAATCTAAATAATATAAAGACAAACATATTATAAACTTAATCAAGAATCAGATTTCAAGACATACCTGTATCTCCTTAAGTCATACCTGTCGAGATTTCTTGTAGTCTTCTTATGTAAGGCCTTAGCCTCAACTCCCACTAAAACTTGATCTATAGCTTGATTAGGGTTTGTTAGAGAAACCCTAAAAATTCAATCTTTGACTTTCACACTTCTGAATGGATGGAAGGATGTGTCTTGCTGAGCTGATCAAACTTTCATACTTCAATTTTGAAATCTCTAAAATTTGACCCCTCAAAATTGCCTTTGAAACTTTTGGATCTTCTGGACAGGATCTCGAACTAGGGTTTGATAAAGCCCACCCTTCTTCCCACTCAAAAGGTTTGATCCAAGGCTCTAAACTCTTATGCTTCTGAGGAGCTTCTAGCCGTGGTTACAGACTTAAAAAATTCCAACTTTTGCTGAAGCCCTAATTTTCCATCTTTCTGATCAAAATCCCAAACTGGGGTTTGATCAAGCCTGGTCTTCTACCCAACCAAAAAATTTGATCTTGGTCTCTAAATTTTGATTTTATTGAGTATCGTTCATCCATGGACTCCGATTCCAAAAATTCTAACTTTCTCCGAAACCCTAAATTCCGAAAGCCATGAATGAAGGTGCTCCAAAAATAATTATGTTTTGATAGAAATATGTACCTGATTGTTTCTGCTGTAACTCCAAACCTTTCAATCCAAAGGGTCTGAAATTTTTTTCTCTGGTAACCGGACCTATCATATTTCCATCCCAATAGGTCTGACCACAATTGGATTTTTGGAGAGAGAGGTATTCCAAGTGTCGCAACATGATCTGTTTATGGGATAAAATAAGAGAGAGAACTTGTACGGTGTGCCACATGTCACTGGTTCAACTTCAGCCTATGAAAATGTTTCTTGATATAGTACAGTATATTTACTACCTATCACTTTTTATGAAATTTCATTTGGAGCTTCCTATCCCAAGTTATGACCTTTTTTCCTAGGTCACCTGATTTTGACTGAGATATGGAAGAGGAAAAAACCCTAACGTGTACTGATCATAACTCACAAAGTACAACGAATATGAGGGTACCCTTTGGACACAATGTACCTGGGGATGTTAGCTACGACATGTAAACTTTTCAGATCCTGAAACATTGCAGAAATGGATTTATATTTAAAGTTCCATGATGACTGGTTTTTGCTATGTAAAACCCTAACCTTCAAATTGTCGCAAGAGAAGCAAGTGTCATAAGTGCCATACATTGCCTTCCTTCAGGTTAGCTCTGATACCATGTTAATATTTAATATGCTAAGACATAAAATAGTAGCATTTCACTCTATTTCACAATAATAGCATATACAGGATCACTGAAGAAACAACAAGCATAGCATAAACACAAGAGACACAGATTTATCCTGGGAAACCCTCATGGGGTAGAAAACCTAGCAAAGCTTCCTCAATATAGATGACCAGCAATATACAAAGATCAAAACCAAAGACATGATCTCCTCCTCCACCATAGCAGATCTCTCCTCCACAAGTGCGCTACATTCTGAGTGAGGGAAGTGTATGTATAATGAGGAACACACCTCCTCTATTTATACACATCTCCAACTTGTACTTTATATTAACTAGGTCGGCCCCAACTTTATCACTGGGTTAAACACCCCACTACAACTGACTGGGCCAACCCCACTAGGGTGGTCTAACAAGCCTTTGACCCACATAACACATACAGGGTCGACCCCCACTAGGGAAGTCTAATAACCCAAGTTACCACATTCCGACGGAGGAATAAACATCTTCGGATATGCAATAAGATCTTCATGGAGGAATGAAACATCTCCGGAATAATAAAGTACAAATATAATATTCTTTGAAGTTACAATATCTCAACAGTAGTATAACTGGATTGCCTTCCTCAACCTTGTAGTAAAGGTTGGAATCTTCTTTACTCTTGGTAAAGCCTAAACTGGATAGAAAGGTGTCCATCCTACCATTCCAAGTCATAGGAGCTTGGTTCAAGCCATACAAGGCTTTCTTCAGTCTGTACACATATGACATCCTGTCATGTGTCTCAAAACCAAGTGGCTGCTCCACATACACTTCCTCCTTGACTACACCATTCAAGAAAGTTGTCTTGACATCCATCTAGTGTATCTTCCATTTCATCATTGTAGCCAGAGCAAGTACTGATCTGATGGAAGTGTACCTGGCTACAGGAGCAAAAGTCTCTTCATAGTCTATTCCCTCTTTATGAGAGAAGCCACAAGCTACAAATCTTGCTTTGTATTTCTATATGCTACCATCTGCAGCATGCTTGATCTTGTAGATCCATTTGGAAGTCACAATAGACTTTCCTTCAGGTCTTGGGAAAACATCCCAAACATCATTCTTCGTTATTGATTGGTATTCCTCGACCATGGCATCCTTCCATTCTTTCTTTTTCGCTACCTCTTCATAACTGGAAGGTTCTTTGTTCATGATATCACAGAGTAAAGCAACATAGTTGGTATGTGATCTGGTCCTCTTCTTTGCTCTGTGTTCTTCTTCTGGAATGCCATACCTTTATGCATCTTGAATGAGCTCTCTATCCCATGCAGGTTTTCTCTTATGAGAGTCCTTCTCACGAGGTGGATCTATAGGTTCTTGCGGATCTTCAATTTCATGATCAACATTTGGAATTGATTCAGTCATGGTAGTGTCTTGAAATCTGGTTTCCTTTGGTTCTTCATGATCTTCAACAGGTGTCTTCCTTGATTTGATGAATGTTGAGTTTTCATCGAATGTTACGTCCTTGCTAACATCAATATTCTTGAACCCTGGAAAGTATATTCTGTAAGCCTTTGAGCTTTCACCATAACCCACAAAGATACCCTTCTTTCCTGAAGGATCTATCTTAGTCCTCTTTTCCTTTGGGACATGAGTGTATACTGGACAACCAAATATTTTGAGATGGCTGACTTCAGGTTTCTTACCAGAGAAGACCTCTTCTGGTGTCTTGTTGTCAAATATCTTGTGTGGAGTTTTGTTTTGCACATATACAACTGTCCTAGCTGCTTCTTCCCATAGATGCATAGGTAGATCCTGGTCATGTAGCATTGCCCATGCTACTTCCATGATTGTTCTATTCTTCCTTTCTACAACTCCATTCTGTTGTGGATTGTAGGGAGTAGTCAACTCCCTCTTAATCCATGAATCACTGCATAGCTTCTTGAAGTCACCTGAAGTGAATTTTCCACCATTGTCTGATTTGAATGTCTTTATTTTCTTATCAGTTTGATTTTCCATCAAGGATTTGAATTCCTTGAACTTGTCAAGCAGTTCATCTTTGTTCTTCAATAAATAAACCCAATTCTTCCTGGAGAAGTCATCAATGAAAGAGACATAGTAAACATACCCACTCAGAGAACTGGATGACATCGGACCGCATACATCGTAGTGGATAATTTCCAAGATTCCTTTTGATTTGGTTTCACTGCTTGGAAATGCCTTCTTTATGTTCTTTCCTTTTGCACAGCCTTTGCAAACACCTTCATGCTTGGTCTTGATTTCAGGAAGACCTTCTACAGCTTTGCTTGCAACTGGTAGTGCTCTGTAGTGCACATGTGCAAGCCTTCGATGCCAAATTTCATTTGGCTCCATGGATTCATGTACCATGGCATGTTCAAGTTGTCCCTTCAATTTGTACAATCCTACCTCTTGCTCTCCAATCACCACTGCATCATCAATAGTTTTACCCTTTGGCTACATTAGGACTTGGCCATCTACAAATGCAACCCTCATTCCTTTTGCATCCAATGCAGAGATGGAGAGTAGGTTCTTCTTGAGCCTAGGTACAAATAACACATCTTTCATCTTCAAGGACTTTCCAAATTCTAGGTTGTAGGAGGCTTCCCCACTACCTTTGATAGGGTATTGATAATCATCCCCAAGTTTCACTTTATGGGGTGATTCATGTTCAGATAGATTTACAAAAGATTCTTTAAACCCAGTAATGTGTTTAGAAGCCCCACTGTCAATTAACCAATCATTACAACCATGAGAAATAGTACCTGTGAGAGCAGAGATTAGAATATACTCGTCTTCCCTTGATGAGTCATCATCATCACTTTCTGCTCTAGCTTTCTTCTTGGGAGGTTCATCATCCTCAGCAGCATGAGCATGATATATTCTTTTGTTATTCTTCTTCTTCTTGTTGAATTTGTTGTCTTTCTTCTTGTTGTGAGCATTCTTCCCACAGTCTGCTGAAGCATACCAACTTCTTTCTTACACAGTTTCCTTGTATAAAGGAATCCCATGACCTGGGTAGGCCATTCAGAGTGGTCATGAAAACTTCACCATTCTCCACCATTTCATCCACTGCTTCTAGTTGTTCCTTGATCTGAGAGACCCTAGAAAAATAAGATTGAATGGATTCTCCATTCTGAAGCTTTACCCCTTTCAATTGGTTCCGCAAAGTCATCTTCTGATTTATGTTCTTCCCTTCAAATAGCTTGAATAGGGAATCAAACATCTCTTTGGGTGTCTTCAGAGATGACACATGGGGGATGACATGGTCCTTGATAGAATTAGCAATGATTCTCTTTGCCTTGACCAAGTTCTTCTTGTGGAGGGATTTAGCCTCGTCTCCCTCTGGGACAGGGACCTCTTCCCTTATGTAAGTATCCAATTCATTTTCTTCCAGAATTAACCCAATCCTATACTTCCATGCTCGGAAGTTATCAGCCCCTTCAAGCTTATCCTCAAGCTTAGTGTGGTGAGACATCTTAAAGAGTACTTCAAATGGAAATAGAAAAAATTTAGGTCTTACCACTTGATTTGCTGAAAACTGGATCTGGTCCTAGATTAGGGTTTGTCAAAGAAACCCTAAAATTTCAAAATGTGAATTTCAACTTTCTGAAAGGATAGAAACATGCGCCTCGATGAGTTGATCAACCTGGTGTATTCAGAATTTAAGATCTGCAAAGCTTTACCCTTCATAAATGCTTTTTAGTCTTCTCGGGTTCACTCGGGAGGACCCTAAATTAGGGTTGGAGTTTCCCAAAGATTTACCCATCCAAAAGTCTCGATCCAAAGCTCTAAACTTTGAGTTTTTCAAGGAGCTTCCAGCTATGTCTTCAGATTTCAGAAATTCCTATTTTTGTGGAAACCCTAATTTTTAGGGCCAAAAATGAAAGTGCTCAGAAATGAATTCTGATTGGATAGAAAGATTCATCTTGCTAAGGAGAGTCAATCTATCAAATTTCTTTTCCAAAATATATGGAGAGAAACCCAAAAACGAAATTCCCTAGCTTTCGCAACTGCACAGTGTCTTCTTCTCAGGTTAGCTCTGATACCATGTTAATTTTCGAGCATTAATTCAAAATACTCTAGGATCTTTACTGAGAAAATAAAATGTACAATATATCAATGCATAGCAAGCATAGAAAGCATATCAATCATTACAAGATGTAATCATAAACGACAATAGACACACAAAGTTACCGTGGGGAAAACCCTAAGGTGAAAAACCCCACAACTTCCTCAGAGATAGATAGAGCAACATCACAACCAAAGTACAACCCAAGTACACAAAGATATACTCCTCCTAGCAGCTGATCCTCCTCCTCACATGTGCACCACTTTCCGAGTAATGGATAAGTGAGTAATGAAGTGATCAAATAGAGAGATCCCGCTCTCTATTTATACTTGTTCTAAGCAGCCTAATAAACCTATGGGTTTGACTTGTCTAACTCAGCCTGATAACCCCAGGTTAACTTAATCAGGGAAGACCCCATACATGGTGGTCTAATAACCCATCGGCAAGTTATGACACTTGCAACACTTGTCAATATAAATGACGACACTTTCGTATAGAGGAATAATACATCTCTATAGGAGTATAATAAAATACATTATGAAGTTACATATACATCAATAGCATGTAGTGCAATGTCTCCCTACTCATCCATTCGAACTAATGCGTTTGCCACATATTTACCAAGATTTTCTACAATGGTTAGTAATTATAAAAAACATTTATCAATCCCCCACTATCTATTGTTTCCTCTTTTCTTGGATGTTGAAAATTGAACTATTGTTGATATCAATTTTGTTACCTACTAGCTATATACAAGAATGTTTTCCAGTATGCAAAATAGTACCTGATCAACCAGCATTGTTCCTACTTTGTGGTACGCTTTGTTGTGCTCCAAGTCGACGTGCATGCTGCAGGTTAGTTATTTTTTTTTTCCAAGTATGCTGCTTTGAGGTGCAAGTGAAAGTTGCTATTATTCTTGTGATTGCACAACTTTGAAGCTTCATATATGTGCGCTTCTAATTACATAGCTTAATTTGCATTTTATAATGATCTTTTATGGGTGTTGATAACTATTTCTATGTTCAGTCAAAATGAATGTTATTGACATGCGATGACTTGTGGTGTTGGTGTTGGAGTTTTCTTGATGATAAGAGTATGCATTCAAACCCAAACCTCTATAGTTTTGTTCTGTAATAGGATTGATCGTATATTCACGAATTTCCTTTTCTATTTCTTCAAACATTTCTTTGATTAATATGTTTCTGTTTTTCACTAGAAAACCAATATTTAGCTTCAAAGGTCTGTACGTCATGCACCTTGGCCTTCTCCATACATGGATGCATTCGAAGAGGAGGTAGTGTATCTTTAAATCTTCATCAATTATGAGTTAGAGCATAATAAATTGCTCTTTTTGTCTATTGGTTAGCTTGTATTGAGTATATGTCTTTTGTTATCTTGTCAGTCATTTAGGATTTATTTCTTGTAACCATCATATTGCAATAAATTATGGGCTTAGTTATATATGAAATGTTTGGGATGAGAATTTGCATTTGAAATGTCTTAGTCATTGGTCTCTGTTAGTCCCATTGAGTTGCTATCATATTTTGTCTTCTTGTCTTGTTTGTAGTGGATAACAAGTATGACAGAACTTTTACTATTTTTGATGATGTGCTTTATGAGTGGGATGCAAGATAAGTCATAAGGTCAGCATTTTAAGACCATCAGAAAAATTGATTAGTTGGATGAATGGTTGTTTTCCTAAATGTTACGAATATAGCACCAGGGAAAACATAAAGAATGAAATATCATATCTAAGTATATAATTCTAGGAGAATACTTTGGTTTGAAAAAATCATACATGTATATAATGTATGTCAATATTCAGTAAAAAGCATAAATTTTACTATTAATCGATGCAAATTTTGGCAAAATATTTTTATTATATTTAATAACAAAAATGGTTATGCTTTGTATTAAGAAAATGTTGCAGCTGAATTGGATAGTATGAAAATAAAAAAGTGCTGATATATGGTTTGGCATGTGTCCTCAAACCAGAACTTCATAAAGTAGTTGAGATTGTTTCTATTATTTTTCGTAGAGGATATTTTTATAATATTACTTAGGTAGACGTAACAGAATTCTCCTAAGTCCTAAAAGAAAACAATTTACAAAACATATGTGGATAGGCTATGAATGGACTTGCTTGTTGTTGATTTCTTCATGATTGAGTGAAGTGTACACTTCCATGTTGTCTTCCTCTGAGATTTATTGGTGTTGCATCCAATGTAGGGAAAGGAATTAAAGTTACAGATTGAGAACCTTTACTTAGATTGTAGACAATGCTACGGAGCATTGCAATTTGAGCTTCAAGAACCCTGATTTGCTGCTACAGGGAAGTTAATGCTTCATTCAAAGAGGCATTCATAACACTTGAATTTCGTTGCAAACATTTGCTTGAAATCCTTGACAGTTCATCCCTCTAGTCTTGCTGTTGAATTTGTTGACCCTGTGAGTATCAACCTGAAGAAGACTTGACCAAATTATCAGGCCTAATGGCCTTGGAAGCACTGGGAGGCGAATAGGAATAAAGACTAGTCCCAGTGTGACTATTAACCCTTTCTATTCTCTGGAATAGATAAGGCAAACAACCACACTAGAGGGGTTGTGCATCTGGAAAGAAAAGAAACTGCATTTGTAATATTAAAACAAGCTAACTGTATGGATAAAGCCACACCGTAAGCCAAAGATTATAGGAAGACTCTAGGACAAGCCTCATGGAAAAGACTGAAGAAACAGAGCCGAGATATTTCGGAGGAGATTGTGTAACAATAAACTTCTTCTGAGATTTAAGACTGGGCATTATGGCCTCTCTTTCAAATACAAAAGTGCTATTACTCTTGCCCTTGAGAGTATAGCCTGCATTTACGAAATGATCGAAGGAGGTGGTACTTGTAGAAATTTGGTTATGATTGTCGTGACACATGGTTGCATCATGAAAATGGTTATGGACCTTAGGGGATGTCGCTAGTTGAAAAACCCCCATTTTAATTTTTTTTTAGAACTTGATATTATTTGTTTCAAGGATCGGTGTTGATTTCTGACTTACCTTGACGGGTTCAACTATTGTTGATGAAAAGTGGAGGGAAAGTCATTTTCTTTGGGCCACTAGACTGGAATTCTCACCAGGTTATTGAATACTTTGAGGTAAAGACTCGACAGATTCTTGCAGTGATTAGAAAAGGAACAGTTTTGAACAGAGGACTGCTAATCTAATGCCTAAATCTAAGTTAATTTTTTATTTTCATCATGACAACTATAGGATTCTCTAGGGGTTCCAAAGATCAAAGACAAATACAACCCAGGCACATGGATGTTAGAAGTTATCTCTACTGCTGTTGAACATGGTTTGCGATAGACTTTGCAGAGCATTACAAGAAATATTCCCTCTACAAGTAAGCATTAAACTTATCAATATTTTCTCACCAAAATCCTTATGCTTATAATAGATAGCTATTATGTAAGTGTTTCACTTGGCTGTGTATTATCAGCAAGGCTCTATAACTGGTTAAATTTATCCTAGCCAATTCGATTGACTTTGAATTCATCATGAGCCAAATTGTAATGGACTCAGAATATGGATGATTTTTATGGACATAAAATATTTATGTTATTTTGATTTTCAATGTCATGATCAACCTTTGTGATTTGCTTGACTTGCCCTTTGCAACACATTTGGTCACTGGGCCTGTTTGTAGAATAATATAGTAAGATGCTAAATTTTAAAGAAGCATGCCATGTTGTCTTGTTAACTTTGATAGATTGCCACCATGACTAGATCTTGCAGATAGAGGCAATAGTTTGATATCATGGACCTATTTGTTATTATATTTGACTGTGATCAAGATCTCATTTCTGTAGCAAGGGAGGTGGCTTGGCCCACATTGGAGGAAGATGAGTTTGGGAAACTATTTGTTCATCCTTTGCTTCTATATAAATTGAAATTCTCCTTTCCATGGCATCATCCACCATTATCTTCAAGTTACTTGAATTTTCAATCAAATTCAGATATATTGGCATGACTCTAGATGACTCGGTAGATAGTTTAACAATGGATGCATGCTTGGCATTCCTATAAATTTATGGGATTTTTTCATTTTGCATCATTCAAGCATACAAAATAATGATTACCACGTTACTATAGATCCATAATGGATTACCTTGTACTAGTCCTTCAAGTTCTTCAACTGCTTTTATTAAGTGCAAAAAATATTTTTGCACTTAATAAAATAAGTTGAAGAACTTGAAGGACTAGTACAAGGTAAGCCATTATGGATCTATAGTAACTTGGTAATCATTAGTTTGTATGCTTGAATGACGCAAAATTTGTTTTAATATCATCATTGCCAAGAAATAACAACTTCTTAAAGGGTGCTAGCTCAATGGTAGAGCACCTTCCTAATTATAGGCAGGATATTGGTGGTTCGATTCCTCTGTACCCTATCATAAATTAGTGACTATGAAAATGACTAAATTCACATATATATGACTATTAGTAGCTAATTTCCAATATCTTATAGCACAACTAACGTTTAGTCATATTTAGATTAGTCATTAATATGTTATCATCTAATAGTTTATTTAGTCCTATATTTGGTCATTAATTGTGGCAATCAATGACTAAATCAATGAGTATCAATGACTAAATCAATGACTTAATCAATGACTATCAATTACTAATAAGTCAACCAATTAATTACTAGTGAAATACGATTAAAGATAAGATAGTGGAAACTAGATACTATTAGTCACTGACTCAAAAATAGTCGTTTATAGTCGAATTTTAGTCATTAATTTCACATTTTGTACTAGTGGTAGAGAGAGAGAGAGGAGGGGATTTCATGATAAGGGGATGAGAAGGGGCGTGTTTGTGTGTGCGTGTGTGTAAGAGAGAGAGAGAAGGAGAGAGAGAGAGAGAGAATGGGGGTGTAAGGAATTAGGGGTTAGAAACAAGGGTGTTTTGTAATTTGTAAGGGGAAGGAGATTAGGAGAGAGAGGGGGGGTTTAGGGGGAGGGTTAGTAGGAGAGAAAGAGAGAGAGTGTCTTAGGGAGAGTACAAATACTGCTAGAGAGAGATAAGATGGGTTAGGGGTAATGATATTATGTGAGAGAGAGGGGTGATAGGGGGTTGGGGTAGAGAGAGGGTTAGGAGTTAGGTATAGGTGGAGGATTAGGGTAGAGATAGCGATAGAGAGGGGGTTAGAAATTGTAGGGGAAGAGAGAGAGAGAGAGAAGTGTGAAGGGGTGTTAGAGGTAGGAGGAGGAGAGGAGTAGGGGATGAGAGAGTGATAGAGGAGGAAATCAGAGTTCGACATAGGAGGAGGAGGAGGGGATTTATTTGTAGGTAGAGGACTGGGTTTGAGAGAGAGAGAGAGAGAGAAATCAATGGGGGTGTTACGAGGTTGTGATAGATGGAAATGGGGGTGGGGTTAGGGGTAGGTTGAGTAAAGGGGTGAGAAAGACAGAGAGAGAGAGAGTCAAGGTGAGGGGGTGAGGTTTTAGGTGATAAGGAATTGCAGGAAGGAGGGGGTTGGGGGTTAGTAAGGGTTAGGGAGAGGAGGGGGGAGAGAAAGAGGGAGAGGAGGGCCATTAGTGATAGTAGTAGAGTAGGTGTGTTTCTGTCAAATAGAGAGAGAGAGAGAGAGAGAGAGAATTGAGGGGTGTTAAGGGTATTGGAGAGGGAGGGAGGATGGGTGTTAGGGGTAAGTGAAGCAGTATATGGGTTTGTGTTTCCGCATGTTCCTTTGTGTGTGTGTGTGTGAGAGAGAGAGAGAGAGAGAGAGAGAGAGTAGGGGGTAATGGTGAGAGGGTGTGGGTAATTAGGGGGATTTTGGGGAGAGAAAGAGATAGAGATCATGGAAGGAGGAGATATGGTATTCATTTAGCTAATATTAGGGAAGTTAAAGAGAAGGGGGATTATAGGGTGGGGGTGGAGAGAAAGAGAGATAGCTAGAGAGAGAGAGAGAGAGAGAGAGAGAGAGAGAAAGAGGGTGGGAGAGGGAGAGAGAGAGGGGGGGTGAGGGGGAGAGAGAGCGAGAGGGAGTGAGGGAGGGAGAGAGACCAGGGTGGGTAAGTTGTAGAGGGGGTCTAGGAGACTGAAAGTGAGAGAGAAGGTCAAGAGTAGGTGGATTTGGAGAGAGAAAGAGGTGGGCAAAGGGGATGGTTACAGATAGGAAAAGTATAAGAGGGGTAAGAGTGAAACAATGTAGGGTTATTGGTAATGAGAGTGAGAAAGAGAGGGTGTTTTTTAGGGTGTTCGGGGAGAGACAAAGGGGTGTGGGTTAGGTGTAGGTGGAGGGAGAGAGGGTATGTCTAGTAAGGGAGGGGTGTCTAGTAAGTTGTAAGGGAAAGAGAATTATGAGAGAAATGGAGATACGATTATGGGGTGTAGGAGTTGGAGAGAGAGAGGGTATGATGGAGAGTATGGATGTGGTTAGAGAGAAAGAATGTGTGTTAGTGGTAGTGAGAGTATGAGAAATACGCCCATGTTAGGGGGTTGGGGTAGAGAGAGAGTGTTGGACGTTAGGTTTAGTTGCAAGAGTAGGGTATAAAGAGTGTTAAAAATGGGTTAGAGGTAGGAGAGGAGTAGGGGGTGAGAAAGTGAGAGAGTTGGTTATTAAGATTTAGGGAGAGGAGAGGGGAGAGAGATGGAGAGAGGAGGAGGAGGAGGAGGGGGAGAAGGAGGAGGAGGAGGTTTGTTAGTTGTCTGGGTTGAGTGTGCATGTGTGTGTGAGAGAGAGAGATAAAGAGAGAGTGGAGGAGGAGGAGGATTTAGTTATAGGGGTTGAGTGTGTTTGTGTGTGTGTGTGTGTGAGATAGAGAGACATAGAATGAGGGAGAGTGTTAGTAATTTCATAGAGAGGGGGGGTATGTTTTAGTGGTAACTGGAGTAGAGGGGTGCAAGAGAGAGAGAGAGAGAGAGAGAGAGAGAGAGAGAGAGAGAGAGAGAGAGAGAAGGATAGAAAGAGAGAGTCGGTGGTTATTGAGGTTAGGTGATAGGGGGAGGGGATTAGGAGAGAGAGGGAAAGAGGGAGAGAGAGGGGGGACTGGTGTAGGGGGATTTGGAGAGAGAGGGAGAGAGGGTGAGGATTAAAGGGGGTGTTTATTGATAAAGAGAGTGTGAGGGTGGTTAGGGGGGAGAGCACGTGGTATTGTATAGAGAGAGTGTGTGAAAGAGATGGTGGGTGTTAGGGTTTTGGGAGAGAGAGAGGGGTTGAAATTAGGTGTAGGTGGAGGAACGAGAGAGAGAGAAATAGTTAGAGAAGTGGTTATTAAGGGTTAGGGGGAAGAGATGACCGAGAGAGAGAGAGCAAGTTTGGGGGGTTGAGGGTAGTTGGATCAATAGCATTCTGAGATTGTAAGAGAGTGTAATAGTAAGGGTTAGGTAGATAGAGAGAGGAGGGGATTTCATTCTAAGGGGATGAGAAGGGGTGTTCTTGTGTGCATGTTTGTAAGAGAGAGATAGAGAGAGATAATTGGGGGTGTTAGGGCATTAGCGGTGAGAAACAAGGGTGTTTGGTAAGTTGTAGGGGGAAGGATATTAGGAGAGAGAGGGGGGGTTTAGGGGGAGGGTGAGTAGGATATAAAGAGAGAGAGGGGCTTAGGGAGACAATGAATGTTATTAGAGAGAGATAAGATGGGTTAGGGGTAGTGATATTGTGTGAGAGAGAGGGATGATAAGGGGTATGGGTAGAGAGAGGGTTAGGATTTAGGTATAGGTGGAGGAGTAGGGTAGAGATAGCGATAGATATGGGGTTAGAAAGGGTAGTGGGAAGAGAGAGAGAGAGAGAGAATTGAAAAGGGATGTTAGAGGTATGAGGATGATAGGAGTAGGGGATGGGAGAGTGATCGAGGGGGTTGGTGAAAGTTAGGTTGAGGAGGGGATCTGAGTGAGACATAGGAGGAGGGGATCTAGTTGTAGGTAGGGGACTGGGTTGAGAGAGATAGAGAGAGGGAGATAGATCATTGGGGGTTTTATGAGGTTGCAATAGAGGGAGAGGGGGGTGGGGTTAGGGGTATGTTGAGTAGAGGGGTGAGAAAGACAGGGAGAGAGATTCATGGTGGGGGGGGTGAGTTTTTGGGTGATAAGGAGTTGGGGAAAGGAGTGGGGTTGGGGGTTAGTAAGGGTTAGGGAGAGGATGTGGGAGAGAAGAGGGAGAGGAGGGTCATTAGTGATAGTGGAAGAGTAGGTGCATTTATGTGAGATAGATAGAGAGAGAGAGAATTCAGGGGTGTTATGGGGATTGGAGAGAGAGGGACGATGGGTGTTAGGGGTAATTGGAGTAGTATATTGGTTTTTTTTTATGTATTTCTATGCGTGTGTGAGAGAGAGTAGGGGGTAATGGGGAGAGGGTGTGGGTAATTAGGGGTAGGGGTAGGAGGTGGATTTGAGGAGAGAAAGATATAGATATCATGGAAGGAGGAGCTATGGTATTCATTTAGTGAATACTAGGGAAGTTAGAGAGAAGGGGGATTATAGGGTGGGGGTGGAGATAAAGAGAGATAGCTAGGGAGGGAGAGAGAGAGAGAGAGAGGGAGAGAGGGGTGGGGGAGGGGGAGAGAGAATGAGTGAGATTGAGGGAGGGAGAGAGATGGGGGTCGATAAGGCTTAGGGTGAATCTAGGAGACAAAAAGTGAGAGAGAAGGTTAAGGGTAGGTGGAGTTGGAGAGAGAGAGAGAGGTGGGCAGAGGGGATAGTTAAAGATAGAAAAAGTATAAGAGGGGTAAGGGAGAAACAATGCAGGGTTTTGGGTAATGAGAGTGAGAAAGAGAGGGGGGTTGCTAGGGTGTTGGGGGAGACACAAAGGGGTGTGGGTTAGGTGGAGATGGAGGAGTATGAGAGAGTGAGTGATGGGGTTATTAAGCGTTATGGGGGAGTGAGAGAGGAGCGGGTTTAAGGATCATGGGAGGAGTAAGGTGGTGATATTATTAGAGAAGGTAATAGTAATGGTAAGGTAGAGAGAGAGAGAGAGAGAGGAGAGGGGCTAGTGGTAAGGGGAGGAGTATGTTTGTGTGTGTGTGTTAGAAAGAAAGATAGCAGAGTGTGTTAGGGGGGTTGGGTGGGAGATAAGGGTATCTTGTAAGATGTAGAGGGACGGGGATTAGGAGAGACAGAGATTGAGGATTTTATCAGAACAGGGAGCATAAGAAAGAGAGAGAGAGAGGGGCTTATAGAGATTCCAAATGTGGTTACTGAGAAATAATGAGGGTTAGGGGTAGTGAGAGTGTGTGAGAGAGACGGGTGCTAGGGAAATGGGGGTTAGGTGTAGGTGGAGTAGTAGGGGTAGAGAGAGTGTTATATAGGGGGTTATCAAGGTTTGGGGGGTAAGAGGGGATATAGAGAGAGAAAGGAGGGAGGGAGAGAGGGGGTCATTAAGGTTTAAGGTGATGAGGGTAGAGATATAGAGAGGAAGAGGGGGTTTTACAGGTATGGGGAGGAGTATGGGTAAGAGTGATTAGTAAGGTTTAGGTACAGGAGAGAGAGGGAGAGTATGGGGTTTAGTTGTAGGTGGAGAGGTAGTGGTGAGAGAGAGAGAGAGGAGGAGGAGTTAGAGGGTTGAAGAAGAGGGTGAGGCACAGGGTTCATGGTTGGTGGAGGATTATGTATGGGAGAGAGAGAGAGAGATAGAGAGAGAGAGAGGGAGAGAGAAAAAGAGTATGGGCATTAGTCATAGGTGGAGGAGTTGGTGTGTGAGAGAGAGAAAGAGAGAGAGGTAATGGGGGGTTTTAGGGGGTTGGAGGAGAGGTATAGGGGTGGAGTTCAAGGTATTTAATGTAGTATATGGAAGAGAGAGAGAGAGAGAGAGAGAGAGAGAGAGAGAGAGAGTGAGAGGAGGGTGTGGTTGATTATGCATAGGGGGGGAAGGTAGTGGCTGGAGATAAAGTTATAAATAGTGGTCTAGTGGGAGGGCGTAGGTATTTAGGGAACTTATATAGAAGGGGGGGGTATAGAGGTTTGGAGGAGAGAGAGACCAATGGGGTTTAGGTGGAGGTGGAGGAGTAGTTTTTAGAGAGAGTGAGAGTTGGGGTTATTAAGTGTTAAATAGGAGAGAAAGAGAGAGAGGGAGTGTGTATGGGGTGTCAAAGGTAGGGGGAGAAGTAGGGAGGTTAGAGAGTAAGAGATGGGTTTGGTATTGTTTACAGATACGAGTGGAGAAAGAGTGAGAGATAAGAAGGGGGATAGTTGTAGTGGGAGGAATATGGTGCATATGTGTGAGAGGGATACATAGAGAAGAGGGGGGAGGGGTAGAGAGGCTGTTAAGGGTTGTGAAAAGATGGAGAGGGTTAGGACATATGGGTAGGTGGAGGAGTACAGGTTTTTGCATGTGTGTGTGAGTGAGAGAAAGATAGGGAGACTAGAGTTGGGGGGTTAGGGAAAGATGGTATGGGTTATTAGGTGTATTGGGGAGGAGGGGGGTTGGCGAAGAGAAAGAGATATTGATCATAATGAGGGGAGTGGGGTAGGTTTTTTATAGAATATTAGGGAGGTTAGAGAGAAGGGGGAGACTGGGGTGGGTGAAAGGAATGAGAGAGAGAGAGATGGGGGATTATAACTTGTAGTAGGAGGGGATTAGGCAGGAGAGAGATAGAGAGAGGGTTGGACCTAGGGGTAGGAGAAGGGGGATAGAGAGAATTCAGAAGAGGGGGTTGTTACAGGTGGAGAAAGTAGGAGGGGATGTAGGGGTAGTGAGTGTGAGAGAGAGAGGGGGGGTTTTAGAGGGTTGGGGGAGATAGATAGGGGTAGGGTGTAGGTTTAGGTGGAGGAAATAGGGGAGAGAGAGAGGGGGGGAGAGTTAGTAAGGGTTATGGGGAGAGGTGTGTGTGAGAGAGAGAGAGAGAGGAAGGGGGAGAAGGACTATGATGCGAGGGTGAGAGAGAGGGGGGTGGGTGTTAGTTGTAAGGGGAAGAGGTAGGGGTGAGAGAGAGAGAGAGCAAGAATGAGGGGAATTAGGGGGTTAGGGGAGAGATAGAGAGTTTGAGATAGTGGGTTAGTAGGGAGGGAGAGTAGTATTGGGTTTAGGGAGAGAGAGTGTAGGGTTAGGTGTAGTGAGAGTGTGAGTGAGAGAGGGGGTGTTACATGGTTTCAGGAGATAGATGGGTGGAGTTTAGGAGGAGGTGGAGGAAAAGGGGCGAGATAGAGAGTTAGAGAAAGGGTTACTAAATGTTAGGGGGAAGTGGTGTCTATGTGTGTGTGTATGTGTGAGAGAGGAGGGAGGTTGGTATTAAGTAGAGGAGTAGGGGTGTGTGTGTTTGTGTGTTAGAGAGAGAGAGGGAACAAGGAGTTTTATGGGGTTGGGGGAGAGATAAAGGGGTAGGTGGGAGTTAGTAGGGGAGTGGGATTATGAGAGACAAAGAGAGGGGGATATGGGAATGGGAAGTAGGACAGAGAGAGAGAGAGAGAGAGAGATTTAGGGAGAGTATGAGTTTGATTTGGTATAAATATGGGGGTTATGCATAGTGAGGGTGAGAGAAGGAATAATTTTAGGGGTTGGGTGAGAGAGAGAATAATTGGATTTAGTTGTAGGTGGTGGAATAGGGTAGAGAGAAAGAGAGTGAGAGAGGGGGTTAGTAATGGTTAGAAGGGATAATAGAGATAGGGGGGGAGAGAGAGATATATATAGTAGGGAGTGCTAGAGGTAGGAGGAGGAGTAGCTAGGTGAGAGAGTGAGAGAGGAGGTTGGTAAAGGTTAGGAAGAGGAGGGGAGAGATGGAGAGAGAGAGAGAGAGGAGGGGGGTTATTTTTAGGGTAGTAGTGGTGTGTGTGTGTGTGAGAGAGAGAGGGATAATGGGGAGGGAGGGGGTCATGTGGTGTTGGGAGTGACATAAAGGGTTGGGTTTAGGTGTAGATGGAGAAGTAGACAAGTGTGGGTACATATGTGTGTTTGGTGTGTGTGTGTGTGTGAGAGAGAGAGAGAGAGAGAGAGAGGAAGGGTGTGTGTTATTAGAGGTAGGGGGAGGAGGGAGGTTTGGGGAGAACAAGAGATAGAGATCATGTTCGGATTAGGATAGGTTGGGGTTTTATTAATATTACAGAAGTTAGGGAGAAGGGGGGTATAGCATGGGGGTAAACACACACACACACACACACAGAGAGAGAGAGAGAGAGAGAGGGTGTTAGATGTAGATGTGTGTGTGTGATTGTGTGGTTCTGAAGAGAAAGAGATAAGGATCACGATGGTGGGAGCAAGGTAGGGTTATTGGGAATATTAGGGATGTCGGAGAGAAGGGGGAGTATAGGTTGGGGAAAAATTGAGATAGAGATGGGGTTGGTAAGTGGTAGGGAGTGGGGGATTAGGGAATTAGGGGAGAGAGAGAAACGGGTGGATTTTGGCATAGGGAGAGTAGGTATGAGTTAGAGAGCGATACAAAATGAGAGAGAGAGAGAGAGGGAAAGGGGGTGTTTACAAGGAGGGAGAGTAGAGAACTTAGAGAGAAGGGGGGGTATAGGGTAGGGGAATACATAGAGAGTGAGAGAGGGGGGAGACATAGGTAGCGATATGCGGGGTGGTGAGTAGTAAGCAAACAAGGTTTAGGAGAGAGAAAGTGAGAGAGAGAGAGGGGGACAAAGGGGGTGGTTATTAGTATGGAGAGTAGGAGGGGGTTAAGGAGAGGTAGTAGGGGGTTGAGGGCATTGAGAGTATAGGAGAGAGGGGGGTTGTTAGTGTGTTGGGGTAGAGACATAAGTGTGGGGGTTAGGTGTGGGTTTGCAATATATGAGAGAGAGACTGAGAGATGGGTTTAGTAAGTGTTAGTAGAGAGAGAGAGAGAGAGAGAGAGAGAGAGAGAGAGAGAGAGAGAGAGAGGAGGGAGGCTTAAGGGTAATGGGAGGAGTAGGGTGGCAAGATTATGAGAGAGGGTAATAGTAATTGTTAGGAAGAGAGAGAGATAGACATAAGGGGTGTTAGTGGTAAGGAGAGTAGGTGTGTGTTTATTTGAGTGAGAGAGTGAGAGAGGGGGTTAAGAAGGGTTATGGAGAAGAGATATGTATATGTGTGTGTATGTGTGTGTGTGTGTGTGAGAGAGAGAGAGAGATGAAGAGGTATTAGAGGTAGGGGAACAATAGGGTGTGAGAGAGTTAGAGAGGGGGTAGTAATGGTTGGGGAGAGGAGGGGCATTACGGATATGGAGAGGTGTAGGTGTTTGTGTGTGTGTGTGTGAGAGAGAGAGAGAGAGAATGTGGGGTTGTTAACAGGCTGCGAGAGAGAAAGGGGTGTGGGTTAGGAGTAGGTCTAGGAGTATAGAGGTGTGTGTGTGCATGTGTGTGAGAGAAAGAGAGAGTGTGTGAGAGAGAGAGGGAGGGAGAGGGAAGGAGACATAGATAAGTGGGGAGGGTGTGGGTGATTAGGGGTAGGGGGAGGAGGGGGTATAGCAGGGAGAAAGAGATAGATGTCATGGTGGTTGGGGTGTAGGGATTCAATTAATATTAAATCAATTATAGAGAACGAGGGGTATAGGGTGTGTGGAGAGAGAGAGAGGGAGAGAGAGAGATAGAGAGGGGGGCTAAGGGGGGGATGTTGTCAGTGATTACGTGTAGGGGGGAGAGAAAGAGACATATACCATCACGGGGGAAAGAGGGGTAGGGGTTTGGGTAATTTTAGGGATGTTAGGAAGAAGGGGGCGTTAGAGCATGAGGGGAGAGAGAGAGAGAGAGGACAGGGTGTTGGAGGTAGGGGGAGGACTAGGAGGGGTGAGAGTGAGAGGGGGGGTTAGTAAGTGTTAGATATAGTAGGCGGGAGAGAGAGGTGGGGAATTATTGGTAGGGGGAGGAGTAGCGGGGTGGGCATGTGTCAAATGGAGATAGAGAATAAGAGGGGGATGCATCGGGTGTTACAGGTTTGGGATAGAGAGGATTTGGGGATAGGGGTAGGTTGAGGAGTGGGGGGTGTGCATGTGTGTGTGCAAGAGAGAGAGGGAGAGAGAGAGATGGGGTGAAGGATGAAGTTGGGGGGTGAGTGTGTGGGTGATTAGTGTATGGAGGAGGAGGGGGGTTGGGGGAGAGAAAGAGATAAATATCATAGTGTGGCGAGTTGGATATGGTTTTGTGGAATATTATTCATCTTAGAGACAAAGAGGTGCATAGGGGGGGACATTGCAGGACATAGATGTGGTTTGGTATGTTGTAGGGGGTAATTATGGAAGAGGGAGAGAGAGAGAGGGTTAGTGGTAGGTGGTGTATAAAAACTAAGGAGAGAGGGGGCATAGAGGGGTGCATGAGGTGAGAGAGAGAGAGAGAGGGGAGAAGGGGAGTAAATGTAGGGAAAGGAGAATGTTGTTGAGAGAGTGAGAGAGTGGGTTAGTAAGGGTTTGGGAGAGAGAGAGGATTTATTGGTAAAGGAAAGAGTAGGTGTGTGTGTGTGTGTGTGTGTGTATGTGTGTGTGTGTGAGAGAGAGAGAGAGAGAGAATCATGAGGTGAGGGTGGAGGGTGTGGGTTATTAAGGGTAGGGAGGGAGTCAGTTTAGAGGAGAGAAAGAGATAGATGTTGGGGTAGGGGGAGAACCAGGGAAAGATGGAAGTTATAGGAAGGGGTAGGGGGAAGGAAAGGGATTATGGTAGAGAAAGAGATAGAGGTTGGGGTGGGGGTAGGGGTGGGGATTTAGGGATGATTATGGGATTTATAGAAAAGGGGGAGTATAGGGTGGGGGAATAGAGGGAGAGAGAGAGTGGGGGGGAGATGGTAAATTGTATCTATAAGGAGAGTAGTAAAGACAAAGAGAGAGGGAGATAGGGATATTTAGGGGTAGGGGGATTATGAGAGAGAGAGAAGCACATGGGGTGGTTTTGTGTATGGAGAATAGGAGGTAGGTTAAAGAGAGAGAGAGGAGGTTTAGGGGTAGTGAGAGTGTGTATGAGATATGGAGAGAGAGAGAGAGAGAGAGAGAGAGAGAGGTGGGGGTCAGGTGTAGGTGGAGGATTAGGGGAAGGGGGGAGGGAGAGAGGGGTTTAGTAAGGTTTAGGGGGATGTGGGGAGAGATACAGAGAGGATGATGGGAGTTTAGAGGTATCAAGAAGAGTATGGGTAAGAGCGATTACTAAGGTTTAGGGATAGGAGAGAGAGAGAGTATGGGGGTTAGTTGTAGGTGTAGGGTTATGGGTTAGGGGGAGGAGAGAGAGAGAGAAAGAGAGGAGACCTTAGGGGGTTGAAGAAGAGGGTGAGGCATGGCTGGGTTTAGGGTTGGTGGAGGAGTATGTATGGGATAGGGATATATATATATATAGAGAGAGAGAGAGAGAGAGTATGGGTGTTAGTCATAGGTGGAGGAGTAGGTGTGTGAGAGAGAGAAAGAGAGAGAGGGAATGGGTGTTTTAGGGGGATGGAGGAGAGGTAGAGGGGTGAGGTTCAGGGTATTGTAGTGGAGTATATAGAAGAGAGAGAGAGAGAGAGAGAGAGAGAGAGAGGGGGGGGAGGGTGTGGTTTACTATGGATAGGGAAGGAAGGTAGTTGCAGGAGATAAAGATATAGATAGTGGGGTGGGGGGGAGGGGGTATTTATTTAGGGAACTTATATAAAAGGGGGGTGTATAGGGATTTGGAGGAGAGGGAGACAAGTGGTGTTGAGGGGGTTAGTAAGTGTTAGAGAGGAGAGAGAGAGAGGGTGTGTATGGGGTGTCATAGGTAGGGGGAGAAGTAAGGAGGTTAGAGAGTGATAGAGGGGTTTAGTAAGGGTTATAAATAGGAGTGGAGAGAGGGTGATAGAGAACAAGGGGGATAGTTGTAGTGGGATTAATAGGGGGCATATGTGTTAGAGGGATACATAGAGAAGAGGGGGGAGGGGCGCAATAGTTTTTAAGGCTTATGAAAAGATGAAGAGGGTTGGGGGATAGGGGTAGGTGGAGGAGTAGAGGGTTGTGCATGCGCTTGTGTGTGTTTCTGTGTGAGTGAGAGAGAGAGGGAGAGATTTGGGGGGTTAGGGAAAGAGGGTGTGGGTGATTAGGTGGAGAGGGGTGGAGAGGGTTGGTGAAGATAAAGAGATATTGATCATAATGAGGGGAGTGGGATAGGTGTTTATAGAATATTAGGGAGGTGAGAGAGAAGGGGGAGGCTGGGGTGGGGGGAAAGGATGAGAGAGAGAGAGAGATGCGGTATTATAGGTGGTAGTAGGAGGGGACTTAGGTGGGAGAGAGATAGGGAGAGGGTTTGACCTAGGGTTAGGAGAGGGGAGGGAGAGAGAGAGAAAGAGAGGGGGGTTATTATGGGTGGAGAGAGTAGGATGAGGGTTAGGGGTAGTGAGGGTGAGAGAGAGAGAGAGGGGAGCATTTTTAGAGTGTTGGGGGAGATAGAGAGGGATAGGGTGTAGGTTTCGGTAGAGGAATAGGGGAGAGAGAGGGGGGTAGTTATTAAGGGATAGGGGGGAGAGGGGTGTGTGTGTGTGTGTGTGTGTGTGTGAGATAGAGAGAGAGAGAGATTGAGAGAGGAAGGGGGAGAAGAATTATGATGAGAGAGTGAAAGAGGAGGTTACTAATAGTTAGGGGGAGAGAGAGGGGTGGGGTTTAGTGGTAAAGGGAAAAGTAGGGTTGAGGAAGAGAGAGAAAGAATGAGGGGTGTTAGGGGTTTGGGGGAGAGAGAGAGAGTTTGAGATAGTGGGTTAGTAGGGACTGGGAGTAGGAGTGGGGTTAGGGGGAGAGAGTGTAGGGTTAGCTGTAGTGAGAGTGTGAGGGAGAGAGGGGGTTTTACAATGTTTGAGCAGATAGAGGGGTGGAGGTTAGGTGTAGGTGGAGGAATAGGGGAGAGATAAAGAGTGAGAGAGAGGGTTACTATGGGTAAGGGGAATTAGGTGTGTGTGTGTGTGTGTGTGAGAGAGAGAGAGAGAGAGGAGGGGGCTTAGTAGTAAGGAGAGGAGTATGGGTGTGTGTATTTGGGTGTGAGAGAGAGAGAGAGATAGAACAAGGTGTTTTATGGGGATGGGGGAGAGATAAAGGGGTAGGTTGGATTTAGCAGGGGGAGCGGAATTAGGAGAGGAAAAGGGAGGGGATTATGGGAATGGGAAGTAGGAGAGAGAGAGAGAGAGAGAGAGAGAGAGAGAGAGAGAGAGAGAAAGAGTATGAGTGGCATTTGGTAGAAAGAGGGGCATTAGGCATAGTGAGTGTGTGTGAGAGAGAAGGAATGATTTTAGGGTTTGGGTGAGTGAGAGCATAGTTGGATTTAGTTATAGGTGGAGGAATAGGGTAGAGAGAGAGAGAGAGAGAGAGAGAGAGAAGGGGGGTTAGTAGGGTTGGGGGGAGAAAAGAGAGAGAGAGAGGAGGGGGTTTTAGAGGTAGGGGGAGGACTAGTTGGGTGAGAGAGTGGGAGAGGGGGTTAGTAAAGGTTAGGGAGAGGAGGGTAGAGATAGAGAGGGAGAGACATAGATAGAGAGAGAGGAGCGGGGTTATTGGTAAGGTAATAGGGGTGTGTATATGTGTGAGAGAGATAGATACAGAATGGGGTGGCAGGGGGTCATGGGGTGTTGGGAGTGACATACAGGGTCTAGTTTAGGGGTACGTAGAGAAGTAGACAGGTATGGGTAAGTGGGTGTGTGTGTGTGTGTATGTGTATGTGAGAGAGAGAGAGAGATAGCGAAAGAGGAAGAGTGTGGGTTATTAGAGGTAGGGGGATTAGGAGAGAGAGAGAGTGGGAGGGATTAAAAATATTATATGTCGGGTTATAGATAAGGAGAGGGAGTTAGGCATACTAAGAGTGAATGAGGGGAGAGGGGGGATTTATGGGTGTTAGGGGAGAGAGAAAGTGGTGCAGGTTAGGTCTAGGTTGAAAATTAGTGTAGAGAAAGGGTGAGAGAGATCGTAGTGAGGGGAGGGTGGGGTAGGAGTTTGAGGAAGACAAGGGAAGTTAGAGAGAAGTGGGGCATAGGGTGGGGGAAAACATATATATATAGAGAGAGAGAGATGGGGAGTGGTAACTTATAGGGAAAGGGAGAAGAAATTGAGAGAGAGGGGGTTTGGGTAGGGGAAGAAGGACAAAGATAAAGAGGGGTGGAGGGCATGGTTATTTTTAGTGGGAGTAAGAGGGGGTTAGGGAGATAGAGTGGTGGTGAGAGTTAAAGAGAGATGGGGGTCTGAGGGGGTGGATGAAGAGATAGAGGTGTGTCACAGTGGGTTAGCTGTACGTGGAGGAATAGGGGAGAGAGAGAGAGAGAGAGGGAGGGGGAGGGGTATGGGTATGGGGATTTATAGTGAGATGGGCAGGTGGATGTGGAAGTTATCTGTATAGAGAGTAGGATAGGGGTTAAGTAGAGGTAGCGCGAGCTTAGGGGTAGTGAGAGTGAGAGAGAGGTAGTGTCAGGGTGCTGAGGGAGAGAGAGAGAGGGGTGGGGGTTAGGTGTAAGTGAAGGATTAGGAGAGATAGAGAGTAAGAGAGGGTGTTAATAAAGGTTAGTGGGAAGAGGGGACAAAGGGAGATATGTGGAGGAGGTGTTAGAGGTATGCAAAGAGGAAGGGTGTTGAGAGATATAGGGGGTTTGGAAGGGTTAGACATATGAGGATAGAGAGAGAGAGGAGGCTGGTTAGTGGTAGGGAGAGTAGAAGTGGGTTGTGATAAATAGAGAGAGAGATAAAGAGATAATGGGGGGGTGTTTGGTGGTTGGAAGAGAGTGGGTAGTGTGGGTTTAGGAGTTGGTTGAGGCGTAGAGGGGTGTAAGTTTGTGTGATGGAGAGAGAGAGAGTAGGGGGGGTGGGGAGGGAATGATGTGGTTGAATAGCTATAGGGGGAGGAGTGAGGTTGGGGTAAATAAAGTGATAGAGATCATGGTGGGGGGATCGGGGGTAGCATTTTGGGTAATATTAAGGAAGATAGAGAGAAGGGGGTTTATAGCATGGGGAAGAGAGAGAGATATGGGGGGTGTTAAATCATAGGAAGAGGGGGATTAGGAGAGAGAGGGAGAGAGATATAGGGGTTGGGGTAGGGGTAGTGAGAGAGAGATAGAGAGAGGGTCAAATATGGTGGTTATGTATAGGAAGAGTGTTAGGGTGGTTAGGGAGAGAGAGAATAGGGTCACCTATATTATAGTGGTGAGATTGTAAGAGAGGGTAATAGTAAGGGTTAGGGAATTTAGAGAGAAACGAGGGTATAGGGTGGGGGAAGAGAGAGAGAGAGAGAGAGAGAGAGAGAGAGAGAGAGAGAGATTATGGGTGGTAAGTTGTAAGGGATGGGGGAATAAAGGGAGAGAGATAAGAGAGGGTAGGAGAGAGAGAGAGAGAGAGAGAGAGAGAGAGAGAGAGAGAGGGCTAGGATGGGTGATTATGGGTAGGGATAGTAGGAGGGGGGTTATGGATATAGAGAAGAGGTTAGGGGTAGTCATAATCAAAGAGAGAGAGGGGGTGTTAGGGTATAGGGGAGAGACAAAAAGTGGGGGTTAGGTGGAGGTGGAGGTTTAGGGGAGAGAGAGAGTGAGAGAGGGGTTTTATAACGGTTAGGTAGAAGAGGTGTGTGTGTGTGTGTGTGTGTGTGTATGTGAGCGAGAGAGAGAGTAGATGGGGTATCATATGTGTGGGAGTAGTAATGGGGTGAGAGAGTGAGAGAGGAGGTTATAAAGAGTTAGGCAGAGGAGGGGAGAGAGAGATAGGGAATGGAGGGGCATTAGATATATGAGAGGAGTAGGTACATGGGTGTGACATAGAAAGAGAGAATGGAGGGGTGTTACGGGTTTGGAGAGAGACAAAGAGGGGTGGGTGTTCAGGGTTGGTGGAGTAGATGGGTTTGTGTTTGTTTGTGTTTGTGTGTGTGTGTGTCTATGTGTGTGTGAGAGAGAGAGATAGAGAGAGAGAGAGAGATTCAGGGGAAACATGGGGAGGGTGTGGGTGATTACGGGTAGGGGGAGGAGGGAGGTTTGGAGGGATAAAGAAATAAAGATCGAAATAGGGAAGTGTATTATTCATTTAGGGAATATTAGGGAAGTTAGAGAGAAGGGTGTATAGGTTGGGGGTGAGGAGAGAGAGAAACATAGAGAGAGAGTATGGGGGTTAGTTGTAGGAGGAGGAGTAGGTGTGTGTGTGTGTGTGATAGAGAGACAAAGAGAATGGGGGGTGTTATGTGGTTGGAAGAGAGCGAGAAGCATGGGGTTTAGGGTAGATGGTGGAGTATTTAAGAGAAAGAGAGAGAGAGAGAGAGAGAAGGGGGGTGAGTGGAGGAAAAATATGGTTGATTATGGGTAGGAAGAGGAAGGGAGATGTGGGAGAGAAAGAGATATATATCAATGTTGGGGGGGAGCGGGTAGTTGTTTAGGGAAGTTAGAGAGAACAAGAACTATACAGTGGGGGTAGACAAAGAGGCGCATGCGCTTAGGGAGATACACAGGGGATTAGTGGTACTGATAGTTTTTTAGAGGGATTAGTGGCATTAGTTGTAGGTGGAGGAGTAGGGTAGATAGAGTGAGAGAGGGGCTTAGTAAGTGTTAGAGAGAGAGAGAGAGAGTAAAATGTGTTAGAGGCAGGGGTAGGAGTAAGGTTGTGAGAGAGTGAGAGAGGGGGTTACTAAGGGTTATAAATAGGAGGAGAGAGAGAGATGATGAGGGTTAGTTGTAGGGAAAGGAGTACATTATTTTTTATGTGTGTGGGATAGAGAGAGGATGGAGGGGAGGGGGGAAGGGGGGTGGGGTTAAGGGTTTTGGAGTGAGAGAGGGGCATGGGGGATGGACATAGGTAGAAGAGGGGTGTGTGTGTGTGTGTGTGAGAGAGAGAGAGAGAGAGAGAATGCGGAAGGGAGAGAGTCAGGGGGTGAGCATGGGAGGGTTTTATTGATTAGTTGTATGGGGTATGAGATGTATTGGGAGAGAGAACGAGATAAAGAGTGAAGGGTTGAGGGAACATTACGGAAGTTAGAGAAAACTAGGAGTATAGGGTGGGGGAAAAGAGAGAGAGAGAGAGAGAGAGAGAGAGAGAGAGAGAGAGAGAGATGGGGGATGGCAAGAGGTAGTGGGAGGGGGATTAGCAGAGAGAGAGAGATGGTTAGGGGTAGGGTGACTAGGGGAGAGATAGAGAGAGGGGACGGGGAAGAGGGGGTTATTAAAGGGAGGGAGAGTAGGAGGGTATTTATGGAGTGAAATTTGGGGGTTAGGGGTATTGAGAGTGGGAGAGAGAGAGGGGTTGTTAGGGGTTGGTGGGGAGAGAGAGAGAGAGGGGTAGGAGCTAGGTGTAGGTGGAGGGATAAGGGAGAGAGAGAGTGAGAGAGGGGGTTAGTTAGGGTTAAAGAGAACTTGAGAGAGAGAGAGAGAGGAATGGGATTTAAAGGTAAGGGGAGGATAGAAATGATGGGAGAGTGATAGATGAGGTTAGAAAGGGTTAGTTCAAAAGAGAGAGAGAGGGATGGGGTGTTAGATTTAAGTGGAAGAGTAGGGTTGTGAGAGAGTGAGAGAGGAGGTTAGTAAGGGTTACAAATAGGAGGAGAGAGAGAGAGAGAGAGAGGATGAGGGTTAGTGGTAGGAAGAGGAGTAGGGTGGGTTCTTTTGTGATAGAGAGATAGAGAATGGGGGGCAAGGGGAAAGGGGGTTTTAGGTGTTTGGTGGAGAAAGAGAGAGTCAGGTGATATATATGCATAGGTTGAGGAGTATAGGTGTTTGTGTATGTGTGTGACAGAGAGAGGGGGGGATGGGGGGAGGGTATGGATGATTAGTTTTATTGGGGAGGATGGGTGTAGGGGGAGAGAAATAGATAGAGATAATAATAGGGGGGAGAGGGTTAGGGTTTTAGGAAATATTAGGTAAGTTAGATAGAAGGGGGAGTAGGTTGGGGGAGAGAGAGAGAGAGAAAGGCAGAGGGGGTGACTACATGTAGGGATAGTAGGATGGGGTTGAGGGACATAGAGAATGGGGTTAGGGGTATTGAGAGTGTGATAAAGAGAGGGGGGTAATAGGGGATTGGTGGAGAGAGAGAGTGGTATGGGTTAGGTGTATGTGGACGAATAGGGGAGATAGATAGAGTTAGAAAGGGGTTTAGTAAGGGTTATTGGGAAGAGGTGAGAGAGAGGGAGAGAGAAAGAGAGGAAGGGGGGTTAAAGACAGGTGGTGGAGAGTGGTGGTGAGAGAGTTAGTGGGGTTAAAAAGGGTTAGGGGGGAAGAGAGAGATAGAGAGAGAGGGGGGGAGTGGTAAGTGGGAGATTAGGGTTGTGTGAGAGTTAGAGAGAGAGAGAGAGAACGAGGGGTGTTAGGGGGTTAGTGGAGAGAGAGAGAGTGTTAGGGAGGGAATTAGTAGGGAGGGAAAGTATGAGTGGGTTTAGGGAAAGAGAGCAAGGTGTCAGGTTTAGTGAGAATGTGAGAGAGAGGATGTTAGGTGATTGGAGGAGAGAGAGGGGTGAAGGTTAGGTATAGGTCGGGGAATAAGGGAGAGAGAGAGTGAAAGAGGAGGTTATTAAGGGTTAGGGGTGTTACTTGGTTTTTAAACCAAGCATGTGCAAGGATGCACCTGCTAACTAGTAGCAGCAGTCTCAATAAAAATATGTAAAAACTAATATAATCTAATTTAACATTAACATGTGAAAAGAAATAAAAAACTAGATTTAAGAACATAAGCAATAAGATCTATGAGAAAAACAAGAAATTAAAAAATTTGATCTTTTCTATTACCTCAAACAGTGAGGATGGTGAGTTTCAAGCAGCTCCAAGGTTGAGATGCTCCAATGTCCAATTGTCTCTTCTTCTCCAATGCTTCAATGGGGATCTTCAAACTCGAAATGGAAGGCAAGGGCTCTCAAAGGAAATTTGGCAGCATAAGGATAGGATGAAATGTGGATGAATAATGAGGATCCCCTATCACCTTTTTAAGTTTTTTGGTGATGGGGAATACCATTATGGTTTAAGGAAACCAATGGTATTGACCAAAATGGTTTAGGTATCTTTTTTCCTCTTTTTCCTTTTTTGAATATTATTCCCTTTTAATTGTTTTTTGGGAATTTTGGACCCTTTTTAAGGGGTTTTTTTAATGTTTTTTGAGGAAAAATACATATTTTGAGGGGAAAAGGGTGTATTATGGTCTTTTTGGTGACCTTTTGAAGGTTTTAGAGGCTCAAATGATGAAAAAAGTTGACAAATGGGTCATGTGAATAAGGGAATGAGCTAGTGAACACTTTTTGGGTGTTAACAGATTGCCCCCTAATGTGTGAGGGCAGGAGCTCATCGTATGGCCCATAGACATCATAGTTATTTTGTCTTTTTCTTGGGGCTTGGAGAAGAGAAGAGACCGATTGGAGATCGGAACAATGGCCCTATGGAAGCTGCAAAAACTAAAAAAATACATGGCCTCAAAATGAATGAGGAATAATCTCTGATAGTGGACAAGGCGGGCATACCCATGCTCGTATCAAGACATATACATAACAATTAGGCCCAAGAAGGGAGACCTGAATAATACATAAAAATCTATTGGTACATCATAATGGTCCAGAGGGGACATAGTGTTGGGACCTGAATAATACATAAAAATCTATTGGTACATCATAATGGTAAAAAAGGTTTCCTATATCATTCGATTGCAAGAGCATGCCGTGAGAAGTACATGTTTCACTTCCATTCATTTGGTGTAGGAGCATGTATTTTGATGAGATTTAGTTTTGGTGCAAAGAGTTGGTGATTTGGTTCATTCATATGGTAACCAGTCATCAATATGGATAGAGGCACAAGTTCATGAGCATAGTTGGGTTGGAGATGTATTATTGGTTCCTAGACTAAATTGCTTGAGGAAAAGCAATATTAGGAAGGGGAAGACTTGTAATGTTCCGAAATTTTTCTTTGGAATAAGTAACGTTTTGGCCTAAGACACTTAGTGAATTTTCATGAGAAATTGTCTAGGGGGTGGCAAAGGTTGATAATTTTCCTTCGTATTTTTTTCCTAAGGTTAAAATTGAAGATTAATGAGACAAGGTGGTCCCACATGAAAGGGGAAATTCTCAATTATAATTTCTAAGGAAAAATATTAAATTGAGAATTAATGCCCTACTTATGCACAAGTTTATTTTCCTAAGGTTGGTCCAAAATTGAGATAAAATAATTATTGATTGTTGATAATGTGTCACATACCCGAAATTCGCTTAGTTAGTATTTTAATATTTTTTTTTTTCAAAGAGCTTTCCTAACCATAATGATCTCTGAAATTAGATAACGTTCAAAGTATTCTATCATGCATAAAAATAATACACTAATGTCTTCTATTGCACTTGGATCAATTTAAATTATTTTAAGACCCTGATAATTAAATAGGTCCACAACTCATCTAATGAAATGGTTCATATTAAAGCATTGCCATCCTTACATTGAAAATACATTCTTGAATAAGAACACTAATCATGAGTGTCAAGGCCATTAATGTAACACATATAAAAGAGACTATATGTACATGGTTCACCCAAATCCATGGGCTACGTAGACAAAGAAAGTCGCATCAAATATTATTCTTCAAAAGAAGTTTACAAGTACAACCCAATTGTTGCATTCTTCACTTCCACTTTCACCAATCTTCTAGAATAATGATCATTTCAACATTTCATCAAACTATTACATAGATCTTAAACCTGGATCTAAATAATCTGTAACAGCATATAATAAAGTAGAGATCCTAGACTGCATCTAAACTAAAATCATGGCAGTGTATAAAATAGAGATCGTAACTGGATCCTACCAAAATGCTGTAAAAACTCTATATATTAGAGATCCTAATTGGATCCAAATTAATTTGCGATGGCTCCAATTAGGATCTCTATAGCTGTAACCAATATCTCTCTCTCTCTCTATATAAGAGATCCTATCAAACAAAAATCAAGGATCGTACTATGTATAAATTAAATAAGAATTCTGTTAACCAATCATAAGCACAGCTCGCATTATACCGAAAAAGAAATAAGCCACAGATTTAATGATTCGGAGATCTTCGCAAGGTCAATGCGAGTTTAAGTAAAGGGATAGACACACGACAGTTCGGTTAGATCCAGTGATCAATTACAGAAATAAAGCAGAGTTATTGTATCTATATATTTTCTATCCTTCCTCGGAAGAAAAAAACAATTGGTATTGGCTTATAAGCGGTCCTTTCCCGTCATATTCCCCATAACAAAATTCGTATAGGTAAAACATACATAGACTGGAACTAAAACATATGTTTATTCAGACTTCCGATCTGATTTAATACGAGATCATTGCCTCTGCGTGGACCTCTATAAAGGGGTTTCCACAATATTCATAAATATAAGAACTAACCTGAAATTTCGACTCAACGCATTCCCAAAAAAAATAAATGCAGAACTACAATGTAAACGCAACTAACAACAAACGTTTATGGAATTTCTACCTCTTAAAAAGTAACTGTAACTACCAGATATTTCTCCAGGCATAAGGCAGAGATAGGCATCATGAAATCAACATGCAAATGAACAATTTAAAGACCAGGAATGCCTGAGATATAAACATAGACTATAATACCACCAGTGATGGTAGAAATTTTAAACAGAAAATTCAACCCGTGATCTCTCCCATGCAGTATTTCCATATGTAATGCATATGTATATAAAATAGATATTCAACAGGAATTGTTCCTATGTAATCCTTCAAACCATGACGGTAGAGATACCTAACATAAATGATCAGGTAAATGACTAAAAAGTTCCCAACCCAGCATTTCCAACAATAACATCCATGAAGAAGGCTGAAATAAACATAGCATATACAAAAAGAAATGCAATAAAAAGGGATCAACTCTCTGCGTGAGCCGCCATCTTCCATGACAACCTCCTAGGTAAGAATCGGACTCCACTGATCCATTCCTCCACGCTATCACCATAATATCTAGTCTCAGATAAAAAATGGAAATGCACAGATCATGCGCAGATCTAGAATCAGAAACAAAAATAAGGAAACTGCATTCACTCTGGAGGTTGAAGAGAGGATCTTAACGGATCTCGAATGCCCACGCATTCACACACTCTCCACAGAGTTTTAAGAAACATAGCTAATACTACAGGGATTTCACGGCCTCGACCATAGAGTAATAACAATATCATATAACCTCTCCATCGAGTTATATATAAATAAATAAAAAATCAAAATGTAATAGCCATTCGTACACCGAGATGAAAACATGCATAAAAATCTAGGATGCAAAACGCTTCCCATATTAGATACTATCTAAGCCCTACGATTTAGAATCAAATACGTATTGGAAAAAGAGATCGGCCTATGCAGTAATATCCAGAGAGCTAAAAAGCCTTCCAATAACATAATAAAAACAATCATCCTATAATAGCCATTCATCAAAGTAGATAAATAAAAAAAACAGCCGAATTGGGGGTTCAAGCCATCCCTTCCCGTAGGGATCAAGCTATTCCTTTCCCATCCGCGTGAGCCAAAAACACACAAGAATAAATGAATCCACACAAGAATGTGATGGCCGACAGAGAAAGCCCCATTTAAAACACTGTGGAAAGGCCGCTTGGAGAACAATGTCTCGAGGCTAAACCTTAGGCCCTTCTGCAGTGGTGACAAATGGCCTCTACCAAAATGGAGGTAAGCTATAGATTTCATGGAAATCATACGAGGGGACAAACTGGCGTTGATATCTCCTCGGATTCTCAGTTTCTAAAACCCTTCTATTAAATGCCGTGAGACAACCTCTTCCTTTTGGTTGCTATCGGAGTGTGACTGTTATATACAAATTTTGAGATGTAAATCCCTCTCGATTTGTGAATATCAATAAATATATAATATTTCCCCATCCAACATTTTATTTTCATCGCTTATAATAAGTCTTTAAATATTATAATATCCTCCTATGTGCATGGAAAAATACCATGGTACTTTTATACTATGGTTCTCGTAGGGCATTTGAATGCCCCTTTTTTTATAATAGTGGACTACATTAAATTGATACATGAATATAATTGTTTTCCTTTTGATCCATGTTGTCCCTGTTAATAATAGTGTACTTAATAATGAATTTCTCCTATCTTCTAGATAATGCATTACTCTCATTTAGATTTTTAGCCATGAGTAGTAGTCATGTCATCAATGGTTACCTATAGAAAAACTCCTTTTTTAATCACTAGCTCTTATTTAGGAAAAATCTTAAATAATAATTTCCTCATATTCTTATACATACGCTTCTTTTATTTCCCTTAAGAAGTGGTAAGCCAATTATTAAACTTAGGCTAGAATGTATAAGTTTCTAAATAGTTAGGTGAATCTTAAATCTTTCACCTTTTCTTCTCATGTCATATATATATATATTTTATTTTTTTGAATCTCCCATGATGTATATATATCATATATTATTTTTGTGAATTTCTCACAATATATATATGTATATGAATTTTGACCTTGACATATATATATATATATATATGTATGTATATATATCATACACCCACTCTCTCTAGCAACCAAATCATCCTCCTTCCTTATTCTCGGTAGAGAATCATAAGGAATATTTTTACTTATCCTCTTACTTGCCTCTTTTGTCAATGCTAGGATGCTATATGTGTAGAGGGGTCTAATAAAGTTATTTAAACATGGATATCTTTATGCTTAAAGATACGTCCTCAAGATAACAAAACAATTTGCGGCAAATAGCTATGGTCCTCGACCTTGGATGATGATAGTTACACTGATGGTAAACAAGTAATTCCCTTGACTTTCCTCGAATTTTTGACGGAACTAAGGTTAAGCTGTTAATGGCTAGTCATGACATTCACCTCTTTCCCCATCTAGTGTGTTCTTTCCTCATCATTAAGTTGTGTCTTAGCCACAGTTTCCTGAGTCTATTTAACATTTTACAATTAAGGAAGTAAATAGCACTTCTTACTAGGTTTACTGGTGAGGCCTTGGCTTTGAGTGTTAAATTTTGAGCATTAATTCATAATACTCTAGGATCTTTACTGAGAGAATAACATGTACAGTATATCAATCCATATCAATCATAACAAGCATGTCAATCATCACAAGAAGGAAAAGCATGAGAGACAATAGACACAGAGTTTCCGTGGAAAAACCCTAAGGTGAAAAACCCCACAACTTCCTCAGAGATAGATAGAGCAATATCTCAACCAAAGTACAACCAAATACATAGAGATAGTCTTCTACTAGCAGATGATCCTCCTCCTCACATGTGTGCCACTTTCCGAGTGAAGGAAGAATGAGTTTCTGAGTGATCCAAATAGACATCTGTCGATGTCTATTTATACTTGTTCTGTTTGTCTAATAACCTTATGGGGCCGACTTGTCTAACTAGGTACATCAACCACATATTACATAAATCAGGGCTGACCCCACACATGGTGGTCTAATAACCCATCGGCATGTTAACACACTTGTGACACTTGTCAATACACATGACGACACTTCCATATAGAGGAATGACACATCTCTATAGGAGTACAATAATATATAAATGAAATACATGGATGAAATACATTCCGAAGTTACATATACATCAACACTCCCTTAACTAGGAAGGTATTTCTCGACACAGATCTGCTAGCACAAGTCTTCTTCTCTAGATCATCGTCATCGATGCATCGTCATCATCATTGTCACTACTAATGCTATCTCAACCAATCTCTGAATCTACTCATCATAGGAAGTTCTACAGAGCTAGTCCTTTTTCATACTAGATGTAGGCCCACCACCTGTAGGTCTTCATCATCACTGGCCATACTGTGGAAATCTCAGGACTTATTATGTGCGTCACAAAACCTTAAAAGAGTCTCTTGACTAGAAAGAACCCTAAAGAGCATCTGAGGCCTTTTTCATCCTATCCAAATCTCCAAGACTTATCACATGTGACGCCACCACAAAACCTCGAAAGAGAATCCTAGGACTGATTACGAGCACATGGATCAACCTATCAGATCTCCCAGAGCACAAATTACATGTGGTCACCAAAAAACCTCAAAAGAACATCCCAGGACTGATTACGAGCACATGGCTCAACCTATCAGATCTCCCAGGGCACAAATTAGATGTGGTCATGGAAAAACCTCGAAAGAGCATCCCAGGACTGATTACGAGCACATGGCTCAACCTATCAGATCTCGCAGGGAACAAATTACATGCCATAGGACAAAACCTCGAAAGATCATTTGCCAGATATCCCAGGGCACAAATTACATGCCATAGGAAAAACCTCAAAAGAGTATTTGCAAATCTCCCAGGGCACAAATTATATGTCCTCCCAAGAAAAACCTCGAAAGAGCAGTTGCAGATATCCTAGGGTACAAATTACATGCCATAGGAAAAATATCGAAAGACTATCTACAAATATCCCAGGGCACAAATTATATGCTTATCTGTACAACCTGTTCCAAGGCCACAGAGTATCAACCTGATACTCACCATACATCATCCTGATGTACACATGATCATCCTGATCATCATCACTGCAATATCCTACTGCATGTCATCTGGAGCAACATCCTGAAGCTCGTCATCCATGATCATCCTGATCATACAATGCATCTACCTGATGCATACATAGTATCTGCCTGATAAATATCATCATACATGATCTACCTAATCATACGATGTATCCACCTGATACATATGCAAATACATGATCCACCTGATCATACCTGATACATATCAACATACATGATCTACCTGATCATACAACGTATCCACCTGATACAAATATAGATACATGGTCCAAGCATCCAACATGATGCATATACATATAAATGATCCCACTAATCATATCCAACATCTAACATGATGCGTACATACATATACATATAAATGATCCAACTGATCATATCCGGCATCCAACATGATGCCTACATACATATACATATAAATGATCCAACTGATCATATCCAACATCCAACATGATGCGTACATACATATATAGAGCAGTAACTAGAGCATCGTCCTGATGCTCATCATCTAGCGCTTACATCCACAATCATGTGAAGGATCCTCTTTCCAACATTCCTGGAATGGCTTCTACAAATGTGTCCATCACTTCTTCCTCGAAGTGTCATCAATATGAAGAACGCCAAGCCTCTCTTAGAAGTACTTGAACTTCACTCTGGCTAGTTGTTTCGTCAGCACATCTGCAATCTGCTCGTCTGTCGCAACATACAGGAGCTTCACTGTTCCTCTCTGCACCATATCCCTGATATAGTGATATTTGATCTCTATGTGTTTCGACCTGTTGTGGAACACCGGGTTCTCAGACAGCTTCACACAGCTCTGGTTGTCACAAAAGATACCAGTAGTCTCCAGTGGGAGGTCAAATAGCTCAGGAAGTAGCTTTTGAAGCCATACTGCCTCACAACTAGCCGAACAGGCTGCAACATACTCTTCCTCAGCTGTACTCAGTGCTACGCAGGAATGCTTCATGCTAAACCAAAATATCACACCTGATCCCATACTAAAGAAGCACCCATATGTGCTCTTCCTATCTGCAGCACTACATGCCCAATCCAAATCAACATAATCCTGCAGGTTAAACTTTTGATTCGAATCATACTTGAGCCCATAATCAACTGTACCCTTCGGGTACCTCAGATTATGCTTTACAACAACCAGGTGAACACTCCTCGGATCTGTCAGGAACTGGCTCAATGTGTTCACCGCAAAGCTAATATCTGGTCTCGTGTTCATCAGGTACATCAAGGACCCAATCATCTAACGATACATAAAGACATCAATCGGCTCAGATGAAGCATCACAAAGAAGCTTCAAATTCGATGCCATAGGTGTGGCCATGGCCTTGCAATCCATCATCCTGAACCTCTTCAGGATATCTACTGTATACTTCCCTTATCCAAGGAAGATCCCATCTGTACTCTGCCACACCTCCATACCTAGGAAATAGTGCATCATCCCCAAGTCCTTCATATCGAACTCAGCAGCAAGCTTCCTCTTTGTATCAACAATCAATCGGTCATCTCCTGTTACAAATAGGTCATCCACATATAGGAGTAGTATCACAGGATTTCCTTCCTCAACCTTGTAGTAAAGGTTGGAATCCGCTTTACTCTTGGTAAAGCCAAAACTAGATAGGAAACTGTCCATCCTACCATACCAAGTCCTAGGAGCTTGCTTCAAGCCATACAAGGCTTTCCTCAATCTACACACATATGACTCCCTGCCATGTGTTTCAAAACTGAGTGGCTGCTCCACATACACTTCCTCTTCAACTACACCATTCAAGAAGGCAGTCTTGACATCCATCTGGTGTATCTTCCATTTCATCGCTGCAGCCAAAGCAAGTAATGTTCTGATGGAAGTGTACCTGGCTACAGGAGAAAAATTTTCTTCATGATATATTCCCTCTTTCTGAGAGAAGCCACGAACTATGAACCTTGCCTTGTATTTCTCTATGCTGCTATCTGTAGCATGCTTGATCTTGTAGATCCATTTGGAAGTCACAACAGACTTCCCTTCAGGTCTTGGGACAACATCCCAAACATGGTTCTTCATTATTGATTGGTATTCCTCGACCATGGCATCCTTCCATTCTTTCTTTTCCACTACTTCCTCATAACTAGAAGGTTCTTTGTTCATGATATCACAGAGTAAAGCAACATAGCTGGTATGTGATCTAGTTCTCTTTTTTGCTCTGTGTTCTTCTTTTGGAATACCATATCTTTCTGCATCTTGAATGAGCTCTCTATCCCATGCAAGTTTCCTCTTGTGAGAGATATTCTCACTGGGTGGATCTACAGGTTCTTGCAGATCTTCAATTTCACAATCTGCATATGGAATTGCTTCAGTCATAGTAGTGTCTTGAAATCTAGTTTCCTTAGGTTCTTCATAATCTTCAACGAGTGTCTTTCTTGATTTGATGAATGCTGAGTTTTCATCAAATGTCACATCCCTACTGACATCAATCTTCTTGAACCCTGGAAAGTATATTCTGTAAGCCTTCGAGCTTTCAATGTAACCCACAAAGATACCCTTATTTCCTGAAGGATCTAGTTTGGTCCTCTTTTCCTTTGGAACATGAGTGTATACTGGACAACCAAATATTCTGAGATGGCTGACTTCAGGTTTCTTACTAGAGAAGACCTCTTCTAGTGTCTTGTTGTCCAATATCTTGTGGGGTGTTCTGTTTTGCACATATACAGCTGTCCTAGCTGCTTCTTCCCATAGATGCATAGGTAGATCCTGGTCATCTAGCATTGCCCTTACTGCTTCCATGGTTGTTCTGTTCTTTCTTTCTGCAACTCCATTATGTTGTGGATTGTAAGGAGAGATCAACTCCCTCTTAATCCTTGAATCACTGCATAGCTTCTTGAAGTCACCTGAGGTGAATTCTCCACCATTGTCGGATCTGAATGTTTTGATCTTCGTATCAGTTTGGTTCTCCATCAAGGTTTTTAATTCCTTGAACTTATCAAATACTTCATCTTTGTTCTTCAAGAATTAAACCCAAGTCTTCCTAGAGAAGTCATCAATGAAAGAGACATAGTAAACATACCCACTCAGAGAACTGGATGACATCGGACCGCATACATCGGAGTGGATAATTTCCAAGATACCTTTTGCCTTGATTTCACTGCTTTGGAATGCCTTCTTTATGTTCTTTCCTTTTGCACATCCTTTGCAAACACCTTCATGCTTAGTCTTGATTCCAGGAAGACCTTCTACAACCTTACTTGCAATTGGTAATGCTCTGTAGTGCATATGTGCATGTTCAGGTTGTCCCTTCAATTTATACAAACCTCCCTCTTGCTCTCCAATCACCACTGCATCATCAATAGTTTTACCCTTTGGCCACATTAGGACTTGGCCATCTACAAATGCAACCCTCATGCATTTTGCATCCAATGCAGAGATGGAGAGTAGATTCTTCTTGATCCCAGGTACATAAAGAACTTCTTTCATCTTCAAAGACTTTCCAGAGTTTAGGTTGTAGGAGGCTTCACCACTTCCTTTGATGGGGTATTGATACTCATCCCCAAGTTTCACCTTATGGGGTGATTCATGTTCAGATAAGTTTACAAAAGATTCTTTAAACCTAGTCATGTGTTTGGAAGCCCCACTGTCAATTAACCAATCATTACAACCATGAGAGATAGTACCTGTGAGAGCAGAGATTAGAACATACTCTTCTTCACTTGATGAGTCATCATCATCACTTTCTACTCTAGCCTTCTTCTTTGGAGGTTCATCATCCTCAGCAGCATGAGCATGATATCTTCTTTTGTTGTTGTTGTTCTTCTTGTTGAAGTTGTTGTTGATGTCTTTCTTCTTCTTAGGACAGTCTGAAGCAAAGTGTCCCTTCTCATTACAATTGAAGCATCTGAGATCTTTCTTATCTTTATGAGAATGGTGGTGAGAGAATTTCCTGTTATGAGATGATTCCTTCTTGGACTTGCCTTTCCTGGCATGTGTTGTGAGTGCTTGATCTTCATTTCCCATCTTTTCTTCTTGGGCCACAATCTTAGCTTTTTCTTGATAGCATTCCTCCCACAGCCTATTGAAAGAGATCAATTTCTTTCTTTCATAAATTACTTGAATAAAGGAGTCCCATGACCTGGGTAGGCCATTCAGAGTGGTCATAACAACTTCACCATTGTCCACTATTTCATCTACAGCTTCAAGTTGTTCCTTGATATGAGAGACTTTGGAGAAGTAAGATTGAATGGTCTCTCCATTCAACATCTTAACCCCTTTCAATTGATTTCACAGAGTCATCTTCCGATTTATGTTCTTCCCTTCAAATAACTTGGTCAGAGAGTCAAACATCTCCTTGGGTGTCTTTAGAGATGACACATGTGGTATGAGATGGTCTTTGATAGAATCAACAATGATTCTCTTTGCCTTGACCAAGTTTTTCTTATGAAATACCTTAGCCTCTTCATCCTCTGGGATAGGTACCTCAGAGCTAATGTAGGAGTCCAATTCAGTTTCTTCCAGGATTAACCCAATCCTATACTTCTAGGCTCGGAAGTTATCAGCCCCTTCAAGCTTATCCTCAAGCTTGGTGTGGTGAGACATCTTAAAGAGTAATTCAAATGGAAATAAAGAATATTTAGGTCTTACCACCTGCTTTGTTCAAAACTAGATCTCGTCCTGGATTAGGGTTTGTCGAAAAAAATCCCTAAAAATAAAAAATGTGAATTTCAACTTTCTGAAAGGATAGAAAGATGCACCTTGATGATCTGATCAGCCTGGTGTATTCATAATTTGAGATCTGCAAAGCTTCACCCTTCAGAAATGCCTTTTAGTCTTCCTGGGTTCACTAGGGAGGACCTTGAATTAGGGTTTGAGTTTCCCGAAGATTTTCTCAGCCAAAAGTCTCGATCCAAAGGTCTAAACTTCGATTTTTCCAAGGAGCTTCCATTTATGTCTTCAGATTTTAGAAATTCCTATTTTTGTGGAAACCCTAATTTTTAGGGCCAAAACTGAAAATGCTCATAATTGAATTTTCATTGGACAAATAGATTTTCCTTGTTGAGTAGAGTCAATCTACTATACTGCTTTTCCAAAATCTGTGGAGAGAAACCTAGTAAACAAGAAACCCTAGTTTTCGTCACTGCACAATGTCTTCTTCTCAGGTTAGCTCTGATACCATGTTAAATTTTGAGCATTAATTCACAATAATCTAAGATCTTTATTGAGAGAATAACATATACAGTATATCAATGCATATCAATCATAACAAGCATGTCAATCATCACAAGAAGCAAAAGCGTGAGAGACAATAGACACAGAGTTTCCGTGGGGAAAACCCTAAGGTGAAAAACCCCACAACTTCCTCAGAGATAGATAGAGCAATGGCTCAACCAAAGTACAACCAAATACATGGATATAGTCTTCTACTAGCAGATGATCCTCCTCCTCACATGTGCACCACTTTCTGAGTGAAGGAAGAATGAGTTTTTGAGTGACCCAAATAGAGATCTCTCGATCTCTATTTATACTTGTTCTATTTTCCCAATAACCTTATGGGGCCGACTTGTCTAGCTAGGTACATCAATGACATATTACATAAATCAGGGCCAACCCCACACATGGTGGCCTAATAACCCATCGGCAAGTTAACACACTTGCGACACTTGTCAATACACATGATGACACTTCCGTATAGAGGCATGACACATCTCTATAGGAGTACAATAATATATAAATGAAATACATGGATGAAATACATTACGAATTTACATATACATGAACACTTTGACCTCTCTAAACACAACATCTCGAATGTAAACAATCTTCTTAGTTACAGGATTCCAAATCTTATAGCATTTCATATAATCTTTATAACCAATAAAGATACATTTTTCAGCTTTATTGTCCAACTTACTCCTTTCCTCCTTTGGAACATGTCATACACATCACATCCAAAAATTTCAGATGTTTAATAGAGGGTTTCTTACCAGTCGATACCTCTTGTGGATTTTTGTCAACCAATGTTGATGTGGGTGATCGATTTACTAAGTAACATGCTGTCTCCACTGCCTATGCCTAGAATTCTTATCATATCCTGACACTACTTAGCATGCTCCTTTCCTTTTATGTCAACATCCTATTCATCCTTTCAGCAACTCCATTTTGTTGAGGTGTGTATGGAGTAGCTTTTTGCCTTGCTATACTACACTTCTTACATAATTCCTCGAATTCATTCCCACATAACTGTCCACCATTATCTGTCCTCAACACCTTTATTTTCTTGAGTCTATTTGATTCTCTACAAGAGCCTTAAATTCTTTAAACTTAGCAAATACTTCATATTTCTTTAGAAGGAAATAAATCCATGTTTTCCTTGAGAAATCATCTATAAATGAAACATAATACACATATCTACCTAGTTATGGAATAGGCACAAGTCAAAACACATCACTGTGTATTAAATCTAAAATTCCCTTTTCTCTTGTAGCACCAGATGTAAATCTTACTCGATTATGTTTCCCATATATTCAATGTTCAAGAAATCAAAATCTAGATGCAATCAGTCATACCTTCAACCATACTTTTACCTTGGAATGCTCAAAGGCCCTTTTCTCCGATTTTCCCCATTCTTTGATGCCATAGAATTGACTTTCCTCCTAATGCAATCAGGGTTATGTCTTATATATCTCTCCCCTCATGAACAATGGAATTGTTACATTCACCAATGATGGTTCTTCCCAATAGTTTGTATAGAGTTCCATACCAAACTCCCCTCATCAATACCATTGATCCTCGAACCATTTTGCAATCACCATCTCCACACATAGTCTTTATAGTTGCAATATCCATCTTTTCGACATATATCAAGTTTCTTGCTAGATTTGGAATCTGTAGTACTCCGGGGAGAGTTCTAATCCTTTCATCCATGAGTTTCAACTTGAATCTACAATGCCCAATGATACTAGATGGTGAATCATCTCCCAAGAACACGTTTCCTCCATTTTACTTTTCATATTCACAGAACCACTCCCTATGAGGGGCCACATGACATGATGCACCCAGGTCAATCAACCATATATCATGTTTTGAATGATTACCAATGGAAGTTAGGTACACATCCCCTCCTTCTTCTAAGTATGTCTTCTCCTCTGTGGTATAGGTATCGTTAGATCCCTTTCCTTTCTCAACATTCTTAGATATACAATCCTTTTTATAGTGCCCAACTTTACTGCATTTCCAACACTTCCTTATAAATTTTCTTGGGGATTTAGATCTACCCTTACATTTAGATCTCCCCCGATATCCCTTATTTTTTTTCTCTGCTGGGGGCGATCTCTCACAGACAAGGAATCCATGCTATGAGTATCCATGGTTTTCTGCCTCATCTCTTCTGATAGTAGGGATGATGCTATTTCATCAAATTTTAAAGTGACTTGATTAGCACTCCCTATTGCTACAATTAGGTTGTCCTAGGAATCTGACAAAGAAAACAATAATGTAATACATTTATCTTTATCCATTTTAATGTCAACCTAGGTTATTCGACTTACAAGAGTATTGTAGACATTCAGATGCTCTGTCACTGTGTCATTATCATCCATTATGAGGTGAAAAAATTTCTTTTGCAGAAACAACTTATTTACAAGGCATTTTGATTGATACAAACTCCCTAGTTTCTCTCAAATATTTAGTGTAGTCTCTTCTCTAGATACATTCAACAACATAGAGTTTGATAAGAACAGTGGGATTTTACTCCTCGCTCTTCTATCTAATTTCTTTGAATATTATTTCGATGTTCCAATGGGTGGTGTACCCAGATCAACAACAATCTATTGTTCCTGATCTACAGGAAGATCCTCCATTTTGAGCTTCCATAGCTCAAAGTTTTGGCCGTTAAGTTTCTTGATCTCAATTCTTGAACTTCTCTCCATTCTCTTTCAATGCACAAATCAAATACGCAAATCTCCCATTGAACCCAGGTTTATCACAAACCCGATATCTATCAATCGCATTGAACCCTCAGCAATAGAGGCATCCCCCCGAAACCAAATAATCGAGCTCTGATACCACATGTAAGTTTTAAGCATGTGTAGAGAAGAAAAGTATACATATTCTTTTAAGAAAAGCAGAGATTATACCATATCATTCACACCTAATACACAAATATTTACCCTAGAAACCCTTAACCGAGAAAATCAGCCAAACTTCAAGCCACACCTCTTATTTTCTCATTCTCATTATGAATCACTCATAATACAATATATGTATTCCGGAGAATACAATAGCCTAATCCGTTAACCTAGATTAGAAAATAGAGCCCAATCCCTTAACCAGGATTGAATTACATATTTTTAGAAAATTCCCCCAAAATAGCCGAAAATAGAACAAAATATTTTTTGGAGGGATCGTCAAGTGCGCCACTAATAGGAACTACACATACCCAATAGAAAAAGGGAAGGAATGGAATGCATGAGGACAAGAACCTCTCCAAGTTTGATCCCCACATTGGCCATCACCATTTTAGCTTGAAGGGAGAAATTATGCAGGAGGAAACTAGATGTTGTTGGTGCGATCATTATGGATCCTTATTCATGGCGATTGAAATGGATAATGCACCATTTACACTCTAATCTTGTAGGCAAAAGGTGTTTGGAAATCAACTTTGTAAGTATGTACTAGTTCTTTCTAATCACATTTTGATTTGTAGCAAGAACTGGAAAGAATGCATGCACCATTTGGGAGCTATGCTAACCCTTTTGATAGAGACAAATTTACATGGAAAGTTGTCTAAATACAAATTTGGTATGATGGGGATCTTGGAAATTGGCCATGCAAATGAGAAATATGGTACGAAGACACATATGGAGCATTTTGGGGCCATTCTTGACTGGCCAAATTCTGCTCCTACATTTATTCCCACATGTCCAATGGAATGTCTTCATTCCAACCTTGGTACTGGTATGAAAATCACAACTACATGGATCATATTTATGAGGATGGAAATGCACAAGTAGCAACAGATTGGATTCAAGTGCATCAAGGAATCCAAGAGGCACTCCAAAGCATTATTCAAATAGTCCAAAATCAGTAGCAGGTGCTTGAAGACAAGAGCAAGAGGGCGCTAAGCTTCCAGGTGGTTGATTTGGCACATCAAAGATTGCATCCATATGAGCCATACCTCTTGAATGAGGAAGGAGCTTAAAAGTTAAGTACAATCCCCTATGGTCCATGTAAAATTAATAAGGATATTGGAAAGGTTATTTGTGAGTCGGGGCTTCCCAAGAGAGGCAAGGAGTACATTACACTTTATGTCTCTTATTTCATGGAAAGAATTGTGTAAACAAGTGACCATATCAAAGTATATTCTTCCAGTTGATGAGTTACAAATGGTTCTTGTTCCTAAAAGGATTCTGCACATGTGGATAAATAGAATCATCTAAAAGTATCTCGTGCAGTGGAAAGGGTTTCTTTATGAGAATGTAACATGGGAAGAAGAATAGATTTTGCAGCACCATGGATTGAAGTTGCTTGAAGACAAGCTAGATTGGGAGGGGAGGAATGTCATGTCACCATTTTGATATCACCATGGATTTCCATGCACCATACATAGTGATCCTTGATCATTCCCCTATTCTATATAACCCCATGGGTCCTACTGACATTTTAGCATTAATTAATTAAAAAGGGGTAAATTTTGGTTTAGTCACCCATGTAAATTAAATAAATAAAGGTGGATCATAATTGTGCTATTTATTAATATTAATTAATATTTGGATAAATTTATTGGCGTTCACGTGGCTAGGAGGAGCATTAGGATAAGGTGGGACTCAAATACTTGCTTTCCAAAAGATGACATCTTGAAGAAAATTAGAGAAAATCAAGAAAGCCACTAAAAGGATGGACGAAATCCCAAAAGAAAGAAACTCATAAAAGTAGAAAGTGTGCATAACAGAGGTAAAAAGAATAAAAAAAAGAAATAAAAATCACTAAAAAATCAAGGAAAATCCCGTGAAAACCAAAAAAAGATGAGGAAAAGAAAAAAGTAGAAAAAATCAGGCAAAAAGCAAGAAAGGGTGCACAAAGCAAGTAATTTCCAAATTTGCTAAGGAAGGCACTTGGACAAGCTAGGGACCAAATACCATGAATTTATTGAATTTCATAAGAATCTATAGTCCATAAAAGAGAGAGAGAGAGCATCATTCACATATTTTGAAAGTTTAACCTTTACATTGAGAAAGCTCTGATCTTCTCTAGGATTTGGAGATGTGCCCTTAGCCAGTTGTGGGAGATGCACCCATAGTAATTGTTCCATTATTATTATTCTCAGATAATGTACATCCATTATAGCCTGATTTATAAGTCTGAACTATCATACATCCTGAAGAATTTGAGCCTCCATATTTGGTACTAAGATTGGTGCCATATCATTGAAGATTTGTGTTGGTATTCATCTGGAGAAGATATCAACTATGGTAATTGTGCCCCTATGAGATATATCAGTTTTATTTATTGTTTCCCATCAGCTATATGATGTTCATTATCATCATATGGTTGTGATCGAGTGCAGCCAACACTTCTTTTATGCTCCCATTGAAGAATTATGCTCCATTGTTGTAAGATCTCAAAGATTGAGGACAATCTGTAAAGTATGAGTTATGAATGAGTTCTAATGATGATAATAAATTATGATAAATATTGATGCGTATTATTTATTTTTTCTAAATTCATACAGTAGTTCTGAGAAATAATTTGTGAGCCTCTATGGCTATTTGTACTTCATTTTTTCAAGACTAGCTCTTTATGCCTATAATTTTGACTAGTCTTGTAGTATCTTTTACAAAAGGAGTTCTATGAGTCCAATTTTTATTCCATAAATTGTATTAGGTGTTTGAAAAACCACTTAATAAAAACAAAGACTCAAACTCACAATTCATGACCTCCTAAGACTGTTTGGAAAATTTAGAATGAAGACTAGTTTAGCAGTCCTAGGTAGCACACTTCCTCTTTTGAGCTCCAAACTCTATGATTTGTATCCCTAAACTCCTAATAGGTTGTATATAAATATAGAAGAGGAAAAAAAATCCATACAACTTATTATTTCATCCCAAGTTAGAGAAAGGATCTAGTTTTCATTTGTTGGTGTACCCAGGAAGCTTTGGAGTAGACTTCAGTTGTAGCTGTTGTGGAAACATAAATGGTCCTAGTAATTTTTACAAAGGATTATGAATATTTCTTATCCCCTATTATCTATGCTACTGCACATCTTATATCATTCACAAAAAAGAAAAAAAAACCACCTTAGGAAGAAGTGGGAGGGTTTAATTGTGCGCAAAAGTAGTTTTGACAATTCTAGCCTAATAATAGTTACTAGTTTTGATTTTTTTTACTTGTTCTTTTGCAACTGAGTTAAGATATCCCAAAAATTATGGTTGGGTATATTACATACCATTTTTTGTTTCACTAAAAAAGGTTTATGTCTTCCCAAGTTATGACCATTTTACCAAATGAGTGTGTTTCTAGTTACAAGTTATGGCCTAGTCTTAAAACATTTGCAGTTGATTCCGAAAGAGGAGTGAGTATCTCTAAAAATTCCAGATTAGGGATATTATAGTAAATTGTCTTATATTTCAAAATATTCACATATTGGATTGTGAAATAAGTGTCTCATTAAAATCATGCATGATTTTTCAAAAAGGATAGCAATAATTTAATTATTTACATTATTATTATAATAAAATGAATTGACATAATCATATAATAAGATATTTTTATTGAAATAGTTTTTTATCTTATTTAAAAATAAATATATTATAAGTTAATAAAATTATATATTTTTTTAAATATTAATTTATTCAATTCTACAAATTTTACATATATCTAAAATAAATCGAATCTGTAAAAAAATATAAATAATCACAAAGACTCTCAGTTGGCATTGGAACTCCTTAGGTTTGATTTTGGATAGTTAGGTTGGATATTATTTTGTGTGTGTCACTAATAATATGGTTTGAGGAGACGAAGATATACAATACAATCCAAATTTGTTGGATGAAATAATTATTTCCAAAATAGTTTAATGAAACTCTGAAAATATTATTGTTGACACATAGTGGATATTTATTTCCAGAGCAACAATGAAATAAAACATAGCCAAAGCATTCAGAGAATTGACAAAGTTTGCATATATACTTGATAGAGAAGCCATGCCTTAGTGACTTGAGATAACATAAATGAAAGATGCTTGAACACGCCAAAGATATCAACCTTTATGATCTCAAAATCACACTGTATTTTCTCCCAAACCATATTTTCACTTGGAGGCTAGATTTTAGGGTCACATTTTGCATTAGTTGTTAAATGGTTAAAAATGAGTAATGGGGTACTTTATTCAAATTAATCTTGAATCCATATTATATTCGCCATATTGTTTTGATCTTAGTTACATCCTAGTAAGGGTTGTTGGATGGATTCATGTGTAGGAAAATAATTTCTAATGTTTATGTTTACACACTTCATTCATGAAATACATGTTTGTTTAATTCATTTCAAGTTTTTTTCCTACAAAGAGTCTATTATGTCGAGTGGGTACTTGTGGGATGTGAAATTTAATTTCACATTGAACAAGTACTCACATTGAAAATTTGAGTAGACCAACAAGGAATAACTTGAAAATACAATAGAAAAAAGTAGTGATATTCGTTTTCCTCTAAAAATATCTACCCTTATGGTTGACATCATCATATTGAATCGTATTAGTTCTTATAAAGATAGCTTTTATATAGTAAATGTTTTTTTAGATACGTTTGCTGCCTCGAAATTCCAACCCAAGTGTGTAAGGATGGAATAGAAAAAATATAGCAGATTGAGTGTTCCAGGTTGGTCATTATCATGGTAATATAGTTTACCGGTCCTAGTTTGACGTCATATGTGTAAATTGGATGCATAATTTGTGAATACACATATCATATAATACCTACGCTCATGTTCAAATTTTGTACTCCTTTTTAGTATACTCAATAATACTGATCACTTCCCTAATTATAAATGATACAACCAATTATGAATATGATAGTAATTGGATTTGCAGTAAATTAGTAATTAAATTTTATTAAAAAAAAATTAGTAATTGAGTTTACAAAATATTAGCAATTGAGTTTGATTAGAATTGATTATATATATATTTTATGATATATAGCATATTTATTTTTTCTTTTGTGGGTGTTGAAATAGTTTAAATTTTTATTATATTATAGTTCTTATTTATGTATTTTAATGTCAGTATTTTTATTATTAGATGTTTTTAAAAGTAATTTTTTTAATGGTATTTTTAATAGTTAATGATATCCTTCCACCTCCCTTTATATATAAAATTTAATTAGAATAAAATTGTAGATAAGTTTTTTTAAATGTATATTTAGATTGTATACATTAGTATGTTGGACATAAGGGTAATTATTGAAAGTGTTGTGTGGAGTGTCTCCATAAGACCATTTTTATAAATTGCTTGGAAACATTTTTCTAACTCAATATCCTAATACATGTTCCTTTTTTTGTTGCTTGAAACTCGGATTCCATTGCACTATTAATATATGGAGAGAGTTAATTCCCAGAGAAAAACCCCCAGTATGCCCCAACAATGAACATTGGATCAATATCCTAACCCAACCAATCCCTTGGGTTGAGGAGAAAACTTCAGTATCATGGCGTTAAATTTTGTATTCTATGTAATTAATTAATTAGGAGTGCGCATTTCATTTTATCCAAAGTTTGTTATCCACTTGGAATAATTATTTATGATGCATTTAATATTTTTTATGTTGAATAAATGAAGATAATGCTCCACTAGGGAACATTAGTGGATAAGGTTGATTGAGAAGAGGCACGAGGAAGAATTCAAGGAGAGAGCACATAAATCTAGAAAATTAGGAAAAAGGAAGAAATGAAGAGAAAATCAGGAAAAGCAGCATAAAGAAGGAAAGCCGGCAAAGAAGGAAAGTTCAGAAAAGAAGGAAAGTTCAGGAAAAGAAGAAAAAGAAGAAAAATCCAAAGCAGAAAGTTGAAAATCAGTCATAAAAGGAAAAAGGAGGAAAGCAAAGCAAAAAAGGAAAAACAAGGAAAGCTAGCTCTCCTCATCCACTCAATGTAATATCCTTGGGAGAATTCAACCAAGATATTAACTCAAGTTCAGAATTTTAAATAAAATTTACTTGTCCATTTTTTTAATCAATTCACCGAACAAAGTAGGAAGTCAGTGATGGGTAAGGAGACTTGAAACCGAGTTTGGTAGGACGAACTTTCAGTTCTGGAATTTCTATTGGACAATGTGCAGCAACAACTTTGACAAATGGAAATTGGATCCTTTGTACAATGTACGGAGACCATTTATGTTTTGGACATCAGCTGCTGCTAAAGCCTACCACAATGCTTCCTGGGTACATCCGCATATACAAAAAAGATCGGGAAGGATAATTAGGTTTTATGATAGTCCATGGGTTGTTTGTTATGTTCATAATGATAAATGATCGGTCTTGGAAGATTTTGCAGAGAATTGGGGCTTTTGGTCTCTCCCGGGATTGTGGAGCTAGTCTTTTTCAGAACTTCCCACACATTTCTAAAGGCTACCAAATTCTGGAAATGAGGGATGTTATGGATATTGGGATGTGTCAAGGACCTTCTCCAACTAACGGATTAAAAAAAGAGTGTACATAATGAATTTTATAGACAAAATGGCAAAACTAGTCGAATTTAGGAATCAAACTAGCTAGTCTTGGATTTTGCAATGGTAAACTGCTTAAAATAAATGCAAACTCTGTTTTGATAATTATATTAAGTCTAATATTAATTATTATGACCAATAAACATCCAATATAGAGTTCAGAACAATTATTTTATCTTCTAGTGCTTGCTTTGCAAATGACAATGCCTCACAGGCTATTTTCTTCTTACATGAGCTAGTAGAACAAAGTAGAGAGGAGAGAATTACTGTGGATCTGAACTGGAAGTATTTATCAGCCCATCTACTTGTTAGATGTTTGAACTTTCTGCAATCTGAATGTAAAGACCTTCCATGAAAGTCATAATCTTTTGGTTCTCCTCTTCTAGGAAAATCACCTCCAATCTGGCAGTGGGAAGAGTAGAAGTGAGAGAAGAGAGGGGGAACTCGATTTGCACTTGATATTCTGGAATGTACAACCTCTTATGTCTGCAAATGACCACTGATTGGACTCACAAAAGATTCTGAGAACACCTTCCCATATTACTCTTCATCTTTGGTGTTTTCTCCTCAAACTTAACTGCAAAACCCCTCCAATGGAAGCCTCTTCTCTAATCAGGCGATAGATCTTCACTGCTGCTCAATAATGGATGTCACTGGCTGTAATACTATCTGCTGTACCTGCATAAAACTCATAGAAAAATCGCAAGGCCTTGGGGCACATCTCCCAAGAGAAATTGTTGAGGCACATCACTCAATAGTTGAGAAGCTCAGAGCTCTCAAACCAAAATTGCAGATGACCAAAGTTCTCTTCTGAAATTGGAATAATGCCTAAATAGATGAGATAGCTTGCTTGGCAAGCCAGACCACATGTGTGGGGGAGGTAGGGTGCATTCTCTCTGAGATTGGCAACTTCTGAGCTTTCTCCACTTTCTTTCCTCAACCTCCTTCAGTCAAAATTGGCAAGTGCGCCTTAGCTGCTTTTCTGGATGTTGCTAATTCTCTTCTGAATGCTTTTCCTGATTCTTTCCATTTCCTTTACTTTCCACTTTTCTACTTTTTCCAACTTTTTCCTGCTTTTGTCAGTTTCTATTTCCATTCTGACTTTCTTTCCTTTCTGAAATATTCTCCACTTGGGCAAGGTTATCCACTTGCCACCAATTCGACCTCCTAGCCTTCATTATCCAACTTGGCAAAATTTATTAGCATTTAAATATTAAAAATACTAAAATACATCTCAACATTAATTCCATCTTTCATAATTAATTAAATAACTTATTAATTAATTATTTCCTAGGGTGTACTTGCCTCAAAATTATCCCCATGAATTAAATTCATAATTAATTAATCACCTAGACCCCCTAGGGATGGGAGGATCCAATATGTGACCATGGTCACTAGGGAGGGGAAATGACACTCAAGGAGGGTGCATTATCTATGGAGACATGCTCCTCAAGTCATACAATACTTATAAATAAACTAGTGTGCACCACATTCACATCTTTTGTTAGTTGAATATTGGTATGAGAGAAAATTTTCCTCAGAGACTTGGGAGATGTGCCCCTACATTCTGTGAGAGGATTATGGTATTAAGCCATTTTAATTGATTTTATTTTCAGGTCCTATATCTGAACCAAGGCTGGGTCGAATTTCATAAATCTTCATGAAGACCATGGTTTGAATCTTAGAGCTTCTCAGTGATTTGCAATGCTAGATTGTTGTGTAGGAGAGGTGAAGAGTTTTTGCAATGATTTGAGGAGTATCTTGGATAATTTAGGACTTATTTATTGTCAACATAAATCTATTATATCATTCATGTCATTTAATATTACATAATTTAGAAATATTTAGAATTTTCTCCACCTATTCTAGATTTGCCTAGATTATGACTAGTTTTCAGAATACTTGTGAAATATGAATGATAATAGTTCCAAATGAGTTTGTTATTGTTTATTATGTTAATTAACATGTCAAATTAGCCAATCCATGTATGATTTGAGAAATTCATGAGCCTTCAAATTAGCCAATCCATGTATGATTTTAGAAATTACTAGTTGTGCAATCCTAGAGTGTCAAATTACTAGTATTTTTGTGAGACTTATTCAGAAATTCATATAACTTTATGGAATGTCACTTTACTGTGTAATGAATTTTATTTTATTTTATTTATCATCCTGATTCAGAAACACTCATCCCTTGCATCCAGTCAAAGCTTATACCCATACTAGTCTGCATATGTTGAGGGGCCCAGGAGCATTGGAGTAGATTTCAGATTTGATGATATTGAAACATCAATGGTATCAATACTTTTTTTCATATTTATCAACAAATATCATATCCTTCATTTTATCCAAATCTTTTGATCTTGTCCACCCTCAGTCAAATTAGCTTCCATAAACATTGTTTTAATTGATTCTATGAAGTAGAGAGTTTGTGTATCACTAATCCTAGTCGGTACATTAAAGTGGTATCATAGAATGGTACTCTGAACCTACTCTTAATATATTTCCATGAATCCAGGAAGATACACAGATTCCGAGAAGAAGGATCCTCTATCAGAGGAAGAAGAGGGAGAAGAGATAAATTCTATTGAAGGAAATTTGCGAGGAGAATCACACATGTCTCACAATGAAGACAAAGATGAGTTCACACTCTTTGTTCAAGGCATTATGAAGGGGTTTCAACACATCTCCCTCAATATTGTTCAATTTGGAAAGGAGACCAGAGAGTTATTAGCTCAACAACTAGGAATAAAGAATGGAGAGGGGATCAACAATGGTACACCACATGGAGAAAGGAGGGTGAGTGGTGGCCATATTTTCTCAAATACTGGGCCTCACAATCGCCCTGATGAATTCAATATGGAATCTCAAGCTCACTCTACGCCTACTATTCCTAAGTTTACCGAAGACCCAAGAGAGGAACTTGAGGTTCGAAATGGAGGTCTTGCTTCATGGGAGGAAAAATATGTTGATTACCTTACATTGAATGAAGAATGCAGAAGTGCTATACCATTCAAATACTTTTGTGACCTATAGTAAAATTCCAACCCAAGAGGAGGCTTCAGGATGAAAAATCAAAACTATGAACTCAGAAATGCCATTGGCAAGATTTATGTACTGTATTTTGATGTTTCACAGAAATGTACTGCTAACTCTTGGATTCAAAAACTTGACACATATTTTTAATTGAATCTTATGGCTGAGAGAGATGCCATCAAGATGGCTACTCTACACTTAGATGGGGAAGAAAATGACTGGTGGTTTCATGTCCTAAAGACTCTTGGGAATGACCAAGTGACCACCTATGAAGAGTTCAGAATAAGGTTGGATGAAAGATTCGAAAGAAGAGATCCTGAGATCACCTTCAGGGAACTAGCATATGCGAAGCAAACTGGACCTCCTGAAGCTTACATCTTTGAGTTCCAAAAATTAGTTGTGATTGTCTCTGATATTTCAGAAGCTAGACTGATCTTGTTTTTCATTGAAGGGTTATCAGAACCTTTGAAAGGATTGGTAAAAGCTTACAGACCCCTTACCTTTCAAGATGCACTAAGTTGAACCGAAGGCTTGCAAGACTGTCTTCCAAGGACTAGATTTCCTCCTAGGACTGTTGGTCCTACTAAATGCAAGAACTAAAGGCCACCCATGAAGAGTCCTTCCAGAAATTTCAGAAAGGATAACTATGCTAATTATCGAGATGAATTGAGAAGACAGAATTTGTGCTTCACCTGTCAGGAGCCATGGGTTCCAGGACATAGATTTGCTAAAGGAAAAGCACACTACATTGAGGTTTATTCATATAGAGAAGCCGAGGAAGAGGAAGAATAGGCCCCAACAGATGCAAAAGTGGCGTATGAGACTGCAAAAGAAGAACCTACCCCTGAGCATTGCAAGATTGCAGTACTTTCAAGGGTACCTTACTTCCATACACTCAGATTCAAAGGAGTGGTTCAAGGACAATTTGTCACTGTGTTGGTAGATGGAGGAGAAACACATAACTTCATTGACTCAACTCCGGTTGAGAGGAGGAAGTTATATACTGAAAAATTTGGAGGCTTCAGTGTTATCATTCCAGGTAATAACTCTATGAACTGTTGTAGATGGATTCCTAAATTGCATATTTGTGTATGAGAACATACCATTAGAGATATCTTCTATGTTGTGGATGTGACTTATACTAACATGTTTTTGGGAGTACAATGGTTGAATTCCATTGGTAAGCATTCAATAGAATACCAATTCCCTAATATTATATTCAAGGGAGAAGTTGGGAAGGAGGTAGTGATTAGAGGGATTGACACCTATCCAAAACAAGTGGTAAGTGCACATAGTATGAGATCCATACTAAGGCATGGAGATATTGAATGGGTTGACGAATTCCTAATCACCACAAAGGGAAACTCATTTGAGGTAGCTCATTATCCTAGATACATTCAAAAGTTACTCCAAAAGAATGATAAGGTTTTTATGGATCTCCCTCATGGTAGGCCACCTGATAGAGGAGTAGAGCATAGGATTGAGTTGGACATAGGAACTGCACCTATCGAAGTACATCCCTACAACCACCCAAAAATATTCAAGGATGAGATAGAGTGAACCATCAAGGAATTGATTGACTTTGGGTTCATTAGGCCAAGTTCAAATCCTTTTTCCTCATCAGTAGTCCTTGTGAAGAAGAAAGATGGGACCATGAGGATGTGCATAGATTATAGAGCTATAAACAAGAAGACCATAAAGAACATATATCATATTCCAAGGATTGATGAGCTTATGAATGAGATCCATGGGGCCAAGTACTTTTCAAAGATTGATCTTCAATCTATTTACCATCAAATCAACATGAAAGAAGAATAAATACAGAAGACAACTTTCCGATGTCACCATGAGCACTTTGAGTTTCTGGTTATCCCTTTTTCCCTAACAAATGCACCTGCAAATTTTTAATCTTGCATGAACAAAGTGTTCAGTAGGAAGCTCCGTAAGTTTGTACTTGTTTTCTTTGATGATATTTTGATCTATAGTAGGACTTGGGAAGAGTATTTGCATCATTTGGATATTGTACTAACAATCTTGGCAGATCAATCTTTCTATGCAAAGCTAACCAAGTGTGAGTTTGGGATGACCCATATTTTGTATCTTGGTCATGTTATTGGTCAAGTTGGAGTTAAGGTTCACAAGGAAAAGATCCCAGCCATTCTAGATTGGTCTAGTCCTAAAAATATCACTGAACTAAGAGGTTTCATTGGGATATGTCCCTACTACTAGAAGTGTTTCAAATGCTTTTCCAAATTGACATATCCATTGATAGACCTCACTAAGAAAGGAGCTTTCCATTGGTCAGAAGAATCTAAACAAATGTTCAACAGAATGAAGGAGGTGATGAGCAGTTGTCTTGTTCTTGCACTTCCATATTTTTCTCAACCTTTTGTTCCTGAGTGTGATGCTTCAGGGAATGGGATTGGAGTAGTTGTTATCGGACAATATACCGAAAGTGGACTTAAGGCGTGATCTCCCTAGTTCAATGTGAATCTAGAACAAGTGGGACAGAATATGAAACTGCTTTCCTAGATCTAGTTAAAGATCGAGTGATTAGATGTCTTACCTCTAGCTTGTATATCTTTCTCCTTGATGTTGTTCCAAGATCCATGGTCATTAGATATCAGCTGCAAGACCTGTCAAGACATACAGAACAATACAAGCAGTAAAATGCATCTAAACAGTAACATATCTAAGTAAACGGTTAAGAAAGTAAACTACACAAACATTATTAACAAGAAAACATTTGGTGGAAAGAGTTTATATTACTGTATTAAAAGAGGGAAGTACAAAGAAGAGGTGATTACAACCAAAGATTAACGTCGCAATCCTCCTCCAACAAGCCAATGCCAAAGCCTCCAATGGAATTATAGGTCTCCCAAGAGCTGAGTAGAGATCTACTAAGCTAATTTCACCAGCATGCAAGTACTATAGACTTCCTCCCTTTGGAATGGGAATGAGCTTCATATATATAGGACTAAGAGGAAAGGGTAGGTTGAGATATAGTGGGAGAGAACTAAGGGATCCTCCCAAAGGGATAGGGAACTGAATTCCAGCTCTCCTATAGGTTAGGGATAGGGATCCACATCACACACCTTCGAGAATTGGCTCGAAGATGCCCTTTTATCCATTTAACTCACATTGTTGCAGGTTGCATTAGGACAACCTGCCCCGTCGCATGCTGCATAAAGGTGACCTGCAACGGCCTCACAAAACCCTATGGAAATAGGTCAGTATCTCTTCCAGTTTGATATCTTAGTCATGGGGACTTCAAAGAGGTTTACACTAGGTCTTAAGGTGGCAAGATTTAGGTGTAACAGAATGCCCCGCAAAGCATGAAGTTGTTGGAACTTGAAAGGTGAAATGATTTGAAAGAAGGATTGGCAAGGAATTTTCGGATGGAGGATGTTGATGTAATACAACTGACTCTGAGAACATAGTATTGTATGACTCACAACATGACTACCAACTAATACATTGCAAATCCATGGAAGTAATGACCGACTGAACACAATCATGGCTACTGGACACAAGCGTAGATCCATGATGAGATGATAACACAGCCATGACCAATACAAAAGTGGATCCATGTAATATGACTCAAAAAAATCTCCATCGCAACTTGGGTAAAAAATGAGTCCCCAGGGTCTTCAAGCCGAAGCCGCAATGATATGAATCTATCCATGTGATTACAAATGTCTTGATGTCGAACATGGTAGAAACCACTTGATTACCAGTCATTGATTTATACCGTCAACAAGCGCGAGGGAAATCACCATTAATGTCAATGATTCCCAAGGTATCAAAGTACATATCATCAAGCACAAATAAATGAGTTGAAGTTGAACGCTTAGTGAAATATTTCAATCAAGAGTCAATGATGTGAACTCATGTTGAAAGTGAGGTAACCTACCATTAAGGCATGTAGGCCCAAGGTACTTGGTTGGTTTCTAGATTCAATACTCAGATGATGTGTTGAATTCGACAAGGATGAATCCGTTGAAGGAGGGCCATGATGACTCCCCCATCAACGAAATGAAACTCGACAACAGATGTTTGGAGTAAATCGGATGGTATAATAACATGCAAGACTGACTCAGAGTAGACCGACATGGTGGAAGGTGTACTGACTACAAATAATGAGCGGTGACTGTATTCTTGAACATGGGAATGGCATGACTTGGAAGTATTGACATGACGAGAATGACTCCAACTCCTAATGCAACTGATGATTGAAGTATTCTTTCAATGACCCAAAGGAGTAACAAGACTCAGGAAGTAGGAAAAACTCGAGGACAAATGGATGACCCAAGTACTGTATGCAAATGCAAATGAGTGCCATGTTCAAGAACGACTAAGTACTACCACTGATAAGGTGTAACACAAAAAATTTCCTTTTTCCCCATCATGACTGATGAGTGCCTAATGTGTTTTTGACGAGCTTGATGAGGGTAACCAGATGCTCAGTATAGCTCATCTCATAAATGAATCCAATCCCAAACATTTTCTGAACCCGGGAAAGGAGGGGTTCATCCCACGACGGGCCCTTCAATGTTGAGTTTTAACAAGTCCATAGAAGGTAAACTCGGCGTCATTTCATGTTTAGAGAGTCTGAAAAGAACTAAAGAATAATCCAAAGGTCCTTTTTTGTAATGTTAGCCTCTTCGCTCGAAAAAGGGTAAAACAACGTGAGAGAGGACTCTTCCAGTCATGATTGGCTGGAGTATTCCTTTTTCGTAAGTAGTGCCCCCTGGTCCAAAAAAGGGGTAAACTATCACCAGGAAGACGATCATTCAAATACTTTTATAAGCGTGAACACATCAAGTTCGCTTGGCGATCTTTTTGTATTTAGAGAGCCTGAAAAGAGCTTAAAGAGAGACTCTGGAGGGGTTCCTTTTCGTAGGAGTTTAACGAGCCCGAAAAAGTGATAAACTATAACTCAGTGACTTATTCTCATCATTTTACGAGCACAAGAAAGACCAAAGAGTAAGCTCCGTATCATTAGTAATTGAATTTAATGAGCAAAATAATGACAAAAATACGCTCGAAGAAGTCGTTCATACCTGACAACACTTACGAGATGATCACCATGACGAAAAACGACATTAATTAGGCACTTAAGTTCTCCTGCAACTCAAAGACTAGGTAAAAAATAATTAACCAAGCATTTAAATTTAGTAAATAATCCAAACTATAGTAAAAACTTACTAAAGCATCAAACTATAAAAAGGAATATTCCATTTTTTGTTATAAAATGGGTGAAATAGTGAAAATAAATTACAATTGTTTTTTTACCATGTTTGGAGAGTGTGAAGTGTCGTTTGGAGCCAAATTTCAATTGTTGATTCTGGGAGCTACGATCCACCATTTCACGAGCCATCAGAAGCAGGTAGGCCTAAACTCATCTATGCAACTTTCTATTGGAATAGTTTCATGGTTTTTGCTTAATTTTCAAGGTTTTGAGTTGATTTGGTTGGGGAAAATGCGCCCACGTGTCGACGCAAGCACTCCTTACGGGAACTGCAATAGCCATGCGGCGTCGCAAATCCTGTAAGGTCCATTTGCAAAGATGTCGCACTGTCTACAAAGGTGGCCTGTGGCGGTGCAAACGTCCAACTCCCAAGAAAAGTTTTGATGCATGGGGTGAGTTCTAATGGTGCTTATTTGTCCTTCTTGACAGGTTAACAGCGATAAACAGGGTCATTTAGTGGAGAGAACGAGAACACGAGTTGGATGATGCGGGTTACTCAAATACTTCTGAGTACCAGGCATGAGGGCGCAAATTCCACTATTGACACACATGATCCGATGTTGGGATCCAGCGCAACAACACTTGGAGATTGGATTACATACATTGATTATAGATGTCGAGGAGATCTACTTCCTGACAGGATTATCTCAAAGGGGAGAATCAATATCTCTCACTAGATCATGAGAGGTGATCGAACCATGGACGACATGATTACTTAGTACTGCACTGGAGGTACTACAGATACTAGTGGGAATATTCCCATAAAGGAGATTTGAGACCATCCTTTACATGCTGTTCTCTTCACCTTGGTGAGGGTGGTGGGGAGTCAGTCTGCTCACCTTGTGAGCAAGACAAAGCTGATGTATGCAAAGGAGTGCATGGCTCCCTGGGTATTCAACTGGTGTGAGGGACTTGTTACCAACCTTCAGAGTCAGCTTAACAAATGTCGGTGCGGGGTGCTGAAATAGTTTGGATATGGGTCGGTGGTGATATCTTTTCTACTAGAGAGGGTACCTCATCTGCATTCATAGGTGGACTTGGATGACCGAGATGTCAGGGATCCAGATATGATTCGATAGGCAGAGGTGATGGCCCACCAACATGGCGTGGGTCCCATCATAGGTTATGGAACCAGGTTCTTCACTTGGATGGAGGGACAGCTCCTCATGATTGATGATTACCCTTATAGTGGGATGGACTTCAGAGGTGATCCCGACCTGATGCTTCCCGAGGGAGCACAATGGGGTGACATTGGTAAGAACAACAACTTTTTGTGTTTTTTCATTTATATATTTTATGATTTTTTTGGAGTAGTGCTGATAACTTGATGTTGTGTGTAGATGTGGGTCCATCGCGACTAGTTGGAGTCTCTCTCATTGCGAGGAGAGAAGAGGTACCGGTTGCAGGTCTCACAGTGCGAAATGCTACCGAGGAGGTGGAGGAGGTCTACGAGAACCTCTAGAGGCTGACAATGGATATCCCTGAGCTGGGTGTTCGTGATCTACCTCGGGGATACCAGAAGTACACTGTCAGGGTGTCTACCCATTTTGGTACGCTGCTGGCCAAAGTGGTGAGGGCTGTAGTCTGCTACCATGATCTTCGAGACCTAGGGTTGAGCGACCTAAGGCTTAGGATCATGTTATACTTATGTATAATGAAATATTGTAAGATTCAGATTTTGTAGAGACTTACTGAAAGCTCGTATGCTTCAGATTTTGTATCAACACCATCATTTTGTATGGATTTATATATATACATACATTTTCGGCAATTTTATACATTATATGTTTTAAGGATGATTAATGTGATCGTGTTTACATGTTTTCTTATACAATGGATGATTTACATGTTATGTATTCTTTTATATTTTATGAATATGTTATGTGTGTGTAATGTACCAATCTAGAATGAAGTTGGTCATCGAGTTGGAAACTGTGTTAATGTCTTGTGGAATGTGAAGGTATTGAATATATTCAGACGACCTTTCCAGAAGATGGACTTGTTTGAAGAGACAGAGTAGAGTAGGGTCATAGATAGCGTAGATCTAGTTAAGATGAGAAACCACTAGTTGTGAATCCAAATAGATAACAACATGGTCCATACCCAAGGAAAGAGCATCGGTTAGGGTTCCAATGACTGCCTGATATTCTGCGACATTATTGGTCGCGTATCCTAGACAACTTCCTCCTGAGCTAATGAGCTCTCTGGTGGGAGAATAGAGTACCTAGGATGCCGAGGCAAGGTAAAGGGTATGTTGGTTGGCACCGCTGCGAATCCGTACCAAGTTTCCATCTGCACATGCAGACAGAACATGGTATAAGAAACGAAACAAGACTTAGACACACTAAAACAAAAGCGTCACACCACACAAAACACACACGCCATGTACAATATATACAAGATGTCTATTTGTGAAAGCCTCAGGCATAGTACTTATTTAGGTAGAGCAGTTGCGGGGCTCACCCAAAGATATCCCATCATAATCCTCTAGTTCATAGGCTCCTTTTTCCATAACAAATTTCATTATGTAAGTTCCATGCCACATGGACTCAAACTTACCTGCCCCCATCTTATCGTGTCTTTGGTCATACGTGAGGACCAAATCACCCTCATTAAAGACGCGGGGTTTGACCGACCTATCATATTGTGTCTTGATGTGCTTCTTATGTTCATTGTTGGAAAGAGCAACATCGCAGCGGGTCTCGTCAAGCTTTGCAAGGTAAAGGAAACATTCTTCCTTGGTAGTGGTGTTCGGAATAAGTTCGACTGCGAGTTTGAGTGATGGAATCTCGCACTCTATTGGTAGGACTTCCTCCAATCCATAAAATAACTGGAACGGTGTAAATCCAGTGACAGTCTTAATGGAATTTCGTATTCCCATAGTGCGGAAAAGAGCATGTTGTGCCAGTTGGACTTGTGGGTACCCACCATGTGCTGAATCATGGTTTTCAAGACCTTGTTGATGGCCTCTACTTGTCCATTAGACTGTGGGTAGTAAGGGGTTGAGTTTTCATGATAAAAACCCAATATGGCACTCAACTCATCGACCATATGGTTTTGAAAGTCAGATCCATGGTTGGTGGCTATGGCTTGTGGGACTCCGAACCGTGAGATAACATGTTTGAACATGAAGAGTGCGGCGGTTTTGTCCTCATAAGTGTATGTAGGCATAGCCTCGACCCACTTTGTGAAGTAATCGATGGCTACTATGATGTAACCATGTCCCCTGGCCAAGGTAGGCTTATAGTGCATGAATTCAATGCCCCATTTTGTGAAGGGGCCAATGGCAATAACCAAGTGTAATGGGATTGGATGGGTGCGCTTTTTCATCAGAAAATGATCACATGGGGGAAATTTTTTAACGGCCTCAATACAATCTTTGAAGATATATGGTCAATAATATCCCACGTGTAGTATCTTCTAGGTTGTAGCCATCCTAGAGAGATGAACACCACAAGCCCCAACGTGACAGGCATTCAAGAAGTGTTCATCCTCCTCATGCGTCAAACAATGTCGAAGAACAAAATCAATGCCGCGACGATACAAGGTATCACTAATGATCAGGTAATACTTTGCGTGGTAGCGTATTTGATGACGATTCTCATGAGAAAGTTGGGGGTTGAAACGTTGGGTTTGAAGATATAAGGTAATATCTCCATACCATGGGTCAGACATGCTGATGAGGAACAATATTTCTTCTGCAAGAGAATCATTGGGCTCAGATCCTAAATCAACACGGGGAAGATCGTAAATGAGCTTGGGGAACACCAAGGACTTCTTAGACTTGGCTTTGTCAAAGAGGAGGTCAAAATCCTGAAGTATCACTATACAACGTGAATACTTGCCCCCAAGTACTTGACGTGTTAAAACGTGGTACATGGGGTTCAAGTCAATGATGATGGTGGTGGTGTGGAGTAGTATGTAGTGATGACACTTTTGGAGGCAATGAATTCCGCGAGAGAGAGCTTCTTGACATGTGAATAACGTGTTTTGAAGTCAATAAGACCCTTAATTAGGTAGTACATCACATGCTCCTGGGCGTTGTTGTCCTCCTGTACTAAGACCATGGCGATCGTGGTGGCAGAAGTAGAGAGGTAAAGGATATAATCCTTGTAGTAATTGGGCGGTTGGATCACAAGGGCATGCGTGATGGCATGTTTCAGACTATCAAAGGAGTGTTGCGCTTGATTGTCCCAAATGAACAGGATGTCCTTCTTAAGTAGTCTCATATAACCTTGTGTCTTTTGCGCGAAATTACAGACAAAATGATGTAAGTAAGTTTCCTTCCCTTGCAAAATTTGAAGTTTCATGATGTTAGTAGGAGGTGGGAGAGAGACGATGGCTTCCACCCTCAAGGGATCAATGCAGATCCCATCTTTCGAGACAATAAAACTAAGGAGGCGTCCAGACTCGACGTAGAAGATACACTTGTGAGGGTTTAGGTGGATGTTATACCGCCTACATCTGAGGAAAACGGTCATCAGATGATCGATGTGGAAGTCGCGCTGTCGCGAATGGGTGGGGAGATCATTGAGATAAGGTTCCACAAAGTCCTTCACGTCATGAAAAGCGTACAACATGGCCTACTGGAATGTGGCACAAGCATTTTTTAGACAAAAAAGGAGCTTGTGGTAAGGAAACGTGCCCCAAGGGAAAACGAAAGTTGTCTTATGTTGATCGGTTGGAGGGATCTCAATTTGGTTGAAACTGGAAAATCCATCCATGAACGAGAAGATGACACTTCCGGCATGATTGTCTATGATCTAGTCGATGAAGGGAGTGGGATAGTTGTCCTTAGGAAAATCTTTGTTCAAGTCTTGATAATCAACATAGACACAAATGGTGCCCTGCTTCTTAGCTATAGGGATGACATTTGAGACCCATTTTGTTAATGGAATAGGCTAAATGAAACCGACCTTCAAGATATTTTCAATTTTTGCCTTAATCACCACAATTTTTCTAGGGTGTATCGGTTGTAGCTTTTGCTGGACTGGTATAGCATCAGGATAGGTTTGAATCTCATGCGAAACAATAGTAGGGTCTATTCCAGGAATTTCCTCGTAGGTCCAAGCAAACATGTCTCGAAATTGCTTGAAAAGGCTGTGAAAGGAGTAATCTCTTCAGGGGAACACTTGTGGCCTAAATGAATGTGTTCCACTACACGAGGAGTAACCGATATGTCTACCATAATGGTAGGTCTGATGTTTTCTAAATTGCCCTCAGTGTCTATATGACATGTGAGTATCAGGGACTGGGGGCAAGGGTAGACATCCGGCATAAACATGGTGGTGATGCTATTCTCCACAGTATCCAGTGGGGGAAAGAAAGACCATCGATGGGGGAGATCTTCCCACGGAGGGTCATCCCCACTCATAATATCCATAATCGACTCGTCAAAATGAAAAGTGCGGAGCAAAGGATCGGGTAAGGACAACGTCCACTGTAGAGAACATGATGTAGAGGCCACAACCAAGTGGTCTTCTGGTGCTGACTGGATAGCCTCGTAAATGAGTTCCGTGGGGGAAAGAGGCATAGTGTCTCCAATAAAGTGCATAGTGTCTTTGTCAGGTATGATCCATGGATCAATGGAGTTGGGAAGAGAGGATATCATGTTCACCGAGGCAACATGGTTAGGGGGATCCGAGGTTGGAAAAACACCCACAAGAGATGAATCTTTTATGAGGCCTACCCTCACGCTTTCATATGGTTGTGAAGATTTCATGAGTAATGGGACATTATCGTCGGCATGAGTAGCAGTGTCCGGTGTACAGAAGTCCAGTTGGTAGACAGCGACAATTCGTCCTTGGTGGGGGGATTGCACAATGGGCAAGAGAGATGATGCGACCGTAGTCATGGCATAAAACCAATTACAACCAAGTAAAAGATTATAATCTAAAGGGGCAGAGACCACTTTCACGTTAATGGTTGCGGTCCTACCCCCCAACTCTACTGCAAAATCCTATAGCATCCCATGAGGTTGGAAACCATGACCGTCGAATGCTTTCAAGGGGATGGGAGAATGGTTTAACTCAGGATAACCAATGGCTCTCCAACATGAAATTGACCTGAACGAGGTAGAGGCACCTTCGTCCAAGATGGTACAATGGATTGTCTTCCCAGCGACGTTTGTGGAAACTTGAGATGCCAACTGGTGGGAAAGCCTCGGTTTAAAGTACTCTAGTCGGAACATGATTGTATTAGAGGAATCTGGATCAACTGCGCCAATGGAAGTGAGAAGATTCTTGTGCTGGTTGGGATAGTTCTGCAATACTTCTAGCGTCGACATAGCACAAGGAGCTTGTGCCAAGTCCTCTACAATATTGTAGTTTTGAGATTCCTGAGCATTGGGATTGAAAATGACTTTTTGAATCGTGCTCTTGGGTGGATGCAACACTGACTCTAAAGAAGGATTCTCAATGGTGAGAGAAGCATGTTGTATGGTGACATCAGGAATAGAAGTGGAAGATTTTTCAGTATTACTTCCAACAGGTTCCTTCTAAGGGACCGAGTTGTATGAGTGTGAACATGTGTTCAAGTTAACCATCTCAGTACGCATCATGAGACCATGGGTAGTGGAGGACGCCTCTCCGTGTGAGGGAGAGGTTTGGGTGATCAGTTTTTGGTTCTAAGTGGGGAAGGGATCGTTGAGAATTGCGGTAGTAGAGGTTCCTTTGAGAAACTTCTGCACTCCATCTTGGTGAGGACATTCGTTGGAGAAATGGTCATCACCGCACAGTAAACAAGGATACTTAAACTTCCTCTTTTGTTTGGTGTCTTTAGGGGTGGGCTTGGGCTTCTGTTGATTGGAAGATTTCTTAGGTTTTCCCTTGTTTTTCTTCTTACCACTGGACTTCTGAGACGAAGTTGATTGAATAGAATTCACCTCTTCTGTGGAAGCAGGAGTGGGTGATTTGGTAGTGTTTTCTCCAGCCTATGGTGGGGGTGGGGAAGAACCCTGGGGGTTCAACGATCCACTAGTTTGAGTAGAAGGTTGGGAGGTAAGGGAATCAATGATGCCATTGGCCTGAGGTCCCTTAGGTGGTTTCGCAGGGTCATACGTAGGGAAAGGTTCATAAGGAACAATTTCATACAATGTGCCAGATTAAGCATATACCAAGTCTAAGTAATGGGCACGGGAAATAGCTTGTTCCTCAATGACGGCCTCTCCCATGGCCATGTCTCGAGCTATGACAGGTAAGAGAGAATTTGTGAACCAATCAGCTAGGATTTGGTTAGGGATGTGAGCCTTAAGAAGACATCATCTCCTCCACCATTCATGGATATGATATAAGATATGAGTGGCAGTATTTTGACGGAGCGAGGTCAGTAAGTCCGTATCAGTTTCATAGCGAATGGGTAACTAGAAATGGGTCAAAATGACATAGCAAGAGAGCAGAAATTGAGAAAAGAGTGGGGTGGTAACTCAATATACCATTTGGCAGCTGGGCCGGTGAGAGTCCATTGGAATAACCTAAGATGGATCAAGTCATCCATCAAGGAGTTGGATGAACATCATAAATGGTATGTCACCACATGGTTTTTTGGATCCTCACTAGGTTTGCAATCAAATTTGGGAATATCTGATGGTAGTTTCACCAAAATTGGTGGCCAATTGTATCCATGGAAGATGGGGTCATTAGTCAGACGAGACAAGTCGAGTAGGTCCAATGTAGTTAGAAAAGGAAGTTGTTGATTCAATTGCATCTACTGATAGTACTTATATGGCATGTATGGACTAGTGGGACCTTACATCGACTTGTTCCATGGTATTCCCAAAGGAAACTGGCTGTAAGGGGGTGTGCCGCCTAGACCATATGTCGGTCTGTCGCCATAATAAGGTGGTCCGTTACCATAAGGTGGGGGTCCGCTGCCATCGCCGGGGGGGTGGGCCTCCTCCAAATGGTGGGGGTCCACCGCTGCCACCAGGATAGGATGGACCTCCACTACCTCCGTCGGGAGTTGGTGGTTGTCCACCACCACCTCCAAATGGAGGGGGCCTGTCACCACCACCAAGATAATGTGGACCTCCACCGCCTCCACTGCGAGGAGGTGGTGCTCCACTGCCGCAGCCAGAAGGGTGTGGGCCTCCTCTACCACCTCCACCGGGATAGGATGGTCCTCCACCATCACCACCAGGATGGGATGGTTCTCCACCACTGGGGGAGTGGCCTTCCGCCGCCACCTAAAGGGGGAGGGCCTCCACCTCCACCGCTAGGAGGGGGTGGGTCATGGTTTCCAAAATGAGGGGGTCCTCTACTAGAATATAGAGGTACGCCTCCTCCAGAATTGCGTGGGGGCCTGCCACCTCCAGAAGGAGGTGGGAGGGTACCAAACGGGGGTGGTGGTACTTGAGGGATGATAGGTGGGGTTCCATGTTGTAAAACATTTTGATGCCCCCATAGAGTGTATGGATTTCTGGGATAAGGTATCCTGTAGAGTGCATTTTCAGGATTGAATTGTCCCAACATAGGGTTAAGATAACCTAGATATGCTTGACTCCATGGCAGTTGGTTTGAATGAGAGTGTCCCCCAACATGGGATAATCCCGTGGTGGAAGGTCCGATGGGTAAGGAAGCTCCAATGGAAGGACTGATGGGAACTCCTCCTCCGGTATTATGGTTAAGAGACAAGGGTTTCCCCCCATCAACAACATGCTGACCACTAATGAAAGGTTGACCCAAGATGGGTTGTTGATTATCTACGATAGCATTAACATTACTCGTAAGGAAGGTAGGGGTTAAAGAGTATCCTCCCCGTGAGTTTTGGGGTGGGGGAGGAGTGGGTGATGTTCTCGTAGTAGTAAGAGGAGTGTTGGACTATTGTCCTTCAATGGGTTGAGTCATTGGAGGTATATAACTGGTCTCCTGTCTAAGGGGTGTACTTGCAGGAAGTGAGGGTTGACTAGGTTCATAAGTGGGCATGTTGTGGGTGGATGGTTCTGGTGAATCATAAGAAAAAGTGCGAATCGGGATATGCCAATATGTGGGTACCTCCATGGCTTCAACCCTTCATGAATTTTTTTTTCTTCAAAGTTGATCACCCTTGGAACATAATTGATCCAAGTGAGCATGAAGGGCTCCAAAAAGTTCTTCGAGAGTGGGCCAAGCAGGTGGGGATGTAGTGACAAAATGAGCCACTTGTTGACCTAGAGAATTTTCCCAAAAGGGTGGAGCTAAACCAAACGCAACTGATATAGGGTCATCCTGGGGAGGATTTAACCATTCCACCGATCCAGGCTCTCCCGGTAAAACGGGAGGGAGAAGTACACCAGGTGAAGTGGAATTCTCCACCTCTTCATCCCTTGGGGGGTTGGAGGTGGGTGAATCTAGAGGGAACATGTGTGCTCCAATATTAAAAGTAGGGTTTTCTACTTCAGGTGACACGACCCTGACATGTGGGTCCATTTTTACCTTCGAAATTACCTCCTTATTAAGGGGATATTCGAGTGGTAAGTTTAAAATCCTACGGGACCTTCTCCAAGGAAAGTCATCCAGAATGACTGAAGCAAATTTTCTTCTAGGTGTAATGCAAACAAAAGAAAAGCAGTCCAGAAAAATCTACACAAACTAAGGCCGCAAGCAAACTTATGTGATAGGTGTGGATTCAAAAGTCTGGAACCTCACAAGATTGTCAAGGCTTTGCAACTTGCTATATACCGCAGGGTCCAACAGTAAAACGTGACAAGGAGGATTGGGGCCATACCCTTTCCTGAATACCCAACTACCTGGACAGCAGGTGCATAGTAATCTCCCCGAGTGTTGTTCTTGGTGTATTGCTCTGCCAAGATGGCAAAATGGATAGCTCAGTTGGTTTCAGGAATCCTAATGGTGTCTCCCGATATACAGAAGGTATGTGGGAGCTCAAATCTGTAGTGGTGTTGTCTAATGCACAACTGTATGGCATGAGACCTTCCTATATACTACCGAGTACGTGAAACAACTTTTGATATACACCAAGTATGTGAAGTGCCTTTTGATATAACCTAAGGTACGTGAAAGAACCTTCAATATACTGGTTGGTATGTGAAAGAGCTTCGATATAACGGTTGGTACGTGGAAGACTACAATACCCCCGGAATACAGTGTTGGCAAGTAATGACAACTGCCACGTTTTACGACACCATAACACATCTCTAGCTTAACACACAAGTTACTAAAAATTTTACCCTAGTTCTACCGTTAATTTTATCTGGACAGTTAGGTGAATGCATGAGGTGAGTACATAAACGTAAACATAATGCAAGCCATAACTACATGAAAAAATGCACTTTTATTTTGATGAAAACTATGTATGGGAGGGAGAAATATTTTTCAAGTGGTTTTTACGAAAACAACAAGACTCAACAAATCTCAATTCTACCAAATTTGATAATGAAAGTACTCTTTTCGTTTTTCCAAGCAAAACATAAAAATCAACATGCATCAAAACCAAATCTAAGCATTTTCTTTTTTGTCTTTTCGAATAAAAAATGAAACTAAGTGATGAAAAGAGAGAATTTCTATCTAGAGCACACTAACTTTTCAAATTTCACTATGATGGCTTAAAATCATAAAAAACCAAAAATGCATACAATTCTTTCAAGCATGGGATCACTTTTGCAAAAACTTGATTTCACTTGGATTCTTCACGAAAATGAATGGCTCATAAATCATAAAAAAAAATGATTAATTTTCCTTTCAAACTTTCCAAAAGACTTATGAATGATTTCCAATGCAGGAACCAACTTCTATAACTATTTTCAAATACACTTGAAAACAAAGCACTTTTAATTTTTTCCAATGATATGCCAAGACTAGAACTTGATAACAATAATATTTTTTAAGCATGAATAACTGAAAAGAAAGATTATTTGCAGCACTCCAAACACTCATAAATTATCAAGAAAATGACAAGCACTCATATGGACCGAAAACACACAAGACACTAAAAAAAAAAACCAATGCAAAGACTAGATCAGGTGAGGAGAGGAGGGAATGCAAGTTCAAGTGGATGAACGTGGGGGAGACCAAAGTTTCCACCACTACCAAGTCTCAAAATTGTCCGAAATGGAACCCAAAACCAATCCAAAAAAATCCAACTACTACTAATGCAACAATCAAGAGACCTCTGGATGGAAAGTGCAACATAGAGAAGGTCTACAAATCAAACAAAATCAAAAGTTGGAGAGGATATTACCCAAACAAAAGGATAGAATTCTCGGCACAGTCTCTGTTCAAGCTTAGAGCACCCATCACAGGAAGAAAATAGTTGAACTGCGCCCCTGGCATTGGATGTCAAACTGCGTTGAGTGATGATGTCGTAGGTTGCAGGGTAGCAGACTGCGCCTGATAGGGGAATGTCGCTCTGGATATACTACACAGGTGCAATGGGAGAGATCCCTATGCAAGGATGCAAAGATCTCCAAATACGAGCAACCAAAAGGTTTTACAATCAAACATACATTCTCAAAGGAAGTCAACAAACTCTCCAGGAAGAAGATCTGGTAGTGAAAGAGGCTCAGGAGGAAAATAAAATGGCTCACAAAGAAATCAAAGAAAATGACTTTCAAATTGAAAACTTAAAACAATGCATGTAATTCCCCAATATGGTCGCCAAACTTGTTGCCGAACAATCTACCAAAAGTGGACTTAAGGCGTGCTCTCCCTAGTTCAATGTGAATCTAGAACAAGTGGGATAGAATACGAAACTACTTTCCTAGATCTAGTTAAAGATCGAGTGATTAGATGTCTTACCTCTACCTTGTATATATTTCTCCTTGATGTTGTTCCAAACTCCACGGTCATCAAATCTCAGCTGCAAGACCTGTCAAGACATACAGAACAATACAAGCAGTAAAATGCATCTAAACAGTAACAAATCTAAGTAAACGGTTAAGCAAGTAAACTACACAAACATTATTAACACAACAACATTTGGTGGAAAGAGTTTATATTACTGTATTAAAAGAGGGAAGTACAAAGAAGATATGATTACAACCAAAGCTTAACGTCGCAATCCTCCTCCAAGAAGACAATGCCAAAGCATCCAAAGGAAGTATAGGTCTCCAAAGAGATGAGTAGAGATCTCCTAAGATAATTTCACCAGCATGCAAGTACTATAGACTTCCTCCCTTTGGAATGGGAATGAGCTTCATATATATAGGACTAAGAGGATAGGGTAGGTTGAGATATAGTGGGAGAGGACTGAGGGATCCTCCCAAAGGGCGAGGGAACCAAATTCCATCTCTCCTATAGGTTAGGGATAGGGATGCACATCACACACCTTCGATAATTGGCTTGAAGATGCCCTTTTATCCATTTAACTGACATCGTTGAAGGTTGCATTAGGAAAACCTGTGTTGTCACATGTTGCATAAAGGTGACCTGCAACAACCTCACAAAACCCTATGGAAATAGGTCAGTATCTCTTCCATTTTGATATCTTAGTCATGGGGACTTTAGAGAGGTTTACACTGGGTCTTAAGGTGGAAAGATTTAGGTGGAACATCAGTATTGATGAAAAATAAGAACCCCTTGGCCTTTGAGAGCAGAAAATTGCAGCCACATGAAAGGTTGTATTCAATTTATGACAAAGAGATGCTAGCCATCATGCATGCACTAGTCAAGTTCAGGAAGTATTTGGTGGGAGGTAATTTCATTATCAAGACCGATCACAGTAGTTTGAGACACTTCTTAACCCAAAAGGAGCTGAATGATAGGAAACAGAAGTGGGTAAGCAAGGTCCAAGCATTTTATTTTGATATTCAATATAAGAAGGGTAAGATGAACATTGCAGCTGATGCACTTTCTAGAAAACACACACTTGCATTGCTCAAATTTCATGATGATTGGAAAGTACAACTTGGGGTAGAATACACAAAGAACCAGTTTGCTTGTGATTTATTTGATGGATTAATTCATCATGATGCTTATAATATTCTCAATGACATTATTTATTATAAGGATAGAATATTTGTAGTTCCATAATCCATACTAAAGAAGAAGATCCTTGAAGCTTCCCATGATGTGCCTTTAGCAGGTCATTTCGGGTTTGTGAGGACTTATAGGAAAGTGAGGGAAAGGTTCACATGGAAGGGGATGAAGAAGGAGGTGATGTAGTATGTCAGGTCATGCGTGGCATGTCATCAAAATAAAGTAGAGCATACTCATCTAACAGAGCTCTTACAGCTACTCCCCATTCTTGAGCAGAAATGCGAAAGTGTATCGATGGATTTCATCACTGGGCTTCCAAAAATTCAAGGTAAAGACAATATTTTTGTTGTGGTTTATGGATTGACTAAATATGCACATTTATTTTCTTTCACAACTAATATTGCAGCCAACCAAATGGCTGAAATTTTCATCAAATAATTCTTCAAACTTCATTGTCATACCGAAGTCCATCATCAGTGACAGGGATCGCAAGTTTACTAGCAATTTTTGGCAAGAATTGTTCAAGTTGGTGGGGACAAGTTTGGACATGAGCACAAGCTACCATACAAAGACTGATGGAAAAATAGAGAGAGTGAACTAATGGCTAGAAGGGTACTTAATAAACTATGTCACCAGCCAAAAAAATTCATGGACCACTTGGATCCATTTGGGAGATTTTTGTTTCAATGGTACTTTTCATCTCTCGATTGGTATGTCTCCCTTCAAAGCTCTTTATAGTTATGATACATTTATTTTTTCTGATCTGATATTTGGTGATTGTAAGACACAAAAATCAATGTATTGGCTCCAATATATTCAAGACATACTTACGACTCTCAAGGACGACTTGCAAGTAGCACAAAATCGACAAAAAGTGCATGCCGACAAGCCTACAGTTGCGCGAGCTTTCCAAATTGGAGATCTGGTATATTCGGGATTTCATCCCTATAGACAGTCATCATGTTGATGTATATGTAACTTCAGAATGTATTTCATCTATGTATTTCATATATATTTATTGTACCCTTATTAGAGATGTGTTATCCCTCTATAAGGAAGTGTCATCATGTGGATTGACAAGTGTCGCAAGTGTGTGTACTTGCCGATGGGTTATTAGACCACCATGTGTGGGGTCGGCCCTGAAATATATATTATATTGTGGATGTATCTAGATAGACAAGTTGGCCCCATAGTGTAACTGGGAAAACAGGTTAAGTATAAATAGAGATCGGGAGATCTCTATTTGGATCATTCGGAAAGTCACACTTCTTTCACTCAGAAAGTGGCGCGCTAGTGAGGAGGAGGATCATCTGCTACTAGGAGATTATCTCAGTGTATTTTGGTTGTACTTTGGTTGAGCCATTTCTCTCTCTATCTCTGAGGAAGTTGTGAGATTTTTCACCTTAGGGTTTTCCCCACGGAAACTCTATGTCTCTTGTCTCTCATGCTTTTGATTCTTGTGATGCTTGTCATGCTTATTGTGATTGTTATGCATTGATATATTGTACATTTTATTCTCTCAGTAAAGATCCTAGAGTATTGTGAATTAATGCTCAAAATTTAACATGGTATCAGAGCTAACCTGAGAAGAAGACATTTTGCAGTGACAGAAACTTGAGTTTCTTGTTTATTGGGTTTCTCTACGCAGATTTTGGAAAAGCAGTATAGTAGATTGACTCTACACATAAAGGAGAATCTATCTATCTAATTAGAATTCAATTCTGAGCATTTTCAGATTTGGCCCTAAAAATTAGGGTTTCCACAAAAATAGGAATTTCTGGAATCTAAAGACATAGCTGGAAGCGCCTTGCAAAAATTAAAGTCTAGAGCTTTGGATAGAGATTTTTGGCTGGGTAGATCTCCGGGAAACTCAAACCCTAATTCAGGGCTCTCCCTAGTGAACCGAGGAAGACAAAAAGACAAATCTAAAGGGTAAAGCATTGATGATATCAAATTCTGAATACACCAGGCTGATCAGCTCATCAAGACACATCTTTTTATCCTTTCAGAAAGTTGAAATTCACATTTTGAATTTTTAGGGTTTTTTCGACAAACCCTAATCTGGGATCAGATCCAGTTTTCAATATTTCAAGTGGTAAGACCTAAATCTTTTCTATTTCCATTTGAAGTACTCTTTAAGATGTCTCACCACACCAAGCTTGAGGATAAGCTTGAAGGGGATGATAACTTCTGAGCTTGGAAGTATAGGATTGGGTTAATCCTGGAAGAGAATGAGTTGGACTCATATATAAAAGAAGACATCCCTATCCCAGAGGATGAAGAGGTTAAGGTATTGCATAAGAAGAACTTGTTCAAGGCAAAGAGAATTATTGTTGATTCTATCAAAGACCATCTCATACCCCATGTGTCTTCTCTAAAGACACCAAAGGAGATGTTTGACTCTTTGACCAAGCTATTTGAAGGGAAGAACATAAATCAGAAGATGACTCTGCGGAATCAATTGAAAGGGGTCAAGATGTTGAATGAAGAAACCATTCAATCTTACTTCTCCAAGGTCTCTTGGATCAAGGAGCAACTTGAAGCTGTGGATGAAGTAGTGGACAATGGTGAAGTTGTTATGACCACTCTGAATGGCCTACCTAGGTCATGGGACTCCTTTATTCAAGGAATATGTGCAAGAAAGAAATTGATCTCTTTCAGTAAACTGTGGGAGGAATGCTCTCAAGAAGAAGCTAGACTTGTAGCTCGTGAGGAAAAGATGGGAGGTGAAGATCAACCTCTCGCAGCTCACACCAAAAGAAGAAATCCCAAGAAGGAGCACTCTCGCTACAAGATATCCTATCAAAAGAATAAGAAGGATCTAAGATGCTTCACATGCAATGTTAAGGGTCACTTTGCCTCAGATTGTCCCAAGAACAAAAGGGATAATAACAACAACTCCAGCAAGAAGAAGGGAAGCAAAAGAAAGTTCCATGCTCATGCTGCTGAGGATGATAAACCTCCAAATAAGAAGGCTAGGGAAGAAAGTGATGATAGTGATGATGACTCATCAAGTGAAGAAGAGTATGTTCTAATCTATGCTCTCACAGGTGCTATATCCCATGGTTGTAATGATTGGTTGATTGACAGTGGGGCTTCCAAACACATGACTGGGTTTAAGGAATCTTTTGTAAACCTATCTGAACATGAATCACCTCATAAGGTGAAACTTGGGGATGATTTTCAATACCCAATCAAAGGAAGTGGTGAAGCCTCCTATAACTTAGATTCTGGAAAATCTTTGAAGATGAAAGAAGTCCTTTATGTACCTAGGCTCAAGAAGAACTTACTCTCCATCTCTGCATTGGATGCAAAAGGTATGAGGGTTGCATTTGTGGATGGCCAAGTCCTAATGTGGCCAAAGGGAAAGACCATAGATGATGCAGTAGTGATTGGAGAGCAAGAGGGAGGTTTGTATAAATTGAAGGGACAACCTGAACATGCCATGGTGCATGAATCCATGGATCCAAGTGAACTTTGGCATAGAAGACTTGCTCATATGCACTATAGGGCACTTCCAATTGCAAGCAAGGCTATAGAGGGTCTTCCTGAAATCAATACCAAACATGAAGGTGTTTGCAAAGGATGTGCAAAAGGTAAGAACATTAAGAAGGATTTCCCAAGCAGTGAAAGCAAGGCAAAATGTATCCTAGAAATCATCCACTCAGATGTATGTGGTCCTATGTCATCTAGTTCTCTGAGTGGGTATGTTTACTATGTCTCATTTATTGATGACTTCTCCAGGAAAACTTGGGTATACTTCTTGAAGAACAAAGATGAGGTGTTTGATAAGTTCAAGGAATTCAAAACCTTGATGGAGAATCAAATTGACAAGAAGATCAAAACATTCAGATCCGACAATGGTGGAGAATTCACCTCAGTATACTTCAAGAAGATTTGCAATGATTCAGGGATTAAGAGGGAGTTGACTGCTCCTTATAATCCTCAACAGAATGGAGTTGCAAAAAGGATGAACAGAACAATCATGGAAGCAGTAAGGGCAATGCTGCATGACCAAGATCTACATGTGCATCTATGGGCAGAAGCAGCTAGAACAGTTGTATATGTGCAGAACAGAACACCACACAAGATATTGGACAACAAGACACCAGAAGAGGTCTTTTCTGGTAAGAAACCTGAAGTCAGCCATCTCAAAATATTTGGTTGTCCAATATACACTCATGTCCCAAAGGAAAAGAGGACCAAACTAGATCCTTCAAGAAAGAAGGGTATCTTTGTGGGTTACAGTGAAAGCTCGAAGGCTTACAGAATATACTTTCTAGGGTTCAAGAAGATTGATGTCAGCAGGGATGTAACATTTAATGAAAACTCAGCATTCATCAGATCAAGGAAGGCACCTATCGAAGTTTATGAAGAACCTAAGGAAACTAGATTTCAAGACACTACCATGACTCAAGCAATTCCAGAAGTTGTTCATGAATTTGAAGATCCGCAAGAACCTGTAGATCCACCCCGAGAGGATAAATCTCACAAGAGAAAACCTGCATGGGCTAGAGAGCTCATTCAATATGCAGAAATATTTGGCATTCTAGAAGAAGAACACAGAGCAAAGAAGAGAACCAGATCACATACCAGCTATGTTGCTTTACTCTGTGACATTATGAACAAAGAGCCTTCCAGTTATGAAGAAGTGGCAGAAAAGAAAGAATGGAAGGATGCCATGGTTGAGGAATACCAATCAATAATGAAGAATGATGTTTGGGATGTTGTCCCAAGACCTAAAGAGAAGTCTGTTGTGACTTCCAAATGGATCTACAAAATCAAGCATGCTGCAGATGGCAGTGTAGAGAAATACAAGGCAACATTCGTAGCTCATGGCTTCTCTCAGAAAGAGGGAATAGATTATGAAGAAAATTTTGCACCTATAGCTAGGTATACTTCCATCAGAACAGTACTTGCCCTAACTGCATCAATGAAATGGAAAATACACCAGATGGATGTCAAGACTGCTTTCTTGAATGGTGTAGTTGAAGAGGAAGTATATGTGGATCAGCCACTTGGTTTTGAAATACATGACAGGGAGTCATATGTGTGCAGATTGAAGAAAGCCTTGTATGGCTTGAAGCAAGCCCCCAGAACCTGGTATGGTAGGATGGATAGTTTCCTATCTAGTTTGGGATTTACCAAGAGTAAAGCGGATTCCAACCTTTACTACAAAGTTGAGGAAGGGAATCCTATGATTCTACTTTTGTACGTAGATGACTTATTTGTAACAGGAGATGATAGATTGATTGTAGATACTAAGAGGAAGCTTTTTGCCAAGTTCGATATGAAATATTTGGGAATGATGCATTATTTATTAGGTATGGAGGTGTGGTAGAGTGCAGGTGGGATCTTCCTTGGTCAAGGGAAGTACACATTAGATATCCTGAAGAGATTCGGGATGATGGATTGCAAGGCCATGGCCACACCTATGGCATCGAACCTAAAGCTTCTATGTGATGCTTCATATGAACCGGTTGATGTCTCTATGTATTGTCAGATGATTGGGTCCTTGATGTACATGATGAACACGAGACCAGATATTTGCTTTGCTGTGAACACATTGAGTTAGTTCCTGACAGATCTGAGGAGTGTTCACCTGGTTGCTGTAAAGCATGTTTTGAGGTACCTGAAGGGTACAGTGGATTATGGGCTCAAGTATGAGGCGAATCAAAAGTTTAACTGTAGGGTTATGTTGACTCAGATTGGGCGGGCAGTGCTACAGATAGGAAGAGCACATCTGGGTGCTGCTTCAGTATGGGATCAGGTGTGATCTCTTGGTTTAACAGGAAGCAAACCTGCGTAGCACTGAGTACAGCTGAGGTAGAGTATGTTGCAGCCTGTTTAGCTAGTTGTGAGGCAATATGGGTACAGAAGCTACTGTCTAAGTTATTTGATCTCCCGTTGGATGCTGCTGGTATCTTTTGTGATAACCAGAGTTGTGTGAAGCTGTCTGAGAACCCAGTGTTTCATGACAGGTCGAAACACATAGAGATCAAATATCACTATATCAGGGATATGGTGAAGCTCCTGTATGTTGCGATAGAGGAGCAGATTGCAGATGTGCTGACAAAGCCACTAGCCAGGGTGAAGTTCGAGTACCTCAGAGAGAGACTTGGTGTTCTTCGGATTGATGACACTTCGAGGAAGAAGTGATGGACACACTTCAAGAATCCATTCCAAGCATGTTGGAAGGAGGATCCTTCACATGGCTGTCGATGTAAGTGCTGGATGATGAGCATCAAGACGATGCTCCAGTTACTGCTCTGTATATGCATCAGGAGGATGCTGGATATGATCAGTTGGATCATTTATATGTATATGTATGTACGCGTCATGTTCTATGCTAGATATGATCAGTTGGATCATTTATATGTATATGTATGTACGCATCATGTTGGATGTTGGATATGATCAGTTGGATCATTTATATGTATATGTATGTACGCATCATGTTGGATGCTAGATATGATCGGTTGGATCATTTGTATGTATTTTGTATATGCATCATGTTGGATGCCTGGACCATGTATCTGTATATGTATCAGGTGAATACATTGTATGATCAGGTAGATCATGTATGTTGATATGTATCATGTATGATCAGGTGGATCATGTATTTGAATTTGTATCAGGTGGATACATTGTATGATTAGGTGGATCATGTATGATTATATGTATCAGGTAGATACTTGGTATGCATCAGGTAGATGCATTGTATGATCGTGATGATCATGGATGATGAGCTTCAGGATGTTGCTCCAGATGACTTGCAGCAAGATGTTGCAGTGATGATGATCAAGATGATCATGTATACATAAGGATGATGTATGGTGAGTATCAGGATGATACTCTATGGCCTTGGATCAGGTTGTGCAGATGAGCATATAATTTGGCCCTGGGAGATTTGCAGATAGTCTTTTGAGGTTTTGCCTATGGCATGTATTTTGGCCCTAAGATATCTGGCAAATGTTCTTTCGAGGTTTTGCTCTGGGAGGACATATAATTTGGCCCTGGGAGATCTGCAGACAGTCTTTCAAGGTTTTTCCTATGGCATATAATCTTCCCCTAGGATATCTAGCAGATGCTCTTTCGAGGTTTTGTCCTATGGCATATAATATGTCCCTGGGAGATCCTATAGTTAGAGCTGTGTGCTCATAACATCTTGGGATGCTCTTGCGAGGTTTTTCCATGACCACATATAATCTGTCCCTAGGAGATCCTATAGGTAGAGCTATGTGCTTGTGATAGCTTGGGATGCTCTTACGAGGTTTTGTGGTGAGGTCACATATAATATGGCCCTAGGAGATCCTATAGGTAGAGCCATGTGGTCGTAATAGCCTGGGATGCTCTTTCGAGTTTTTGTGACACACGTAATAAGTCCTAAGGATTCCATAGTATGGCCAGTGATGACGAAGACCTACAGGTGGTGGGCCTACATCCAGTATGAAAAAGGACTGGCTATGTAGAACTTCCTATGATGAGTAGAGTTAGAGATTGGTTGAGATAGCAGTAGCAGTGACGATGACGATGACGATGCATTGATGACGATGATCCCGATAAGAAGACTTGTCTAACATATCTGTGTCGAGAAATACCTTCCTAGTTAAGAGGGAGTGTTGATGTATATGTAACTTCGGAATGTATTTCATCTATGTATTTCATATATATTTATTGTACCCTTATTAGAGATGTGTTATCCCTCTATAAGGAAGTGTCGTCATGTGGATTGACAAGTGTTGCAAGTGTGTGTACTTTCCGATGGGTTATTAGACCACCATGTGTGGGGTTGGCCCTGAAATATATATTATATTGTGGATGTATCTAGATAGACAAGTCGGCCCCATAGTGTAAATGGGAAAACAGGTTAATTATAAATAGAGATCGGGAGATCTCTATTTGAATCATTTGGAAAGTCACACTTCTCTCACTCAAAAAGTTGCGCACTAGTGAGGAGGAGGATCATCTGCTACTAGGAGATTATCTCAGTGTATTTTGGTTGTACTTTGGTTGAGCCATTGCTCTCTCTATCTCTGAGGAATTTGTGAGGTTTTTCACCTTAGGTTTTTCCCCACGGAAACTCTGTGCCTCTTGTCTCTTATGCTTTTGATTCTTGTGATGCTTGTGATGCTTATTGTGATTGTTATGCATTGATATACTGTACATGTTATTCTCTTAGTAAAGATCCTAGAGTATTGTGAATTAATGCTCAAAATTTAACACATCATTGAAGTATAAGAAGGATGAGAAGTTTCATCCAAAATTCTATGCCACCTACCAAATTTTGAGAAAGATCGAAAAAAGTGGCTTATGAGCTAGAGTTGCCTCTGGGCAGCTAGATTCACAAAGTTTTCCATGTGTCCTGTTTGAAGAAAGAAATAGGGAAGCAAGTCAAATTTTCACAAGACTTGCCACCCTTGGATGCTGAAGTCAGTTTGATGTTGATCCCTGAGAGGATATTGGAGTTCCGAGAGAATAAAATAAGGAGCATAATCCTTAAAGAATTTTTGGTGCGATGGGAAGGACTGCCTAGTGAGGATGCTACTTGGGAAGGAGAACATAATTTTCAGCATCCCAGTTTGAAATTGCTCGAGGAAAAAAAATATTGGGTGGGGAGTACTGTCATGTCCCCTTAACATTGAACATTGGATCAAGATCCTAACCCAACCAATCCCTTGGGTTGAGGATACAACTTCAGTATCATGGGGTTAAATTTTGTATTCCATGCAATTAATTAATTAGGAGTTTGCATTTAATTTTATCCAAAGTTTGTTATCCACTTGGAATAATTCTTTATGATGTATTTAAATTTTTTTATGTTGAATAAATGAATATAATGCTCCAATAGGTAACATTAGTGGATAAGGTTGAATGAGAAGAGGCTTGAGGAAGAAGTCAAGGAGAAAGAAACATAAATCTAAAAAGTCAGGAAAAGGAAGAAAGGAAGAGCAAATTAGGAAAAGAAACATAAAGCAGGAAAGTCAGAAAAGAAGGAAAGTTCAAAAAATAAGGAAAGTTAAGAAAAAGAAGAAAAATCCAAAGCAGAAAGTGGAAAAGCAATTAGAAAAGGAAAAATGAGGAAAGCAAAGCGAAAAAGGAAAAAGAAGGAAAACTAACTTTCATCATCCACTCAAGGAGCAAAAATTAGATATGGATACTTTATCCTCAAGTCATCCAATCTTTAAAAAGAATCCAGTGTACACCACATTAACATATTTTTTCAGTTTGAGTATTGGTATGAGAGCAATTTTGCCTCAGAGACTTAGGAGATGTGCCCCTAGTCCAAGCTAGGAGATGTGCCCCTGCTTTGTGTGAGAGGATGATGGTATTGATCCATTTTCATTGATTTTATTTGAAGGTATTGTAGCTGAAGCAATTTTGGGTCAAATTTCAAAAATCTTCATGAAGACCATAGTTCGAATCTCAGAGCTTCGCAGTGATTTTCAATGCTAGATTGTTGTCTAGGAGAGGAGAAGAGTTTTTGTAATGATTTGAGGAGTATATTGGCTCATTTATTATGTATTTACAGTCAAAATAAATATCTTATATCATTCATACCATTTAATATTACATAATTCAGAAATATTAAGAGTTTTCTCCACCCCTTATAGATTTTCCTTGATTTTGACTAGTTTTCAAAATACTTGTGAAATATGAATGATAATAGTTCCAAATGAGTTGTTTATTGTTTTTGATGTTAATTAAAATGTAAAATTACCCAATCCATGGATTAGTTGAGAAATTTGTGAGCATTCATTGACTATTTAGAATCTCCTGAAAATGACTAGTTGTGCAATCCTAGAGTGTCAAATTACTAGTATTTTTGTGAGAATTCTTCAGAAATTCGTATAAATTTATGGAATGTCACTTGACTATTTAATGAATATAATTTTATTTTATTTATCCTATCTGAGTCATAAACACTCATCCCTTGCATCCAGTCAAAGTTTATACCCATACTAGTATGCATATGTTGAGGGTCCCAAGAGCGTTGGAGTAGATTTCATATTTGATGATATTGAAACATAAATGGTGTAAATACTTTGTGCAGAGGTATCAACAAATATCAGATCCTTCCTTTCATCCAAATATTTTGATCTTGTCCACCCTCAGTCAAACTAGCTTCCGTAAACATTGTTTTAATGGATTATGTGAAGTAGAGAGTTTTTGTATCACTGATCCTAATTGGTACATTACATATAAATTAAGTGACAAATTTAATGGCAAGGGTGAATGTTTTCTTATGGAAATATCCTACAAAATTGTCGTATATGTCTTATGCATGATTATACCATTATTATTTCTACTATAAATGTTTAACTAAAATTAATAGCAACATAGAACTGCATAGTTGAGAAAAATTTAGTCTACAGAACTAACACCCCAAGGCACCAAAGTCATTGTGAGGTCACTGGGTACGTGACAATTTGGTATCAGTGCTCAAGTTATAGCACTGAGACTGCATGGACTGTATTCTAATTTTGCATGTAGAATTCTAGAATTCCTATTTCATTAAACTTGGACATATTATAGTTCAATTCACTTTGAAGACGGGTTGAAGAGTTGAGTTGAGTTGCAGCAAAGGATATGTACTGGAGAAGAGGGTTACTTAGGTGAAACTAAGCTGATTTTTAATGTGAGAAATGATGATGAAGATATGAGACTAGTTAATGATTTCATAGATCCTCTGGTGGATGAAAACCAGTGGAGAGATTTGATGTTTGGGACAACAAAAGAGGCTACAAGGCCTTATGATTTTAAAAATGATGATTGGTGTGTGTTTGCAGGTTGTACAAACTCAGAGGAAGGCATGCAGTCATTTGAGACTGTCATACAAGCAGAGGAAAAGATGACTGATTATGGTCATGCAGGTTGCTCATACATGAGAGAGGAAAGACAGTTCTTTGACATTGTCATGGAACTAGAGAAGAAAGTGACTACTCATAGTCATATGAGGAATGAAGAGAAGAATTACAGTCAAATGAAGGAAAATTTCCAATTGAATGGCATCAAGAGTGCAAGTCGAAGGCAGCTTGACAAAGAGTTTATTGAGATCAAGGAAGGGATCAGTAAGATAATGAAGCCGATTCAAGATAGTAATGAAGACCAGTATATTGGATGGATGATAAAAAAGAAGAGACTGCAATGGTCTGCATTGTAGCAGAATCAAAGACAATAGTCATTGGTTTGGAAGAAGGATAAAGAGCTCAAGAAAGATGAGCTTGAGCAGAGGTTGATAAAGTAGGAAGAAACCCATTCATGTGAACATGAATCAGGGAGTTTTCTTAAGAAAACTGAAGAAGATTATATAAAATTTAAGGAGAATGTTATGGAGTATTCTGGCAGTGAAAGTCAACCAATAGAATTGATGATGGAATCATTCAAGGAGACTTTAGAGTCTCATGGTTTTAATTCTAATTACTTGCGTGTGAATGCAGGATATGCTGAAGGAGGGAAACTATATCATGTTGTCACAGAAGAAAAGAAAAGCATAATTCTGGCTTTTCAAGAAATGAAAGGAGATTCACAGAATCTTGTGAAAGAAGAGGAAGAGCAGTTACTAAATATTGTCGTGGAATATTTTGCAGGTATTGGATAGTCATTGAAGGCTAATGACAAGGAAGAGAAACTATTGAACGGTGATAAAGAAGACCCTGTAGATGATAGACAGTCACTGATGACTGATAATCTCGAAGACCATCAGAATAATGAAGGATTGATGATAGTTGTAGCAGAGAAAGAAGATAATGAACACTGTGTAGAGTACTTGGGTTTAATTCCAGATGAGATGGTAAACTTATACCATGAGTTAAATCTTTTGGAACATAGACTAGAAAATAAGAAGATATGTATTCAAGTTACAAAATCAGAGTTGAATAAAAATGAGGAAGTGGAAAATTTGTGCTTGCTGATTGGAATAATCATGATGAAAACATGTGTGTAGACACAGAAAAGTGTGAAATGAATTTAAAACAGAAAATTGTTTTTGAAGATCAGATTGGAGTGAAGAAGAATGAGGCCCTGATGTCTTGTGATGATGGAGGTATGTTGTATGGAGTTGTCAAACAAAATATTGTCTTGAAGGAAAATGAGAAGAATGGAGCTGTAAAATGTAATTTGAAATCTTAAATGGTATGTGAGAAGGGAAAGGTAAGAGATATCAAGCAACAAAACATTACTGAGATAGAAGATGAAGTTAGAATGGAAGCAGGAAACATAATTTATGAATATTATCAGTGGAGAGGATGTTACCATGGCTCATATGGTTATGAGAAGAAGCATGAGGAAGAAGAGTGGGTGGAAAGTTATAATGTTTCCACTCGAGAGCATATCCAGTCACAAAGGAGTAATGTTTGTCAATTAGAAAATGAACTGTATCAAAAGATTGAAGATTTAGGGAGATTTATGTTGAAACATTCCAAGAGAATGTACAAAAGACAAAAGAAGAAGATAAATTGTTTTAGTGGATTGACTGAAAAGGAGGTTACAGGTAAAAGCAATGGCAAATTGCAGAATAAGATATGGAAGCCTGGTAAGTCAATACCAGCACTGAAATGTGATGATAGTAAAAGAAGAGGAGAGTTACAACACAAGGTTTGGGATCCAGGCAAGTGGACATTGAGTGCATATGACCTGGAAATCATAATATTTCCTACCTTGGAAGTATGATGCAGGAGCATTTGTTCACTAAGGAAATCTGAATTGTAAATCAGACCTTAGGGTCTTGATCATTGCCCAATAGGATTTGGTTGTAATATATTTGTATTAAAAGTTAAAGTTAGTAGGTTAGGGAATTCTAGAAGTAGGTCAAGGTGTCAATATTTAAGTAAATTTTGGGTGAGTTGAATGACTCGAGAAGGCCATGAGATTATATAGGAACAACTTGCTGGAATATAGCAGTGTGTTCATGAGTGATATGTTAGAATGCTAATTTTAGAAGTTAGTTACTGGTTTTTAGGATTTGGTTAGGAGAGCTGGCAGTGATTTTCCTTGTATAAACATGTAAGCATGAGGGAAAAGAGAGGATCAACCTTTAGTAGTATAGAAGGGATCAAGGAGTCCAGGTAGAAAAAAGATGACCATGAATATTAAATCAAGACATAGAGAAGTATATTAGTTTTTATTATACTTTTACAGTTGTTGCATTGTTAATGAAGACAGGGAAATTCCTCATTTCTGTATGTAAATGGTATGCGCATTGTATTCTTTAGACATCCATGTGATATGTAAAGGGTGTTCTTTTTCTATGTGAATATAGTACTTGTAGAATTCTGTGCAGTTATGAGAAATATGGACTAGTGATGAGGAATAGAAGCATAAAGAGATCATAGATTAATTCTTTAGATATGGTACGAATACAAGAGAGAAGAACTTATCATAATCAGGTTAATTTATACCTTAGTGATGTATAGATGAGGTGTGAACTCTGTATGAAGAGTATAAGAATTAGGGTCGACTGTGTGAGGAGGAAATTGGAGCGTTCAGAGTTGTAGAACATTTATATAGTCACTTTGTAAGTAAGTGTGGGAAGAAAACTTGGGAACGAGGTTTTTAAAACTCGTTAATGGAACGAGTCAGTTGAATATCACATTGATTGCATATCTGTCGGCGGTGGTGGGGTTAGAGAATGAGGAATTACAGAAGAAATGTTTGGATTCCTTAAGGATTGAGGAGAAAACCCGATTATAGGGAGTAGACGGCCGATAGGAGTGAATGAATGGTGAATATTTATTCGGGCATAAACAATCCAAGTCGAATGAATCCTGGGAGGATCAACGACATACAATCGTTTCAAGAAATTGAGATCAATGGCATAGATGGCATCGTTGAGGAAGATGCGAGATTGATAAATAAATAAATAAAATTTAAGGCGTCCAATGAATAAACAACGGTTTCATTGAGGGTTTGTGTGGTCTCTTAGTGTAGTTGCTTTATACACTAAGGGAGTTCCTCGAAGGTAGTTCTATGATGTGATAGACCTACATCACTTAAGCTCAAAATTGGAGGTAACAAGAGTATCTTTTGAGATCCATTTAATGATATATCAAATGAAAAAGGATGGGAATTATCATAGAAAATGAAATCAACATTAGTATACCTTGAGAACATAGTAGAAATTTTTATCAAAATAGCTAAAATGGTAAGTACTAGGCCTGCAATTAAATCACCGTAAATTTACGGATCAAGGGTTGAAATGCTTCTAAGACATAAATTTATCCATTGGTAAAATGTTATAGGTATTTAAATGTGAAGTTTGAATGACCAAATTTTGACATGCTCATGAGGATTAAGAAACAAAATAAATATATGTCATAATAGGCCTATCCGAGTAGGACATTTGAGAGAATAATGGGAACAATACAATTCTAATTATTTGGCCATTGAAATCACATGCTTTGAGAAAAGATTATTTGATGTGATGATTTAGAGACTCTACAATTGATATTGTAACTTCAACTTCTATATGAAATTAATTTTTTTTCTAAAAAAATAAGTTTAGAGAACATTAATACCTCATGTGATAAACAACCATCAAGATCTCACTTTGTAGCCACAAGATTTTTTTTTTTCAATTTCTTCATCGGTAATGAAGGTTTGCAAACCCTCATTTATGTATTATACATTGGGATTTTTTTTTAATTTTTGGAGTAATTTTTGGGCTATCCATTTTTGAAAATCATGACACTTGTGACATCAAGGATATGCACTTAGTTACTGAAACTTGTGTCCTTTTTATGCCCTTGCATTTATTTTGTCTTTGAAGCACATTGGAATTTTTTATTTTTTATTCATTCTAAATATAATTACAAATAGAGTGATATGATTGTCTTAAATATGAAGAATATATATATATATATGTTTTTTAAAGAAAAAATTGAGTTTTTTATGATTTTTATATCTGAAATATTCAAACATATTTCACGAAAAAAACTAGGTATTTAGGTAGTGGTTTCATAATTACTAATGGGAAAAAATATACTAAGAAGACTCCACTTCAACCCCTAGGATATATTATCTTGTGTTGAAGATGATTCACAATAGTATTGACATGAAAGTGTTTATCTCCTCCTTTCAAACACTAGAATATAATTGCATGACATAATATTTTATTTTTATTTGGTCATTTCCCTTGTCATTTATAAGGGAGAATTGGGAGGTGAACTCAAACCTACCATATTTATCATTTGAAGGTACTTTTAGTAGAATTTTTATTCATGGTATTAAGATAATTATCTAAATAATATTTTAATATATAAGAAAATAAAAATTATTTGGGAATTGATTCAATGACCAACAAAATATCACCATGAAAAATGGGTTCAAATGGTCTTGAGAAAAAAATATTTCTATTGTTTGGAAAATTAAAGACATTGAAACATTACTTTTCAATGTAAAAACCCAATGTTACAATGGGTTAGTCTCCCTAGGGTTGTGGATATGGTCCTTGTGCTCCCACCGCTATGATGGTTGGGAACCTAGTGAAATCCTTCACCACATCCCCCGTCTTGTGAAACTCCATAAAACACACAAAATTTTTTGTCTAGTATGGGGAGGGCACACTTCATAAAAAAGAAGGGCATATGTGTCCCTGCTCCCAAATATATTGACATATTGACACTCCCTCCAAAAAAAGGGAATATTAATGTTTCCATAATTTTAAAATTAAAAAGAAAAAACTATTTTTCCTAACCTAACCTTATGCCTCTAGATATAATTTTCCATCTCTATTTGGAATTTACATATACCATTTTAAAATTATATTTTAGGTACTAATTTATATTCATGAAGAGTGTTAACTTGTGTCCACATCCCAAAAAAGTGGACAAATGGACACTCTCTCCCAAATAGGTACATATGCATGCCCCGAGATTTTCTTAAAGAAATAAAAAATACCTAATTTTCCTAACATAACCTAATGCCTCTAGATATAATTTTCCATCTTTATTTGACAGTTACACTTACCATTTGAAAATTATCTTTGCTATACAAATTTATCTTAATGAAGAGTGTCAATCCACCAAGGTAGAGAAAGAAGGTGTTTCTTTTTTCTAAGCCACCAAGGAGGTAATAAAAGATACACACAAGATGCAATGAATAAGCTAGTAGTAACAACCAATCCACAAAAGAGATTCATCATTTTTATTTTGTGTTTTGTTGGGATATTTGGGGTTTAACTCTTAAATAACTAAGATTAATATAATTTCTATATAAGGGTTCACATTTAAGAATTTAACAACAAAGATGAATCCTACACTCCACTATTTAAGATTCATGAAGATATTCATATGTCATAACCATTTAAATATGGGTTCCCCTATGCTAGGTACCTCAACTTCCCCTAATCATCCATGATGCTCACTAAAATTTGGTGGGTTTCTCCACACATACCGCAAGTGTTCTCCCACACTCATATGCCATCATTCCCCAAGTCTAGAAACTTGGTGGAACATTGGAAAATCTATAACTATTTGTGAAAATCAAGCTTCAAAATAAATGGACACTCAAACAAGCTTGTCCTAGTGGGATGTCAAATTAAATAAAGATGATGAATATATACTAATGGTTTGTATATGCAATTTGTTTTAAATCATATTAGACATCAATCAGTTGTTATTAACATTATAAAACAAAATCATAATAATTACACATAAGAGAGATAAACTAGACCATGAGATAGTACATGTCCAATAGGTACCCCTTAATATAATATCAATAATTATATCTTTCTCTTAAATTATTTACATAAGTTCATCTTGTCAGGTGGACGCCAAGTTGGAATAGCTACCCAACTAGTCTACTCATGAGGGCGCAAAGAACGAAAGCTAGATGAAATGCATGGAGTACGGGTTGCGAAGTAAGTGGTTAGAAGCATCAGCTGAATGAAGACAAGTTTCTTAGGAAGCTCGCACGATTACAATGACAGTTGCAGACTTTCCAAATGTACGAGACAGTAAGGATGGCACAGAGTAGTTGTAGCATGTTTCTGAGTAGTGACGTTACTTGGAGACATTGTCGAGGGAGGCAATAAGCTTAAGTGGGGGAGGATGTCACGGCCACATTTTTCTGCAACACCCACAAGCTTATGGGATTCTTGCACTCCCGCCCAAGAGGCTGACTTGGCCACCTAGTTGGGAAAAATGAAGATCGGTTTCATGGGAATTAGTGAAGAGGAAAGCGATGGATCAAATGAAGGGGTGCGTGTACCATGCATGGGTGCACTCTCACAAACGATGTCCACACTCACCCATTGGCGCATGGCAAGCCTGAGAGTGGGGGTGTGGTTGCAAACAAACAAGTTGACAAGAGAAGGGGTGTCGAGCGCATCCTTGGACCATTGGACGTTGGGAGTAGCGGTGCCGGACCAAGCGACCATACACTCATGGAGAAAAATCCCAAGTGTCCAACACTTAGCTGCAAAACGAAAGAAGGAATGGTGGAGAGCTTGAGATGGAATCCCACCGAGCATGGGTTGGAAGCCCATCAAATTCATGTTGGAAGCCCTGTGAAGATGGGTTGAGATCCCATCGAAGTCGGTTTGGAATCCCTTCGAAGTCTGGTTGGAAGCCCGCAAACTTAAGATGGGAGCCCTCTGCGAAGACTAGATGGAATGTAACGCCCATATTTTTATTCGGCATATTTATTAGTTAGATACACCATACTTTATTTCTTATATATTCTGTTGAACTCAGCTCGACTGAGTAAACTATATTGGACCTCGTTATATGATGTTACTATGTTTTATGATTTCACCATGATTATGATGTTACTATGTTATGTGATTATGATGTCATGATTATCAAATGATTTCCGTATTTTACGATTGCAGTATATGTTTATATGTTTTCATTAATGAAATGTGAAATATATGATTCGGTACGTGGATACCATCTTCTTATATGAATTATTGAAATGTTATATGTCATACGCATCTATGATGAGCTAAAAGGTTACATGAAATAAAATGATAACATGGATCAATTGGCGATCAATGGAAAATGCTTTCTATAAATTGTATTTTGCAAAACACTAACCTACAGGACACAAGGGCTATGGGATAGCCAGTTACTTGATCTGATATATATTGGAAAGGAAAAACATGTTCATACAGCAAACCTTAGCAGCCAAAATGAGGATACGATAACACAAACTGATAATCCCGATAGCAGCAAGTATGAGTTGATAAGGGCGTAGGCCCAGTATGTTGAGAGGGATGGATGTGTTTCCCACCCTATGTTTCCATGAGACCCGAGGTCGTGGGAGGGCCGTGGTGAGACACGCTCCGCATGTTGTTGTGATGATGATGGTCGGATGCCTGCTAGGGGAGGATAGGTCCGCTGTTCAGCCGACGCTATCACTCTCAAGTTCTATGTGGTCAGATCGGTGAGTCCGACATCCACTGTTGTACTAGCAGAGGAAGGATAGGGAGGATGCTGGACGTAGGTTATGATGGGAGGATGTGTTAGTTAGTACTGTTGGGGGTTTAGTATTCCTTTATTCCAAGTTAGTGGAAGTAGGCACCCTTCCTTGTACATGATTGATTAAACTAATGTAAAGATAAAGAGAATGATGTGAAATCGTAAAGAATTAACTATTAAATAACTGAGAATGTTGAAGTAATTTTACTATATATATTATGTTTTCTTCTACATGGGGGTAAATACTACTATTAGTTAGCAGATATGCATAGGCCGGGTGGGGTTTGTCTATAGTACATTTATGATGTGTGCATACGTTGGCCACGCATGCACACCTTGCACCTGTACACTAGTATCGAGATACAAACACTTAACATATTGAATAAATGTGTAAGTTGTCATAAGTAATTAGGTTAATCATGCATTGACCGAATTCAGATAATGAATATAAAGTTATCTAAGATGTGTAAAACAAGTCAATTAAGCTACGCATTACCCATTGGTAAACATTGTGATATACAATTGAGACAAGTGTCATCAGTTAACATTGTCGTCTGAGAATTGTTGTAAATAAGGTAAGGGTACTGTTTAGTTAATTAGTAAGGTTGTTTAAGCACTTAAGGGTGCTTTGTTTAGAAGAACGATGATACTATGTAGATGTTAGGGTACTCATGTGATAAACAAATGATGTAAAAGACATCTTTATTAAATTCACCATTATTATTACCTTATGGGGATTTAAATTAATATTATTACCTAAAATTTATTTTAATAATACTACTACCCATGTCGTAACAATTGCAAAATAGGTGAAATTTAAATATTGATTAATGAATGATTAGAATGTGATTATTTTACATTTCTAAGTTAGACATAATAGGATAACTATTTTTGGAATGAACGTGATGTGATGGAAAATGGTTATTTAATTATTCAATGTTAATCTTGGAATTTAAACCTCAAGATAAGTGATCTCGACGGATAAGGTAGACCATTAAGACACATCATGTCCAAGTTGAAAAGGGTCAACTAATTATATAATATTTTATTAATTACATTAATAACATTAAATACCAAGGATGGCGAATAGACTTGTAATTAATGAAGCTTGTCCCGAATGGATAACCTTTGGGTGATAATTCCCATCGTAATAAATACTTATGACCGTCAATCCAAAACCAACTAATTTTTCCATGAGAGTAATTAATTATACATTTTTATAAAAAACCGTGTATGAATGAACTGGTGATAGGAGTAAATGTTGAGGGGCTCGAGAGGGGGATTTTGGGGCGGTGGAGTAAGCCCAAGATATTCTCGAGGAAGGGAAATTATATAGAGGGGGAGAGCTTGGAGTAAAAGGGGAGGTTTTTTTTTGGGGAAGAAAAGAAGTTTGGGAGAACAGAGAGTTTTGAGAACAGAAAGTTTGGAGAACAGAAAGTTGGGAGAACCGAAGAGAGGATTGCTCTCGGGATTATCAGATTGTGGGCTCGGGGGCTTGGAAATCCTTTGATTTCCAAGGGCCAGCAAGATAATAGCTGGTCGGTAGGGTGGACACTTCAGTTTGGCTGTCTAAGGGGTTATACAACCTGCTACAACCTACGGTTAGCATCAACATCAGGTAATTTCCTTGTTATTTACGTTATCTGATTATTATGCTAAATCTTACTTTAAACATGCATAACTTGCTATTTACTGATTTACTAAGTTGTGAAACATATTTTTATGCTGGAACATGATTGTTGAAAAGAAAATAATGATATGTTTGTTTATTTTAAATTACGAATGTAAGGTTGATGAAAACACGACAGTACACTGAATATCATTTAGACGCATAGTAATTGTTAGAAATTTACTTCCATACACTTGATAAAGTTTAAAACGTAGAAAATTAACTGAGAAATTTTACTCAGTGCTCTGCTGTAAAAACCATAGCACTACAGATGGTATCAGAGCTTAAGGCTCAGACACTTTAGACCTTCGAGCTTGCACACGCCTAAACCACCGTGAAGATTCAAGAGGTCAAATCCTACAAGAGCTTAGAACATAAACCTGGATAGAATTAAAGTGTGAACGGCACCAAACTTCAACCTCTTTTACCTGCACTAAGACAAATCTGAAACACCATTTAGAAAACTACATGTTTATACATGAGTGTTTGTATTTCAAAATAGATACATATTTGAAATATATTTAGAAATAAAAATAGCTTGAGAGCAGTATTAAAATTCATAACTAACCGGGCAAATTTAGAAGTGATAAATTTCTCTAAAATTTGTGCAACCGAAAATCAAGGAGCCTAAATATTTAGATAGCAAGAAATCTGAGACAGAAAATCTATAGTTTAGAAAAATATATATATATAGATGTATATAAGTATATATATAATTTCAGACTCTTCGCAAGAAGCCAAAAGCCCTATCTATAGATGACGAGACGTCCAAAAAAAAAATATAATAATAATAAAAATCTTATAACCTGATATTAAAGAAATTTAATCTTATTAACAGTCCAAGCGCTTAAACCACTACACAGACAACATAAATTGCTGCAACAAAGAGTACTCTTCTTTGAAAAACGCCCAGATCTTGTGTGCCACCAGAAACAGCTATATTGCCAAGCACGAATGATCATTGTTATTATTCATTCATTCCCTGAAATTTGGACAGCAGGATCTATAACCTAGGGCAAATTCGATTTTGTCATTTAAATAAATACTACTTAGTAAAAAAATAAATAAAAAAATAGTTATTTATTTATTTTAAACCGAGCCAGTGAAAGTATACAGCTCCCTGTGAATTTTGGGACTGTACATAGTATGCAGTGTACTGAATCTGTTGATCCTGAGTGGCCCTCGAGGACTTATAAAAATAGTGCACAGTGCACAGATCTTCCAGCTATGGAATCTGTTGAGTTCGGGTTTCCATAAACATATGGGGAGCCCGCACAAAAAGAATTACCGACCTTAGCACTGGATATTGAATCAATATACCATAATATCTTATATAATGACGTGTATGATTTCATGGGTTAATAAGGAGAGATTCCGAAAACATAATGAAAACTGTCCAAATTCACCAAAGTAGAGGACCACGAATTTCTTTCGTTTCATTTCAGGGTTCCCTTTTCCTTCATTCCAATATGACAATCGCTTTAATATTCGGGCTTTTGGTGCAAACGGAACCGATTAAGGGATGAACGCCAACAAAGGTGTAAGGTAGGTGGGTGGCATCGAGCTTTGATGCACGAATATCTGCATCCATAATTATTTTTCCTATGTATATGCAGGGCGAGAGGAAGTGAGAAGCCATATATCATAGGGAGCCAACTCCGCTCTTCTCGAGCCACTTACTCCAAACTGACGTGGTTGGCAACGTCCGTAGGTATTCATGTTAGGAGTGAGACAGAGGAACATGACCTGGACGAGCCAGGGACTTCATATAGTCAGGGTTAGTTCGGGAGGCCTGAATTACACCTTATTGAGAGATCTCTCACCCATTAGTTTTTGAGGCGCGCATACAGCACAATTCAGAGAGACAGAATATCATATCAGGGCATATTTTAAGAATTTTGAAACTAAAGACTGAAATTTCTGAAACAATGCAGAAACAATACCTGGAAAATTTTGAGTAAAAGCGTTTTGGGCCTAGCCCGAGCTCAGCATTGAGCGCTCAGCAGCGAGAGACTTCCAGGCAAACCATCCATCGGCCAAGCGCCAATTTGAGTAAAAGAATATTGAGAACAAGCTCATGCATTTCTTCCAATTCTTCTATTGGAGCTGTTTTATCAGATATTGTTTGTGGTACTAGCTTCAAATTCTCATCCTAGTAGCGAAAAATCTCATTTCCACAGAAAACCAGAGCTTCCAATCTTTTATCCTGGACTGGAAAGGCCACCCAATAGTCAAAGCAAGATTAGCCATAACATCGCGTGCTGCCTGCCGAACCTGTCTACTGTTATCCTGCACGAGCCTTTTTGTATTCAAACACCCATTGTGGTGCAATCTGACAGAGTTCACCAAGGAGCTTCCGACCAACTAATAATAATAACAAAAAAATAACAAAAAAAAAATATAACAAAAAAATAACAAACAAAAAAAACAAAAACAAAAAAAAAACAAAACAGCAAATGGCGTTTCCGACCAGCTATTACACAATGTAAGCCTCTAACCGATAAAATTCAGAAGCAAATATCGCAATGTTTTCAAAAATCCTGGGTTTTGCCGATTTTTTTTTTTGCTAAAGCATTGCAAGTCGAATGAAAATCGCCAGCCAATGTACAGGCCAGCATATAACCCCAAATTTGTCCCAATAAACAAAATCAGGAACTTCCAAGCGGCCTCATGGAGTCCGCCCAAATTCACGAACACCAAAACGCAAATAGTGGGGGACGATACACCTGAATGCAGATAGAGTGGACAGGCAAAGGTTGTGGGTAGAGAGGGGTAGCATTCAAATGGCAATATTTAATACTCCATTGGAAAATACCATCCACAGGTAAAAACTTAGGTCGCAGGAGATTTAGGGTTTTACGGAAGTAAAGGAGGTGAAGATTTGCATGCTTAAGTGAAGGAGGTGAATACCTACATGTAGAGAGGGGATAACACGTAAAGAGGTAATGCTAAACACCCAGGTTTGTAGAGGTAGAAAATACTTAAACTTGTGAAGTGAGAGGAAAACTACCAAAGTGGAGATTATACCTGAAATCGGACGGAGCTTGAACCACTTTCCATGGCTGGGTTGCAGAGCTAAAACTCCAGGAGAGAGGGTGAAAATGGCCGCGCCTTGGGGATTGACTCTATTTAGGGTTTCCCCCACTTTTCGAGGGCGGTGGGTTGCTTGGAGAGACCGCGTGTCCTTTATGCATACTCGCTCTTTGCATGGTGGTGAAAGGCCGCGTGGTAAAAATCTACGGTTTATAAATCTGCGTATATATTTGTATATAGTTGTAAAAGCATGTATATATGTTCGTGAAATATATATAGGAGGATATAATATATGTGGTATTAAAATTTAAATTTATTTTATATATTTTGAGAGAATGTATGTTTTATAAAATTTAAAATTATTTATATTTTGTTAGATTATATTTATTATAAAAAATTAATTAATTTAATTTTATTATAACATACGTTGTTAAAATATATGCTTTATAGGAATTTTAATTTTTAGTATTAAACTTAACTATGATTGGTTGAGGTTTAAACAATTAATGTTAATTAAGTTGTTTAGATTAAAGGGTAACATTTAAAGTTAACTAAAATAGAGATATTAAAAATTTTGCCGAGATTTCAACTCCTAGTCGAAGGGATGAAAGAGACCCGAAATCTCAAAAACAAGACACCATTAAGACCAGCACGACGAGCTGAACAGCATGACAAGATTGTTTAAATAAAAACGACTATAGATTTTACTGCGCTAATCTTGACAATTTGTTATCTCATGATGCAAGTTATTGAATACCTACATTTTAGTTCCGCGTATATTTGATTGAACAACTAAGGATATGATTTTATTTTAATAACTCAGGAACTATCATGGTGACAACACGCAGAGGTCGAGGTCGGGGTCAAGGTCGACCACCGTCACCACCACCTACGCCACCGCCAACACCGCCACAACCAACCTCAACACCAGAAATGCAGATCATAATGAGGTCATTGGAGGCTATTATGACCACGATGAACAGGCAGTCGGAAAGGGCCGCCGAGGTGGAAACCACTCAAGTGAGTCGAGAGAACTCTGAAAGGGCACATGGCCCAAGACTGGAACCGCTTCAGGACATATCGAGGGAGTTACAAAAGATAAAAGTTCCAGAGTTTTCAGGAGGACGACCCGGTAAGCATGCAGAGGCATGGCTGGAAGGCATGAAGAGATGCTTTGCATTGAATGAGTACACATCTAGTTCCAAGGCTAGGATGGCCGTCTTTCAGCTTAAAGGTGATGCTTTGAATTGGTGGCAGACCTCGAGAAGCAGTTGCACCTTACTCCTCTTACAACTTCTTGGGAACTGTTCGAGGAGAGGTTCCACATGAAGTATTTGCCAAATTATTACAAGGAAGAACAGGCAGGTGCACTCCATGCCTTAGTACAGGGAGACAAGACAGTGGAGGAGTATGAATCTCGGTTTATGGAACTGGTAAAATATGTTCCTTACCTAGATGCAGATGATTGTCAGGTAGACCGTTTTGTGTATGGACTTAACTACAAGATTAGAGCTGCGGTGCGGATGTGGAAGCCAACTTCAGTTGCCATGGCAGTTGAGTATGCTCATTATGCAGCTGATATTTCAGATGGAAAAGGGTGCAGTAAGTTGACAGGAACCAATCAGTATGTTTCAGGGAAGGCGTCACGTCCTTACTTCAGGGGAGGACAATCTAGACCTCCTCCTTATGGTAACCGGTTCACACCGAGGGGTAATACTTCAGTTAACTCAATCTCGCAGGCATCGTCCGCAACCCACCAAAGCCAGGGACGTACACAGGGAAGTTCCTATAGAGGAGCAAGGGGTTTTAGAGGAACCAGGGGAAGGAACTCATCTCAGAGGATTCCTTCGAGCAACATGCAAGTCCCTCCCAATCTCTCTTGTTGGGGATGCGGAGGTCCTCATTTCCAGCGAGACTGTCCCAAGGGTCAGTCAAGCAGCAGGCACAGGGAAGGAAAAGCACCCATGGATAGTTCGGGTAACAGTCATCGGATTCATGCAGCGGTGCATAACCACCAGGCAGAACATCAGTCTACCGTAGTAGAATCCACTGGTAATGTAAACAATGTCAAACTTAAAATTTTGTTTGATCCAGGAGCAACTGATAGTTTTATTTCACCATTTGCATTAGATAAATGTGGGTTGGCAGCCTACGAGCATGATGATTTCAAACTGGTTGAAATGGCTTCAGGAGCTAAGCAAACAGTAGGTCTTAAAGTGAGAAGTTGTGAGGTTGACTTAGGAGTGTGCACCACTAAGTTGGATGCTTATGTCACCAATTTGGGGACTTATGACCTCATTATTGGCATCGATTGGTTAGAAGACCATAGAGCTTTCATAGACTGCTATGCGAAGATGGTGTTGTGCCTCGATGACGAGGGAAGGACAATTCAAATCCAAGGCTTGAAGAGGAAGGTATCCCTCTGCTTCATCTCTATGGTGAAAGCTAAGCGGTGCCTAAGACAAGGATGCCAGTTGTTCGTAGTGGAGGCTGTGAGCGATAGTAAAGGACCTTCCTTGAATTCTTAACCAGTACTTTCCGAGTTCAAGGATGTCTTTTCGAAGGAATTACCGGGACTACCTCCAGAAAGAGAGCTCGATTTCAAAATCGAACTAAAACCTAGTGCAGAACCTGTCTCAAAAACTCCGTATAGAATGACAACTCCAGAGCTCCGTGAGTTACAGATCCAGTTAAAAGAGTTGCTAGATTTGGGACTGATTAGACCTAGTATCTCGCCGTGGGGAGCACCAGTGATCTTCGTTAAGAAGAAGGATGGATCCCTGCGACTGTGCATAGATTACAGAGATTTGAACAAAGCCACAGTGAAGAACAGGTATCCCATACCAAGAATTGATGACCTCTTTGATCAAATGAAAGGTGCGTCAGTCTTCTCAAAGATTGATTTACGATCAGGGTATCACCAGTTGAGGATCAAGGAAGGCGACATTCCTAAGACTGCCTTTCAAACTCGATTTGGGCATTACGAGTTTGTAGTGGTACCATTTGGTTTGACCAATGCTCCAGCTGTATTCATGAGCCTCATGAATGGTGTCTTCCGAAAATACTTGGACCGCTTTGTTCAGGTCTTCTTAGATGATATTCTTATCTATTCTAAAAGTGAGAAGGAGCATGAGGAACACTTGCGATTAGTCTTGACATGCTTAAGGGAACATAAACTTTATGGTAAATTATCAAAGTGTTCCTTCTTCCAAAAAGAGGTTCACTACTTGGGGCACATCATCTCAGGTGAAGGGATCTCTGTAGACCCAGAAAAGGTAAAGGCCATTGAAGATTGGCCAATTCCAAGGAATGCTCATGAGGTGCGCAGCTTCATGGGGTTAGCAGGCTATTACCGGAGGTTTGTGGAAGGATTTTCTAGAATTGCAAAACCTATTACCACCTTGCAACGCAAGGGAATCCGGTATGAATGGACCGATGAATGCGATGCCGCTTTTACAGAGTTAAAAAGATTGTTGACAAGTGCACCGATCTTGCGGGTACCAGACATGGATAAGGATTTCATGGTATGCACCGATGCCTCGAAGCAAGGATTAGGAGCGGTGTTGATGCAGGAAGGTGGGGTAATAGCTTATGCATCTCGAAAGTTGAAACCTCATGAGGAGCAGTATGCCACGCATGATCTAGAATTGGCAGCAGTAATGTTGGCACTAAAATTATGGAGGCACTACCTAGTTGGTAGAAGCTTCACCCTTAAAACAGACCATCAGAGCTTGCAGTACATCTTTACCCAAAGGGATTTGAATGCTAGGCAAAGGAGATGGAGTGATTTCATGAGTGAATATGACTTTGGTATCTCTTACATCAAAGGAAAGGAGAATGTGGTGGCAGACGCTCTAAGCCGAAGGCCGAGACTTTTCTCCTTAATTCCCTTGAAGGTTGACTTGAGGGAAAGGGTACTAGGACAACTATTGGGTGATAGTTGGTATCTAAAAGTAACCTCAGCTATTCAGAATGGAAAGGAACAGGAATTGAAGTATGATGGGTACCATCTTGAGGAAGATGGATTGTTGCGGTATCAGGGAAGAATGTATGTTCCTAAGGAAGGTGATATCAGGAAAACAATCCTTAGAGAGGCCCATAGATCACATTACTGTGCGCACCCAGGGGTGAAGAAGATGTATGCTGACATGAAGCAACTCTTCTTTTGGCCAGGTATGAAGATGGATGTAGTGGATTTTGTTTCGAAGTGCCTTGAGTGTCAACAAGTGAAGGCAGATCACCATCACCCGGCCGGTCTCCTACAACCGCATGATATCCCTCTGACTAAATGGGAAGTCATTTCCATGGACTTCGTTGTAGGACTACCACTCACATCTCCGAGACATAATGCTATTTTGGTGGTAGTTGACAAACTGACCAAAAGTGCTCACTTCATTCCAGTCAGAGACACCTATGATGTGACAGATGTGGCAAGGGTATTCATAAATGAGATTGTACGTCTTCATGGAGTTCCTAAAAAGATAATCTCTGACAGAGACCCTAAGTTCACCTCCAGATTTTGGACAAGCATGCAGTCAGCATTGGGGACACAATTGAACTTAAGCTCAGCTTATCACCCCGAGACAGATGGACAGACAGAGAGGGTGAATCAAGTGATGGAGGACATGCTTAGGATGTATGTTATGGATCAACAGACACAGTGGGAGAAATATCTTCCTTTAGTGGAGTTTGCATACAACAATAGTCATCATAGCTCCATTGGTATGCCGCCATATCAGGCATTGTATGGGAGACCGTGCAGGACACCACTCAGTTGGGACAGGTTAGAGGATCGAGTTTTAATTGGGCCTGAATTGATTCAGGAAATGGAGGAGCAAGTGTTACAGATTAGGCAGCGGCTGAAGGAAGCACAGGATAGGCAAAAGAGTTACGCTGATGCACACAGATCAAATAGAACTTATGGAGTAGGGGATCGTGTATTTATTCGCATCAGACCAAATAAAAGTACCATTCGGTTTGGGAAGGGTACCAAGTTGTCACCTCGCTTTATAGGTCCATTTGAGGTTCTTGAGAAAATCGGACCAGTTGCTTATCGTCTCGCGCTGCCACCCCCACTTGCATAAAACTCATAATGTATTTCATGTTTCTGTATTACGACATTACATAGCTGATGAGACTCACAAAATTCATTGGAAGGAATTGCAGGTCTCGGACGAGGGAACCTTCAGGGTCGAACCATTACGTATACTTGATCGTAGGGTTCGACAGCTCCGTAGTCGCCATGTGGACCAAGTTAAGGTCCAATGGGACAAGTATAGCCTAGGGTCTGCTACCTGGGAGGATGCAGAGACCATGCGTCGAGATTTTCCCTCACTATTTTGACCATAACTTCGGGACGAAGTTTCCCGAAGGGTAGGTGTATGTAACGCCCATATTTTGATTCGCCATATTTATTAGTTAGATACACCATACTTTATTTCTTATATATTTTGTTGAACTCAGCTCGACTGAGTAAACTATATTGGACCTCGTTATATGATGTTACTCTCTTTTATGATTTCACCATGATTATGATGTTACTATGTTATGCGACTATGATGTCATGATTATCATATGATTTCCTTATTTTACGATTGCAGTATATGTTTATATGTTTTCATTAATGAAATGTGAAATATATGATTCGGTACATGGATACCATCTTCTTATATGAATTATTGAAATGTTATATGTCATACGCATCTATGATGAGCTAAAAGGTTACATGAAATAAAATGATAACATGGATCAATTGGCGATCAATGGAAAATGCTTTCTATAAATTGTATTTTGCAAAACACTAACCTACAGGACACAAGGGCTATGGGATAGCCAGTTACTTGATCTGATATATATTGGAAAGGAAAAACATGTTCATACAGCAAACCTTAGCAGCCAAAATGAGGATACGATAACACAAACTGATAATCTCGATAGCAGCAAGTATGAGTTGATAAGGGTGTAGGCCCAGTATGTTGAGAGGGATGGATGTGTTTCCCACCCTATGTTTCCATGAGACCCGAGGTCGTGGGAGGGCCGTGCTGAGACACGCTCCCCATGTTGTTGTGATGACGATGGTCAGATGCCTGCTAGGGGAGGATAGGTCTACTGTTCAGCCGACGCTATCGCTCTCAAGTTCTATGTGGTCAGATCGGTGAGTCCGACATCCACTGTTGTACTAGCAGAGGAAGGATAGGGAGGATGCTGGACGTAGGTTATGATGGGAGGATGTGTTAGTTAGTACTGTTGGGGGTTTAGTATTCCTTGATTCCGAGTTAGTGGAAGTAGGCACCCTTCCTTGTACATGATTGATTAAACTAATGTAAAGATAAAGAGAATGATGTGAAATCGTAAAGAATTAACTGTTAAATAACTGAGAATGTTGAAGTAATTGTACTATATATATTATGTTTTCTTCTACATGGGGGTAAATACTACTATTAGTTAGCAGATATGCATAGGCCGGGTGGGGTTTGTCTATAGTACATTTATGATGTGTGCATATGCTGGCCACGCATGCACACCTTGCACCTGTACACTAGTATCGAGATACAAACACTTAACATATTGAATAAATGTGTAAGTTGTCATAAGTAATTAGGTTAATCATGCATTGACCGAATTCAGATAATGAATATAAAGTTATCTAAGATGTGTAAAACAAGTCAATTAAGCTATGCATTACCCGTTGGTAAACATTGTGATATACAATTGAGACAAGTGTCATCAGTTAACATTGTCATCTGAGAATTGTTGTAAATAAGGTAAGGGTACTGTTTAGTTAATTAGTAAGGTTGTTTAAGCACTTAAGGGTGCTTTGTTTAGAAGAACAATGATACTATGTAGATGTTAGGGTACTCATGTGATAAACAAATGATGTAAAAGACATCTTTATTAAATTCACCATTATTATTACCTTATGGGGATTTAAATTAATATTATTACCTAAAATTTATTTTAATAATACTACTACCCATGTCGTAACAATTGCAAAATAGGTGAAATTTAAATATTGATTAATGAATGATTAGAATGTGATTATTTTACATTTCTAAGTTAGACATAATAGGATAACTATTTTTGGAATGAACGTGATGTGATGGAAAATGGTTATTTAATTATTCAATGTTAATCTTGGAATTTAAACCTCAAGATAAGTGATCTCGACGGATAAGGTAGACCATTAAGACACATCATGTCCAAGTTGAAAAGGGTCAACTAATTATATAATATTTTATTAATTACATTAATAACATTAAATACCAAGGATGGCGAATAGACTTGTAATTAATGAAGCTTGTCCCGAATGGATAACCTTTGGGTGATAATTCCCACCGTAATAAATACTTACGACCGTCAATCCAAAACCAACTAATTTTTCCATGAGAGTAATTAATTATACATTTTTATAAAGAACCGTGTATGAATGAACTGGTGATAGGAGTAAATGTTGAGGGGCTCGAGAGGGGGATTTCGGGGCGGTGGAGTAAGCCCAAGATATTCTCGAGGAAGGGAAATTATATAGAGGGGGAGAGCTTGGAGTAAAAGGGGAGGTTTTTTTTTGGGGAAGGAAAGAAGTTTGGGAGAACAGAGAGTTTTGAGAACAGAAAGTTTGGAGAACAGAAAGTTGGGAGAACCGAAGAGAGGATTGCTCTCGGGATTATCAGATTGTGGGCTCGGGGGCTTGGAAATCCTTTGATTTCCAAGGGCCAGCAAGATAATAGCTGGTCGGTAGGGTGGACACTTCAGTTTGGCTGTCTAAGGGGTTATACAACCTGCTACAACCTACGGTTAGCATCAGCATCAGGTAATTTCCTTGTTATTTACGTTATCTGATTATTATGCTAAATCTTACTTTAAACATGCATAACTTGCTATTTACTGATTTACTAAGTTGTGAAACATATTTTTATGCTGGAACATGATTGTTGAAAAGAAAATAATGATATGTTTGTTTATTTTAAATTACGAATGTAAGGTTGATGAAAACACGACAGTACACTGAATATCATTTAGACGCATAGTAATTGTTAGAAATTTACTTCCATACACTTGATAAAGTTTAAAACGTAGAAAATTAACTGAGAAATTTTACTCAGTGCTCTGCTGTAAAAACCAGAGCACTACATGGAAGCTCCGCGAAGATGGGTTGAGAGCCTGTCGAACTCGAGATGGGAGTCGACCGCAAAGTCAAGATGAAATCCCACGAAGATATTCCGTGGACACAGGTTGGGAGACCTCACGAATACCAGTTGGAAGCTCAGCAGCGAAGATGAGTTGTGAGCTTGGAAATAGCTCGGGACGGAAGCCATGGGAGCCAAGCAAGGGTGCACCCAAGGTGGGTCACACCCTCCCACATGGAACCATATAAAAAAAATAAGGCAAATAGCTAAGAAGGAAGATGCAAGTTGGAAATTCAGACAAGGAGAAAGTTTATAGCTAGGGAGGCTATCTGAGCTCTGTCCTTCTGCATAGTCTGTTCCAGCGAAATTCGGTGGTAGCAAGGTGTTGCAACAATGTTGAATTTGGCAGGTTTGCACTCAGTCCGGTTGCACAGTGAGATAGTTCCACGGCAGCAAGGTGTTGCAGAACTGGGCAGTTTCATGAGTTAGACACCTGTCGGAAGGGTTTACTCTATCTTTGTAATTATTATTTCTATTGTAAGGCGTGTTGCTGGTTTGGCACATGCCGAAGATCTGCTAGGGAAAATCCACCTATTGTAAATGATTGATTATACAAAGGCTTAAGGGTTGCTGGTTTGGAAACCCTAACTTACACTTGTGTGTTGTATTTACTTGATGGTCATGCATGTGTAAAATTGTCTAAGTGTTGGATTCTAGACTTACATGTTAACAAGTTAAATGAGTAAACAGTTGCGAGTGTTAAGTTAAAACGAGTTCTGCAGGTTAGGCGTAGTCTGCTGGTGCAATGCTTGAGTTGGTCATGCCCTCAAGTCGTTCCCGGGCAGTGCCGCGCACCACATTTGGACGTTAGTGACTAGCAAAAAAGTGTGGTTGTGACAATGGTGGCCTTTATTAATTCATAGAAATTCAAATTTGTTGTCATGATCAAAATTGATATTTCTATATTGATAATTAGCTAACAAATGTGTACTACAGAAATATAAGTGACCGATAAGGAAAATATGGAATCATGTTGAATGCACAGTAAGTGACTTGGCGATTGCTTAGAGATTGACACTCCATGATTGATATACTATTTGTAGGGTTGTGATTGATATTACAAACATTTGTAGAGTTACACAATACAATTGAAAAATTATAATGATTTCAAAGGATGGGATCCAAAACTAGGGAGGTTTTATGCAAACCATAACCCATGTAATAATATACATAAGTAGAGATTAAAATATTATAAAACATTGATAATTTCACCATAACAACATATAGAACTTGAAAATGAACTTATAATCAAAATATCATCCTAGGTACTTGTTAGTGGTGTGTACAATATATATGGAATAGAATCTTATTTATTTGATAGTGGAATGATGAATATATAATATTAATGCAAGTATCCCATTAATTTCTCACAAGAAAACATCAAGATTTTGAAGACTGGGAGTCTATGCATGGGTTCAAGGAAGGACCTTAGGAAGATTGAATTTATATATCCATGTATATTTTTTTTAGATGTTATAAGCCATCATAGCTTCACTCCCCCATCCTATTAATATATCCACTCATAATTTATTCATTAATCCATTCGTTTGGTTAATTATCGCTATGTCTATTGCTAAATTGGAATGATGGTGTTGTTGTTTTTAACCAATGGAAGTATTGTTGGCCAAGGGGAAAGATTTCCAAAATAGTGGACTAAGCAAAAATTACTTTCTTCAGCTTGATATAAGGACACCAAATAGAATTGAGTTTAAATAACCCTATGACCATTGAGGTGAAATCCACCATATTTTTTAAGCCATAAATTTAGCACTAGTTTGGGACTAGCCCATCAATACCTATAATTTGGTCTGTACTTCTAAAAACCCTTGGAACAAATATATTGCTAGGTGGCTAATGAATTTACTCATTATTTCATGAAATTGTGTTTTCCATTAATTCAATTTAGATAAACTTGATGAACCAAGTTTGAAACTCCATCCAAATCCAGTTTGACTAATACTCATTGAATTTCATAGCAAACTTACCCATTTTATATGGTTGAATCAACCAGCTACTGTGTAAAACTAAAAAACGAGGTTACTTTTCCTTATGCATTCTTCACTGTTTTCTCTTTTTCTCTAAAATATAAGAAATCATTTTCATCTGTCAAAGGATTTGGAATGCATTTGGTGACAAAGAGGTTATTTTTTAAAGGATTTTTCAAGTATTTGGAGACCAAAAATTGTTGGGGACTAATAGGATGCATTTTCAGACCATAAATTCTTTGGTTCAACATTCTATGCTATGGTAGATCATCAATGGAAACTAGACATTGTACATTTGAATTTTAAGGTATTTTGTACATAAAATTTGGACACAAGAGAATTTAAACTATTTGAAATTTTGATGTTGATTGTACAATGTTTTCCTATTATGAAAACTATAATGGTTTAATATTTATATAATATTATGTATATATCGTAGTTATATCATCTTCCAGGGATCTCGATGTTGTACATTTGAATTTAAATTATTTTCGATATAAAGTTTGGTCTCTGGAAAAATTAAACTATTCAAAATTTTAATGTTAATAGATTAGTGTTTTTGTATATTACAAATAATAAAGTTATTTAGTGTTTATATAAGAGTATAACTATGTTGCAGTCATAGAATCTAATTTTATAGATATCCATGAACTGGAAAATCCTTGAATTTTTCTTCTGAGGTTTTGATATCATATGTAATTTTTAATATGCAAACTTTTATGCATATTTTTTCTGAATCGGTTCCTATCAAGGAAACAATATCTATCAATGGGAAGATTCCCTCTATTTAAAATGAGGTGCTACAATGCTCTCTAAAAATAAAAATCTATAGAAGTAGTCTCGCAAATATGTTGCGGGTCAACACAACTATTATATGATTCACCCTCCCTTGGATTTTAGAGGTTACGTTAGGCTATACATATAGTCCTGCTTCCTCTAGTGAGGCTTTAGTTCGGTAGATGTTGAAAGTCCAAGGACTTTTAGAATCTTTTTTTTTTTCTGGATCATAAATCGATTCTTCCCTTTTAAGGATGGAATAGATTCCAGTTCTTTCAAAGTAATGTTATTCTTTTGAGATATTGTGGAAAACCTCCAACACACATATTTATAGTCAAGTTCAAGTCATCTTACTTGGCATTTTAGTCTGCTTGAAAACTTTGTCTAGAAAGAGCATTTCCTTCAGTAGATGAAGGAACTTAGTTTTATTGGAGACAACATCTTCAAACCTCTCCAGAATAATTGCAATAGAAAAAGACTTACAGTAACCAATTTTGTTGGCCCCATACCTTGAAGGACACTCGTAACAAATTTCTTGATCGGGTCACCCTATCACAAAATAAAGATAAAAGAATGAGTTTATATAATGGACATAATAATCGAATATCATGGTATGAATAAAAATTTATGTGAACTAAGAATTATGAAATCACAAGCCTCCAAGTTTAATACTGATGACGACATTGATACCCTCTTATAAGAACTCTTTTAATTTGGAGATTATCTTGCAAGTAGGGGTTGGCCAATATTTTTGAGTCCCCTTTGTTGCTGATGATGTTTTACCTTCGTAGAAGGAAAGAAAACAAAGTTTCATCCATTATGTGAGCTGTTTTAAAAATGCAAATGCCCATCTAAAATAACAATATCAATAGGAATGATCACGATGCAATTAACTTTTATGAGTTCCAAGACTTGGGATATGTGGTCTATGAATCTATCGAAACCAAACTCCACGTTGTCTTCTTCAAGTGCAATAACATATTTATTTATGTTGGTAATAGAAGATGAGAAGCGGGAAGAGATTCCTTGAAGAGAAGCCGAGCCTCCTTCTCCATCCTTGCTACCAAGATCCCTAGAATGATACATAGTTGCATAGGTTGTGTCAGGGATGTGGATCATGGCCTGGTTGGATTATTCAATGAGTGTCCCCAACCAAATGGAATCTAGGATCTTGCTCATGGAATATGATCTTTCACCTTATGTTCTATACCCTATAGGTGGTCATGTTGGAATTCCCCCCCACCTAGAAACAAATGCGTGACAAGTTGAATGGTTCTGTAGAGGAAAGATCACAAACTCACCTAGTTCGCAATTGATCACTACACTCACATTTTTCATTATACTTAGGGCCAGAAGCATTACTTGACAGAGCACATCTCAAAGAACGTGCACCATTTGTACACAGAATGAAGTAACTATAATTGTTAATATGCACTAATGTTACTTTGAGGAGTTATTATTAATTTCAACTGTCACATACAATCTGCACATTTTCATTTGAAAAGGGTGGCCTGGTCGATCAAGATTGTCACTAGGCATAGAGCCATAAGGAAGTGTGCATTAGCACCTTATCTAATATATATTAAGAGAAATAGGCCCTCTCGTCAATATTTGGATCTTATGTTTAAAGCCTAGCTTGTTTCTCTCCTCCAAACCCTCTTTCTCACTTATGCCTCCATATTCCCCAAGTATCCCTTTAGATAATGTCCACGTGCCAAGACAGACATACCAAAAAATTTACCTAAACCTTCCTCCTAACAGGGAAGAGACACAGGATTTTCACCGAATTCCTACAACCCCAGTCTCTCTAATACATTTATACTAGGAATTTCGATAGTTTATTCAATGTAATAATTGAAAAAACTAAACCTAAAAAATATTTTCCCATTTTGAGAAGCTTTAAATGCAGGAAACAATTTTATGAAGCTGCTATAAACTAGGATCGCCACCAACTACCTATTATTATTAAATCCCCCCAAAGGATTCTAAAGGAAAGTTATTGAACTTTGTTATTTTAAAAAATCTATTTGTTTTCAAATACTTTATTTTGGAAGATGAAAACACTAAAGAAAAACATCATATGAACAACTAGTGTAACTCAGTGGGGGGAAATCATGAGCAAGTGAACTATGAGGAGCCAAAATTGGTAATGTTCACGTGCAGACCTCCAAATCCACTATTATATAGTGGTTTGATCCCTGGTATCGGCTAGTTTAAAATTGAAAGAAATATAGTAGAAAATGAGTTAAAACATCCTCCGTGTCACAGAACATGTGGGCCATTTTCCCTATTAGAAATTCGAGTTCAATTTTATGTACTTTCATCAATCTATGTTATATAAGATATTTAAGCGATAAAATGAAGAGAAAAAAAATGCAGCAGACTAGAAGTATCATTAATTGGAGGAAAAATGAAAGAACATGATTCCATACCTCATGGTGAAAGCAGACATAACTAATGATTAATGTGAATCCCATGTTGGATGAGTTGAAATTGATCCCTGCAACGGTGCTTCACATCCTCTTTCAAATTGGTAATGAGAGAATACTGATATGTCTTGGCCATAATAGGTTTTATATATGAACAAAATATTATTTTTATCAAACAAAACCCTCAAAATATCACTCGAAGACTACCAAAATTGTTTAATATGCCCAGAACAAAGAAAAAGAATCATTTAGCTCAGTCCAAAAGCAGGAAGGCATGGATGAAACTTGTTCAAAATATCCACATAAACCTTCAAACTGGATGAAAAAAATCACAGAAAACTTTGATATTCACCATAAACCATGCGGAAAATTTCAAATGGCTTTCACAAAATTGAACTCGTGCAGCTAGGTTTCTATTCCCAGGTATCAATAGAAAAATATTCAGAAATGGATGTGAGGGAGCTTGAAAGCAGGGCATCTTCCACATCAGAAGTATCATATTTCAAGAGAAAACAAAAAATTTTATTCCCTCCTCCTGATATAGGTTCAGATAGATAATCCCCCAAATTATTTTGCCCAATTTGTTTCTCCCCATTTTTCCCATTTTTCTTTGCCCCATGAATTTAAATTTTTAAAATTGGTTAATAATATTATATTATATACTAGTATAATGAATAATATAATATATTTATATACTAAAAGCATTTAATATTATATATTATTTATATATTAAAAATAAACATATAAGATATATTATATATAAGTTTAACATATTATTTATAATAACATACTATATTACATTAATTTTCAAATGTAAATTGTTTTTATAAAATATGAAAGAAATATGATTAAGGTCTCTTAATTATTAGGTGTGTAGGACTAGCGGGGGTTGTGCCGTCATAGTCTACCATGGTCATATACTAAAGGAGGAGGATCAATGAGATGTTCCAATAAATATGCTTGCATGTTTATAGTTTCTCTCAACCCATATGCAATCTTCCCACCCCCGTATGACATTAGATACATGACATAATGCATGTAATCTAGGTGTTGCAACCTGGTATTGGGCGATAATAGACGCAAATGCTAGTTTATAGGAGTATTTATTTATTTTTTTAGTCAATAGGGATATTTAGTCTTTTTTTAGTCAATAGGGGAATTTAGTCATTTTTTAGTCATTTGTAATTGTGTAACTAAGTATTTTTTATCCGATGACTAAAATAGTCATTTTTAGTTTAAAATCAATCACATGACTAAATTGTTTAGTCACATAGCCATTTATATCACATTTTTCTACTAGTGATCTAATCTAACTTACCATAGCCTAAATTAACAAACCTTAATCTATCGAAGACAACCATAACATACCCTAAATTAGCCTATTCTATGAGTCATCGAAGCTATTTTTTTTTACAATTCAAATATTAAATCTATTTATAGTATTCTAGGTGAATATTTGGATATTAAAATTATACATATAGATATATATGTGAATATTAAATAATTTTTTGGCATATTTTAGGAATTTAATCATACCTTATAAAAAATAGGTGAAATTTTAAGCTAATTGGTAATTATATATATATTTTAAATGACTAAACATAACCAGTTGGAAAAATTTCTCCCTTAGAAAATATCCTAAATTCCTATCATATTCTATCCTAACATTACAAGCACAACCTACCCTACCCTACCCTAGCTTATCAAAAGGTGTTCTACCTTACAACCAATCATATGCTATTATACTCTATATTAGCTTAGCCCAATATAGCTTAGCCAAACACCCTATGTTAACCTAGAATATCATATCCTACTTGAGCCTAACCTGAACCTAACCTACTTTCACCCTAAATTAGTCTAGCCTGATCTAACATACATTGAACTACTCTAACAAGCCTTATCCTAGCCTAAAATAGCCTAACAATTACAAGCAAAAATTAATTTAGATTAACTTAATCTACATTAACCTAGCCTATCCTAGCCTAACCTATATTAACCTAACTTACCATACCATACAAAACCATATCTATCCTACCCTAACCTAACCTAGCCTAACATACCTTACCTTATGCTAGTCTAGCATGGCCTAACCTAACATACCTAGCCAAACCTAAGCTATTAAAAACTAGCTAGCCAAGATTAGCCCAACCTAGCCTATCCATGTTTACCTCATCTCAACTTACACTCTCTTAACATAAACTACCCTAGCCTAAGCTACTCTAACCTTACTCAGCCTAACCCATCTTAACCTAGCCTACCTTTCCCCATCCTACCATAGCGTAGACTAACATGTTTTAATCTAGCCTAGCCTAACCTATCCTTACCTAAGAAATTATATCCTAACCATATATACCTTAGATTAAGCTAAGCCAACCTACCTTAACATATACTAAATGAGCATATCTTATAAAATCCTAGCCTTCCCTACCCTAATATAACATAGCTTAACCTAACCTAACCTAAATGATCCTAACCTAACTTACCCTACCTAGTGTAACCTAACTTAACCTAACCTACCTTAGCCTTCCATTACATAACCTAGCCTAATTTAGGGTTTCCTAGACTATCCTAGCCTATCCCAAAATTAACCTCAACCACCCTAAAATACCCTAACCTATCATTTCCTAAGCTACCTACCCTAATTTATCCTAACATACCCTATCCTACACTAAACTAACCTACCTTATCATAATATAAACTAGATTAACCTTATCTACCCTACATTCACTTAACCTATCCAACATTATCCTACACTAACTTAACCATGCCTATTTTAGCCTTTCCTAGCTTATCATATCCTATCTTAACCTTAACCTAACCCATCCTAGCCTATTTTATTGTATCCTAAACTAGTCAACCCTAATATTGCTTAAATAACCTAACTTATCCTTGAATACCCTTACTTAACCTAGCCTATATAGCATAAACTAGACTAACCTACCCTCTCCTACCATAAGGATAACCTATCATAATCCACCCTTTTTGAATTTATCCTAACCTAACCTAACCAATTTTAACCTAACCCTTCACAACTAGATTAACCTAACCCAACCTACCCTTGAATATATTACCCTAACATAACATTTTCTAGCCTACCCTACCCTAACCTAGCATATAACATATTGTAACCTAGTCTATCCTATCCTAACCTACCCAACCCTACCCTACCATTATCTGGGTTACACTATCATAATCTATCATAATCTAGACTATCTTTGGCTAGTCCATTCTAGCATAACCCTATCTATCCTAACTTAACCTAACCTAACCTACCCTACCATATCCTAAACTAACCTATTATATCACATCTTGGTCTACCTTAGCTTACTTAGTCTAGCATACCCTAACAAACCCTAGCCTAACCTAACCTAACCTAGATTAACCTTAAATAGCCTAACCTAGCTTAAGCTAGGCTAGAATAACCTAACTTGGCATAACCTACCTTAATATAACCTAAGCTAACCTACACTAACAATTCCCTACATTAGCTCACCCTAGCTTATCATAGCCTAGTCTATGTTTTTGTATCATAACCTAGCATTAACTTAACCCACCCTATTCTAGCCTGTATTATCCTACTCTAACCATATACTACCATAAAATTATCCTAATGTAGCTTTACATAGTCTATCCCAACCTACCCTAAGTTAGCCTAACCTACATTACCATATCCTAACCTAATCTACCCCAAATATCCCATTATAGCCTAACACAACTTAGCCTACACTACCTGTTAAGCCCTAAATATGGGCACATTCCCCCCTATATTGTGGTTCATTACATTAGTTTGATGTCGGATTTGTTCCATTGGTGGTAATTGTCATTAGTATGGTTATATTAGTTATGTCGGCTTGGGTCAATTAGTTGGGATTTTACCCCTTAGTCTCCTATATATAGGAAGGAGACCTTTCATTTGGAGTATCTCATCTTGTCTTGTCTTGTGTACCTAGTACCTTGTATAAGGAGGTTTCCCCATCCAAGAGGCTTGTTATTCAACTATTTTATTCAATCAAGTCTTGGAGTACTCTACCTAATCTATTTCTTCCTTTTTCATACTCTTTTTGGAAATTTGTTGCATAACATTTGGTATCAGATCTCTTTCCTCGGGACTCGGTTCTGCAAAACGAGTCATATTCAAATTTTCACTATACATTTGTTTATTGAAGGATTAAGAGAGAGATATTAAAAACCCACTTCTAAAACAGGATGAAATATCTATGGTCCGAAATTCAAGTCCTGATACATTGTAGGATCAGAGATATTGGCCTAGGAATATATGATTTTTTACTAGTCCAAAAACTAGTCTAAAACATGTGTTCTAAGGAAAAATGTCATATATAGGGAATGCGAGGACCAAATTGAGTGAGACCAGTTGCATAAGAAATTGTACAGACTAAAGTATATGTGTTATAAGTTTTAGAGTTAGATCCAAAATATTGGACACGTGCTAGTCCGTACAATTTCGATCTTCTGAAAGGACCAAAAATACAAAGTGTTGGGAGATTCACACTAACTTTCTATTGGAATATCTGAATTACATCAGAATTGAGGAATAAGAAAGAGGAAACCTAATAATACAAGAGGACAAATTTTTAGAACCATAGGATTTGAAATTTGAATTTTACCTCAGTTTCAAGCCGACCCTAAAACAATCTTCCAATGAGGGTTTGAAAATACGTATGCCATTTTAAATTTGAATAAATTTGAGTAGAAGGATATAATTATGGTGAAATATAGGGTGTGATATATAATTTTATTTTTCATAATGCCACCAAAAGGAAGTGTAAAAGCTCACACTCCACTCAAACCACCTGAGGATTCATCCCCAACATACGATGAAAGGGAGACCTATCTTTTCGAGTGTCCTAGTTGGAAAATAAATATTAGAGAAGAAAATATTTCTAATCTCATACAAAAATCAAAGGATAGTCCTTCTACAAGTGATGATGTATTCCATGATAATCATGAGGATAAAGATAAGGTCCATGTTGAAAGACATTCCATGAATAAGAATATTCCAGGAGGAAATGATTCTGATAATGGAAATAACGAGGGATGGTCACCAAGGGATACCCAACTTCCCAAGATTGACATGAGAAAGTTTGATGGCAATGATCCATTAACATGGATTTTCTAGATGGAGCAGTTCTTTGATCTACACCAGGTTCCAACTTTGCAGAAGGTAACTATTTCATCCTTATATTTATATCTTGATCAATTTGTATGGTACCAATGGATTTGTGACTGTAAATATCACTCTATTATATCTTGGTCTATATTCACAGAAGAATTGATTTCCCATTATCGAGATATAAATAGAAACACCTTCTTTATCCTGTTGGTAAATCTCAAGAAAAAAGGCTTAGTTAGTGAGCACATCAAGCAATTTCAGAATCTAACTCTCAAAGTGAAGAATATTTAAGAAGATGATTTGTTGGATCTCTTTATTGGAACCTTGAAGGATCACATCCAACATGAGTTTCTCCTTTAGGAACCTAATTCCTTGGAGCATGCATTTTGGTTGGAAAGAATAGTTGAAAACAAAATTGTGGAAACAAGGAAGTCTACCACTTACAACTATAAAGAAGGAATTGTGGTCTCTAGTCATCCACGACCTACAATGTTAACACCACAATAGCTAGAGGAATATAGAGCAAAAGGGATTTGCTACAGTTGTAATAGAAAATACAGTAAGTACCATAAGTGCACTGAGAAGAAACTATTTTACATAGATTGTGAAGAAGAGGAAGAAAATGAACAAGAAGAACCAAAAGAACATGAACCGTCTCAAGATGAAGATATGGAAGATACTTCTTCTAAAGAGATTACTCCCACCATATATTGTCATGCATTTCCTGGAATTAGTACTCCTCATACTCTAAAGATCAAAGGATTTATAAAAAAGAAAAAGGTAATTGTGTTGATTGATTCTAGTAGTATTCATAATTTCATTCACTATAAATTGGCAAAAGCTCTCAATTTCTTTGTATATCCATCACCGGAGTTTCAAGTAATGATTGCACATGGAGGAACTATCAACTGCTTAGGGAAATGCCATAATATAAATATTACTATGGGGAATATGTATTGAATAGTCCAATGATTTCTATTCCAATGGGTGGTGTTGATGTTGTCTTAGGAGTTCAATGGTAACAATCCTTGGGAACTATGGATTTTAATTTTTAGAATTTTTTAATGAATTTTTTATCGGAAGGAAAGGAATATGAATTATAGGGTATCACAAGGAAACCAAGCAAGGTGATAAGGTCTAATGGTATGAAAAAAATGATGAAAAAAGGACATCAAGGTGTAATTACACACTTATGCTCATTAGATGTTCAAACATATAAGCCATCTATTTCCCTTGATCTCCAAAGGATCATTACTAAACACTCTGAGGTATTTGAAGATATTATTAAAGGTATTCCACTGATCGATATTTTGATCATGATATTCACTTAATTATAGGAAGTGTTCCTCCTAACATTAGACCTTATAGATACCCCTATGGACAAAAGAGTGAAATTGAGCGTATGGTTGAAGAAATGCTAGAGCCTGGCATAATTAGTCCTAGACAAAGTCCTTACTCTACGCCAGTGGTAATGATACACAATCCAGATAGATCATGGCATATGTGTCCTGATTATAGATAGCTCAACAAGATCACCATTAAAGATTAGTTTCCCATTCATGTCATTGATGAATTGATAGATGAATTATAGGAGCAATTTTCTTCACAAAGTTGAATCTTCATTCTAGGTATCATCAAATTAGAATGAAATATGAAGACATCCCAAAAAAAAAACTTAGAACTCATGAAGGTCATTATGAATTTCTAGTCATGCGCCTTCCACCTTTCAAGGTTTGATGAATTCCATTTTCAATCCTTTTCTTAGAAAATTTGTGCTAGTATTCTTCGATGATATACTAATCTATAGCAAGTCTTGGGAAGACCATGTTCAACATGTCGACATGGTACTATAACTACTACAAGAGAAACAACTATATGAAAAACCATCCAAATTTTCTTTAGGGTGGAGGAGGTAGAGTATTTGAGCCATATTTTATCTCATGAAGGTTTGAAAGTAGACCCTAACAAAATTAAAGCCATGATAGACTAGCCATGTTAAATTTCAATATGCTAAGACAGAAAATAGCAGCATTACATTCCATTTCATAATAATAGCATATACAGGATCACTGAAGAAACAACAAGCATAGCATAAACACAAGAGACAGAGATTTATCCTGGGAAACCCTCATGGGGTAGAAAACCCAGCAAAGCTTCCTCAATATAGATGACCAGCAATATACAAAGATGCAAACCCTGAGCATAAGCTCCTTCTCCTCCATAGCAGACCTCTCCTCCACAAGTGCGCCTTTCTCAAGTGAGTGAGTGTGTGTTTGTAATGAGGAACACACCTCCTCTATTTATACACTACTCTGATGTGTATTTTACACAAGTACACGTAGGCTCGTATTTAACCAATAGGTTAAATACCCCACTACAACTAACTGGGCCGACCCCTCTAGGGTGGTCTAATAACCCTTTGACCCACATAACACATACAGGGCCGACCCCTACTAGGGAAGTCTAATAACCCGAGTTACCACATTCCGACGGAGGAATAAACATCTCCGGATATACAATAAGATCTGCACGGAGGAATGAAACATCTCCGGAATAATAAAGTACAAATATAATATTCTTTGAAGTTACAATATCTCAACACTCCCCCTTAATGAGAAGGATATTATAACAACATCTGCTCGAGCAAGGAGTCATCAACATCATACATGATACATCTATAAATCATTGGAAGCTTTCTTCAATTTTTCTTCATCAGTAACTCAAACAGTTACTGGTACATCAATGTCAACATCAACATCAACATCACGATCAACAGTATCATCATCACACGATCGGCAGCATCGTTATCACACGATCAGCAGCATCGTCATCACACGATCAGCAGCATCGTCGACACACGATCAGCAGCATCGTTATCACACGATCAGCAGCATCGTTATCACACGATCAGCAGCATCGTCATCACACGATCAGCAGCATCGTCATCACACGATCAGCAGCATCGTCATCACACGATCAGCAGCATCGTCATCACACGATCAGCAGCATCGTTATCACACGATCAGCAGCATCGTCATCACACGATCAGCAGCATCGTCATCACACGATCAGCAGCATCATCATCACACAATCAGCAGCATCGTCATCACACGATCAGCAGCATCGTCATCTCACGATCAGCAGCATCGTCATCACACGATCAGCAGCATCGTCATCACACGATCAGCAGCATCGTCATCTCACGATCAGCAGCATCGTCATCACACGATCAGCAGCATCGTCATCACACGATCAGCAGCATCGTCATCTCACGATCAGCAGCATCGTCATCACACGATCAGCAGCATCGTCATCACACGATCATCAGCATCGTCATCAGCACGATCATCAGCATCGTCATCACACGATCATCAGCATCGTCATATCAGCATCGTCATCACACGATCATCAGCATCGTCATCAGCACGATCATCAGCATAGTCATCAGCACGATCATCAACATCGTCATCACACGATCATCAGCATCGTCATCAGCACGATCATCAGCATCGTCATCACACGATCATCAGCATCGTCATCACTATCATCATCATACGATCATATTCCTAGGATGATCAATCCTGCTCCTTTTAGGACATAGGTCCATGGATGATACAATCCAATCTTCAGTTCTCGGAGACTTCAGTCTACGGATCAATTCTGGGACCTCAGTCCGGGGATGATGCAATCCCCTGCCTGTTCATTCAGGACTTCATTTTTTGAAGACCCAGTCTACGGTTCTATTCTGGGACCTCAGTCCGGGGATGATACAATCCCCTACCTGTTCATTCAGGACTTCATTATCGGAGACCCAGTCTACGGTTCTATTCTGGGACCTCAGTCCGGGGACGATACAATCCCCTACCTGTTCATTCAGGACTTCATTATCGGAGACCCAGTCTACGGCTCTATTCTGGGACCTCAGTCCGGGGACGATACAATCCCCTACCTGTTCATTCAGGATTTCATTATCGGAGACCCAGTCTACGGTTCTATTCTGGGACCTCAGTCCAGGGACGATACAATCCCCTACCTGTTCATTCAGGATTTCATTATCGGAGACCCAGTCTACGGTTCTATTCTGGGACATCAGTCCGGGGACGATGCAATCCCCTACCTGTTAATTCAGGATTTCATTTATCGGAGACATACATCTACGGCTCTCTTTAGAACAGATGTTCAAGGATGATACAATCCCTTTTCTTTCTCGGAGACACCTGTCTACGGCTCACTTTAGAACATGTGTTCAAGGATGATACAATCCCTCTTATTTCTCGGAGACACCTGTCTACGGCTCTCTTTAGGACTGAAGTCCAGGGATGATCCAATCCCCTCATGTCCACCAAGGACTTCATTCTCGAAGACATACGTCTACGGCTCTCTTGAGGATGATGCAATCCTATCATGTCCACTAAGGACTTCATTCTCGGAGACCTCACGTCTACGGCTCTCTTTAGGACTGAAAGTCCAGGGATGATTCAATCCCCTCAACTGTCCACTAAGGACTTCATTCTCGGAGACCTCACGTCTACGGCTCTCTTTGGGACTGAAAGTCCAGGGATGATTCAATCCCCTCAATCTGTATTCTCATCAATACAAGTACAAGTATCCTCATCCATACAAGTACATAATCAATATCTAGCATCAACAGCATGTATACGTCATATATCAAAAGCATGTATTCTTACTAATACATCTAAAATCATGTATACATCTGTCATCAAAAGCATGTATTCTCACTAATACATCTATCATCAAATCATATATACATCTAACATCAGAAGCATGTATATATCTAGCATGTATTCTCACTAATACATCTATCATCAAAATCATGTATACATCTAACATCAAAAGCATGTATACATCTAGCATGTATTCTCACTAATACATCTATCATCAAAATCATGTATACATCTAACATCAAAAGCATGTATACATCTAGCATGTATTCTCACTAATCATGTATACATCTAACATCAAAAGCATGTATATATCTAGCATGTATTCTCACTAATACATCTAACATCATGTATACATCTAACATCAAAAGCATGTATACCTCTAGCATGTATTCTCACCAATACATCTAACATCAAAATCATGTATACATCTAACATCAAGAGTATGTATACATCTAGCATGTATTCTCACTAATACATCTAACATCATGTATACATCTAACATCAAAAGCATGTATACCTCTAGCATGTATTCTCACCAATACATCTAACATCAAAAATCATGTATGAGTAAAACTAAACAGAAATAAAAATAGTCCTAAATCTAACTATTTCTAAGTGACTAGGTGTAGAGAACAGGTTACCTCATCAACGACCTTGTTGTTTGATGAGACAATCTCATCAGTAGTGACTATACTACTCCCCCTTTCGAGGAGGGTCCTTTTGAACTACACCAAGCTTGTCTCGGAAGTATTCAAGCTTCACTCGAGACAGAGGTTTGGTTGGTAACTTCTTCACTTGACGTAGAGGCTTGGTTAGTACAACGGTAACCTGTTACAAATTCAAACTTTTAGAGTTCCTTTCTGTGTCATATCTTGTTAGTTCCCTATGTTCTTTGACTTATCATGGAACACTAGATTCTATGTCATCTTGATACAACTCTAATTATCACATAGGATCTCAGTTGGTTCTATCTCTAAGTCAAACAATCCTAAAGCCAAACTTCTTCACAACTAGCAGAGCAAGCAACCATATATTCCGCTTGTGCTGATAGCCACACTAGACTGCTTCCAGCTAAACCAGGAGATCATGGCTAATCCTAGACAATAACATCCTCTCGATGTGTTCTTCTTGTCTGAAACACTTCCTGCCCAAACAGAATCTGAATAGCCATCTGAAGTCATGATCTTCAAGATAGCATAGATCAAATTCTATCGTGTCCTTTATGTGCCTCATCACATGCTTTGCAACTATCAGGTAAACACATCTAGTTTCCACTAGATACTAACTCAAGGTGTTCATAACAAAGCATATATATATAACCTAGTATATGTTAGATATATCAAAGACCCAATAAATTGACTGTACAGAGTTATATCCCCTAACAGCTTCAAGTTGGAATCCATAAGAGTGGCCATTCCAACACCTCAAGTCATATTTCTCATCATACTTTCCCTGGTTGAGAAATATTCCTTCTGAGCCTTGCCATACTTCCAGACCTAGGAAGTAAAGCATCAAATTGAGATCTTTCATTTTCATTTCTGCATTGAATGATCTTCTGCATATCTATCTGTGCCATCTCTCGTTAGATGGGTCTACTGATATGAGCCTCAATATCATTCGAACTCTGTGGTGAGTTCCTTCTTGCATCCATGTCATATGTGTATCATATTCAACCTTGTAGCAAAGGTTGAGATCCACATCACCCATGGTGATCATTAAGCTTATCAAATTATTATCGATCCTAGGTACCTATACAGAATCTGATTCATACTTCTTCTTTAATTACACCATACTTGGAGCAAACATCTTGTCGTGATTCTCTTCCTCTTTCTAAAAGAATCTTCTAGCCATGAGCCTTCTATATTTTGTTTGATTTGTAAATCTTCTTGTTTGAACATCCACCACTTGTACGGTGTCCATCATTCTTCATGACCTTTCCTACAAATCAAAATTAAGTACATGATTAGTAATACTTCATAATCATCAAAAGATAACCCATTATGCATACAGATATCATTTACATAGTGATGCAACTATTTTGACCAATACTTTGGCACAACACTTTCCCATATCCTGTATGCATACAGTGGCTATCTAGATGCCTTCCATCTCTACCAGAACATACTATCGAGAGTGTGCACAACTCTCAGCATGTCAGCAAAGAGGTTTCATTCTAGACAAGCAATAATGGAATGTTTGTCCAACTTGTCAATCATATGCACATTAGTAGTATACTGTTCAATGCTCTATGAATGTTTACACTCAGCATTATATATTATGGGAATACAAATATGCATACAACCTATTGTAGGCAATATTATTACTATTTCAAATAACAACTCAAATACTTATCTTTTATGTTTGTGTGGTTGCCTCCCGCTTGATCTTCTGTATGTCTTTTGAACTTCTATTCATTCTGTACCACTGTGCATGCTCAAGAGTCATCCTCATGATCTCATACACAAACATACACTCATTAGTATATTCTAAATGCTATCAAAACATTATAGTACTAAATAATCTTGAAAACGTATAGTCATGATTATAGTTAATAAACATTAGTATTCAAGATTTCAAGGAAGTCTTCTTTTACTCATGCATATCATTGATAAAAGATATAATATGCATAATCCCTTGATTACTAACTTTATGAATAAGCATAACCAATCATTCCAAGTATACGTATATAAGGGATCCTAACACAAGGTAAGATTCATGGGAAACATACCTGGATTAGTATACCTACTTGGTTATGTACAACATACCTAAACAATCTCTTCAATGATTTAGAGATCCTGAGCTAGAACCTGCATGTCTCATAGGTTAAGCATAATATAACAAAGTCATACATACCTCGTAAGTAGAACAGAGATTATGGATGACTCTTTGTCTTCATGTTTTCATGGTCATGGAGCCTGATTTGTCTTTTGTGATGTACCTGTATCTTGTTAGCAGACAACCTCAACCTCACACAACACCATAATGCATTAGTACAATCATAAGTGTCAACCCCCTAACCAATGAATATCTTCTATCATGCATTCATAATTTTGTTAAGGTGATACAACAAATCTAAAATCAAGATTGTACTAACTGTAATAACATGAAGACAAACATACCATAAACTTAATCATGAACAAATCTCAAAACATACCTCGATGAGTCATACCTGTCGAGATCACTTGTAATCTCCTTATGTAAAGCCTTAGCCTCATCTCCCTCTGAAACATGAACTCCTTCACTTATGTAGGTGACCAATCCATCTTCTTCTAGGATTAACCCTATCCACTTGATTTGCAAGAACTGGACCTGGAGCTGGATATGGGTTTGTCAGAGAAACCCCAAAAATTCAAACTTTGAATTTCAAACTTCCGAAAGGATAGAGATATGCGCCTTGATGAGCTGATTAAACTGATATATTCAGAATTTGAAAACTGCAAAGTTTTACTCCTCAATTTTGCCTTTGAAACTTTCGGATTCACTGGACGTGACCCTGAACTGGGGTTTGATGAAGCCCACTCTTTTGCCCCATCAAAAAGTTTGATTCAAAGCTCTAAGCTTCTAATTTTCTGAGGAGCTTCCAGCCGTGGTCACAGATTTTAAAAATTCCCATTTTTACAGAAGCCCTAATTTTCCGCTTTTCTGATCAAAGTCCCGAACTAGGGTCTAATCAAGCCCGGCCTTCTGCCCAACCAAAAATTCTGATCTTGGTCTCTAAATTTCTATTTTGATGAGTAGCATCCAGCCGTGGTCTCTGATTACAAAAATTCCAACTTTCTCCAAAGCCCTAAATTCCGGAAGTCATGAATGAAGGTACCAAAAAATAATTCTGTTTTGACAGAAATATGTACCTGATTGTTTCTGGTGTAACTCTGAAATTTTTGATCCACAGGGTCTGAAAAAGTTTCCTGAGATAGCCTGACCTGCTATCTTTCTATCCTGACAGGTCTGACCTCAATTGGATTCTCTGAGAGAGAGTTATTCCAAATGTCGCAACGTGACCTGTTTTGGGAAAATACAGGAGAGCGAACTTGTACGGCGTGCCACGTGTCACTGTTTGACCTTCGGCCTCTGAAAAAGTTTTCTGAGATAGCTCGGCCTGTTATCTTTCCATCCTGACAGGTCTGACCTCAATTGTATTTTCTGAGAGAGAGTTATGTCAAGTGTCGCAACGTGACCTGTTTATGGGATAATACAGGAGAGCGCACTTGTACGGAGTGCCACGTGTCACTAGTTCAACTTCGGCCTCTGAAAAAGTTTTCTGAGATAGTGCAGACTGTGTACTACCTGTCACTTTTTACTAAATTTCATTTGGAGCTTCCTAGCCCAAGATATGACCTTTTTCCCAAGGTCACCTGATTTTGACTCAGATCTGGAAGAGGCAGAAACCCTATATTGTACAGATCATAAATCACAAAGTACAACGAATTAGAGGTTGTCCTTTGGACACAAGGTACCTGGAGATTTTATATTCGTCCTGTAACAATTTCAGATCCGAAAAATTCGCCAAAACGGATTTATAGCGAAAGTGCTACGATGACTGGTTTTTGCTATGTAAAACCCTAACCTTCAAATTGTCGTAAGTAGAGCAAGTGTCTTTAGTGCCATACCTTGTCTTCCTTCAGGTTAGCTCTGATACCATGTTAAATTTCAATATGCTAAGACAGAAAATAGCAGCATTACATTCCATTTCATAATAATAGCATATACAGGATCACTGAAGAAACAACAAGCATAGCATAAACACAAGAGACAGAGATTTATCCTGGGAAACCCTCATGGGGTAGAAAACCCAGCAAAGCTTCCTCAATATAGATGACCAGCAATATACAAAGATGCAAACCCTGAGCATAAGCTCCTTCTCCTCCATAGCAGACCTCTCCTCCACAAGTGCGCCTTTCTCAAGTGAGTGAGTGTGTGTTTGTAATGAGGAACACACCTCCTCTATTTATACACTACTCTGATGTGTATTTTACACAAGTACACGTAGGCTCGTATTTAACCAATAGGTTAAATACCCCACTACAACTAACTGGGCCGACCCCTCTAGGGTGGTCTAATAACCCTTTGACCCACATAACACATACAGGGCCGACCCCTACTAGGGAAGTCTAATAACCCGAGTTACCACATTCCGACGGAGGAATAAACATCTCCGGATATACAATAAGATCTGCACGGAGGAATGAAACATCTCCGGAATAATAAAGTACAAATATAATATTCTTTGAAGTTACAATATCTCAACAAGCCAATCCCCAAAAACATGAAGAATATTCGAGGATTTTTAGCTCTGACAGGGTACTAACGCAAGTTTGTTTGAAATTATGGAAGAATAATAGCACCTCTAACAACATTATTGAAGAAAAATGTATTTTCTTGGACTCGAGAGGCAACTCAAGATTTTGAGCAAATTAAACATGTAATGTGCACAACCCTTTTATTGGCCACACCAGAATTCACAAAAACCTTTATGGTGGAATGTGATGCTTTAGGAAATGGCATTGGCGTTGTTCTAATGCAAGAATGACACCCACTTGATTTCACAAGTTATCGAATCAATGGAAAGAACTTACAAAATCCCATTTATGAGAAGGAAATGTTGAAAATAATATACACTCTTAAGAAATGGCGTCCTTACCTAATAGGTAGGCACTTCATGGTCAAAACAGATCATGATAGTCTTAAATAATTCTTGGAACAGAGACTATATTTAGAAGAGAAACAAAAGTGGCTAACCAAGTTATTGGGATATCACTTTGAAATCATCTATAGAAATGGGAAACATAATGTGGTGGCAGATGCACTCTCGAGAAAAGATGAATATGTTGGGGCATTACTTTGTTCCATTTCCATTCTACAACTAGATTGGGTAGTAGAAGCAAGGTTATAAAGGAAAAAAGACCTATCCATATGGACGCTCATTCAAAAGCTAAAGAACAATCCCAATGTATCAGATACGTTTCTGTGGAAAAATGATTCACTATGGTATAAGGATTGCTTATATTTATGCAAAAAATCCCAACTGAAGCGGAAGGTCCTTTCAGAATTACATGCCTCTCGTATAGGTTGGCACTTAGGATTCCTGAAAACTTACCATAGGGTCAAGAAGGATCTTTTTTGGGAAGGTCTTAAATCTGATGTTCAAAGATTCGTGGCTAAATTCTTGGGTTGCCAACAGAATAAGGGTGAAACGGTTAAGACCTCGGGACTTCTACAACCATTAGACATACCTTTCCAGTGCTGGGAGGAAGTCTCCATGGATTTTATCACAATTCTACCCAAGTCTAAAGGGAAGAATGTTATTATGGTTGTTGTTGATAGGCTCACGAAGTATGCAAACGTTTGTGCACTTTCTCACCCTTTTAATGCAAGAACAATAGCTGCAGCCTTTATGGAAACTATTCAGAAGTTACATGGAAATCTGAAGATTATTGTAAGTAACAGAGATCCAATTTTCACTGGAAAATTTTGGACTGAATTATTTTCTTGTTTGGGTACTCAATTGGCTCACAATTCATCTTATCACCCTCAATCTGATGGGAAAACTAAGATAGTGAACAAGTGTTTGGAAGGATATCTTCGTTGCTTTGCCTCTGATAAAGAAACACACTGGGTGAAATGGTTGTCTTTGGAATAATGGTGGTATAGTACTTCCTTCCATACATAATAAAAAATGTCTCCATTTATGGAACTTTATGGGTACCATCCTCCATCTATCACATCTCCCTTAAAATGAAAATATAAAGTTCAAGCCCATTCTAGACTAACTCTGTTTATTCTAGATTAACCTAAACCATCCCTACATAACCTATCTTAACCTATCCTATCGTATTTTATCCTATCTTATCATATAATTTCCTAGCATACCTTACCCAAACTTTCCCTAACAAACCCTAAGTTAATCTAGCCTATCTTTCACTAGCCCATTCTCGTCTAACCCTAATTAGACTAAATTAACCTAGCCTACCGTACCCTACCCTATCCTAAACTAGCCTATCATATAATATCTTGGCCTACCATAGCCTACTTACCCTAGCATACCCTAACATACACTAACCTAACCTAACTTAACTGAGATTAACCTAACCTAACCTAACCTACCATAAATCAACCTAGCCTAATGTAGCCTAACATAAACTAGCCTATCCTACCCTACACTCTCTTAAAATAACCTAGCTTATACTTTCCTAAAATACTTTAACCTACCCTAACCTATCCTAACATCACCTAAACTAACCTACACTAGCAATTCCCTACATTAGCTCACCCTAACTTAGCCTAGCCGAATCTAGGATTCTCTATCCTATCGTAACACTAACCTAACCCACCCTATTTTAGCGTATACTATTCTACTCCAACCGTACCCTACCTTTTAACTTCTCCTAATATAGCTTTATGTAGCCTATCCCAACCAAGCCTCTCTTAGCATAGCCTATCTTACCTTATCATAGCCTAATCTAACCTAACTATCCCATTATAGCCTCGCCCAACTTAGCCAACACTACCTAGCCTAACATAGCTTAAGATAACTTATCCTAACCTACACTAACCTAGATTATCCTAACCTACATACTTAACCTAGCATGCGATAACTTATCCTAACGTTACCTACCCTACGATATTTTAACCTAACCTAACCTACCTAGCATAGCCTAGCTTAACCTACGCAAACTTAATTTATCCTATGATACCATACCCTAAACATAACCTACCTTATCTTACCCAAGCATAAGCTAGCATATCCTACACTAACCTACCCTATCCTAAAGATATTCATCCTGACCTTAACCTAATCCAATCTATGATACCCTAGCATAGATTGGCCTATATATAAATCATCCTATACTAACCTATGCTAGCCTTTGCTAACATAGATTAGCTTAACCCAACCTAACCTATCCTATCATACCTTAGGACACCCTAACCTAACCTATCATATCATATCCTAATGTGGCCTATCCTAACCAAGGCCATTCTAGACTAACTCTATTTATTCTACATTAACTTAACCCATCCTAACATAGCCTATATTAACATATCCTATCATAACATATCATTTCCTAGCATACCATACCCTAACTCAGCCTAACATACCTTAAATTAACCTAGTATACCTAATATAACCTAGCCTACTATAGCTTAATACAACCTATATGCCCTAATGTTGCTCAACAAAACCTAGCCTAACTATTCAAGCATAGCTTAACCTACCCTGACCTACTCTAACTTAACCTAACCTATCTCACAGTAACCATGGCCTACCTTAGATTACTCTAACTCATCCTAACCTAATATAGCCTTACTAACCCTGTCCTACCTTAACCTAACCTACCCTACCCTAATTTAACATAACCTACCCTAACTATCCTAACCTAGCTTAGCCTACCCTAGCATACCCTAACTTAACCTTAACCTAGCCTATAGTAACCATGATCTACAATAACTTAGCATAACTTAGCTAAGTCTAATCTATCATTGTTTATCATATCCTAAATTTAACCTAACCCACCTTGTCCTACTCTAACCTTATCCTACCTTAACTTCTCTTAATGTATCCCTACCTAGCCTAAGTTATCCTAGCCTACCTTACCTTACCCTAACCTAGTTTAACCTTACTATCCCATTATAACATAACCCAACTTAGCCTACCATACTAGGTTAACTTAGCTTTCAATCTAAGTTAGTGTAAACCACTAACCTAGATTGACATAATATACCCTACACTAAACATTCATACCTTACCTTACCGTAACTTATCTTAACATATGATAATATAACCTAGCCTTACATACCCTACCCTAGATTAACCAAACCTATCCTACCTACCATAAGATGCATAGCTTAACCTACATTAACATAACCTAACATACCCTAACCTACCCGAAACTTAGCCTACATTAGCTTACCCAAGCATAGTGTAGACTAATATAGCCCTTATTATCCTATCTTAATATTAACCTAACCCACCTTAACTTATCCTATCCTATCCTATGTTAACCCTAACCTATCATAGCCTATCCTAAGGTATCCCTACTTAATTTATCCTAGCTTAGCCTAATAGAGCCTAGCCTACATTAACATATCCTAACTTATCCTAACCTATATATCCTAAGATAGACTAGCCTGACTTAGGTTAACCTAACCTAACCTAATCTACAATAACCTATCCCACCATAATGCTAACCCACCTAACCCTAGCATACCTTAGCTTACCCTAACATAGCATGGGCTATATAAATTAACCTAAACTAACATATATTCTAGCCTATGCTAACCTATATTAGACTAACCCAACCTAAGATATCCTAGCCTACCTTATTCTACCCCATCCTACCATAGTTTAGCTTAACTTGGCTTATCCTTACCAATCCCACTCTCAACTAACCCTATTTATCCTAGCTTAACCTAATCCACCATAACATAGCCTACCTTAACCTATCATGTCCTTTCATATCATTTCCTAGTGTACCCTACCTTAACTTAGCCTAATGTACCCTAAATTAACCTATTCAACCTGGCCTAACCTACCCAAAACTTAGCCTAGCGTAGGCTATCCTAGCTTAACCTAGGATAACTTACTGTAGATTAACCTGAAATAGCCTACAATAACCATGGCCTGCCTTAGCTTACACTAACTTATGTTATCCTAATCTAGCATTACCTAACATATCCTAACTTAACCTAAACCTCTCTTTCCTAGCCCAACTTATCCTACTCTAACCTACACTAAACTAGGTCATTCTAGGATAACTCGACTTAACCTACCCTATCTAGCTTGACCTAAACTATCCTACTTTATCCCATCATAACCTAACTTACCCTTCCCTAACCTATGCTTTGTTAGCCTCAACTACTCTTTCCTAACATACCCTAGTGTAAACTAGCCTTACCTACTTTGACCTAACCTTCCCTAGCATAATGTAGCCTACCCTACCAACCCTAGGGCACCCTATCCAATCTTAGATTACCTCACCCTCCCCTATACTACCCTAATTTTGTGTACTTTAACCTAGCATAACCTAACCTACTCTACCATACTCTGCCCTAACCTAAAGTTTATCCCTAAGTATCAATATTATGTTTAAATCCTTATCGTAACCCTAAAATTTGGTCCCGATGATATTTCTAAGCCTCATACTTTACCTTAGTCCCCAAATCCCAAGTCTATTGGTCAAATCCAAACTTTACATAAAACTTATATTAAAAATTTTCGTTAACCGTCTTGTCTGAAGGGTAGATTTATCATTTAAACGTTTTTTTGAAGGGTAATAAAATTTCTAAAACGTCATTATTTTACTAGTATCATATTTGATATTACTAGTATTATTAATATTTTTCATATACTAAATTAGTATTATTTCTATTCTTTTCTATTGCAAATTTCCAAATTGGATTGTTTTTTCATAGAAAAAGAAAAGCTCATTTAACTTATTGATGTTTCCAATTCCATTACTTTTTTTATTTTTCTATTATTACAAATTACAATGAGCATGAATCTTTATCTACATTATACATACTACAAATTTCAGTGCTCAATTATCATTGTCGATTGAAGTTGGAAGTTCCTGGAAGTTGGAAGCTAGACTCGGGAATCGGGATTGAAGTTGGTGCAGCTACATCTAAAGTCTTGGAGTCTGACTCTGGAGACATAACTTTTGAAAACATTATCACTATTCATGGGTAATTCACAACTCCATCTATAAATTTTTTTTTATAGATTATTTTTGTAATCTAAAGTTTATTTTCCAGAAAGCTTTTGTGTTAAGACAACAATTTATTTATTATGTTCCTATAAACCGTATTACAGCATACAAGGCTTCCTCTGCACCACTTTTACCCTACACGCTCCTATGTTTTCCTGCCCATTACAGTCTCGAGGAGTCGGGAGTAGGCCATATACAAAGTTGTCTAGATTCTGGAATGTTTGAGTGTTCTTATCAATGTAATGTAATGGGTCTTCCTAGAATGTTTGAGTGTTCTTATCAATGTAAAGTAATGGGTCTGTCTGAAATGTTTGAGTGTTCGTATCAATGCTCGTTTTTATGTGGTTTATTTCTCTGCTTATGCCGATGTTACTAGTTTTAGGGCTCGGGAGCGAGGTGGAATATGGTATGCTAAATGTCATTTAAACATTTGCTGGTGAGACTGCTCCTTCTTTTCCTTGGTAAACTATTGGTTTTAAATTGGTTGGAGAAAATGTAGTTGGTCCTAGATCTACTAGACAATCCGGACAAATTCCATCACTGGTAGTGGTAAATTGAACGAATGTATAGTATCTTAGTTGAACAATAAAGGGATGCACAATCTTTGTCAGGACTCAGAAATTCACAATATCTCTTTCAGCTTTTATGTACTCATCGATTCATCCTATTTCCTCTTCTTAGAATTTTGTCTTTGCTATCATTTTGCAAGAGATGGATTTTTCTCAAAGTAGAAGCTATCATTTTGCAAGAGACCGATTGCAAATAGAACACCGAGGACTTAGAGAAATGGTTATCTTTTATTAAATTCTTCACTAGTGAGATTGCTCTTAGCGATTTTCTCATCATCCATGCAGCAAAACCCTCAATGATCTACACCCAGTCTCTAGCTATTTGCGCCCTTCAACAAATTAAAGTAATAAATCTAGAACAACTGATCTTTCCCAATTTCTCACCATGACCACTAGTTGCATCCTCATTCTCAGCTTGACTGATAAAATGTTCAAACATTCGAACTATCTCTTCCACTACATACTAACCTCCTTGTAGAATCTTAGCAGCTAATGGGCCTTCTATCATCATTATATCTTTGATAAGATAAAGACCCATTTCAAGAGCCTCACAATTATGTCGCACCTCTATTTCGGCTTCACGGAATTTCTCCTCACTAAGATTTGTGATCTCATCTGATGTCTCTATTTCTCGAGCAACGCAGATATTTACAGAATTAATCAGCGTTTGTGACTTAAGTGGATCGAAAGATGAAGTTTTGATATAGCTTCTTTGCAAAATGAAAATCTCATAATACAAATCTTCACTACTGATATTCTTTACATTCATCTCAGACAAATTCCTTATAACAATCATATTACCCATAATTTCCACAGTATTTTCGTAAAAAAAAATTCCCAGTATTTCTTCAGCTTCACCACCCATTTCAAGAAAAATTTTACAAAACATTCACAACATAAGGGATTGGACTTTCATAGAAGTTTCATTATATTGAAAAATCCGGTTGATCATTTCGTAATACCCCAAAATCACGACAATTTCCTTTGGTTTGTCTGCATAATGTAAGTCTAATGTTTTCAGGCCTATAACATCAATCGCCCTAGTGATTTCCTTATAGACATCCCATGCAACTTCTTTAGTGTCCTTTTCTATTGAATTGTCCCTCAAAATTTCAATCATTTGATAAATAACTTCGTTCAAATATCTGATGCCATGTAAAAATCTGGACGTTTCTATGTTCTTAGAATCAAATTGACAATAAAGGCGCAATAGATTGATTTTCTTCCACATTGTCGAACATTGTTTTTTTATTGTCAATTGTTCTAAGAAAGGTTTAAGAAATATGTCGAAATATGTTTGATCCTTGAATAAAAATGATAGCCCTCAGATCGTCCCTTCTTCACCTCACAACCAACAAAAAGGTCAAGCCTCTACTCATCCGAACCCTGAAGCAACTCTTGGGTCCATTCCAACTCAAAATTTTGCCTCTTTTCTTCAACAGGCCCGTCGAAATCGCCATGAGAACTCTTTATGGAACCCCCACTTCATCTACTTCATCTTTTCCTCAACGAATTACAAGCAGCATGGCTGAATTCAGTACCCCTGTTCAACAACAAGAGCTAGTTACATCCACTGTTATTGATATGGAAAAAAAAAGTTTGAATTATCTCAATGAAAATCTTCTCTCCCACAGAAAATGTCTACATCCAATAAACATGTTTCCACTAGATCCTTGAAAAAGCCTACCTATAATTTTGAGCCTATTCCCTTCAAAATAATAGAGTTGACTACTAAAGAAGATCCTTCAGCCCCAAAGTCTGGTGTTCTTGATCCTAAATTGCTTTTGGATAAACTTGAACTAAATGACAGGTAAAAATTATTGAAGGGTAAATTTTTTTGGCAAGACTTCATTATTGATGGGTAAAAATTTAAACAAAATGTTTCACGATGTGTGATATATACACCCAAAACGTAAAAAAAAAAAGTTTGACAGGTACAATAAAAACCAAATTCTAGCACTGTCGAGGAGGGTTAATTGTGTGAGAGATTGTAATGGCCAACGTGGGTTACTAATGAAAGGTATTCCTGGCGGAGATGGGTTAAACGGCGTGTGATAACTGGCATTCAAATTGACTGAGTATTTCTGCAATTGGCGACGGAAAATTTTCCGACGAGGCACAGTTCCATCCTTTCTGGTTTTTTTTTTGGAATTTCGACAATTTGGGTCGTCTTAAAATGGGACAAAACCTCTAGGGACACAGTTTCATGACATAGTTCTGTAGTAAATGGGGTCGAACTACAATTCTGCCGGTTTTTATAACCAGATCTAGGGAACAAATCACTGGAAAAGTAGGGCGATTTGAGTGCCAATTATCCCACGCCAAGTTAAACTAGTGGGAGATAAACCATGCCTGACATAAAGATCACCTACTAACCAAAATTTCTCTTTATGATGTAAAAAACAAAATTCATCCCATAGAATGGACCTCCCCGACCGCTATTATATTTAGAATGAATCCATACAATCTGATAAAAGTTTAGATAAAAATCACCTACTAACCAAAATTTCTCTTTATGATGTAAAAAACAGAATTCATCCCATAGAATGGACCTCCCCGGCTGCTAGTATATTTAGAATGAATCCATACAAACTCATAAAACTTCACATCTGATAAAAGTTCCCAAAGGTAGATCTATAATTATTTTCTCAAAATTCACTAAAGGATCTGCCTTCTTAAAATTTTCTTAGGATGTTCTTGAATGAGAGGCACATCACTTGAGTTAAAGTTAGTGACACTTTTATTTGATCATTGTTTATAGTGATTTTCTCAAAATTTAATTTTATATAGAAAGGTAGTGGACATGGGAACATGGTTTTAGGGGAAAATTGTTTCTTCAATGTTCAAAACTTGATTTTGATCATAAAATGATGATTTCCTATATTTGTATTTGGGTGGAGCTTCTAAATATTTTTCTTTGTATATAGTTCATATACATTCTTTAATAAATAAGGAAAGTTAAATTGGTAATATTGTGTCTAGTGGAACCCTAGCCAAGAAAGGGTGACCTTTGCTAGCATGTGTAGTGACCTTTGTCAGCATGCATAGAGATTTATCCTAAATGAATATTACATTCAAAGGATTTCAACCATCTATATATAGAAAAATTATATTTGAAAATTGTTGTATTCATTTACAAAATCTAAGGAATATAGTCACCTTGAGGCATCATGCAACATTAGAGCTAAACAATAATTATTTGTGTAGAACAACTATGTTCAGAACATGGTGAAACCATTTTTTTAATTCACATATTTAATGAGGAAACATATATTGAATCTAAACATGATAAAGCGGCAAGGGGATAAATAATGTGCGAGAAGAAGTTAAAAAAACATTGAAGGTAAAGAGACTATGGATTAACCTAAAGAACCTATGATTATCGATTACCCAAACAAAGTTTTAATGGGTAAACCAAATTTTGCAATGAGATTAAAAGATGAGCTAAACCAATAGGAAAATTCCATGGTGATTTAATAAGTTTTGACATCCATGAAGGGACAACTAGAGAAGAGCAAAATTCAAATTAGAATGAGTCTAGGAACTTCATAAGTTTGTTAAAAAAATGAAGAAAATTGGGTTAGAAAGATATTGTAGGTAAATCCTTCAACCTAAAATCACTCTATCATGGGTTGCTGCAGGTGGATACAACTAGACATTATTATGAGAGGTCCTTAAAAAAAAGGTTCGATCTAAACTAGTTCCTAATTTTACCAAATGTGATCTGTAACTTTCTAAATAATTGTTTTAAATACAAAAAAAATTGAAATAATGTGTTGAACACTACCGTAAAATCTAATATAATGTATTCACCACAAATATTCAATATAAAGTAATAAATTAACACAAGAGGCCCAATTCTTACCGCATGGATAAAATAAAGGGTCATTACACTCTTCCAAAATATTCTTCAAAACTAGTTTTTATGAGCAAAGTGTTTTGGTGTACTAGTATATTCCCACCACCCATTCCATACATTCCTAGATAATCTATTCCAAAATGTTAATACCTCTTTGGCTCAAAATGGGAGATAAGAAGCTTTTGTTATAATATTAAGAAGATTGAACTCATGCCTAGTGAAGGATAGATCAAATGAAAAGGGATGGGAAATGACATAGATAATGAAGTCAACAATGATAGGTATTGATAACATAATATAATTTTTTATCGTAATAACTAAAATGGTAAGGATTGGGGACTTTATTCAATTGCCATATGGATATGGTTTAAGAGCTAAAATGGTTCTAATACATAAATTTCTGCATTGGTCAAAAAATTAGAGATCTTGAGAGGTCAAGTTTCAACAACCAAATTTTGACAAGCTAATGAGTGTTAAGAATTAACAAAATAAATATATGTCCTAATAGACCTATCCCAATAGAACATTAACAAACTAATGAGTGTTAAGAATTAACAAAATAAATATATGTCCTAATAGACCTATCTCAATAGATCATTAGATACAAAAATGTGGACAGTAAAATTATAAGTATTTTTTCATCGAGACAACATGCTTTGAGGGAGGATAATTTTATATGATTATTTAGAGACTCTACAATTAACATTGTAAATTTAAATTTTATATTAAAGTCATTTTTTGAAATAAAATAAATAAGTTTAGAACATATTAAGACCTCATCTGATAAACAACAATCAACATCTCACTTTGTAGCCACTATATTATCCATTGGAAAAGATTTGTGATTTAATTTTTTTAGGAATTCACGACCTATTTATTTTTGAAAATTACAATAGTTGTACCATCACGGATATTCCCTTAGTTACTCAAAAATGCATTTTATTCCTTTGCTTTAAAAAAATCATGTTTTCATTTAATCACATTGTAATTTTTAATTTTGATACATTATAAAGATCATTACAAAGATAATCTTCGGATTGTGTTAAATGGTTGTTGTTAACAAAAAAAAATGATGCCTACATCAACAATAGGCCAATGATATATACCAAAGGAAAATATATTTCAAGAAAAAAAATTAAGTGGCTAATTAATGGTTTCATAATTAGTAATGGAAAAGAGGTATAGCAAGGAGACTCCACTTCAAATCCTACTATATATTCTCTTAACTCGAAGATGATTCAAATTAGTATTGAAATTAAAGTCTCTATTGATTCCTTTAAACAACTAGAAGATAATGACATCACATGATATTTTATTCCTATTGGTCATTTCCCTTGTAATTTATAATGGGTTATTTCCTATTGTTCATTTCCATTGTAATTTGAACCCAAAGCTACCACATTTTAACACTTGATGGTACTTTAATAGATTTGTTACTGAAGGTGTAAAGACCACTATCGAAATAATATTGGAATATTAAAGGAGAATAGAAAGGGATTGGGGAACTAATTCAATCAACAAAAAATGTGACTATGGAAAAGGGGTTCAAATGCTTTTCCAACAAAATTACTTCTATTGTTTGAAGAATTAAGGACCTTGAAAATTAGTTTTCAATGGAAAAATAAATGTTGCATTGGGACATGCTAGGGTTGGTTATGTTCTTCTTATGATCCCTTCACCTATAGGATTGTGAGGCACCTCCCCTAATCCCTAGCATGGTAGGAACATGATGAAATGTTTCACCATATCCCCCTTTCTGTGAAACTCACAAAATGTTTGGTCGGTATAGGGAGGAAATGATTCCTTAAAGAAAGCGCATGCGGTTTCGGTTCCCTAAAAAATTCAACATATCGACACTACCTCCCAATTGTTAGGATATTCCTATACTCCATCCTAGTCCCACCAGTATTTTGATCATTTACATTTTCAGTCATGCATGCACTTTTTAGGGTTTGCATGCATTCTAGGGTTTTCATGCATTTTGCATGCATCCTAGTCATCAATCTAGCACCTATCCATTAGTTAGCCAGCCCCCAGGAGCTTCTCACTATTCAGTTTTAGCCATCCAGTTGCTTAATGCGCCCTTCTTCCTTGATTTTAGGAAGCAACTCGCCCTTCTTCACCTACCAGTCCAGTTGTCTTCAATTACACTCAATTACACTCAGTTACACTTAGTTACTATCAGTTACAGTCAGTTACACTTAGTTACACTGAGTTACACCTACCAGAGTTAGTTTGACTGATGGTTGACAGTTACTTGAGCATTGATGACTCCACTGATGATGAAGAATACTTTCAGTTGTGCTCCGATGATCATGAGGACACCTAGTTGTGCTCTGATGACACTCTATTGATCTTATGATCACTCTAAGAGGCTAATTCGAATTGCCACCTTAGGAATTCAAATCCTCTCTACCATTGTACTATTTATTTGTCCATATTGTGATTAATTAACTAGTGTGTGTGAAGTATTATTGCTTCAATCCAAGTTCTACTGTACCATATTATTCTGTTGCTCATTATACTGTATTGTTCACTCTTCTTCTATTTTCCTGCTTAATCATAATTACTCTTGTGAGGTATACATCATCTCTTAGATCTGCTGTGAGGATTTTCACATGGTATCAGATCATGTTGAGAGTATTGTTTATCTCCAATCTTGAGAGTTTTTTGCAGGTTATTACCAAGATTTTGAGTGCAGCAGTTTCTGCATTTTTGCAGCAGTAGCAGTTGCAGTTATTCTATATTGTTTTTGTAGGTCTTCTACAGCTTCAATGTATGATTTAGAAGGAATCCCTTTTCTTTCTCCATTCAACTATGATGAATGGAAACCAAGAATGATAGTACACTTGAAGATCCATGATCTTTTTTATTGTCATTTTGAAAAAGGGTTCGAATCCCTGGAAGAGAAGATTGATTGGTTAAATAAAGGTGATGATGCCTTTGGAGCAATGATGCTTTCTTTGTGTGCATACCAGAGATTCCAATTCAAATACCGTGATGGTGTTGAAACTCCAAAGGAGTTATGGACTCCAAAAGAGTTATGGGCTCACTTGGATGAAAAATTTGGTAGAAAGAATGAAGGACTTGGTCCTAACCCATTCGAAAGCAAGCAAAGTGATGCATTCGCTCCTCTTGATGGTCTCTCAGATCATGAACCAGTATCATATCATATTGAAGTTGTTGACAAAGAACTTGCAGATTCTCCACTCATGCTCAAACTTTCTTCTCTTTCTGTTCCAGCTCACACTCTAGATATTGCAGAAGGTCCTAAATCCTCTCTTGCACCAGAGTCTGTTGGTTTGCATCATGATCACATGATTATTTCGGAGGTAAAATCATCTATTGGAGGTAATGCAATCGCTCCTCTCAAGAAATCATCTCCTTTATACTACTATATGATCATTAATTCATGCTTTCAGAAGGTTATTGAAGATTATGGCCATTGCCATTTGCTTGGGATAAATTCTCATGTAATTACTGGTTTTGATCTCACCTCTCATGGTTCAAAGGAGATCTCAAGAAACCATGATTCAAGTCTTGGATCTAATTTGGATTCTAAGTAATTACTACTTGGGATAATTTCTCATGCATATGATAGTTTTGATCTCACCCCTGCTGGTTCAAAGGAGATCTCAAGAAACTATTCTTCAAGTCTTAAATCTGATTTGGATTTCAAGCAATTATTATTTGATGGTTCTTTTTGGCATAATCTCACCCATGATGGTTCGAAGGAGAAGACAAAAGACTATATGCATATTCATGATTTTGATCCTACTTTAGCCGATTCGAATCACAAGTTCAAGGATCATCCTCATACTTTTGGATTTGTTCTCATCACATTCGATCTGAAGAGCAAGTACAAGCACATGTTTTTTGAGCATGATCCACTTCTTCCCAAGAAGAAGATACCTCCAGACATATGACCAAGAATCACACCTGCTTGAGTTTGGAGCATTTATTTTTGTGTGTGCCTTACAATCTGTTTTTTGAGGAGGGGGTATGTTTCCCATGAAATTTTCCCACTTCCTTGGTTTATTTACTGTTATTATTCATTGTATTGGGTGACCTTTGGTCTTAGTTACCAGGGCCCAAGATAGATTAAGGGGGGGTGTTAGGATATTCCTATACTCCATCCTAGTCCCACCAGTATTTTGATCATTTACATTTTTAGTCATGCATGCACTTTTTAGGGTTTGGATGCATTCTAGGGTTTGCATGCATCCCAGTCATTAGTCTAAAACCTAGCCCTTAGTTAGCTATCCCCCAGGTGCTTCTCACTATTCAGTTTTATCCCTCCAGTTGCTTAATGCGCCCTTATTCCTTGATTTTAGGAAGCAACTCACCCTTCTTCACCTACCAGTCCAGTTGTCTTCAGTTACACTCAGTTACACTTAGTTACAGTTAGTTACACTCAGTTACACTTAGTTACACTGAGTTACACTCAGTTACACCTACCAGAGTTAGTTTGACTGATGGTTGATAGTTACTTGAGCATTGATGACTCCACTGATGATAATGAAGACTTTCGGTTGTGCTCCGATGATCATGAGGACACCTAGTTGTGCTCCGATGACACTCTATTGATATTATGATCACTCTGAGAGGCTAATTCAAATTGCCACCTTAGGCATTCGAATCCTCTCTACCATTGTACTATTTATTTTTCCATATTGTGATTAATTAACTAGTGTGTGTGAAGTATTATTGCTTCTATCCGAGTTCTGCTGTAACATATTATTATGTTGCTCATTAGACTATATTGTCCACTCTTCTTCTATTTTCCTGCTTAATCATAATTACTCTTGTGAGGTATACATCATCTCTTAGATCTGCTGTGAGAATTTTCACACCAATAAAGGGGGAATATGGATGCCCGTCATATATTTTTTAGAAAAAAATTTCGAAAGTAAAAAAAGTAAAAATCTAAAATAAAGTTAATTCGGCTAACCTAGCCTCTACCTGTAATTTTCACTCTCTATATGAAATCCACACTTACCAATTTAAATTTAAATTTGATATGATAATTTATCTTTATGAAGAATCTCAAACTTCCAAGGGATAGGAAGAATGTGTTTCTTTTTTCTTAGCCACCAAGGATGAAGTACTAGAAGCTACAAGAAAGATTCCATGGTTAAGATAGTAAAAACGACCAATCCACCAAACAGATTCATCATTTTGATTTTTATTATTTTTGAAAGTATGGTTTTAATTAACAACTTAAGTTTAAGAGATCTGATATCCAAGTGTTCACATTTAAGTGTTTAACAAGAAACGTGAATCCTACAATCCATTGTCTAATAGCCAAGAAGATATTCATAGATCCATTTAGAGATTGGGTCCCCTATGCTAGGGACCACAATGTCCTGTCATCCTCCACGACTCTCACTAAAATTAGGGGATTTATCGATGCACACCTCAAGTTTGTTTCCCCACTCCTATTTCCCCACATCTAAGAAACTTGGTGGAACATTGGAAACCCTTCAACAACTTGTGAAAATGAAGATTCAAAATAAATAGACATATGGACAAACCTATCATAATGGGAGGTTCAATGAATAAAGAAGGATGATGAAATTTTAATCCTCTAGATATGCAATTTGTTAAAAATGGCCTTAGATGTCAGAAACTTGTGATTAACATTCTAAAACCCAAATAATAATAAATACACATAAAAAATAAATTCTTGTGCATGAGATATTTAAATATATAATAAGTACCCCTTAAGATAATATCAATAATGATATATATTCCTTAACTTCAATGTATACAAATGATTCTTAATCTTAAATATATATAAAGTGGGTTCTTCATTAGTCATTTATCTTATGTCCAAGTGTGGGGCCATCAGGGGCCCTCACTAATATAAGTTGTAATCATAGACCATCCACACAAGGTGTGTGAATCAAACCACTAGGACCGGAAGAGAACCCTTAATTTCTTTCAATACAGAATCAAAATTAGCAAACATTAACCTAGGAACACAAATTTTGAAAGATGAGATGAAGGAAAACCTTGAGACAATTGTAGTCACTAAGGTGTTGATTCATTCACAAATATATTTAGTTAATTAAATTTTACATCCCAACAATTCTCTTTGCGGCGTTCCAGTGGCTTTCTCAAGGATCCTACATGACTTGAGAGACCACACTAGCAACAAATGAAATATCCAACCAAATATGACTTAAGCAAATCATGATACTGACCAACTATCAATAAAGAGTGGCGTCAAATCATAAAGAGTCAAAGTCTTTGAACAACTTCACATTCAACTGATAAGGTGCAAAAAAATACTTACATTCCTCCGTCTTAAATCATTTCAAAAGATCATAAGCATAGTTAGGTTGAGAAACAAAGATACCAACATCCATTTGCAAAATTTGAATGCTAAGAAAGAAATGCAGTATACCAAGGTTAGTCATTTGAAAGGTATCTACATGTTGTTTTTCCAAACCCAAATTCATATTGACATTATCTCAAATTATGATTAAATCATCAACATCCAATGCCATAATCTGAATATCACCATGAAAATGTAATACATATATATTTTGTTTGGATTCAAAACATTTGAAGCCAAGATTGATAAAGAAACGATCAATATTTTTATACCAAGCACGAGGTGATTTTTTCAAACCATACAATCACTTTTTGAGTCGACAAACAAGACCATAATATATCACAAATCCAATAGGTTGGTCCATATATATTTCCTCAGTCAAATCGCCATGAAGAAAAGTACTTTTAACATCCATTTGATGAATCTCCCATCCAAAATGAGCAACAATGGAAAGGATTAGTTGAACACAGTTCATCTTTGCAACAAGTGAAAAGGTTTTAGTGTAGTCGATTCCTTGTTGCTGAGAGAATCCCTTGGTGACCAAATTGGTATAGTTGCATTCAAAAACACTATAGGAATTAAAATTGGACTTATAGAACCATTTCCGCTTCATGACATTCTGTCCTTGCGATCGATGAACAAGTTCCCACATATGATTCTTCTTCAAGGAATCAATTTCAGAAGTCATAGCATTTTCACATTCTAAAACACCATGAGAATCAACAAAAGTATTAATATCATAGGTTTTAAGAACACACACCATCAATGTGACTCTTCCACAATGTTTCTGACTATGAGTCCATCGAACAATACTAGCATCTTGAACATCCGACCCAACAACTTCAATCGTCTTGACATCCCACCAAGGTAAATAAGTAAATGATTATTTGGGTTTGTTATCATCAGTCAAATGAGTCATGGAAGGAAATATATTAACTTCTGCAGTCATGGTAGACCAAATACTGGCTGACTTAGGAAAAAAATTGTTGATCTAGTTGGAACATAATAGCTGGGTACAATCAATCTAGAATCTTCATGAATGTTAAATGGATTTTTGTGCAAGTGGCTAGAAGAGGAATTAAACACCTTATTCTTGAAATAATTTCATCAAATATCACACTTCTTCTTCAGATGATCTGTTGTTTGACAAGATCAAATATTCTATATGATTTCAACTCATCAAAGTAGCACATCATGATGCAAGCATGACTCTTTGCATCAAGTTTCTTCCTGTTGTTATCATTGACATGCACCCAAGAAACCCATACATAGGTTCTAAGGTGTCCAATAGAGGTATCCTACCATTCTACTTCTCAACTGGAGTCATCTCAGTGACTTCTCTAGTTGGGGAGAGGTTCAGGAAATAGTTTGAAAAATAGCTTTTGCCCAAAATATTGTCGAAATATCTTTGGTCTGCAGTAAGCACCTGACCATTTCTACCAAAGTCCAAATATCCCTCTATGTGACTCCATTCTATTGAGGGGTGTGAGGGATATATATCTACTAAGAAATTTCATTTTGAAAGATACACTCTTCAAACTATCAAATCACATATTCACCACCATTGCATGATCTCAAACATTCAATCGAACGACCATATTGCTTCTCAGCCAATGCTCTAAATTCCTTGAATATTTCAAAGGATTGAATCTTATTCTTTAAGAAATATACCCATGTAAATTTATATAAATCATTAATAAAGGTTAAAATATACTTCGCACTTTCTAATGAAGGTTTTATCATGCAACAGAGATCACTACGAACAAGCTCCTATTGATTATGTGCTTTCCACACTTTCCTGGAATCGAAGGGTTACTAATGATGCTTTCTAGGAATACATCCTCTATAAAAACCCTTTGGTGAAATAGGATTTGGGAGATCAGTGACCATGTTGTGAGTTACCATCATCTTATAACTTTGAAAGTTTATATGTCTAAGTCAGTCATGCTAGATTTGACATTGTCATCAGTCTAGGAAATCACTATAGCCAATACACTCGCTGCAGTTGTTGTTGTCAATGCAATCAATTGGGAGGAATAAAAAAACTTATAAATTCCATATTTGGGAACTATATTCCCTAAAGAAACAATTTCCCCCTCAATCCTTATATCATTTACGATAAAGTGATATACCAATAAATCCATAGTATTCTTAGTCTATGTAATTTGAGCAATAAAAAACAAGTTAGCATTCAAACTACACATATAATAGACATTCGATATTTGACCATACTAGTTTTCAATATCTCCACTTATAGAAACAATGAGAGTATAGTCATCAACTGCATAAATCTTCTGTTATGGGGCTTGTTATAGGTCAAACCTGCACCTCTCGGTCCGTGATCACCTTGAGATGTTGATCACACAAAAGGACAACTTGGATGGAGGAGCATGTTCACCCTAGATGAGACTTTGACTTACTCCACTTCCTTACAACACTGGAAAAACCCTAAAAATGTCATTGTGAGATATGAGCGTTACTCTACTTCAATAGACTAGTGGCTGTACCCTACTCCAGTGTGTAATAGTAGCGCTCAAGCCTCATGAGCGCTACTCCTCTTCAGCATAATAGCACTCAACATTCAAAAGTCATGAGCGCTAGTTTACAAACACTATAGTAGCGCCCTAAATGCTACTTCACTGAACAATAGTAGCGTACATCTCAAAAGATGATTAAAAAATAATTAATTTCATGAAGAAGATTAGTTTCAGTTGGTTTCCCAACTTCCCCAACTTCCTCCATAACCATCTCTCGACCAAAACTGCTTCTCTTGTCCTATAAATACAGGGAAGAATAAAGAGAGGGGTTAGAGACATGAATGTTATTGAGAGACTTTTAACGAGAAGCTTGCATTGGAGGAATTTATGCTGGAAGATATCCAAGCCAGAGAAAAGCAAGACCCCAGGCTCAAGTTGCAGGAGCATGTCACAAAGTCAGGTATATTTTGTAACATCAATTTGCATTTGACAATAAAAGGTTGAAGTGTCTTTCTTGTCCCAAATTAAGTGTTCATTGAAGTGATATACTAGTTTGGATCTGTTTTGGTTAATATTGGATGTTTAAATTGCTTTGTCTTTTTCCATCATTATATATTATCCAAGATACGCTGAGAAAGGTACTTGTATTGCAGGTTTAGTGAATGGGAGGTGGACTTGAGGATCGAGCCCAAGATCAAATATGAGATAGGATCGAATGCCATTCGAAATGTATGTTCTCAAGGCCTATAACCTATTTCCTTTCATGAACATCTCTGTAATGCAATTAATACACTTACCTGTCATCCCCTTTCAGTTGATAGTATCAGTTTCCTTACTATAGGGTAGTTTTTCCTGCCAACAGACTGGCGACTCCACTGGGGATAGTTGTGTTTTTGCTCTAGGAAACCTTTTCTTGTTTGTCTTCCCTGAACTTTTTCAACTCCTTTTATGTGCTGAGAAACCCTGTAGGTACCCCCTGCTTGTTTTTCTCTGCCTTAATCAGTCTTTTTGCATCTTTTCAAAGTCAGTTTTTTAACTTTTAAGACCTAAGCGCTACTTTGTTATACATACAGTAGTGCCCATATGCTACTTTGCTATACATACAGTAGCACCCATCTCTTTAGGAGCACGAGTTTCCCTACTGCACAGTAGGGTATATTTCCTGTAGCCTTATGTTAGTGGTCTGTTTGAGTTTTAGCCTTTTTGGTGGTCTTCTGACTTTGTTATTAGATCTCCTTGACTGCTATTTGAGCTTTTAAACTTCTCTTTAAGTCGTAGAACCTTTCTTTGAGTCTTTTTACCATCTTTAGATCTCTTTCTTACCTGTGGAATGTTTGGACTGTTTATAACTTTTTTGGAAGACTAGGTTTTGTTCTTTGGTGAACACTTCCGCTTGTTCTTGCCCTGACTGTATGTTGTTGATTTACAAACCTGCATACTTTTGCATTCACTGTTTGTAGCAACATTTGTTTGCTCTTTACCTATCTTATCCTTTGTTTTAGGGTTTGGTCTGTTTTGGAGCCTTTAGGGTGTCTTCCGAACTTGTTGATTTCCAACCTTCTGTGACTTGTTGTCTTTTTTGGTTTCAAGTGTGTTTAAAGTGTTTTAGGCTGATTCATTTCTCAGTCCTTGTATTAGTAGGGTGGTTGGTAGCTTGCTTTCCTACCTTTTGCTTGGCATAGTGGTCTTGCTAGGGTTGGATGCTTTGGGTCAGTCCTTTTGTATCTTTCTTCTTTGTTTTCTCCCCACTTTGTTTTCGAGTATAGAGGCTTTTTCTTTTGCAAAAAACCTGTAGGACAAGTCTTTGTTGAGCTAGTGCCTTGACAGTTGTAAGCTTAAGAACCATTTTTAGCCATACTTACACATTGCACACAAGTCTTATTTACTTCCCATGTTTATAGTTCTTTTTCGTTTATAATAACAGAAAAAGAAAAAAAATTGGTAGCTTCAGATTAATAAGGCTTATATTTGTTACAAGATAGCATAGATTATTTTGTGTACAATTTCAAAAGAAAACAAAAAAGGAATCTAAGTAGATTTGCTCAGTTTTTGAGTTTGGAAAGAATTTTAAATGAAAAAATAAAAAAGAGAGTTTTGTTGTCGAAAGTTAGAATTTATGCACTTTTGCTTTTCTGTTGCAACCACGCCACACAAACGCACTACCTTTTGAGTAATAACAGCCCTAAAAATATTTAATAAAATTGAATAGAAACAATTTTTCTTTTTTAGGGATACACTACACCAACTAATATTGGTTAGGATCTTGAGTTTAAATCACCTTGAACCACTCAAGATCACACATTACGCAAAAATCGTAGTTCGACTATCACAGGTAAATCCATTTCACTCAAAGCTTGCCTGGGATCTATGCAGTAGGTCTTGTGAGATCAGATTGTTGGGAACTCCTCCTACTTTCTGTTTCGAGCATATACCAAGATTGGATTGCGTTTGGGGACTCTTTTGAGTTTCGGGCTCAGTTACCCTGCCCACGCCTTCTGATTCGACCAGCGACTGTTCCCCCAGGAGTTTTTGGTGTGGTGGTATCCTTAGTATCTGACCATAGGTTAATACACAGGTGACAGCGGAGGGTATATCTGCTGTACCTAGGACAGACATGGGAGGAAATCCCTTGTAGGTCTTTGGGAGGGCAGTTGGGTGATTCTAGCGCTTGCACCCTTTGTCATTGTATTGTGTACCTCAGGTAACTGTTCTTCTTCCTTCATTGATCTGTTCTGGGTCCTCATCATCCCAGACTCTTTTCGGGAAGGCATCTCGTTTGCTTGGTTTGCATACTTAGGACTTTTTAGTTGGTGTGTGCTATTTTCCCCCTAGTCTTAGTGGCCACTAGGTTTTCTAGTTTTTATTTATATATATAATCACGAAGAACCAAGAACTTCGTAGATCGAGAAGGATTCAAAACCTTCCGCCACTTAGAATAGAACCTTTACTGCCAGCTAGACAACAACAGGTAAAGCCCACTGTTTCTTCAGAAACCATTCCTGAAACAGAACTTCCTGAGGAAATTTTTACAACGAAAAATCCTGAAATAGGAATTCCTGAGGAACTACCACTTCAAATTTTGTTTCCTGAAGAACAACAAATAGCAATTGAAAATCCTGAAATAGAGGTTCCTGAGGAACCACAACCGGGTACTCTATATCAACGACATTTTAGTTCAGTTGAGATTGAAGATCTTACTTCTGCGGAGTATAGCACTCCCTTTAATCCTCCTCTGACCAATCCTAGAAATCTGCTTCTGTTACCCATTGGTTTCCAGCAGCTCGATTACAGTGCATATAATTTCTTGCCTGGACATTTGATGTCTACTCTAGGAGGTGAACAGGGAGTTCCACAAACTCATACCATAGGTATGAACACTAACACTGTAAATCCTCCTTTTACTGCTACACCGAGTTCGGCACAGACAACCTCTGTGTCCACTCCGTCTTTTAGTTTTAATACTGGTACGTTAGGTATGCTGAGTTCAACAACTATGAAATCTACCTCTACACCTACTGTTGGACCTAGTAGTACAGCCAATTTAGTGCCACCTCCTGCATTTCAATTGTTATATCATATACCCAGTACTTGGATTTCCACACCCGTTGTAGGGCCAAGTGCTTCTACAACTGTGCTTGTCATGGGTACCATGACCGCACTATCTATGTCAACTACCACTGGTTTCAATACCTTTGCAGGTCCCAACATGAATCAATGTAATATGCCTGCAGGTAATGTCCCTTTTTCCTTATTTTCAGGGGGAGGGGGTAATATTTTTAACCAGCAATATGGCTGGGCTAACACCCAGCCACAGTGGATGAACCCATAGAGCACTAACCCACTTTCATATGGGTGGGGAAATTTCAATAATACTTTCGTGCAACAATAGCTGACAGGGGGCAACCCCTATCAACAAGTAGCTGGGGGCAACCCCTATCAATAGATGGTAGGTGGAAAGCCCTATCAGCAGATGTCCGGGGGCAACCCTTACCAACAGATGTTTGGGGGCAACCCCTACCAGCAGACAGCTGGGGGAAACCCCTACCAGCAATTCATGGGTCAAACTATGGGCGGTTCCCCTTTTTCGACCCCAGCTTATCAAGTACCGTCTTACCGGCCTCGTTTACCATTTCTGGCAACTTTAAATTTTCTAGATCTTTCCAAACTGACCAATGATCTAGTGTATCATAACGCTACATGGCCACTAGTTCCTACCAAGTTACCTTCGGACATTCCAAAGTTTGAAGGAAAAACAGGTGAAGACCCTGGTGACCATGTCACTACTTTCCATTTATGGTGTTCCTCGAACTCATTAAATGAAGATTCCATTAGATTGAGACTGTTCCAAAGGACTTTAACTGGTGCTGCAGCCAAATGGTACATTGAGTTACCTGCAGCTACATTCTCTAATTTTGGGGATCTCGTGATTGTCTTTTTGAATCACTTCCAGCTTCCTGTTTGGTATGATGCTGGAGCATACCTTTTGTCTACATTTAGGAAAAATAAAGCCACTCATTTATCTGACCACATTCAGGAGTGGGAAAGATGGAAGAGGCTCATTAAAGCCAACATACCTCCAGAATTCCTTCTTGAGTGGTATTTGAAATCACTCCTTCCTTACATTTCTAAGGAAGTAGCTACGTCTGGAGTGTCTAATGAGAAAGAAGCCATCCTACAGACCCAGCAGTTAGATCTCCTTTACGCACAATCTGGATTACTGTATGAGATCATACCTGATGCACCGTGATCGAATACTGATCTGAGTAGACCTAAACCTGGACCACATGCTGACGGCATAGTGGGTTCAGTTGATTCTACAGCTTTCGAGGCATTGACCAAACAGGTTCATGCCTTATCTGTCAAACAATCGACTGCAAAAGTTTCTTCCGTCACAACCTCTCCTTCTACTTCTGAACCTGTCAACCAGGTTCAGAACAATCAAAAGGGCCCTCAGCAGCCCAAGAACAAAAAAAAGGGCAAGAAAGGAGAGGGTAACCATCAGAAGCCCAAAAAAGAGAATGCCGAAGAGGGTAACAAAGAGAAAAAGAAGGTTAAGTTCCCTTGTAAACTTTGCAAGCAGGACCACCTTACTCACCAATGCCCTCTGCTTGAAGAATCCTAGAAGCTATTATGAGAAAAGAATCCTGCCGTACTGAAAGATCCATTCCCTAAGGGGTAGAGCTCAGCTTCTGGCACCTCCAACACTGGGGGCACTACACATGCTATAGTTGATCAAACTTTTATTAACATGGTTAATTCGGATGCACTCTTACAAACGAGAGGCAGGAATTATACCCCGGACACACAGAAAAAGGATAAAGAGATTCCAGAATCCTCCACTCCACTCCACATACGTGTGGACCCAATGCCCAAGATCCCAAAAGGTGTCTTGAAACAGGCATCGTACAATCCCAACACTCGGGCCACCTCCAACTACAACGTGGTTGAAGATTTAGCCCAGACCCCTTATGCCATGTCTACCTTAGAAGTCTTGAAAAGTTGTCCTTTACAATGGAATGCACTTCTGGCAGCTATTGGAAGTATGGAATCCTCTAACATGTCTGCGCGATTTGATATGACTGATATCAAATACCGGTTTCCCTACCATGTTTCTCTTCAAATTGAAGTCGTTCATGGCCCAATGACCATTAGACGAACTGTCGTAGATGAGGGTGCATCGACCTGCCTAATGTCAATTTCCTGTTGGAAAGCTTTGGGTTCCCCCGAGTTAGCCCCTTCTAACACACTACTTACTGCATTTGATGGCAGGACTTTCCATCCACATGGGGTTTTTCCATCATTTGATGTCACTTTGGCCGGTAAGACAGTTACTATAGAAGTAGAAGTTCTGGATGCTCTGCTTGATTACAATATGTTATTAGGCAGGAGCTAGACATATGCCATGCGAGCTATTGCATCGACAGTATTTTGAGTTGTTATGTTCCCATTTGAAGGTAAGGTCGTTACAGTCAATCAGCTTTCTTTCACTCAGAGAAACAACCAGACTTCTTCAAAAACCACAATTCCCTTAATTGATCAAACCACCCCGGTTAGTGAGAGTTTAGGAGCAGGACTTTACGGGTCATTAATTGGCACTTTTGACCTACCGGCTTCTACCTTATTTGTTGGTTCTAAGGGATGTTCATCGTTTGAAACTTCCAGGGTTAGTTTAACAACTGATCCTGGGTTTCTCCCAACTAATTCAAACCCCTCCATGCCCACTCCTGTTGCAGAAGTAACCCACTTGGACTCATATCAAACTGCAACAGAACATATATTGACTCCATTGGTGTATGTTGAGTCAAATATAGATTTTGTTGCTACTTAGTCACCCGACCTGACCCACTCTCTTGACAGTTTGGATACTACTTTACCTTCTTAGGAGGAAATTTTAGAAGCCATGACTGACCTAGACCATCCTTGTTAACATATAGATCCTAGGTCCTTCTTGATTCCCTTTCTTAACTTGATAGAGAGAGGCGAGTTTTATCCAACACCTGGTGGAAATGTTAATTTCACTTCTACTTCACAAGTTAGTTTTGTTGAAGAGAATAGATTGAATACATTTCTGGTCAACATTTCCACTGGGGTCACCGGAAACATTTTTATTGAAACAGGATGTTATCTCGATGAGATCATTCCATATACCAATCTTTTCCCGACCTCACGAGGAGGATCTAGGCATTGACCCTACCTGAAAAAGTATTACGCTTAGGCTGACGTACTTTTTCTTGTAACATAGCTGTATATTTTTGTAAAGCTAGTTTTCGTTATGCGTGTTAGTTAATCTTATGTGTGCTTTTCGTTTCGTGTACTAGATGTCAACCAAAAATTTCTTAGGATTTGCTGATGGCACCAGTCACCACACCTGTCAGTTGGCTGCAACAGCTTGGGTCATTTACTCACCCGCTGGCCAGCTTGTCTCTTCGAGGGGGGTTTGTTTGGGTCCTACCATGAATAATGTGGCTGAATACAGTGCAGTCATAGAACTTCTCCGATATGCCCTCAGTCATGGCATTTCACATTTGGAGGTAAGACTTGACTCACAATTAATTGTATTTCAGTTAACAGGTGTCTACCAGATTAGAGATCCTAGATTGCTACGTCAGTTTGTACGAGTTAGACTATTGGAAAGACAATTTGATTCTATTATATATGAACACATTCCAAGAAATTTAAACGCATTAACTGATTCATTAGCAAACTATGTGTTAGACTGGCATTTGTATCATACACTTTCATAAACAACATTGCACACATAAAATTCAAACGTATACATATGTAAATAACCGATACTGTATATAGCCGATACTGTATCAAAAAATATATGAGTTTTGGATCACAAGTCTATCAAGTCATGTCATAAAAGTACAAAACTGGGCATAGTAGCCTTAAAAATATATACATAGAATGTATCCCTCTCCTATGGAGAAGGAGGGGCCTCATCATCATCTACTGCATTGCGATAGCATATGACTAGCCTAGTTATCTTCCGCAACACCCTAAGACATTCTAGGGGCACCCCAACTACATCTTCCTGCATATCAATAGGTATCTGATCCATACGGCATGCAGGAACTTCGTGAGTCAACCGACTCACTTTTCTCTCTATGATCCCCAACATAGCATCTGCTGCAGTAATATCAGCTAGCCTCACAAAGATGGTAGGATGTCCCTCGGGACAAATAGGCCCAAGATCTGCATATGAAACTTGTTTAGCACTTCAAAATTCATTCATAAAAATCAAATACTTGAAAAGTTTGAAAAAATTAAATAATTCTCCAAAATTAAACATACCAATATCTCCCCAGGCTCCACCTGTAGGAAGCACCAATTCTGGATCATGACGGAAATCCAATCCAGCATATGGAAACTGCTCGAAAGCGGGCACTTGCCTCTCCCACCACCCCCAGAAATCATTAGTATGATAACAGTAGTGACTTTCCCCACCACCCTGGCGGAGGAATATGTCACCCCAATGGCCTAGTATGGGCTCACGAGGGTTAACCTGAGGTAGAGGCATCCCCAAACTGATAGCAGGCATCCTCTCAAAGAAGAAAGTACACAAAATGCTACCATACCCAAAATTCTTCATTGTCCCGGATTTACAACCTGTCAATTGAGATTTCATGCTCGCCAGTAAACTAGTACACCAATCATATACATGACCATGTAAGCATTGTACACCAACATGTATAGAGTGCCTGGAAGCTAGGTGTAGTGAGGCACTACCTGCCACTCGATTGATCATACTCACCATCACCTTCAAGGGGAGGCCTTCAATGGTAGAAATCAAGATTTGGCTTCCTGATTTCTCAGCTCCAGCCACACAATTTGTATTCAAGTACTGTTGCATAGATATTATGCCCACATGAGAAGAACCTTTCAGATTTATTACATCTCCCCTCCGTGAGAGACCAGTAATGAAATATATGTCATCAACTGTAAGCTCCAAATTTTTCCCACGGATGACAAAAGTATTGGTATCCACATCCCAGTACTGAATAGGTCTTTTAAATAATTTGTTTAGGGCCCTCATGTTTACGGTTCAGTAAAACTTCAATAAACCGCATCTTCGGAGAGCGTGGAGAGTGGCTGGGTCTTGCATGGCCAGCCTATCCATGTCCTCATGTTATCTCTCCCTCCATTGAAGAACCATCCTGCACAAAAAGTGACATTTTTTTTTAGTCTCGATGCTTGTTTTTAGGTTTTCAGGCTTGAGCGTTACTGTGTATGCTACATAGTAATGTATGGGCGCTACTTTGTTTGAGCACAGTAGCGCTCACCTCCTTTACACGCTACTGCTATTGTTACACAGTAGCACCCGTGCAGTAAGAGTTGTGAGCATTGCGTGGAAAGCAATTTTTGGCTCAAAAAATGAAAACTGAACCATAAAAATGCAAGTGGGGAGGATTCTAACTCACTTGGTGGAAGAAGAACGGCGTTTGGATGCTTGATTTGATCACCACGAAGATTTGAAAATGCCAAGATTGCCCCAAATCTTTGCCCTACAAAACAAATTGGAAATTGATTTTTAAAATGAAATTATATATATGAATTGGATTTTAATTTTTACCCACCATTGTTTAGTTTTCTATAGTTTCAAAATTTTTATCAAAATCACCTAATTAATCAATTGAAACATACATATGGTGTAATACTAATCCAGCTCGCATTTTTCCTTAAGTTTTTGTAGGATCGATCTCCTAAGTTTAAAAATTCTCGATGTTAGACCTTGTCAACAAGTTGATAGTTCAAATTCATATATCATTCGAGATTTTTTGTCGCATTAACTAATATTTTGTTGAAGACCTAATTTTGGCAGATTATGAAGCTATTATCCTAGAAGTTGACCTTTAAGTCATTTTAAGCTCTTGTTTGGACTATTTAAACCTAAACAAGATTGCCGAGAAAACTTGTCCTTTTCAAGCTCGTTAAAGTAATCGAAGGCTCATCCACTCAGGTATAGAATTATCCCTTTTCCGGGCCTAGGTGGATTAATTACGGAAAATGTATACTCTAGGTATACTTCTGTATGCGCTAGAAGAGTTATTTTCCCTTTGTTTTATACTTTTTCAGGGGAGGAGACTAAATGCATGAAAAAGGACCTTTTGGAGCCTTTCCTTAGGGTTTTCAAGCTCTCTAAACATGAAAATACCAAGCGAACATTCACCTACTCGGGATCAATGTGAAATCCACGAGAGGGTAAATAGAGGACTGTTTAAGTTTTTCAACTCTATAAACAAGAAAACACTGCCGAGCACAGGCCAATCTGGGCTCGATATAAAATCCACGGATAGGTGAAAAGAGGATTGTTTAAGTTTTTCAGACTCTATAAATAGGAAAACACCAGTGAGCATTAATCTGCTTGGGCTCGATACTAAAATCCACGAGCAGATATATGGAGTTGTTGTTTAAGTTTTTCATACTCCTTAAAATTGCAAACACCAACGAGCAAGAACAGATCTCAGATCAATATTAAAATCCATAGATCAGTAATATAGAGTAATCTTCTATCTCTTCTTCGAACTCTGTAAATAATGAAGAAGGTCCTGAGTCTTCCTCCCATGGGCTCGTTAAAATTTTTACATGGTTGGATCTATTGAGTTTTCATTCTTTCTTGGACTCATTAAAACAACAACAAAGGTATTCTTTTATCTAAAAAGAATAAGGGATGGGAAAGATGTGTCATATCTTCAATGTCAAAGGCAGTTCTGTCAGTTCTATCCTTGAACACAACACCTACTTGAGTCTATCTTGTCGGTTGGGTTTAGTTTTTGACCTTAGGGTGAACCTGATCTCCAAGTTGTTTACTCCCCCGGTTGGTTATTCTTCCAACCATATGGAGGGTCTCATAATGTCTCTTTCATTTCAGGCTTATCTTTTACCCCACTATGTTAGAAACTTCCCGAGTCACTTTGTGTCGTGCTCACTGTTCAAGGATATACCCTGTGTCAACCATTCTGTAGTTTACCTTGACCTCATGTGTTGGACATCCTAGTGTCAGTCTTGTTACTTATTCCATATCAGCTCATACTAGTTGAGTGTTCCTCGAGTTGGATGATGGAGGATTCCTTAAGGCCTCCCTTCCAATGAAATTCTTCCCATCGACATCAACTCATTTTACTATGGGAATGAAGTTTAGAGTTTCGGTTAGTACCTTGGAGATTGTAGTCACCAGTGGCAATTTTCCTTGTTGTTGAATGTTGAGAATAGATCAATGTCTCTTCTTCGACAGGATCCCCAAGTGTTCGACTCCAAGTCTATCTATTCACACTTGGCAGATCGTACTTGGTACCTTGGGCCCCATCATAATTATCAGTGGAAGTCCTCGCATTTTTTAACGATATACATCAATGACCGGTAATCAAACGATACCCCCCATGTTCGACAGTCAGCTCATCTATTCACATGGTTAGGGTTTGTACCTAGAGTTGTTTTGGATGAAGACCTTGGGATTTTGGATGACATTACCTCATTCTGTTATCACCCAAGTTGCGCAAGGTTGAGCCTCACTTATATTCGGCTCTCCATGAGACATAGATCCAATTTGTTGTTATGGCTATGATCTCTCAGTTTAACATGGATCCACGCTTGTATTCCAAGTGGCCATGCTATATATACATCTCCTTGTTATGTATCAGAAATCATGTTGTATCACACTACACATCTATATGATGTCAAAGATGTAATTGCTTGCTGACCTTGATCTTTGTTTCAAGTGTTCTTTTGACTTGTTTCTGCAGTTCTTTGCTCCTCCTCTAGTTTTGGATTATAATGTATTTCAGCCATCATTTCCCTTTGACCTCACACATTAGGGGGCATCTGTTATAGGTCAAACCTGCACCTCTCCGTCCATGATCACCTTGAGCTATTGATCACACAAAAGGACAACTTGGATGGAGGAGCATGTTGACCCTAGATGAGACTTTGAATTACTCCACTTGCTGACAACACTGGAAAAACCCTAAAAATGTCATTCTGAGATATGAGCGCTACTCTACTTCATTAGACTAGCGCCTGTACCCTACTCTAGTAGCGCTCAAGCCTCATGAGCGCTACTCCTCTTCAGCATAGTAGCGCTCAACATTCAAAAAGTGATGAGCACTAGTTTACAAGCACTATAGTAGCGCCCTGAATGCTACTTCATTGAAAAATAGTAGCATACATCTCAAAAGATGATTAAAAAATAATTAATTTCATGAAGAGGATTAGTTGCAGTTGGTTTCCCAACTTCCCCAACTTCCTCCATAACCATCTCTCGACCAAAACTGCTTCTCTTGTCTTATAAATACAGGGAAGAATAAAGAGAGGGGTTAGATACATGAATGTTATTAAGAGACTTTTAAAGAGAAGCTTGCATTGGAGGAATTTATGCTGGAAGATATCCAAGCCAGAGAAAAGCAAGACCCCAGGATCAAGTTGCAAGAGCATGTCACAAAGTCAGGTATATTTTGTAACATCAATTTGCATTTGATAATAAAAGGTTGAAGTGTCTTTCTTGTCCCAAATTAAGTGTTCATTGAAGTGATATACTAGTTTGGATCTGTTTTGGTTAATATTGGATGTTTAAATTGCTTTGTCTTTTTCCATCATTATATATTATCCAAGATACACTGAGAAAGGTACTTGTATTGCAGGTTTAGTGAACGGGAGGTGGACTTGAGGATCGAGCGCAAGATCAAATAAGAGCTAGGATCGAACGTCATTCAAAAGGTATGTTCTCAAGGCCTATAACCTATTTCCTTTCATGAACATCTCTGTAACGCAGTTAATACGCTTACCTGTCATCCCCTTTCAGTTGATAGTATCAGTTTCCTTACTATAGAGTAGTTTTTCCCGCCAACAGGGCTCCACATAAGTATTAGAATGGAGTAGCATCTTTATCCATATGATGAGTGCATCTGGATTTGACTAGCCACTCCATCTGAGTGGTATGGACATGTAATTCTTACGAATTACGCACAACTAAGTTATAATTTTCAGCAAGTCGATTGATCGACTAAACAGTTGATGCACTATCCTCAAGGTGCTTGACCCTTTCATCCAAATCCTTCATATTCTTCCAATAGTTTTTATAAACAAGTCCCACTTTTCCACAATACCAATGGGTCTTATTCTTTCGATCCTTCTTTGTTAATGACGACTCTTTTGTAGGGTAGTCGATACATTTTGGTTAATGATCCATTTTCCCACAACCTTTAGAATTTTATTGACCTTTCTTTTATGTAAGTGAGCCTTGTTTTTTATTCCAAGCTTCCCTTATTTAGTAATTTTTTTCCAGTCTTTAATCAACAAATCACAGAAAGTATCAAAGATAAAATCCTTACCATCTTACTTGCATGACATCTAATTGGTGCAAAAGGAGGAACATAAGACATCATATGGATTCTTCAAATTCACCAGGTCCACTAGTTCAATGCGCTTTCCATCCTCCTTTGGAAAATCCTTGCCACATTTGCACAATTTCAATTGCATCTCCTTGATGTGAGCTAAATAGTCCTCAATCCATTCAAGGGAAGGAGGTTCTAAAGATATCTATTCTTCCTCTATCAACATAAATTCATCTTCATTTATCTTATTACATAGATTCTTTAGCTTTATATAGATGGCATGAGGATAGTCGATCCAGCTCATATGAAAGTGAATCTCCCTTGAAATGTAGGTCATGATGACACCAACAACTTTGTACTTCTTTAAATTTATCATAAAATTAGCAGTGTCATCTATCGAATCAACAATAGTAGTATTCATGTACTACCACAGTCCTTGACTCTTCAACAAAGTCTCCATGTATTTCTCCTAGATTGCATATTTATATTCATTAAGAATAATAGGTTCTACCTTAGAATTCATCCTTATGATAAAATGGATCTAATCAAAGTTCAAGAAGAGGTGTCAATCAACAAATCTTTAGCCCAGAGCTGATCAACCCTAGATCTGACTTTGCAAGATTCACAGATTAGGGCTAGGTCAAAACCAATAGCTTTGATACCATGTTGAGGAACCTCTTTACCTTGAACTATAGAATAAAAAATAAATGCCATAAGGGTATTAATAATATTCAAAGAATAAAGTTGGTGTCTGAAGAAACCATTACAATGCATAAGCATAACACATTATGATTAGAATATCACAATACATACTTTCATCTTACGATTAAGCATACCAAGAATATGAACAAAACCCATAGGGTCATCCTTTTATAGTCTCCAAATATACATAACTCCTTGGAAGCGAGGAAGATATGGTCCACAAATACGGGTTCTTGGTTCCAATCGTTTCCACAAAATTCAATTACAAATCCATTAAGAAGATAAATATCACAAAGGAGCACATATTTTCATTGTTTATAGATCCCCGAATATGGAAAATTTTAGGCATAAATAGAGCCCACATTTATATTGAGTGGCGAATCTATCCACCATTCCAAGAGAATTGGATGGACTAGTGGTACATGGTTTTTGATAAATTATGTTACTCAAATATAGAATTACATATTAAGTCACTCATTAAACAAATTGTATTTTAAGCATGTCTTTTACATTTCTTGTGACAAGTAACATGCCACCAATGTGCTGATTTAAGTGGTTTATCTCTCTCTTAATAATGCACTATATCAATGGAACAAAATCATTTCATTCAATATTTAAATGAACCCATTGCATGCACACTAATGAAATCTTCACAAACCAAGACAAAGTGTAATGGATGTCCTACACATTCAATCAATGCTACCTCAAGGTAGAAATAACGACAACATGTGACGAACAATGCTTGTGACATTTCATAAATATTGAAATATATGTAGACAACAATCAATGAACACACAAGTGCATGTCCCCTCTCAAATGATGATGGTTTGCATGCTAATATTTATTAAACATGAACATACAATGGATTTATCGAGAGTACATTTTGATATAGGGTTTATGGAGAGTGTCTTTTTATTATTCATTAAGCATTTGTTCCATATAAATTGTCAAAAATCCCTCGAGGAAATGAGATTGGACATTTATCAAAATGTTGATGTTTTCCTTTGGTCTCATGAATATTGAACTGTCCTAGTGTTGGGTTTCATAACTTAGGATTTGAATTTTTTTCACTTGTCCCCTATTTAAGCATGTGGACTTCATAGATTGGTGTGATTAACAAATAATGTTGTGATGATTTGTTTTTACTTTTTTCACTTTTCCCATAAAATATTGATTGCATGTGAACAAATAATGGGTGCATTTAGAGTGCAATTTATATCATATGTTGAGCATTTACTACCTATATTCCATTGAAAATATCCTAAGGAAATGAGAATGAGATTGGTTGTTATTGGATTTTTCTATGGTGTCCATGATCTCATGAATATTGGACCATGTTGTTGTGAAATTATTGATGGTTTCCTTGATCGCATGATGCTAAATAATATTTTCATGAAATTGTTGATGGTGTCCTTGGTCTCATGAATGTTGAATCACATTTCTGTAGTGTTGGGTCTCAAAACTAGTTTTGTAGTTTTTTTTTTCATCCTATAGTCAACGATGGTTGTTGATCAATTGGTGTGACTACCTATGTACCTAAAGATTAATAATTTTATCTCAATTATAAGTGAAAAAGCAATGGGTTTATGAAGACTATAGTTTTTAGCATCCATTGGATGGATAGCCCATATACACTATGGCAATGTCCATTACATACATGACTTTTTTAAAACCACCATATTAATTCTTATTGAAATTGTAGATTGTCCCTTGATCTCATAAATGTTGAACAACATGACCTTTTTCTTACATCTAACAAAATCCTTTGGGATTATTTTAATCTACCTTACACAATATGCGAGTACATGTTCCTTCTCACAAACAAGTAATAAAAATTCTCAAAAACACAATTCACAAGGAGGGTTGCGGAAATGCCCTTGATCATATCGTAAAATTTGAGGCCCAAATTAATTTCAAAAGAATCCATAACCCATTCCAACAAATATTTTGCTTATAAATATCGAATTTTAGATAAAAACATATTTTCATATGTCCTTTGGATTTAGGATGCCTCAAATCTCTTCTCACTTTAGTCGTTCACCCACCAAATGGAAAAGTCACGTTTTCTTGCAAAAACATAATTTTTCATGCAAGTAGTGTTGATCATTGGTCCTTTTCACTACGATGTTTATGAAATGTGGTTTGGGACTTAGGATGTCTCCAAATTCTTCACACTTTAATGATTCATCCACAAAAAGGAAAATCCTTATTTCCTTGTGAAATCATACATTTTCAAGTAAGTAGTGTTGTTGGTATGTCATTTCACTGCCATTTTTGTGAAAGATGCTTCATTGTCACTCATTTCACTACTATGTTTGTGAAAGATACTTGGGGAATTTTGATGTCTCCAATCTCTTCACACTTTAATGATTCACCCACCAAAAGAGATAGATATGATGGACACTTATATGTTGTGAAAATGATTTCATGACCATATATCTAATTTATGATAGAGGTTTATCCAAGAAAACAATAGGAATGGACAAGTCACCCCATTGGTGGGTAAACAAAAAGATCAAAGTAAGTGGAGCTTCACCAACAAAAGTAATAGGTTCACCTTGTTGTTTTTTTAACATTTTAACAAGAAACAAGTTTTGTTCTATCCTACAATTGTGTTTGGTCATGGACGAGGTGGGAATTATACCCATGGCATCATGGTTGAATGTTTTCCAAAGTTGATCCCCCACTAATACATTTTTGGCCTTTAGGGGGGGTTGTCTTCCGCCCCCAAAAGTGACCTACGGGGGGGGGTTTTTGCTTTGGGGGTGGTTTTGGCAAAACTTCCCCTAAAGGCACCAATGTTAAAAGTTTTCCCTTTTAAGGGTGGTTTTTGATGAGATTGGAACCGCTCCCAAAAGTGACTTTTGGGGGGTGGTTTGTGACCCCCCTCGTAGAGGTCTACGGAGGTGGTTTTAAACCTACCTCGTAGACCCCTTCATAGAGACCTATGAGGGCAGTTGTGAACCCCCTTTCTAGAGGCCTATAGGGGTTGTTTAGAACCCCCCTCGTAGAGGCTTATAGGGGCGGTTTTGAACCCCCCTCGTAGAGGCCTATAGAGGTAGTTTGAAACCGCCCTCGTAGAGGCCTATAGGGGTGGTTTGGAATCCCCCTCGTAGATTCCTATAGGGGCAGTTGGTAACCCCCCTTGTAGATTCCTGTAAGGGCGGTTGGTAACCCCCCTCATAGATGCCTATAGGAGCGGTTTGGAACCCCCCTCGTAGTGACATATGAAGGCAGTTTAGAAACTCCCTTGTAGAAACATACAAAGACGGTTTGAAACCCCCTATATAGCCATAATAAATTATAATAAAATATATTTTATTAAAAATACCAATATTGCAATATCAATAGGGCATGGAGGAATCAAACCACCAACCTACTGCTTGTAAGGCAAGCACTCTTCCATTGAGCTAGAACCATTTCAGAATTGGGGAATTAAAAGTTAGTTAAGAATGTAATATAAGTGCTAAAAGCTACCATGCTACTACAAAAGACAAAGAGAAATCACCCATAATAACTACTTTGGTTTGCATAAAATAAAGATAAATTGTACCATAAAGGATGACGATGGAGGCATTCTCAAACCCCATACACCAGCAACAGTAGGCACATTGACAGTTTGGGAAGGTAGAGTCTCATTAATCACAGGTCTTGGCTACTAAGAATATGTTAAAGAAAGCACATGTGAGTAAGATGTTGGTTGAGGCTGCTGAGAATAGGATGCAGAAGGAAACTATGATGAAGGTGTTGATAGAGGCTGTTAAGGATAAGGTGTAAAAAACACTTTTGATAAAGAAGCTAGTGGAGGCTGCTAAGGTAAGGGCACATAAATCACTTGTGAAGAAGGAGTTTGTGGTTGTCGCCCTTCAAGAAGAGGAAACTAATGAAATTGTGGAGTATACTGTGCAAGTTGTGGTTGAACTGATGGAGGCACTCCCACGGTTGTCTATAGTGTACCTTGCCTATTGGAAAAAATGTCTAGGTGAATCTTTTGGCTTGCTGGTGGCATAGATTTATCCCCTGACTATGGTGAAATTCCAGGCTAAGGCTGCAAAATGTCAAAGTTAGACCACGGGAAAGTATTAATAATTTCCACGTATGCAAGGAAGATAATAAGGAAATGGACGTATAGTAAATAAATACATTTAGATCATACCTGCAATGGTTGTGGAGCCCCAAATCTCTGATGCGATTCAGAAAAATCCAAATTAGAAAACAAGGGAAGGTCTGATTAGCCTAGGAGGATTAGTTGCTTTGTTAACAACCAAAGAGTATTTATCTCTACTCCCTTTGCCACCTCTAGTACTAGCAGATGCAAGCCTAGCCATGGCCCCACTAAGGAAGAGAGGCAGTTGGGTAATAGTTCTTGGTCTTCATTCCTATATTCCCTTACAAATGATGACTGGACAGTAGTAAATACTCTTAGATGCTAGAAGTTTGCTATAGCCATTGGAAGTGTTGCTCTTTGGAAGAGGAATGTCTACTTCAACTAGTTGAACCTGGAATGATTTTGTGATAAGCTAGTCATGGTCACAGACTTGTAACTACCGAAGCACAACAATTTGCAAGAAAGAACTAGAGACAATGAAATGGCTATAATGTGATAAATTAGCAATAGATAAGGCACAAAAATGGGATATTTGGAGGCTTATAGTGGTTCAATACAGACTCCATAGAAACATAATGAGCAAATAAGGATAATTATGGGGTTCTTTAGCAAGCATTCAAATTCCTATGGTTTTACATTTCCTTTTGAGCCTCCCCAAAAGGGTTATTATGGGAAACAATGCTTTTAATATTTTCAAAGAAAATTAATAAATGGATTCTGAAGCCTTTCTCTCTTGTAAGAATATTTCAAATTTGCACCAAGGTGTTTGTTGCACCAAGGGGTTCCATCAATCCATGCCTATGCTAACTTGGATAAGATTCTATGCAAATTTTTTTATGCCAATTTAATGGACATGAGGCTTCCTTTGTTGTACCCCGAGGGAGAAAGGATGAATGATTATTTTGGCCACCCGAACACAGGAAAAAAATTTACTTGCCAAATGGATCAATAGAGTTGTAGAAGGTAAGGAATCGCAGAAATACTTTTGTAGAACGTAAGGAATCCTATAAATAATTTCTCAAAAATTGTATTATTTCAGGAGAACAATAGACCAAAAAACTAGAAAATACTAAATCTACAAACCATATTGACCACACCATCCCCTATTCCAATTGTGGAGGATTTGTTTCAAAAATTATTTGGATATATTGAGAAACCATAAAGTATAAGTTGGTTTGGAAAAATGACTTACTCAAGTCTAGGATCTCCTTTAATGACCATTTCCTATGGGAGTCGCCATTGGTGCATTAGGAAGGGAAGCCATTGTCAATATGTAAAATCCCAAGTCAAACTGGCTGAAATTTTTCCTCACTGACTACGTAACTTGGTTAAGAATATTTAACAAATTTTTAGCAATATACTGACTTCAGACCCCTGTATAGTGTTATATTGGTTAACTGGAAGTCCTTAGTGTTTTTCCTGGGTCTTGTGCTCTTATAGAGCACTCCTTTAATACTGATTTTAGACTGCTAGAAGTGTCCCTCTTATCAAAGACCGAGTATTGGATTTACTGTATGAGTGGAATGGTTTAAACCTTTGGTCGAACACTTTGTTGCTCACTGGTGGTTTTGATATTTCATATTCTCATTATGGAGTTGTGCACATAAAATTATACAAATAGATCTTAAACATTCACGTAAATAGAAACAATAGTAAATAACTCTTTAGCAAGGATTCATTACCAAAATGCCACCATTATAAAGTGAGAATACAATGATGTTTATCAGGAGTAATGAGAATATATTCAAACTTCTATTGAATCTCAAACCTGGTCATTTCTTGTAGCATAGCAGAGTTATTTAATGAGCTAAGAATAGAGGCAGAAGATGACTGTGCTGGTCACTTAGATGGCTGAGTTATGTAGTGTATAAATCCTTGGTCCATGTGGGCAAGATCTCTTCTCAATGCATAGTCTCAATACCCAACATTCAAACCCAGCTATGAAAAATAATTCACCACAATACAATAACACAATATGAAAGTCAAATCACTAAGAGGATGGTACCCAGGGCTTCTAGAAGTGATGGTAGCAGAATAGATCGTTGGGAAACCACAACTTAGTTCATAAAAATCATGTAGCAGCTTGTATGCAAGGAGTGAAAGAACTACTGAGAATGGCTCCCTTTCCTCCAGCAAATACCAGTAACAAAATGATAGGAAATGGAAGATTAAAGGTATACAAAATGACAGGAAATGCTTCCTTGCACAACCTTTGTGATGATGTTCTTTTGTTTGAAATGGGTCTTGCAGAGATGCGCTAAGATATAAATAAATTTTGGATTTGTACATGCATGCAATTGGAATGGAAGTAAATAGTTAAGCCCTCTACCCTGAGACCTCCTCCTATATTTCCACAAGAAGGTCAGCTAAGGTTTACAATAAAATCAGATCCAACCCTTTGATCAATTCCGAACCCTCTATCTATTTTTGGCCTTGGGGTTAGCATCCTCAACTTGCATGAAGGAACTGTCTTTAATGGACCATTCCAGCAAGAAGACTAACTCATTGGGATCTGCACCCTCTCCCCAAGACTACGTTTCCCTTGTTCCCTTTATCTAAATCTATATAAAATAAACCTAAAAACAGAACTTCTTAAAATCTGAAAAGCCTACTCAAAAATAGAAAAATGACTAATTCTGAAAAAAATAGTTTTTTTAAAAGTGGGAATGCAAACTGCTAAATCTAGAATGCTATAATTAGAACTTAAAACTGCAGTCCCTTTATAACACAGAACTGTCTTCCATAATCAATGTGCCATACAAAAATGAATACTGCAACCTAAAACAGGCTGTATGGACTACTGCTACAACTGCAAGGTACACCTTGGTTGTAATACACATGTCATGGATAGAGTACACACCCAAGTTAAAAAAACTAATAGTTTTTAGACAGTAATAGGTTGTCTTAATCATTCATTTACATTGGTCTGTGTGCTCATTCGTAATTAGTATGTAGTATTTGGATTTATGTGTGTTTCTAGCTGAGAGATTTAGCTTCCTGTCCCACACTTATTTATTGCAGAACAGCATGAAGTTATTGTCTACTTTATGCATATAATTAGTGATTCAGCATATACGTTAGGTTTCTCGATTTGCATGTTTGCTTCCCACTTATTTACTTGTTGTTTTAATATTGATTTATTTCCAGACAGCGGTTTAGTTTATTAGCTTGAGTTTATACTTATCAATACTATTCAATAGTTGATACCTTAGACTATCAAGGAATCCCCTGCGGTTGGAAAAGCACCAATCCAAAGCAAGATAGGTCTGGGCATAGCTGAATTGCCTCTTCACCTATTTATTATCTAGACCCTTTTGTTCTTTGCTTAAAGTAATTTCCAGGTTATGATACATTGGTTTTGTTCTCTCATTATTGGCTTTTCTATGAGCTGCATTTGCATTCCTACTATGTATTGTTCTGATGTACCTAGCAGTCTCTTTGACCTATTTATGGTCACTTGTTGGACATCAATAAAATTATCTCATTGGGTGGAGAACTTCTCGCTAGAGAAATTTACTGCTCTTCATTACCCTATTGGTAGAATTCTCTACCCTACCAGCTCAATTCTGGCATTCCCTAGAAAGGTTATCCCAATCTCTAGAAAATTTGTCATACATGAACCCAAGAGGTTTATCCAACCAAATCCCAATACAAGTATTTGTGTGCAAGTTTTCCACTTGAAGAAATACATTGATATTCAAATCGTAGACAAAGTTCGGCACCAACCAGTGTGCTATATCATCATTTCAAACACTTACATTCTATGTCAAATTCTAATCATCAAATTAAGGAATGTCCCCTTATAGCCAAAAAAACAATAGCCACTGTGGACCCCCATCCCACTTGAGGAATTCAGACTCCCTCTGCTCTTAAAATTACCTAAGGGGGATGGATTGTCGTGACAAGAAACACTTTAGGTTCCAATAGACCCCCACAATCTTAACGTAAGGCCACTACTTAGCCCAAACCAAGCTTGGCAGGCTCTAACATCTGCATGCAGGTACATCCAATTGCACCCAAGGGTGCAGCCTCTAGTTCTCAAGGCACTGAGCCACACTAACTCTAGCAAACAATCAAAGTCATATCTAGCTATGCTGAAGGCTAAAATGAGTGTTCAGTCATCACAGAAAGGCAAGGGACCATCCATAATTGATCTAAAATGGATCTACACATCTACCATATGAAGTTATCGGTGCTCTTGATGGAGCAGATTAGAATTTGGAACATCTCAGAGATGGTTTTGATTTTGTCAAATTCTGGTCATCAACTTCCCAAGCATTTTCGAGGCCCTAAACAGTTTTTTTTTTTTAAATTGGTGCCCAATGAGGGTTCTTGTAATCTTTTCTCATCTGATGCATAAATTCTTCTTCTCATTGAGATCTTTCCAACAAGTTGTCATGCCCCTGAAACAGAGTTCGTATTGAAAAACTTATGGCCCCAACAAGGTAACGGTCCAAATATTCTAAAGTCCAGACATGTCCAAGTGGCAACCATGTCAATTCACCATAATTCAAATATAGAGATTTAGTAACATGTGGGAATCCACTAGATACATCTAGAAGTAGCACCGATGTTCCAAGATAGTTTTGAAACAATAAAACTAACCCTAATTCAAAATATAAAAACCTAGCAGAATGGGGAATAAGGGTTTACTTTTTCACTGAACATTAGCTATTCCATAGTATAAGTAGGAGAGTGGAGAACATGCTTACAAAGGATGGATATGGAAGCATATTGTATAGCACTGTAGAAGACCAAAGTGTCTCATGGCTTCAGAGTAAGCTTGGACAACTTTGTAATTTGTATTGTAATCTGACAACCTCCATAATATAATAAGAGGGAAGGGATTGTGCTTCATTGAATGCTAATTTTCTTGTATGTGTCCAAGGTAAATATCTATGTTCCATTATGTGGGTTTTCTATTGTAGTCTATTTCAAATGTTGCAGTGGTTTAAACTCCAAATAGTGTGTTTTATCTCCGTTAAATCATTAAAATATAAAAAGATAATCGCACAGTCGAGCAGAGGCTCACTATAGTCTTTTTAAGTTTAAATCTGTTTTGGTGAGCCAATAATTGGAATATACCGGGTAATGTATAAATCATATTGGTATTAGAGCAAATTTATTTGAACATTTGTGGTTTGAGCACAATTTATTCTTACTCGAGGCGACAAGTGATAGAATATCTTAGCATACATATGGAGAAACAAGAAGCCAAACAACAAGAATTGGAAGTTGAAATTGGGGAACAAAGGTTAAAGCCTGATTTAGAGATACACTATAATATTATCCTAGGGTTCGCAAGGAGCTCCCAATCCTTGGCTGGAATCCCAAATGTTTCTATTGGCTAAGTAAAAGATCAAGCTACTGAGGACACTGTAGAACAGATAGAAGCAGCCTCGATAGGAAAGCAGAAGCCACATGGAGACCTTGGTCCTAGAAGGGATGATGTTTCTATGGAGGAAGCTTAGAGAGAGCATATATTTGGTCATGAATAATCTTACTCATGTTGTTTACATGCATTTTCATTTTGGGACAACTTGTCAAGTAGTATAGCTATAGTTTTAATGGGATTGACTTAGATTCTACATGTAGGAGGCATCATTTTGAGTAAAACTATAATATTTTAGTCTGGATTTCCAGGGAAAATTTTTAACATTTTGAACTCTTTGTATCTTTTTGGTTGTATATATATATAATACCCATTTCTGTAAAATAAAAATACTACCGAAATCTAATGTTTTTAAAATGCAATTCAATGAGAGAGGATCTATTTGGAGGAATTGGATATCAAATTATGACAAGCCCATCTTCTTTTATGACACCACAAAAAATGAAGAGTGAATGCTATCCCACCAATACCAGAAAGGCTCAGCAAAAGAAGGCAGATTTAGGGCAGAGAAGACAGGCAGATCAAAAGACGTAGGACATAGGCAATGAGGATTGCAGCCAGGTCTCCAGTTCTTGGATGGTTTGGTAACCAAGGTATGGTTGTCACTAGTCAAAGCCAGACTTCAGAAGTCAAGTCCCACTAATGGACCATGGAAAATTTGTTAAAAGTTAAAAATAGTCAAACATGTGTCTTGGATTTATAAAATCACTCAAGCTCATTGAGAATCAAAGACTCTTCAGAATATTCAATCCTTTTGATGGACAACCCAGCTGGAAAAGAGCAATTCTGGGAGAGCTAAGGATGGTCAAAAACATAACATGTAAATTTGGTGCACTGTCAAGTTTGTAGGTATCTTCATTTGAAAGAGGTGTTGAGAAAATTTTAATGATTATTATCTTTTCCCTTGAGATTGATTGTGTTTAAATCTGAACAGGTAGCAGCTAGAATGAACATGAGATTAAAATATGTATTTTACATGCATTGCCTCTACCCACCCATGTTGAGGAGTTAAGTGCAATATTTTCTAGCCAACTGATAGTCTTACTCATAATAATATATTTTACTGATAAGAAGAAACCATTTAAAAAAGAAAATATTAATTGAATTGACATAGGAAATACTATGAAGGACTCAAAACTTCAAGTGTAAAGATGACAGTGATTCAGTTCACAAAGCTCTTAAGAGGCATTTTTCAATCTCTTTTCAAGCTCTGTTATAAAAAACCAAATAAATGTATACCTCAGTCTGCTTTAGTGATGAAATGTATGTGGCCATGAAGCAGGAAATCCCATCCACAATATATTCTTCTTGGACAACAATGTAATTGTCTTGATCTAGATAGTTTCTTGCATCATTATAATCACCCTCCAGCAAATTAGTGTCTGATACCAAATCCCATGAACTGGCTTCATCTGTTTTGGCATCATTTACAAAGCAAACCTCAATTAAACAGCTAAATTAATAACTTCCATTATTCATCAAACACAGAACAAACTCAAGTAAATGGGAAGTAAGCAAAATGTGCATGAAAAAATAAGTAACAAAGGATACAAACAACCTTGAATGTTATAGCAATAGTGACAACTACTGAAGATAAGATACAAAATTTAATCTCCAACAGGTGACCATTAATATGTCAAAGGGGTTGTTAGGTACATCAAAGACAATAAAAAGAACATATCTATCCTTTGAGGGCAAAAACCTAGAATCTACAATATATCATCAAAAAAACAAAAAAGATACGAAGTTGGGAGTCCCTGAACCTAGAAGGGAATTCCATATCATAAACTTCCCTAATTTAATTTGCAATTATCATATATCAAAATGGGATATCATAACCCTAGACTATAACCAACAGACTTAAGTAAATGAGAAAGAAGTAAGCAAATTTTGCACAAAAAACAAGCAACAAAGGACACAAGCAACCTTGGAAGAGATTCCATGTCATAAACTGCTCTAGTAATTTTCATTTATAATTTTATCACATATTAGAAAAGGAGATCATAACCCTAAATTATAATCAAGAAAGTTGGCTAGGTCACCAGATGAATCATACCTAGCCTCTCAGTGATTCCTTGTGCAATTGAAGCATGGATACTTCCAAGCTTGTCAAGAAATGCAAGAGATTCCACCCTGGATTTCAAAAGATCACAGAATTGGAAAGAACAAAAAAGTGCACATTATTTGATTAATATCCTAATAGATAGATAATATAACCTTCTCTCATTTTTTTTGTAGTATGGATATAAATTCCTCCATAAGACAATAAAGTTACTTCTGATTATGGAAGCACATAAAATGCAAACAAAATATTTAAGTAATCAAAACCAATGCTCAGATAATGGTCAAAAGCAAGAACAGTAAACTAGGTTGATCAGGAGTAAAACATATATTATGGGTCCATGGGATATATTGATACCTACCTATAACATGTAAACGATTACAAATCAAGAGAATAGATAACTATTTGGCACTAGGGATGATAAGGAATTAAACCCCAACAAACCTTACAGAAAGACCAGATGAGGGAGAGCTACCATGTAGTATGAAGAGCTAAAAGATCTGACAGACAGGGATAATACTGATCATATATCTCAAGAGATGGTACAAAAGGAAAGCCGTCAACAGTGGCCAATATTGGTATATGAGCACGAGACAGCTAAGAATGAATCAACAAAAAGAAACCCATGTCAACAGACACTGCCACTATAGAGGATTCACTGCTGACGAGACCTAGGATAGTATGGAAAGTAAGTGAGGTTCAGGTCATAATCAATTGACTGCCAACAATGATTAAAAGGAAACTTTTTTATTATAGGGTAAGAAGGTGTGTAAAATTAGTCACAATAGATCTAATGAACAAGTAAATCAATCACAATAGATGAAACTCACAAAATATGGTGTAAACTGTGCAAAAACTTGCATCAGTGCTCAATATCCCAGTAAGGGTGAAAATACAATACAATAATGTCACAATGAGTGAGCAATTCGAATTTCCTAAGGAGGTCATTCGAATTAACTGAATGGCATAGCTTGGCTCCAACTAGGTGTCCTCATCATCAATCAGTGGTGGTCATCAATGCACAGGAACCAGTCATCGAGGTGTCAATCTGAGTCTAACTGAGTGTAACTGAAGTGTGTAGCACTGATATAGGGAAGACAGCTTAGTGGAGGGTGCATGGGAGGCTAACTAAAGTCAGAACAAGTCATCTAGTCAATCTAGAGGTCCAAGGGAGTGAAATAGTCAGTCAGGAGTGAAACTAACCTCAAATCAAGGAGAATCGGAGCTAACTGAGTGTAAACTGAGTGGGCAGGTGACGAAGTGCACCCTTCTCTGGCAGTAGGTGAGATGTGGGAACCTTCATGACTAGGAGGGATAAAATGCTGAGGAAAGAAGCTCCCAGGTGCTAGAAGGAAGTGGATAAGGTGCTGGAGGCATCAACCTGGTGACTGGGATGCATGCAAAATGCATGCAAACCCTAGAGATTGCATGCAAACCCTAATTGCATGCAAAACCCTAACAATGATGATGTAGATATCTGAACACCCCCCCTCAAGCTAGACTATGATGTAAAAAATAATAATATAGGGCCCTGGTTACTAAGACCAAAGGTCACCCCAATACAATAATCCAAAAAAAAATGTTGAAAATAAGCTAAGTGAGGAAAGAGGGAAAACCCAGTGGGAAGAAAGCCCCCCCTGAAGCTAAAACATAATAATGGATCAATCTGTCTCCACCATGATGGAACTCACCCCCAACAGTGAATGGAGGTAAGAGAACTTCTTCTTAGTGAAGCTCTTGGTGAAGATGTCTGCAATTTGCTCATCGGTAAGGCAATATTGCAGAATGATAGTGCGATCATGCACAAGCTCTCGGATGTAGTGCATGTGAATCTCAATGTGTTTGGTCCTCTGCCACTGAACTGGATCTATGGAGATCTTGATAGCACTTTGATTGTCACAAAAGAGGATAGTCGAAGTAGTGCCACCAAAACCAAACTCGGAAAGAAGACCCTGCAACCAAACTGCTTGAATGCAGGCATTGACTGCCCCTCGATACTCTGCCTCTGCCGAAGAAAGTGCAATGGATGCCTGCTTTTTACTAGACCATCAAATAGGGCCATGACCAATCATGAAAACAAATCTAGAAGTGGGCTTCCGATCAATGCTATCACCTACCCAATCTGAATCAGTAAAACCAATGAAATCAAGCTCAGAATCTGCAGCATAGTGGATGCCAAAATGTCTCGTACCTTGCACATATTGCAAGATACGCTTGGCTTCCCGCCAATGAAGCTCATGGGTCTGCTGCATATACCTTGATATAGCACTCACGACATAAGAAATATCAGGCCTAGAGTGTGTCAAGTATAGTAGTGAACCAATCAACTGTCGATACATAGTGCAATCTGCAAGCGGTGTAGAATTTCCCCCTCAAGACTGATTCCTGAGAGGAATGGGAATGGGGCTGCCTTACATTCAGCCATATTTTACTTCAATAACAGGTCAGAATCATACTTTTGCTGAGATATAGTGATCCCATAAAAATTTTTAGCTATCTCCAAGCCCAAAAAGTGACTCAACAAGCCCAAATCGCTCATGTCAAAAGCTAGATTTAAGGTAGTTTTTAGCTTGTTTATTGAAGTAAGAGTGCTACCAGTAATGAGAAGATCATCAACATAAAGAACAATAATCAACAAATTGCCTTTAACTTGTTTTAGGTACACATTCGGATTAGATTTGCATCTTTTGAAATTCTGAGAAAGAAGGAAGGAGTCCATCTTTGCATACAAAGCTCTTGGGGCCTGTTTTAAACCATACAAAGATTTCTTCAATCTGCAAACTAATGATGGATCTGATGTGTAACCTTCTTTCTGATTCATATATACCTCTTCAGCAATATCTCCATGTACAAAATCACTCTTCACATCCATGTGGTGCACTTCCCAGTGCTTGGATGCGGAAATAGCCAAAACTAGGCGGATGGAATCCATCTTTGCAACCGGTGCAAAAGTCTCAGTGTAGTCCACTCCTTGGACTTGGGAGAAACGTTTTGCCACCAACCTAGATTTGCATTTGCTGATAGAGCCATCAACAACAACTTTCGTGCGGTATACCAATTTACATTGGACTAATTTTCTTCCAGGTGGAAGAGAAACTAGCTCCCATGTATTGTTCTTTTGAAGAGAACTGTACTCTTCATCCATGGCACTTTTCCATCTCAGATCTCGGTGGGCATGGTAGTATGTTTTGGGATCTAAACCAATCATCAAATAACAAATCTCAGATAATAATGGATCAAAAATTGAAAGAGCCATACCTGCTCTTTGAAAGTCTGCTCTTGTTCATCTTGGATCAACAGGATTTCCAATGTTCGAACCAACAGATTGAAGAGTGTTTTGGGCCCACTTTGGTAACTGAGGAGGATCATAATGGTCAGATTCCAAACTTGATATGTCATGACCATCATGTGCTACTAAAATATCAGAAATATAAGAACCAATACTTTCATTATCGCTGCTCAAATCTTCTTCTGGTAGAGGCAGTGAAATGACAGTTTCTTCCTCGACTAGTTGCAATTCTTGAAGTGGTGTTATAGGTCAAATCTGCACTTCTCCGTCCGTGATCACCTTGAGCTGTCGATCACATAAAAGGACAACTTGGATTGAAGAGCATGATAACCTCAGATGACACTTTGACTTGACTCACCTTCCCGCAAGCTAACAAAACCCTAAAAAATATCATATTTTAGCATGGGTGCTACTCTTCTTAAGCAAACTAGCGCATATTCCCTACTCTATAAGCTATATAGTAGTGCACACCTCCTAGTATGCACTACTCTACTTCAGTAAACTAGTGCACAGCATCAAAAAATGGCAAATGCTAGTTGTTTTATACTGTAGTCACGCACTATGCGCTACTCCATTGTGAAATAGTCGCGCACATCTTAAAATATGATCAAAAAAATATTAATTTGACAAATAGGGATTAGTTGCAGTTGGTTTCCCAACTTCCCCAACTTCCCCTTCAACCACCTCTCAACCAGAACTGCCTACCCTGTCTTATAAATACAAGGAGGTTTAAAGAGAGGGGTTAGAGAGACAAGACAAGAGAGCCATAGAGAGACTCTTCTTATATGACAAGCTTGTGTTGAAGGTGGTTATGCTGGAGAAACTTTGAAGTCAGAGAGGAGAAGGAGCCTAGGATCAGGTTACATGAGCATGCTGCAAAGTCAGGTATACTTTGTATCATTCATATCTTTTTGACAATAAAAGGTTGAAACATCTTTCTCGTCCCAAATCAAATGCTTAATGGACTATGTATTTGTTTGGATCATGTTGGTTAACGCTTGATGTTTGAATTAATTTTCAATTCCATCATTATTATATTGGCCAAGATACGCTGAGAAAGGTATTTGTATTGCAGGTTTATTGGATGGGAGATCTAGTGGAGGATCGAGCGCAAGGTTGGACAAAAGCTAGGATCAAACTTCATTTATAAGGTATGTCCTCAAGGTCTCTGATCTATTTCCCTTTATAAACACTTCTGTAATGCAATTAGTATGTTTACCTGTCACCCCCTTAAGTTGATAGTGTCTATTTCCTCACTATAGGGTAGTATTTCCTGCCAACAGACTGGCGACTCCACTGGGGCGGTTGTTTTTTCTGCTCTAGGAAACCCTTCTTGTTGTCTTTCCAGTACCTCTTAACCCTTTTAATCTTCTGAGAAGCCCTATAGGTTTCCCCTACCTGCTTCCCTTTGTTTGACTCAGTCTTTTTACACCTCTACAAGGTTAGTTTTTGACTTTTTAAGACCTATGCGCTACTCTACTGTACATACAGTAGTGCATATGCACCAGTTTGCCTTTGCACAATAGCACACACATCCCCAAATGCACTAGTTTACCTACTGCATAGTAGGGCACATTCCTGTAGCTCTCTATTTGAAGTAGGGTTGAGTTTTTTGCCTATTTGGGTGGGTTTCTAACTTTGTTTTTGGTCTTCTTGACTGGTCTTTGAGGTTTGTAATCCTTCATTGAGTCTCATTAGCCTCTTTTGAGTCTTTTAGGTCATTTTTTGGTCACTTGTTTACTTTTGAAGTGTTTGGTTCATTTGTGACTCATTTGGAGACTGTGCTTTGTTCCTTAGTGAACACAGTTGCTCATCCATACCTTAGTAGTGTGTTGCTAACCTACAAACCTTTGTGCCTAGCATCTGCTATTTGTTGCAACACTTGTATGCTCTTTGGGTGCCTCATCCTTTGTTTTAGGGTTTGACCCATTTTTTGGAGTCTTTGGGGTGTCTTCCAAAACTTTTTAAGTCCCAACATTTCTTGACCTCGCTGTCATTTCCAGTATCAAGTGAGTTTGAAGTACTTTAGTTTTCTTCACCTTTGAGTCATTGTGTTAGTAAGGTCGTCTTTAGTTCGCTTGCCTACCTACTACTTGGCTTAGTGTTCTTGTTAGGGTTTGGTGCTTTGGAGCATTCTTTCAAGTTTGATTTCCAGTTTTAAGCATCTTTCCTCCTTATTTTCTTCACACTTTGTTTCCAAGTTCAAGAGCTTTTTCTGTTGAAAAAACTTGTAGGACAAGTCTTTGTCGAGTCATTGATTCGATTGTTGTGAACTTTAGAGTCATCTTGCCATACTTGCACATCTTTTGTAGGTCTTACTTTCTTCCGCTTTCAAGTTATTTTTCGTTCATATATAACAGAAAAAGCAAAATAAGTTTGGTAGCTTAGATTAGTGAGGCTTATAACTTTTACAGAGTAGCATAGTTTACTTTGTTCAGAATTCGAAAAGAAAACAAAAGGAAAGCTTTATTTAGGTTTGCTTACTTTTCAGTTTGGAAAGGATATTAAACGAAAAATAAAAATTATTTTTGTTGTTGAAAGTTGTTTCATTTTATGCACTTTACTTTATGTTGCAACCACATCACACAATGCACTGCCCCACTGAGTAAAAAGTAACCTTAAAAAGAATCTTAATAAAATCAATTAGAAACGATTTTCTTTCTAGGGATACACAACACCAACTAGTACAAGCTAGAGTTTCGAGCTTAAAACACCTTAAACTCCTCGAAGATTGTTTCATTACTCAAAAATCATAGTGCGAATGTCATATAGGTAAACCCATTTGTATCAAATATTCCTAGGAAACTCTACTAAAACTAGAGCTAAGCACGAGGCCGTGGAAGATCAGATTTTTTGAGGATATCCCCTTGCTTTTCCTTTCAACCATAAACCAGGGTCGATACACGTACGGGGGTCCATCTGGATTTCGAGCTTTGTTACCCTGCCCACACGTTTTGATCAGGCTGATGACTGTCCCCCCAGGATATTTCGTACTTATGGTAGCCTTAGTATCAGACCTATAGGATCATACACAGGTGACAACAGGGGATTATAGCTATTGTACCTAGGACAGGCATGGGAGGAAATCCCTTGCAGGTCTTTGGGAGGGTGGTTGGGTGATTCTAGCGCTTGCACCCTTAGTCATTGTATTGTGGACCCCGGGTAACTGTTCTTCATCCTTTGTTGATCTGTTTTGGGCCCTCATCATCCCAGACTCTTCTCTGAAAGGCATCTTGTTTGATTGGTTTGAATAATTAGGATTTTTTTAGTGGTGTGCTGTTTTCCCCCTAGTCTTAGTGGCCACTAGGTTTTTGCTTAGTTTTTATTTTTATATATAATCATGGAAGACCAACAGCTTCATAGGTCTAGAAGGTTGAAAAACCTTCTTCCACTTAGAGTGGAACCACTACATCCACCCGAAGGACGGAGGACAGACTCCAGTATTCCTTTGGAAACTACTAGTGAAATAGAGGTTCCTGAGGAACCACAACTTGGGACTCCAGATCAGCAAACTTTTAATACAGTCGAGATTGAGGATCTCACTTCTGGTGAGTTCAGTACTCCTTTTAATCCTCCTTTGACTAATCTTAACGATCCACTTCTATTACCCGTTGGTTTCCAGTAACTTGATTATAGTGCATATTTGTTCACACCTGAGCATATTATGACTAATACAGGAGGTGAACAGGGAGTTCCACAGAATCGCACAATAGGTATGAACACAAATACTGTAAATCCTCCTCCCACTGCTACACTGAGTTTGGCACAGCCAACTTCTGTTTCGACTCCATCTTTCAGCTTTAATGTCGATACCTTAGGCATGTCGAGTTCAACAACTGCGGAATCTGCCTCTATGCCCACTTTTGGACCCAATGGTACAGTGAATCTTGTTCCACCTCCTACAACTCAACAGCCATATCCTATACCTAGTACTTGGATCTCCACACCAAATGTAGGGCCAAACGCCTTTGCAACCATGCCTGTCATGAGTACCATGACTGTGCCATCCACCTCGATTACCCCTGGTTTTAATGCCTTTGCAGGTTACAATGTGAATCAAGGTAATGTACCTGCAGGAAACACCCCTTTTTCTTTGTTTTCTGGAGGGGGTAACATCCTTAATCAACAATATGGTGGGGCTAACACCCAACCTCAGTGGACAATTGTTCAGAGTACTAACCCACTTTCATTTGGATGGGGGAATTTTAACAACACTTTCACACAACAGCAAGTGGCTGGGGGAAACCCCTACCAACAGATGGCCAGGGGCAATCCCTACCAGCAGATGACTGGGGGCAATCCCTACCAGCAGATGGCCGGGGGCAACCCCTACCAGAAGATGGCTAGGGGAAACCCCTACCAGCAGATGGTTGGGGGCAACCCCTACCAGCAGTTTACGGGTCAAATTATGGGTGGTTCCCCCTTTATGACCCCAGCTTATCAAATTCCATCTTGTAGACCTCGTTTACCATTTCTGGCAACTCTGAAGTTTCTAGACCTTTCCAAGTTAACAAATGATCCGGTAAGCCATAACGCGGCTTGGCCACCAGTTCCTAATAAGTTACCTTTGAACATTCCAAAATTCAAAAGCAAAACCAGTGAAGACCCTGGTGATCATGTCACCACTTTCCATTTATGGTGTTCTTCAAACTCGTTGAATAAAGATTTCATTAGGTTGAGACTTTTCCAAAGAACCTTAACCGGCATTGTGGCTAAATGGTACATTGAGTTACCTGCAGCTACATTTTTTAATTTTTGGGATCTCGTGACTATTTTGCTGAACCACTTCCAGCTTCCTGTTCAGTACGATGCTGGGACAGATCTTCTACCTACATTTAGATAGAATAAGGCCACTCACTTATCTGATCACATTCAGGAGTGGTGAATACGAAAGAGGCTCATTAAAGCCAATATACCTCCAGAATTTCTTCTTGAGTGGTATCTGAAATCACTCCTTCCTTACATTTCTAAGGAAGTAGCTACTTCTAGAGTGTCTACAAAGGAAGAAGCCATTTTACGGACCTAGCAACTAGACCTTGTTTATGCACAGTCTGGGCTACTTTATGAGATTATACCGGCGCACCATGATCAAACACTGATCTTGGTAGACCTAAACCTGGACCACATGCTGATGGCATAGTGGGTTCAGTAGATTCTGCAGCTTTCAAAGCATTGACCAGGCAGGTTCATGCCTTATCCATCAAACAATTGATTGTAGAAGTAACCTCCATCACAACCTCTCCTTCTACTTTTGAATCTGTGAACCAGGTTTAGAACAATCAAAAGGGCCCTCGGCAGCCCAACAACAAAAATAAGGGCAAGAAAGTAGAGAGGAACCAGCAAAAGCCCAAGAATAAAGAGAATGTCGAAGAGGGTAAGAAAGAAAAGAAGAAGGTTAAGTTCCCTTGTAAGCTTTGCAAGTAGGATCACCTCACTCACCAATGCTCTCTGCTCGAAGAATCCCAGAAGCTGCTTCAAGAAAAGAAACCTACCGTACTTAAAGATCCATTTCCTAAGGGGCAGGGTTCAGCTTCTGGAACCTCCAAAGCTAAGGGCACTACTCATGCTTCAGTTGATCAAACTTTCATTAATATGGTTAGTGCGGATGCACTTTTGCAAACGTGAGCAAGAAATTATACCCCGGATGTACAGAACAAGGATAAAGAGATTCTTGAATCTTCCGTTCCTCTCCATACCCCAGTGGATCCACTACCCAATATCCCGAAAGGTGTCTTGGAACGAGCCTCGTACAATCCCAATGCTCGGGCTGCTTCCAACTATAATGTGGTTGAAGATCTAACCCAGACCCCATGTGCTATGTCCACCTTAGAAGTTTTGCAAAGTTGTCCGTTACAACAAAACGCACTTCTGGCAGCAATGGGAAGTATGGAATCATCCAACATGACTGCGCGCTTTGATATGTTTGATATCAAATATCGGTTGATGTACCATGTTAGCCTACAGATAGAAGTGGTCCATGGTCCTATGACCATTAGATGAGTTGTCATAGATGAGGGCGCGTCAACGTGCATGATGTCCATTTCTTGTTGGAAAGATTTAGGCTCTCCCGAGCTAGCCCCCCTCTAACTCACGGCTTACTGCCTTCAATGGTAGGACTTTCCGTCCACACAGAGTTCTATCATCGTTTGAAATTACACTTGCCGGTAAGACAGTTGTTGTAGAGATTGAAGTTTTGGATGCTCCCCTTGATTACAATATGTTATTAGGCAGGAGTTGGATGTATGCCATGCGATCCATTGCATCGACAGTTTTCTGAGTTGTTATGTTCCCTCACGAAGGCAAGATCATCATGGTCGATCAACTTTTGTTCTCTTAGAAAAACAACCAAACTTCATCAGATACCACTATTCCTTTAGTTGATTAATTTGCTCCAGTAGGTGAGAGTTTAGGAGCATGACTTTACAGGTCGTTAATAGGCACTTTCGACCTACCCTCTCCTGTTCTTTTCATGCGTTCTGATGTAGGTACTTCTGCTGAAACTTTCACGGTTGGTCTTAGGACTGATCCGTGGATCCTTCCTACTGTATCAGAACCTTCAGTGCCTTTAACCATTGCAGAGATAGCATACATGGAAGCACAACATGCTGCAATGGAACATATCGTGACTCCGCCAGTCTCTGCTGAGTCAGATATGGACTATGCTCCTGCATGGTCATTGAATTCTACCCACTCTTTCGAATGTTTAGATACGGTCTTACCGTCTGATGAAGCCATTTTGGAAGCCATGATGGGCCTGGACCATCCATGGGAACATATGCATCACAGGTCTTACCTGCTTCCAAACCTAAACAGGATAGAGAGAGGAGAATTCTCTATGAGACCTGGAGGATTTGTTGATTTGTCATCTTTTCCTTGTACTTCAAGAGTTGTTTACGCTAAAGGGAATATGGCTAATATATCAAGAAGAATCCCGACTAATATTTCCACCAAACCCGGGGTCATGGAAAACATTTTTATTGGTGCAAACTGCTCTCTAGAAGAGATAGCTCTGTATACCAAACTTTTTAAAGAATTCCGCAACATTTTTTCCTGGTCTTATGAGGAGATGCCAAGTATCGATCCAGCCATCTTTGAGGATATCCCCTTGCTTTTCCTTTCAACCATAAACCAGGGTCGATACACGTACGGGGGTCCATCTGGATTTCGAGCTTTGTTACCCTGCCCACACGTTTTGATCAGGCTGATGACTGTCCCCCCAGGATATTTCGTACTTATGGTAGCCTTAGTATCAGACCTATAGGATCATACACAGGTGACAACAGGGGATTATAGCTATTGTACCTAGGACAGGCATGGGAGGAAATCCCTTGCAGGTCTTTGGGAGGGTGGTTGGGTGATTCTAGCGCTTGCACCCTTAGTCATTGTATTGTGGACCCCGGGTAACTGTTCTTCATCCTTTGTTGATCTGTTTTGGGCCCTCATCATCCCAGACTCTTCTCTGAAAGGCATCTTGTTTGATTGGTTTGAATAATTAGGATTTTTTTAGTGGTGTGCTGTTTTCCCCCTAGTCTTAGTGGCCACTAGGTTTTTGCTTAGTTTTTATTTTTATATATAATCATGGAAGACCAACAGCTTCATAGGTCTAGAAGGTTGAGAAACCTTCTCCCACTTAGAGTGGAACCACTACATCCACCCGAACGACGGAGGACAGACTCCAGTATTCCTTTGGAAACTACTAGTGAAATAGAGGTTCCTGAGGAACCACAACTTGGGACTCCAGATCAGCAAACTTTTAATACAGTCGAGATTGAGGATCTCACTTCTGGTGAGTTCAGTACTCCTTTTAATCCTCCTTTGACTAATCTTAACGATCCACTTCTATTACCCGTTGGTTTCCAGTAACTTGATTATAGTGCATATTTGTTCACACCTGAGCATATTATGACTAATACAGGAGGTGAACAGGGAGTTCCACAGAATCGCACAATAGGTATGAACACAAATACTGTAAATCCTCCTCCCACTGCTACACTGAGTTTGGCACAGCCAACTTCTGTTTCGACTCCATCTTTCAGCTTTAATGTCGATACCTTAGGCATGTCGAGTTCAACAACTGCGGAATCTGCCTCTATGCCCACTTTTGGACCCAATGGTACAGTGAATCTTGTTCCACCTCCTACAACTCAACAGCCATATCCTATACCTAGTACTTGGATCTCCACACCAAATGTAGGGCCAAACGCCTTTGCAACCATGCCTGTCATGAGTACCATGACTGTGCCATCCACCTCGATTACCCCTGGTTTTAATGCCTTTGCAGGTTACAATGTGAATCAAGGTAATGTACCTGCAGGAAACACCCCTTTTTCTTTGTTTTCTGGAGGGGGTAACATCCTTAATCAACAATATGGTGGGGCTAACACCCAACCTCAGTGGACAATTGTTCAGAGTACTAACCCACTTTCATTTGGATGGGGGAATTTTAACAACACTTTCACACAACAGCAAGTGGCTGGGGGAAACCCCTACCAACAGATGGCCAGGGGCAATCCCTACCAGCAGATGACTGGGGGCAATCCCTACCAGCAGATGGCCGGGGGCAACCCCTACCAGAAGATGGCTAGGGGAAACCCCTACCAGCAGATGGTTGGGGGCAACCCCTACCAGCAGTTTACGGGTCAAATTATGGGTGGTTCCCCCTTTATGACCCCAGCTTATCAAATTCCATCTTGTAGACCTCGTTTACCATTTCTGGCAACTCTGAAGTTTCTAGACCTTTCCAAGTTAACAAATGATCCGGTAAGCCATAACGCGGCTTGGCCACCAGTTCCTAATAAGTTACCTTTGAACATTCCAAAATTCGAAGGCAAAACCAGTGAAGACCCTGGTGATCATGTCACCACTTTCCATTTATGGTGTTCTTCAAACTCGTTGAATAAAGATTTCATTAGGTTGAGACTTTTCCAAAGAACCTTAACCGGCATTGTGGCTAAATGGTACATTGAGTTACCTGCAGCTACATTTTTTAATTTTTGGGATCTCGTGACTATTTTTCTGAACCACTTCCAGCTTCCTGTTCAGTACGATGCTGGGACAGATCTTCTACCTACATTTAGACAGAATAAGGCCACTCACTTATCTGATCACATTCAGGAGTGGTGAATACGAAAGAGGCTCATTAAAGCCAATATACCTCCAGAATTTCTTCTTGAGTGTTATCTGAAATCACTCCTTCCTTACATTTCTAAGGAAGTAGCTACTTCTAGAGTGTCTACAAAGGAAGAAGCCATTTTACGGACCTAGCAACTAGACCTTGTTTATGCACAGTCTGGGCTACTTTATGAGATTATACCGGCGCACCATGATCAAACACTGATCTTGGTAGACCTAAACCTGGACCACATGCTGATGGCATAGTGGGTTCAGTAGATTCTGCAGCTTTCAAAGCATTGACCAGGCAGGTTCATGCCTTATCCATCAAACAATCGATTGTAGAAGTAACCTCCATCACAACCTATCCTTCTACTTTTGAATCTGTGAACCAGGTTCAGAACAATCAAAAGGGCCCTCGGCAGCCCAACAACAAAAATAAGGGCAAGAAAGTAGAGAGGAACCAGCAAAAGCCCAAGAATAAAGAGAATGTCGAAGAGGGTAAGAAAGAAAAGAAGAAGGTTAAGTTCCCTTGTAAGCTTTGCAAGTAGGATCACCTCACTCACCAATGCTCTCTGCTCGAAGAATCCCAGAAGCTGCTTCAAGAAAAGAAACCTGCCGTACTTAAAGATCCATTTCCTAAGGGGCAGGGTTCAGCTTCTGGAACCTCCAAAGCTAAGGGCACTACTCATGCTTCAGTTGATCAAACTTTCATTAATATGGTTAGTGCGGATGCACTTTTGCAAACGTGAGCAAGAAATTATACCCCGGATGTACAGAACAAGGATAAAGAGATTCTTGAATCTTCCGTTCCTCTCCATACCCCAGTGGATCCACTACCCAATATCCCGAAAGGTGTCTTGGAACGAGCCTCGTACAATCCCAATGCTCGGGCTGCTTCCAACTATAATGTGGTTGAAGATCTAACCCAGACCCCATGTGCTATGTCCACCTTAGAAGTTTTGCAAAGTTGTCCGTTACAACAAAACGCACTTCTGGCAGCAATGGGAAGTATGGAATCATCCAACATGGCTGCGCGCTTTGATATGTTTGATATCAAATATCGGTTGATGTACCATGTTAGCCTACAGATAGAAGTGGTCCATGGTCCTATGACCATTAGATGAGTTGTCATAGATGAGGGCGCGTCAACGTGCATGATGTCCATTTCTTGTTGGAAAGATTTAGGCTCTCCCGAGCTAGCCCCCCTCTAACTCACGGCTTACTGCCTTCAATGGTAGGACTTTCCGTCCACACAGAGTTCTATCATCGTTTGAAATTACACTTGCCGGTAAGACAGTTGTTGTAGAGATTGAAGTTTTGGATGCTCCCCTTGATTACAATATGTTATTAGGCAGGAGTTGGATGTATGCCATGCGATCCATTGCATCGACAGTTTTCTGAGTTGTTATGTTCCCTCACGAAGGCAAGATCATCATGGTCGATCAACTTTTGTTCTCTTAGAAAAACAACCAGACTTCATCAGATACCACTATTCCTTTAGTTGATTAATTTGCTCCAGTAGGTGAGAGTTTAGGAGCATGACTTTACAGGTCGTTAATAGGCACTTTCGACCTACCCTCTCCTGTTCTTTTCATGCGTTCTGATGTAGGTACTTCTGCTGAAACTTTCACGGTTGGTCTTAGGACTGATCCGTGGATCCTTCCTACTGTATCAGAACCTTCAGTGCCTTTAACCATTGCAGAGATAGCATACATGGAAGCACAACATGCTGCAATGGAACATATCGTGACTCCGCCAGTCTCTGCTGAGTCAGATATGGACTATGCTCCTGCATGGTCATTGAATTCTACCCACTCTTTCGAATGTTTAGATACGGTCTTACCGTCTGATGAAGCCATTTTGGAAGCCATGATGGGCCTGGACCATCCATGGGAACATATGCATCACAGGTCTTACCTGCTTCCAAACCTAGACAGGATAGAGAGAGGAGAATTCTCTATGAGACCTGGAGGATTTGTTGATTTGTCATCTTTTCCTTCTACTTCAAGAGTTGTTTACGCTAAAGGGAATATGGCTAATATATCAAGAAGAATCCCGACTAATATTTCCACCAAACCCGGGGTCATGGAAAACATTTTTATTGGTGCAAACTGCTCTCTAGAAGAGATAGCTCTGTATACCAAACTTTTTAAAGAATTCCGCAACATTTTTTCCTGGTCTTATGAGGAGATGCCAAGTATCGATCCATCCATCTTTGAGCACATCATCACTACATACCCTAATGCAAAACCTGTGAGATGGAAGCTCCATCCTGTGAATCCTTGAAAAACGACCACCATTAAGGCAGAAGTTGAAAAATTGCTTAGAGCCAGATTTATCTATCCGATTGACATGACGGAATGGGTTTCAAAAACCATTCCGGTTGATAACAAGCAAGGTACCATTCGAGTTTGTACTGACTTCCGAGACTTGAATAAAGCTTGTTTGAAAGATAACTATCCCACACCATTTATCGACTAGATCATAGATGCATGTGCGGGACATGAGATGTTTTCTTTGATGGATGGATTTTTGGGATATAATCAAATCCAAATCAAACCCGAAGATCAACACAAAACAACTTTCATTTTCCCATGGGGAACCTTTGCGTATCGGAAGATGCCGTTTGGATTAAAGAATGCTGGAGCTACATTCCAGCGAGCTATGAATTTCACTTTTCACAATATCAAACACATAGTTGAACCTTACTTGGATGATCTCCCGGCGTGATCTCGAAAGAGACGGGATTATCCAACTCATTTGAGACTTGTGTTTGAAAGATGCAGACAATATAAGATTCATTTGAATCCTAATAAGTGTGTATTCTGCATCGAATTGGGACGTTTACTTGGTTTTATTATATCCAGTCGTGGTATAAGGGTCAATCGATTAAAAGTTGAGGCGATTGTAAATCTGCCTCCTCCTCGTACCTTGCAACAACTCCAAAGTCTACAAGGCATGTCTAACTTCTTGCGATGCTTTATTATAAAATATGCTAAGATCACAAAAGGTTTTATGAGACTGCTTAAACAAGATACCTACTTCCTGTGGGATGAGGCTACTCAAGCATCATTTGAAGCCTTGAAAAAGGCACTACTTTTAGCCCCCTTGTTGAGCCCGTCAGACTATGCAAAAAATTTTCTTTTATATTTGGCAATGTCTCTTAATACAATTGGTATAGTACTAGTTCAAGAGGACAACACACTCCAAGAGCATGTTGTTTACTATATTTCTCACACATTGATAGCTCCTGAGGTTAAATATTCGCATGTTGAGAAGTTAGCACTTGCTACAGTCTATGCGATATAGAGGCTTCATCATTACATACTTTTACGAACAACTACTATGATAGCAGAAGTCAATCCTTTTCAGTATGTTCTCACTCGACACATCATCGGTGGGAAGTACAATAAATGGATTGTAATCTTACAAGAGTTCGAATTGGTTTTTCAATCGGCCAAGTCGAAGAAATCACTAGTGTTCGTTGAGTTAATCTTAGAGTTCCCGATTGACTTAGAGCATATCGAGGAAGAATCATCATTCCCGGATGAACATATCTTCCTTATTGCCTCCTCTGACCCATGGTATGGGGATATCTTAGTATATCTCCATACTTTGAGGTGTCCTACCACTTTTTCTAGAGAAGAACGACGCAAAATGAAAAGTCATGCAAAAAACTATCTCATCATCTCTAATACTTTGTATAGACATGGGATAGATTCCATCTTACGACGTTGTTTGACTTTGGAAGAAGCAGAATCAGTATTGAATGATGCCCACAGTGGAGCTTGTGGGGGTCATCTTTCTAGGGTTGCAATAGCACAGAAAATACTGCGTGCCGAGTATTTTTGGCCCACAATATTTAAAGATTGTGTGGAAGCTGTGAAATGCTACCGTCGATGTTAGTTTTTCACCAGTAAAATGAGAGCACATCCAACTCCTCTTCATCCTGTGATTACAGCAGGTCCCTTCACAAAATGGGGGGTTGATTATATGACTTGCATTCTAGTTTCGGCTGGAGGACATCATTATATCATCACTGTCGTCGACTACTTCACCAAGTGGGCCGAGGCAATGCCTATTGTCAAGGCAGATGGAGAAACTGCCGCTTATTTTGTATTCAATCAGATTATTTCAAGGTTCGGCATACCCAAATAAATTGTGACTGATCACGGTAGTCATTTTCAGAATAGCATGATGACCAATCTATACACAATGTTAGGTTTTTGGCAAGAACATTCGTCTTCATATTATCCATAGGCGAATGGACAAGTTGAAGAAGTTAACAAAACTTTAAAGGTAATACTGCAAAGAACTGTTAATGCCAGTCGAAATAACTGGCACATCATGCTATACCCTGCTCTTTCGGATTACCGAGTGAATTTAAAGACTGCTACCGGGTTCTCTCCCTTCTAGCTTGTGCATGGGATAGAAGCAGTCATTCTGATTGAATGCGAGATTCGTTCGTTAAAACTGGCTGTTCAATTACTATCGGATACTTTAGCACTAGAAGAATGTTTGTTGCATTTAGAGCATCTAGATGAGTAGCGCTGTGATGCACTCACAGCAAACGAAGTTCACAATAAATGAGTCAAAGGACAATATGACAAGTCTGTCAAACCTAGGGTGTTCCTTGAAGGAGATCTTGTTCTACTTTGGGATCAGGACAAGGAACTGTTATCACACAACTTGTAGTTGCCCCTAGTGGTATCCCATCCGGGACAGTAGAGGAGATAGGCAACTAAAGAGGTGACCCAAGAGATGCCACGGTTCCCAGTGCAAGGTGGGAGTCACGTCAACCGAGGCACTCTTCACTTTAGGTCAGGGTGTAACAAGACCTAGGGGGAGACCCTATAACCAATCACAGTTGATTGGACCCAAACAAAGGTTTCTAAAGGTAGGTAAATGAAGAGTTACGGAAACCAATGCAAGGCTAAGTGGACCTAGAAGTTGAAGTATGGTTGAAGGTGGTGTGAGATTGTTGATGTTTCAACCTACATATGGTTTAGGCCACATTGTTTGGTTATGATGTTATGGTGTGGTACTATGTGCTTACACAAGTGGGTTTTGCTTTCTTGGGAAATGTGAAATGGTTTTAAATGGGCCCACAAGGTGAAGTTAGGTGTAATGTTGGTGCTAGTGGTTAGGCAATGACTAGATCTATCGATCTAAGTTGTTTTTAGGACTACCCACGTACTAGATCTAGGGTTTGACACAAATCCCAAGGAGTGCGACTTGCTTTGAGGAGGACTAGTGCCTTGGTAGATGGGCTAATGGGGTCAAAAAGTATGTCAAAGTGTAGATAGAGACACCTAGAAGCCAAGTCAAGTGGGCTAAGCAAGATCTAGTGGTTGGATTTTGCTAGATCTAGGTTTTAAAGAAATGACCCTAAGTGGACCACAATCCCTAAAACAAGGAATGCAACCCCCAAGGCGGATCATCACAAAAAGATAGTCTAGACCTAGGTTTCAAAGTATGGCCTTTCCAAATCCACAAGAATCTCAAACACCCACCTCCTCAAAGTGGGCAAACTCACTCACCCAAGGGAGTGCGACTTTGCTCAAGGAGGGCTAAATTAAGGGTTTGGTGGACCAAATCAAGTCCAATGGCCACCAAACTATAGATCCAAGATGCTAGTACCCCGATCTATGCATGTCCAAAAAATCAAGTCAATCCAAGGGCTAGATCTTGGTAGATCTGAGTTTTGAGGTGCCAATAAATTCAAAAGGGGGTTTTAACCCCTTAAAACATGGAGAGATGTCCACAAGGTAGATTTCACCAAAGTAAGAATCTGGGGGTAGGTTATCAAGTGTCTAGATTGCAAATCAAGTGGGATCTCACCTACCCATGTGCTAGATCTAACCAAACAAGCCTCTCACTAGGAAGTGCGATTTGGGTCAAAGAGGGCTTTTTGCCTTGAAAAGTGGGTTAATTTTAGGCCAATCACCACCAAACTATAGATCCAACTAGGGGTGGATGCTATAGAGGTGGGTTTTCAATATCTTCTCAAAAGCAAGGCTAGATCTAAGTAGATCTAAGAAATACCAAAGTTGGGGTTTTTAATGAATTAGGGTTTTATGACCAATGAAGATAGAATGGATGAAAGAGGCACATACCTTGTAGATCTTACCTCAATTGCTTGTGGCCACCTTGCAAATTGATAGCATTCTCCTATGTGTATATTCAAGAGTGAGATCCAAGAGCTCCAACCAAAACGTCCTTCTCCAAGATAGCCAAATCGTCCTCCTCCTACAAGACAAGATCAAAGAAACAAGTCAAGCAAGATGATTATGAAAATGGTAGAAAGATGTAATAGAAAGCATCAAATATGTCACAAAGATACAATAATGATACTCCCTGTCACAAGATCAACCCAAGAGAGAATATGTGGATCCCTCCAACAATAACCCTCATGAAGTCGCCCTCCTCTCCACCAATTCGACTTTCCTGTCAAAAGATTAGAAGAAACACCAAAATCCACAATGATACATAGAAGAGATACTGTATATTCAATATGCAAGAGAATCCACAATGCAAGAGAGATGTGCTCCACAAAAAATATTCTATTCCAATATTCCAGAGCTCCAAAGGTGAGCTTTACAATGGGGGGTCTCCTCCTTATATAGGATAATAAAGACCAAAACCCTATACCACTCTACAATACTACATCAAATGAGTGGTTGAGATTAAAAGATCTCATCATACAATCAATGGCTAAGATGAACCATAACAATATATCACATGGATCACTCAATATAACAATAGCGCCCCCACTAAATGGTACAATAAGAGGGTGACGTCATCCACTAGAGAAACATAAGTACCAAAATCCACCTCATGGTGACTAGGACATGACAATATAAGCTCATGGTGGGGCTAGGAGGCATCAATCCTTACTAGCTCATCCCCAAGGCACAATAAAATAATAAAATATGTCCAATATAATGTAAATGACCAAAACTGTCCTTAGAATCCATGACAGTCAAGCAGTAAATGTCCTCCTGTGATCAATCTGGGCATACCCACATGGTGAAAACTGACTGGAAGATAGTGATGCCACCCTGGAAGACCTCTGTGAAAACCAAATGCCAAAACCTTGCCTCAATTGCCCAAATCAATTTCCTCAGTGACCACTTTATCCCATTTTTTAACTGCCTCGGGAACTGTGAAAGTGCCAAAACCGCCTCCTAGGTTGCTAGCGCTGTCCATCTGAGCCCACCAGGCTCTCCAGAAGGGGGGGTAAATGGTAAAAACAAGTGGCTGGACCACCCCCTCCATCATCAGCGCCCTAGGTGAATTGGCCTCTCGGGGCCCCTGCTGCTCAGGCTAGGAAATCAGCCCCAAATCTGGTCAACAAGTGTAAAACTGCATCAATCACTGTCAGAAGTGCCCGGAACTGAAAGATAAGTGTCTCAATGGATCCAGAAGACCTAAATCCACTAGGAATGTGTACTCATACACCATGGGTTTCCCTAATGGGCCAGCTGCAGGGTCCACCATATATGGACAATGTATAATCTGCTGATCTGAAGTAGTAATAAACCTGCTGAACTGGATCAAACATCATCTGCATCATATGTCCATCATATGATATCATCATCAAACATGTGGGCCCATCAATCATCATCAATAATCATCCATACACGGTCCACATCATCATGGATCCCAAGAATATACAACCAAGGATAAATCACATCAGTAGACTAAGACAATGCTTCTCTAATCATTCTCACAGCTAAGCTCAAAGTATAACATCCCTTCAGTGGCATTAATTAAGTTAGCATATTCCGTTGTTATATAAAATCACTTGCATAATAGTTCAAATGATAAACTCACCCATTGGACATGGTCAAACTGCTAGTGAAGGATGAAGGCTAGGAATAAGGTTGGGCCAAGGGGTTGACTTGTCTAACTTAACTCAAAGATACTTTGGACTGGGAGAAAGGGGAAAGCTACAAACTCTGTGCTGGACAAAAGAACACGGGGGATGGCTGTGTCTCACAAATGGATAAGTTGTTTAGAGAGTGCTTATTCAACTTAGGCATCATGTCTACATCAAGTTGATCCAGGTTCATTAGGATCATTCCATTTTATTCCATGGCCTTTTTGGCCTACATAACCCTTCAAATTTCAGATGTGCTGAGAAGCACAACTAGTTGCAGCTTGCATCCAGGGCATTTTTTCACATATTTATAAGGTCAGCAATTGTTTAGATATAGCTTTTAAGAACCATTGCTTTTTGGACCTTTCTTATACTCTTCGAGGAGTATTTTTAGTTGTTCATCACTCTTGCCATTTTTTGTTTCCATGGGTGAATTTTAAGTTTCCATAGGTAGAACATGAGCTTTCAGTTTTAGCCAACAACATCTCAAGTGACTAGGGGGAGTTTGAGCCAATGCCAAACATCGGGACAACCGACCAGAATGATTTAGGCCTACAATCCAACTCACCAAAGGCGAGTTTTGTCACCAACTCAGAGCCGAGACACTGAATAAACAGGGATGCGGTCCAAACACAGAGGTAGAAAAATGGGGAAGTCCTCGGTATCAGAAAGTCAAATGAGACAAGTGAGGGTTTAAAGTCAAACAGGAAGGTCATGTATGGATGGAGACAAATGAATATGGAGCGTACACTAGCAAAAAACTAGTGTCATGAAAGACCATATCTATGTAAGGTGAAAAACCAGTGGGTTTTGTTAAATGACCTAAATGTGCAAGCAATTGTCCATTTTATGTTTTACAGTTCATTTTAAACAGTTTGCCACATCAGGAATAATATACCAAGCACATGCTATGATCATGACTAAATCAACAAGATAATAAATCCACAGTCAGTGAGAACATATCCATAGATCATACAACATCATCATAATAATAATCATCCAATATCATCTGAGACACTGCTGTAATACATCTCTAGGCACTGAACTGAAACTGTATGGGATAAGTGGTCACATCAGTCATCAAATCTGAACTCTCAAGGCTCAGCCTTGACACAAGGTCATACATAACACTGAATAATATACTGCTCTGATCATGAGTGATCCAAAATATATAGCCATGCTCTGGAATAATGGAAGCTCTGGAATGTGCAGATATCTGCTGAACAAGAATAGTAGCCCTGCTACTATAGTGTGATAACAGGAACCTTTAGGACCTGGAAAGTTCAAGTCCATGTGGCTCGAGCCTTACATAATCTCTAAAGTACTGAAGAAGGGTGCTTACGAGCTAGTAGACTACAAGGGTAATAAGCTGCCTAAGCCTAGAAATGGGCTCTACCTGAAGAAGTACTACGCCTAGGCAGTTGTGCTTTTTCTTCTAACATAGATGTATATTTTGTAAAGCTAGTTTTTGCTTGTGTTTGCTTAGTTAACCTTATGTGTGTCTTCATTTTGTGTATTAGATGTCAACTGAACATTTCTTAGGATTTGCTAATGGCGCCAGTCACCACACCCAACAAGTGGCTTCAGTAGCTTGGGTCATTTACTCACCCACTGGCCAACTGGTCTCTTCGGGGGGGGGTTTGTTTGGGTCCCACTATGAACAATGTAGCTGAGTACAGTGCGGTTATAGAACTTCTTCGAGATGCCCTTATTCATGGCATTTCACATTTTGAGGTAAGAGTTGATTCGCAACTAGTTGTATTTCGGTTAACGGGTGTTTACCAGATTAGAAATCCTGTTTTGCTACGATAGTTTTTGCGAGTTAGATTATTGGAAAGACAGTTTGATTCCATTATATATCAACACATTCCAAGAAATTTAAATGCATTAGCTGATTCATTTGCAAATTATGTTTCAGATTGGCATTTGTATCATATACTTCCATAAACAACATTTCACACATAAAGTTCAAACACATACACATGTAAATAATTGATATTGTATATATATCCGATACTATATCAAAAAATATATGAGTTTTGGATCACAAGTCTATCACAAGTCATGTCATAAAGTACAAAACTGGGCTCGGTGGCCTCAAAAAATATACATAAAGTATCCATTTCCTATGGAGAAGGAGGGGCCTCATCATCATATACTGCATCCCGATAACATATGTCCAACCTAGCTATCTTCCGTAGCACCCTAAGCAATGTTGGGGGCACCCCAACTACATCTTCCTACATATCAATAGGTAGCTGATCCATGCGGCATGCAGGAACATCATGAGTCAACTGACTCACTTTCCGCTCTATGGTCCCTAACATAGCATCAGCTGCAACAACATCTGTTGGCCTCACGAAGATAGTAGGATGTCCCTCGGGATGAACAGGCCCAGTATCTGCATATGACACTTGTTTAGTACTTCAAAATTCATTCACAAAAATCATATAATTGAAAATTTGAAAAAATTAAATAATTCTCAAAGTAAAAACATACCAATATTTCCCCAGGCTCCACCTGGAGGAAGCACCAGCTCTGGATCATGGCGCAAGTCCAATCTAGCATACAGAAACTACTCGAATGTCGGCACCTGTCTCTCCCACCACCCCCAGAAATCATCAGTATGATAACAAAAGTGACTTTCCCCACCACCCTGGCGGAGAAATATGTCACCCCAACGGCCTAATGTTGGCTCATGAGGGTTAGCTGGAGGTAGAGGCATCCCCAAGCTAAGAGAAGGTACCCTCTCAAAGAAGAAGGTACATAGAATGTTGCCATATCCAAAGTTCTTCGTTCTCCTAGATTTGTAACCCATGAGTTGAAAATTCATATTTTCCAATAAGCTAGTGCACCAATCGTACACATGTCCCTGCAAGCATCTAACACCAATATGCATGGAATGCCTTGAAGCTAGGTGTTGTGTGGCACTCCCTGCCATGCGGTTCAGCATACTTACAATAACCTTTAGAGGGAGGCTTTCAATAGTAGAAATTAGGATTTGACTTCCTGATTTCTCGGCTCCAGCCACACAGTATGCATTTAACATTTTTTGCACCGACGTTGCGCCCACATTGCGAGAAGATCGTTTCAAGTTTACCGCATCTCCTCTCCTAGAGAGTCCAGTAATTAAGTATATGTCATTGACAGTAAGGTCCAAGGATTGTCCTTGGATAACAAATGCATTGGCATCTACATCCCAGTATTGAACGAGTCTTCGAAGCAATCTATTGAGTGCCCTCATGTTCACGATTCGGTAAAACTTTAACAAACCACATCTTCGAAGTACATGGAGAGTGGACGGGTCTTGCATTGCCAGCCTATCCATCTCCTCATGTTCTCTCTCCTTCCAAATAAGTACCATCTTGCCACAAAAATGTCAAATTTTAGCATCCCAACACTTTTTTCTTCATGTTCAAGGGTGTGCGCTACTGTATAAGCCACACAATCACGCATGGGCACTACTGTGTAGAAGCAGAGTAGAGCATACCTCTAGTATGCGCTACTTTGCCTACTGTAGAGTAGCGCACACGCTTCTCACGATGTGAGCATGGCCTTAAAAATGATTTTAAGCTCAAAAATTGACAAATAACCAATGGAAATGCAAGTTAGGATGAATTCAACTTACTTGGTGGAGGAAAAATGTTGATTGGTTACTTGAGTTGATCGCCACGCAGGATTGAAATACAAGGGTTTGCTCCAAATTTTCTTGCCATACAAAACCAAAATGAAATTTGAGTTTTAATTTTGAAATTACATATATGAATTTGTTTTTAAATTTTTACCCACTTTGGTAAAATCTCTATAGTTGCAAATTCTACCAATTTGTTCTATTTAATCAATTAATAGCTACATATGGCACTATGATAATTTCACCAAATGGTTCTCATTTTTTCACTAAACTTTTGTAGGATCAATCCTTTAAGACTAATTTTCTTGACGATAGACCTTCTCAACTAGCTCATAGTTAAAATTTACATATCATTTAAGAATTTTTGTCGCGATTACTAACATATTTGTTGAAGTCCTAGATTTTGGCATATCATGAGTCGTGATTATAGAAGCTGTCATTTAAGTCATTTTAAGCTCTTGTTTGGACTATTTAAACCTAAACAAGATCGCCGAGCAAACTTGTCCTCTTCAAGCTCGTTAAAGTAATTGAAGGCTCATCCACTCAGGTATAGAATTACCCCTTTTCCGGGCCTTGGTGGATAATTTACGGAAAAGGTATACTCTAGGCATACTTCTGTATGCGCTAGAAGAGTTCTTCTTCCATTATTTTATACTTTTTCGGGGGAGGAGACTAACTTTACAAAAAAGAACCTTTTGGAGCCTTTCTTTAGGGTTTTCAGGCTCTCTAAACATGAAAACACCAAGTGAGCATTCACCTAATCGGGCTCGATGTGAAATCCATGGGATGGTAAATAGAGGACTGTTTAAGCTTTTCAACTCTATAAACAAGAAAACACCGCCGAGCACAGACCAACCCGGGCTCGATATAAAATCCACGGATAGGTGTAAAGAGGATTGTTTAAGTTTTTCAGACTCTATAAACAGGAAAACACCGTCGAGCATTAACCTACTTGGGCTCGATATTAAAATCCACGAGTAGGTGTATGGAGTTATTGTTTAAGTTTTTCAGACTCCTTAAAATTGAAAACACCAGCAAGCAGGAACGGATCTCGGCTCGATATTAAAATCCAGAGATCAGTAATATAGAGTAATCTTCTATCTCTTCTTCGAGTGTTGTAAACAATGAAGAAGGTCCTAAGTCTTCCTCCCATGGGCTCATTAAACATTTTACATGGTTGGATATATTGATTTTTCATTCTTTCTTGGACTCATTAAAACAACAAGAAAGGTATTCTTTTATCTAAAAAGAATAAGGGATGAGAAATATGTATCACATCTTCAGTGTCAAAGGCAGTTCAATCCGTTCTATCCTTGAACACAGCACCTACTTGAGTCTATCATGTCAGTTGGGTTTAGTTTTTGACCTTAGGGTGAGCCTGATCTCCGAGTTGTTTACTCCCTCGGTTGGTTATTCTTCCAACCATATGGAGGGTTTGCTAATGTCTCCTACATTACAGTCTTATATCATCTTCCCCATTTTGTTGAAAACTGCCTAAGTCACTTTGTGTCGTGCTTACTGTTCAAGGATATACCATGTGTCATCCATTCTGCAGTTTACCTTGACCTCATGTGTCGGCCATCCTAGTGTCAGTCTTGTTACATATATTACTCTATATCAGCTCTCACCAGTTGAGTGTTCCTCATGTTGGATGGCGGAGGATTCCTTAAGGCCTCCCTTCTAATGGACTTCCTCCCATCGACATCAACTCATTTTGCTTTGGGAATGAATTTTAGAGTTTCGGTTAGTACCTTGGAGATTGCAGTCACCAGTGGTAATTTTCCTCACTGTTGAATCATGAGAATACATCAATGTCTCTTATTCGACAGGATCCTCAAGTGTTCAATTCCAAGTCCACTTATTCACACTTGTTGGATCGTACTAGGTACCTTGGGCCCCATCATCATTATTGGTGGAAGCCCTCGCGTTTGTTAATGGTATACATCAAGGACTGGTAATCAAACGATACACCCCATGTTCGACTATCAGCTCATCTATTCACATGGTTATGGTTTTTACCTTGGGTTGCTTTGGATGAAGACCTTGGGATGTTGATGACATTACCTCATTATTTTATCACCCAAGTTGCGCAAGACTGGGCCTCACTTATATTCGGCTCTCCATGAGACATAGATCCAGTTTGTTGTTATGGCTATGATCTCTTAGTTTGACATGGATCCATGCTTGTATTTCAAGTGGCCATGCTATATATACATCTTCTTGTTATGTATCGGAGATCATAATTGTATCACACTGCACATCTATATGATGTCAAGAATGTAATTGCTCGCTGACCTTGATCTTTGTTTCAAGTGTTTCTGTAACTTGGTCCTGCGGTTTCTTGCTCCTCCTCTGGCTTTGGATTATAATGTATTTCGGCCATCACTTCCCTCTGACCTCACACATTAGGGGGAATCTGTTATAGGTCAAATCTGCACTTCTCCATCCGTGATCACCTTGAGCTGGAGATCACACAAATGGACAACTTGGATTGAAGAGCATGATAACCTCAGATGACACTTTGACTTGACTCACCTTCTAGCAAGCTGACAAAACCCTAAAAAATATCATATTTTGGCATGGGTGCTACTCTTCTTAAGCAAACCAATGCATATGCCCTACTCTGTAAGCTATATAGTAGGGCACACCTCCTGGTATCCGCTACACTACTTCAGTAAACTTGCGCACAACATCAAAAAATGGGAAACGCTAGTTGTTTAATACTGTAGTCACGCACTGTGCGCTACTCCACTGTGAAATAGTCGTGCACATCTTAAAATATGATAAAAAAAATATTAATTTGACGAATAGGGATTAGTTGCAATTGGTTTCCCAACTTCCCCTTGCAGTTGGTTTCCCAACTTCCCCAACTTCTCCTTCAACCACCTCTTGACCTGAACTGCCCACCTTGTCTTATAAATACAAGGAGGTTTGAAGAGAGGGGTTAGAGAGACAAGACAAGAGAGCCATAGAGAGACTCTTCTTATATGAAAAGCTTGTGTTGAAGGTGCTTATGCTGGAGAAACTTTGAATTCAGAGAGGAGCAGGAGCCTAGGATCAGGTTACCTGAGCATGCTGCAAAGTCAGGTATACTTTGTATCATTCATATGTTTTTGACAATAAAAGGTTGAAACATCTTTCTCATCCCAAATCAAATGCTTAATGGAATATGTATTTGTTTGGATCATGTTGGTTAACGCTTGATGTTTGAATTAATTTTCAATTCCATCATTATTATATTGTCCAAGATACACTGAGAAAGGTCTTTGTATTGCAGGTTTATCGGACGGGAGATTGAGTGGAGGATTGAGCACAAGGTTGGACAAAAGCTAGGATCAAACTTCATTTCTAAGGTATGTCCTCAATTTCTCTAATATATTTACCTTTATAAACACTTCTGTAATGCAATCAGTATGTTTACCTGTCACCCCCTTAAGCTCATAGTGTCTATTTCCTCACTATAGGGTAGTATTTCCCACCAACAAGCGGTTCTTCAAATTGCACACTGCGCTCTATGAATATCTTTTTGGATCTGATATACATGAGTTTATATGCCTTTTATTCTTATCCATATCCTATCAGTATGCCCTCAAGACTTTGTAGATCCAAAGCTCATCTCTTCTTGGAAGGAATTCTAGTCCATGTAGTGGAGCCAAAAACCCTCAAATTTGACACATCTGGTTTGTGACCAAAAAATGCTTCGAAAGGAGTCATACCTTTCACGGAGGAATGTGGAACTCGGTTCTAAATATATGCAGCAACATTAATTGCTTCAGCCCAAAGATTTGCAGCCAAACCTTTTGACTCAATCATGCAAGTAGCCATCTCTTTCAGTGACCGATTTTTCCTTTCCGCTACACCGTTCTGCTGGGGTGTGTAGGGAACTGTATGTTGGATCTGAATTCTACTTTCGGCACAAAGTTGCAGCAACTAGGCCTTGATATATTCTCCACCATTATCAGATATAAGAGCTTTGATCTTGCTCTCAGTGGCAGTCTCAATAGAAGCCTTAAAATCCTTGAATTTTCCAAGCACTTCTGACTTGTTTTTGAGAAAAAATACCCAAGTAAAGTGGGAAAGATCATCAATAAATGTCAAAACATACCTTGAACCATTTAGTGACATATTGGTCAGTGGACCACTGATATCGGAATCTATCAGCCCCAAAATTGTAGAAGCTATGCTAGCTTTGCCACGGTCGAACCTGTGCTCGGGGTGCTTCCCAATAATGCAACCGGTGCAAATTCCCTTCGAGGAACGGAGTTGTGGAAGACCATCTACCATGGATTTCTATTGTAGCAGTAGAAAATACTTGTAATTAAGGTGTCCAAACCTTTCATTCTAAATCCTACTAACCTCGTTGCCATGAGTGAGGAGAGCAGTGGGATTTTCAAGTGGCACAAAGTGAGAAAACTCATAGTATTTTGCAGTGTGGTTTGCCTTTTCGACTGCAATAAGTCTTCCACTTTTGATATCAGAAATTTCAACTGTATTAGGGCTGAATGTAACTTGATTTGGTTCACTAGTGTGTCATTTGATACACAGAAACTAAATTTGAAGCCAAGGAAGGCACATAGAGAACATTCTGGAAGCTTCCATGTTCTACATGGATGGTACCTTTTCCCTTTGAAGAAAGTTTTGAGTCATATCCCAAATGGATGGGGATGGAAATGTTTGGATCGAATGAAGAAAAAGAATCAATATTTGCAGCCATATTATTCGAGGCACCGGAATCTATCAAAAGAGTAGTGGGCTTCGAAATAATTGCCATGAGTGCTTGACCTCTCTCATGATCATCATTCCTATCCTTCTTCCTTGCACCGTCGGGAAGACATATGTTGTTCTTTTCCAAAAGGAGAGCCATTTGATCTGTTGTTTTCTTCATGCATGAAATTTCAGGATGAAAGCTGCGGTTGCAATAATAACACTTAGATTTTTCTTTGCTCTCTTTACCCTTTTGTTTGTTTCTTGAACCAGATGGTGCATCCGTCGATTTGCCTTTCTCTTTTTGCTTGGATGGTTTGAATTTAGGCTTCTCTTTCTTTTGCTTTCCTTTGCCATTCGAAATTTTAGGGCCTCCAACAAAGAGAGCTGAATCTTTGGAGCTTAGGGACCCCATCTGAATAAGCTTATCATGCTCTTTGGTGACGGACTTAATGAAGGCATTCAAGGTAGGCATCTTCCAATTCGGGGTAGTTAGCTGACCGAAATTGAAAGTAGAGACAAATACCGATTAATCTTTACCAAATTTGGTGAGAATGGAGAGGATCAACTTCTTATCCTCTTTGATAACTCCACTGTTCTTCAACTGCATGGCCAAGTGCTTGAATCTTGTGAAAAACTCATTGATGGTCTCGAAATTCTCAGGACTAAGAGCAATCAATTCATTCTCTAATTCAAAAGCCATAAGCTCGTCCTGCTTGCCAAAAAGTGTGTCAAGTTGATCCCATATTGTTTTTGGAGTCTTCAATCCGCTGAGATGGAAGTGAAGATATTTGGAAATAGAGAGGCGAAGGATACCATAAGCTTCATCAAGCTTATTGTAGTGTTTGGTTCTTTCCGACAATGTGCTTGGCTCCAATTCAAGGCCAATGGTGACTCTATAGAATCCTTTTGAATGCAGTATGATCTCCATATCATCTTTCCAATCAAAATAGTTGAAATGAGTGAGGATAGGCTTTGAAGAAGAGTATTCCATTGCTAGGAGTGAGTGCAATTTGATGTAGAAAAGCTTGCAAAAAGCAAGGTAGCGAATGCAATTGATGGAGATAATAACCTGCAAATCAAAATGAAAACAAGAACCGTAAGGTCGAACAATCCACCCTTTTAGAGTTGCATCACACCTGGGATTGGAGATCAAACAAGTTGAATGGGTCCAATTTATAAAATCCAGAAATTATGTGGAAAGCTCAAGCTTCTGGAGTGGATTGGAAGTGTATTTTTCTGCTTTGCATGCACATGAGCGAATGCACATGAGATCTTTCATGCCAAAACTTTTGTAATTTTGAGCAAATTCACTCAAATCTTCTTGTAGAACACCTGTAGAAAAGAGATCTTGTCCCTACAATGGATCTTATACCATGTAAAATTAGTCACAACAGATCTAATGAATAAGTAAATCAATCACAATAGATGAAACTCATAAAATATGGTGTAAACTGTGCGAAAACATGCATCAGTGCTCAATATCCCAGTAAGGGTGAAAATAAAATACAATAATGTCACAATGAGTGAGAAATTTGAATTGCCTAAGGAGGTCATTTGAATTAACTAAATGGCATAGCTTGGCTCCAACTAGGAGTCCTCATCATCAATCAGTGGTGGTCATCAATGCACAAGAACCAGTCATCCAGGTGTCAATATGAGTCTACCTAAGTGTAACTAGTCTAACTGAAGTGTGTAGCTCTGATATAGGGAAGAAGGCTCAGTGGAGGGCGCATGGGAGGCTAACTAAAGTTAGAACAAGTCATCTAGTCAATATGGAGCTCCAACGGAGTGAAACAGTCAATCAGGAGTGAAACTAGCCTCAAATCAAGGAGAATCGGAGCTAACTGAGTGTAAACTGAGTGGGTAGGTGAGGAAGTGCGCCATTCTTTGGAAGTAGGTGAGATGTGGGCGCCTTCATGACTAGGAGGGCTAAAAATCTGAGGAAAGAATCTCTCGGGTGCTAGAAGGAAGTGGATAAGGTGCTGTAGGCATTAACCTGGTGACTGGAATGCATGCAAACACTAGAGATTGCATGCAAACCCTAATTTCATGCAAAACCCTAACAATGATGATGTGGAAATCCGAACAAGGTGGAGGGAAGCCATAGTGACATACAACTCCATAGAGCTTTAATGAAAGTGTATTCATGCAGAGGGACCTCAAAGGAATGATGAGGAGACAGGAAAAATAGGTTCTTTGCAATAAATCGATCATGAAGGGAGGAAAGTAGAAACATTTCCAATAAACAGAGAGATGGGGGCAACTTTCATTGGGTTGAAAAGACATCATTAACCAACTTGGGATGAATCTGAATTTCACGTACACTGTGGACTGGGGAAAGCAGGTGGTATGGGACCTTAGTATGGAACTGGAGAAAAGGGATGTTGGCTGATCCTTTGGATTCCATCAATGCTAGAAGTGAAAATTCCAGATAAGGAAGAAGGACGTTGGTCAGAGGAAAAGATGGTCAACCAACAAGATGGAGTAAGACTTACAATCAAGGGAGCGAATGGAAAGTCAAGCTACTAGCAACCTCTTAGAGAATAGAAAAGGTAGGAAACCGAACTCATCCCATTACTTTGCAAGTCAAAGGCCACAAAGCAGCATGTGCAGCTCACCACCCGTTTCTTGTACATGGAAGGGTAGAGGAACTCTGGTAAATTGAGGCAACAGGTAGAGCAGCTTCAGCAGAGGGAAACATGGAGAACCCCTCCATCTTCTCCCCCTCAAACCTGGAGCACACTGCAGTAGGAAATGCATGTTCAGAGCATCCATGGACATAGATGGGCTACTCGAGATATTGTGGTAGGAGTTTCCAAAGATAATACAGAAAGTGTACAAGAAATTGGGGAGGTGGTAACTATTAGCCAACCATTCTTGGCAACAAAGAATTACCTAGACCAGAATTCATTACAAAAAGATGCATATCATAATAGATAATGATGACATAAAAATTAAAAGAACACTCTTGAGGAGGTTCTTTTCTAGTGAAGTTATCAGTGTGAGTGGACTCAATGGTGGGATCCTCTACACATTTTAAGTGGACTGATCTGTCATCCTTCAGTAATTACTCAGCAACCCAATGGGGTCTCTTTTTAGATTTTTGTTGTTATACATTCCACCCTCTCACCTATTATAACATTGAACCTGGAACTTCTACTACACTCGTCATTGTTGCTGACTTGCTAGTGAATCCTTTTGTGAGAACATATGCAACTATTTGATCGAATCCAAAAAATGAAAGACTTACTTTCACAGAGTCAACCTTTTGAATTTTCCCTCACAAAGTATTGTTGAATTCCAGTGTGGTTGGATGTGGAATGCTATGTAGGATTTATTAGAAAACAATAGATCTCATATTCTCATTGGAGACAGTTTTTGGCCCTGTTGAGCATAATTCAATATTGTTGAAAATTTTCAGAAACCACATAATTTCCTCAGCTTTTTGTTGTTATACAGTCCACCCTCTCACCTATTATAACATTGAACTTGGAACTTCTACTACACTCATCATTGTTGCTGACTTGCTAGTGAATCCTTTTGCGAGAACATATGCAACCATTTGATCAGATCAACAAAACGCAAGACTTACTTCTGCATAGTCAACCTTTTGAATTTTCCCTCACAAAGTATTGTTGAATGCCAGTGTGGTTGGATGTGGAATTCTATGTAGAATTTATTAGAAAACAATAGAGCTCATATTCTCATTGGAGACAGTTTTTGGCCCTTGTTGAACATAATTCAATATTGTTGAAAATATTCAGAAACCACATAATTTTCTCCATAGCAAGCTTTGCTACCATGCATTAAACTTTGTTGGCTCGGTTTTGCAACCAAGCTTAGTGCTATGGGCACCTACTAACTAGTAGTAGCAGTTTCAATAGAAATAAAAGCAATAAACTAAATAAACAATACTTTTCATGGATCTAAACAAGAATCTAAGCAAATAATGTAAATATTTCAAAAATCAAGAACAAGAAACATAAGAAATAAATTTTGTATTGAAAAGTGGGGGGCAAGCAAGTGCTTGCGATATTACCTCCAATGGTGAAGGTTGATGTTGAGCAACTCCCAAGATGAGTAGCTCCAAACTCCAATAGGTCTCTTTCTCCAAGGTTGCTTCAATGGCTAAAAGTGCTCATGGGAGATTTCAGCAGCATAAGGATGAGATAATGGAAGGATATGAAATGAGGAGCCCCTACCACCTTTTTATAGGTTTTGGTGGTGAGGAATACCATTTGTGGTTTTGTGGAAACCAATGGTATTGACCAACATGGTTTAGGTAATTTTCCCTCCTTTTTCCTTTTTTGAATAAAAATAATATTTTAATTCCCTTTTTAATATTTTTGGGAATTTGGACCCTTTTTGAGGGTTTTTTATGATTTTCTTGGAAAAATAATCTTTTTTAATGGAAAAAGGGGTGTACTAAGGTCTTTTGGTGACCTTTTGTTGGTTTCAGAGGCTCAGATGGTGGAAAAGTGGACAAATGGGTCATGTGAGTAAGGGAATGAGCTAGTGAGCACTTTTTAGGTGTTAACAGATTGCCCCCTGATGTGTGAGGGCAGGAGCTCATCGTATGGCCGATAGACATCATAGTTCTTTTGTCCTTTTTCTGGGTTTTAGGGGAGAGAAGAGACCGTTTGGAGACTGGAGCCACGGCCCTTGGAAGCTGCAAAAACAAAAAATATTACATGGCCTCAATATGAATGAGGTATAATCTCTGATAAAGGACGAGGCGGGCATTCCCATGCTCGTATCAAGGCATATACAAAACAATTAGTCCCAAGAAGGGGGATCTAATACGTGAAGAAATATACTGGTACATCATAATGGTCCAGAGGGGACATGATGGTGGGATATACTCATGATCATGAATGATCGCAATAACTGATACACTGGATCAACTGTGGAACTGCTGAAACTGAAGGTGTCCAACATCTGTAGGGACTCAAAGACTGTGAGCCATCTCTGAGAAGTATTTGTATCTGTATACTCGAGGGAGTAGAAAACCGGGGTACACTGAATACTGTCGCCATACGCAACCCGGATATGTATAGAAAAAATGTAACTGGTTGTATCCATAGGTAGACTCTCAAATGTGGAGGAGTCAGGTGGTATCCGGGGTCTTCGACTAATAACTGAACGAACCAATACCCTGTGCGAGTCTCAACGATGCGATCAAGGTGTTGAAGTCGAGCATGTGAGAAGCAACCATTTGGAGAGGCAGTAAGGATTCCTCTCGAAATGATTCGTCGGCACTCATCATAAATGGTAATGAGTCCAAGACACAGGGACCTCTAAGTCTATCCTCTGGAATCAATGTGGTTGTCGTCGACAGAGGGGGACCAGCAACTAACCAGGCAATGATGTTTCCTTGATAGGAGCACGAGGTGTAGAACTGAAGTGATGTAGTACTGCTGGTAGGACTGACATACTTGTGGGGATGGGAAATAACTGGGTCAAAAAATGGGTAGACTCAAAACTTCCTTTGTTCAGAGCATGATGACATGGTTGACCTGGCAGGGTAGGGAACTGACTTGTAGGTGCAGGGATCATAGCTTTGACTGAATGGTATATATTGACTCTGGGGGGGGAGGACAAGCTGATGGTAGCTGTCGAGAGAGTTTCAGGGTGACATACTGCAGAATACTCTGAACAAAGGCGACCAAAAGGGGAAGCTGTTAGCGAGCAGATATGATCTGTCGTGGCGCCAAGAGGCACCCTTCTTCCTTCTTCATAGTTTTAATGAGCTTCAAGAAGGGATAAAAGTGTGCTCTGAAATGGTACGGTCCTGTGGATTTTGTGAGCCCAGGACGGCGCATGCTCATGGTTGTTTTCATGTTTAGAGAGTCTGAAAACAGTAAGTGGACTCTGTTGGTGTTTCTTTTTCGTAAGTTTAGTCTCCGAGGCCCGAAAAAGTATAAAATGATGCGGATGGAGAACTCTTCTAGCCGATGTGACTAGAGTATACCTTTTTCGTAATTAGTCTACGAGGTCCGGAAAAGGGGTAAACTTATACCAGGTAGACGCCCTTTCAGATACGTTTATCGAGCATGAAAGGAAGCAAGATTGCTCGGCGATCTTTTCATTGTTTTAGGAGTCAGAAAAGAGCTTAACAGAAACTCCCTAAGTGCCTTTTTCGTAAAAGGGGTTGCTCGGCCCGAAAAAGGGGTAAAATCATACCGAACAAAAATGGATTGACGAGGATGAGAAAATGTCTCAAGCATCGTCATCTGTGCGGAAAACTGGATCAGGCGACATAAGATATATCGAAAACGGAGAACGGCCGATGTGGCACGCAAACCGAGGCGACGAGGGGGCGTGGGAAAAAATGCCCGGAAAATCTAAAGGTGAGAGCGAGAAATGGTCTCAAGCATCATCAGGGGCGCGGAAAACTGAATCCGGCGATATAAGACACATCGAAAACGGAGAACGGCCGATGTGGCACGCAAACCGAGGCGACGAGGGGGCGTGGGAAAAAATGCCCGGAAAATCTAAAGGTGAGAGCGAGAAATGGTCTCAAGCATCATCAAGGGCGCGGAAAACTGAATCCGGCGATATAAGACACATCGAAAACGGAGAACGGCCGATGTGGCACGCAAACCGAGGCGACGAGGGGGCGTGGGAAAAAATGCCCGGAAAATCTAAAGGTGAGAGCGAGAAATGGTCTCTAGCATCATCAGGGGCGCGGAAAACTGAATCCGGCGATATAAGACACATCGAAAACGGAGAACGGCCGATGTGGCACGCAAACCGAGGCGACGAGGGGGCGTGGGAAAAAATGCCCGGAAAATCTAAAGGTGAGAGCGAGAAATGGTCTCAAGCATCATCAAGGGCGCGGAAAACTGAATCCGGCCATATAAGGCACCTCGAAAACGGAGTACGGCCGATGTGGCACGCAAACCGAGGCCACGAGAGGGGCTAAAAAATGGTCATAAATGGACCCCGGGAAAAAACGGGAAACGGAAGGAACCTCTATGAAGTTCTCGCTGTGCTGATCCCAACGGTACCAACGGTTTGAGAAATGGACTTCGTATGACACCGCAATGGTTGTTTGAAATTTGTGGAATTTCTATAAATAGGACGTGGGGCCCAATATGACTTGTCATTGTCACGTGCGAGTTTGATAGAGCAGTCAGAGCTATTTCTCGATTTCCGGGAGATTTCACCGTTGGTTTTTGATTTAGCGAGTTGCAGGTAACTCTATTCGCCTTAACCTAGTCAATTATGTCTTTTTTAGTTGGCGGTGGGCCCCCGAAAGCCGCGAATCTCCACGTTGACTCTCCAACGTGGAACCGCGCGGGTTTCGGGGCGGAACCCGCGATGAACCGCGCGGGTTTTAGACTCACAGTCGCGATGTTCATCGCGACTGTGAGGTCGGAACCCGCGATGTTCATCGCGTGTTCATGGGTGACAGTCGCGATGTTCATCGCGACTGTCTGGACGAAACTCGCGATGTTCATCGCGGGTTTTTGTGAAAAAGTCGCGATGAGATTTTTTCAAAAATTTTTATGCTGGGGCTAAAATTTTCTGTGTTTTCTTGGCAGGATGTTGCGGAGGGCTCAGTCCGTATGGCGGGAGAGAGATATTGATGCCGAGATTGTGGCGAGGATCGAGGATGATGGGGGGGTGAGACAGACTTTAGCCATGAGCGGACTCTTGAAGTTCGCTCAGATACCTTATATCCGTTCAGTGAGGAGACTCCTGAACAAGCTCGTTCAGTGGTGGGTGCCGGCAGAGGGTGCCTTTATTATTGGTGGTGAGAGGTTGGAGATTACTCTCACTGATGTATATTTTTTGACCGGTTTGCCTCGCTTGGGTGAGGTGGGTGATATCTCTCCGAGGTTGCCTCCAGGCGTGGATATGGAGGACCTCTTACAGACCTTTTGTGGGGATGACGCTGTTTTGGTAAACAGCTCTATCAGTCTGAAGTTCCTACGTGAGTGGGATATGCGGGCCGTTGGTGCCTGCGTTCTGAGGGTTTTGGGTGCTGCTGCACCACATCGTATGTCTGGGGGGCAGACGGTGATGGTGGACTCCGTTCTACGGGGTACTTACTATGCTTGGGCTCAGATGTTCTTGGCCGGTGTCCGGAGAGATCTGGACAAGGCCGTGAGAGAGGGAGGTGAGTTCTGTTACGCCTCATTTTTATGTTGTTTTTTCTTTGAGCGGGTGCCGACCCTACGGCCACGCGTACCGGTTCGTGCTGGTCTACCTAGCGAGCCTCGTATGATGAGGTGGGGGCAGATGATGCCTCGTGCTGGCGGTGGTATCCGTGGCTTCTTTACAGAGGATTTTTTCCAGCAGTGGGAGCAGATGCCACTGGTGATCGAGGACTATCCATACGCTGGTATGGACTACCGGGGAGACCCGGAGATGCCACGTGCCCCAGGACAGGCCTGGAGCTTAGACGGTATGTTTTTGTGTCCTATGTGATGTTTATACCATATGTATTATGTTTGATCATGATGATGTCTGTTGTATAGTATCTGATGGTTCTACTTGCTTTGTGCAGATATTGGTCCGGTACCACCACCTGACTATGTGGCTCGGCAGGGGCGGGCGATAGTGGTTGCGCGTCCTCCAGTACCTGTACGTCCTCCTCGTGGTGGAGGATTTGGAGCCCGTGGGCGAGGGGTTGGCCCTCAGGACGATGCTATAGATGGTGTTCGACGGACTTTGGCCCGGATCGTAGCTAGACTTCCGGAGGATGGCTGGAGGGACCTTGATCGGGACATTTTGCAGGGATGTCTCGGTGCACCGCCCGAGTGGCAGTCACTGTTGTTGAGGGCAGCGGTGCTTGCTGCGAGACACGGGGGTGGTGGAGGAGATGCTCCGGCAGAGCCGGCACCGGGGAGGATACGTCTGAGGGACGACCCAGCAGGGCCAGCCGAGCGGCGAGTTCGGGGTCGTCGTGACCCGGCTGGGCCAGCGGAATTGGAGTCGGAGGAGGAGCCGGAGGAGGATCCTGAGGATCCGGAGGATCCTGATGATTAGACGTCATTGTACTTGCCCCCAAATGCTCATGAGCATATGGGGAAGCATTTTTGTATGACAGATGTATTTTGTGTATATCGAGTGCTGAGGGCACTTATGACATGTAGACCTTTTTGGTTCGTATATATATGTGGATATATATTTTGGATATTTTGATGTGTATGCACGTGGATGCAGTGTGTTTGTAGATTTATATATGCCCGTGGAGGCACATGCTATGCACATGGATGCATTATTTTGGTTTGTTTTATGCCCGTGGAGGCACATGTTATGCACGTGGATGCAATATTGTTTTTTTTTTTATATGCCCGTGGAGGCACATGTTTTGCACCTGGGTGCATGTTTGTTTATGGATATGACATGATGTGATTGGTGTGCCAGTCGAGGACACTGTTGGCCATATTATCCGCTACACTATTGAGGTGTCTTGGGACATGTGTGAATGTAATGGATTCAAACTGTCTAACCATTTGTTTAGTGCGCAGGAATTTTCTGAACAGACAGGGATCGCGTACCTGGTAATCATTGTTGAGCTGGGAAACTAGGAGCTGTGAGTCCAAGAAAACGTTGAGGTGACGTATGCTTATCTGGAGAGCAGCGGCCAGGAGACCGGTCACGGCATCGTATTCAGCTTGATTATTGGTGGCGGCACCTAAACATACTCCATCGATGTGAATTAACTCATGTGAAGGGGAGTATATTACCCAAGCTGCGGAGGCGAGATTGGGAGACCAACGGCTTGCACCATCAGCGAAACCGATATGGCAGAGTGGAAGAGGCTCCATCTGTGGTCATGCAGGGAAAACAAATATTTTAGGTTTTTTGAAAATTTTTTGTGAACGAAAAACGTATGCCTATACTAAAAAGTGGACGATGGTGTCCATGAGATTTTCTATGGGTAAAATCTTTTAAGGTACAACCCGTTGCGTGGGTTGCGTAAGGTGTTGCCTTCTGAGTCGGTCAGAATGTATGCCCCCTGCCCGAGGCAGGTGTGTATGATGTATGGGCCTTGCCACATAGACACGAACTTCCCTTTTCCGGTTTTATCATGAGCTTGATCGTAAGCGAGGACAAGGTCTCCCTCCGAAAAGGTTCTTGGGTGGACGCGTTTGTCGTAACTTAGTTTCGATCTTTGTTTAGCGGCTTCCATGTTTTGAATGGCTGTGCGCCGATCTTCATCGGCCTGCTCTAGGAGCAGTAAACGTTGCTCGATCGGGGAAGTATCTGGTAGAAGCTCAACGGCGATGTGTAAAGCTGGGATCTGGCACTCAATAGGGAGGACAGACTCGACACCGTGAACTAAATGGAAAGGGGTAAAACCGGTGGCGGTTTTGGTTGATGTGCGGTAAGCCCAGAGTGCTGGGAAAAGCATGTGATGCCAATTGGACTTGTGCTTGTCTACAGTGCGTTGGAGAATGGTCTTCAAGATTTTATTGATCGCTTCGACTTGGCCGTTTCCTTGGGGGTAGTAAGCGGAAGAGAAATGGTGTTCGAATTTCAACATGGTTGATAATTCTTTCCAGACGGCATCTTCGAAGTGAGAGCCGTGGTCAGAGACTAGCTGTTGTGGTACTCCGAAACGAGCGATGACGTGGTTGAAGAAAAACCGCGCCGCGGTGTCGGCTTTGCAGTTATAGGTTGGCATGGCTTCTGCCCACTTGGTGAAATAATCTACGGCCACAATGATGTGTTTGTGACCGCCGGCTGACGGGGGGTTGCAGTCGAGGAAGTCTATGGCCCATTTGCAGAATGGTCCAACAGTGATGACTGGATGAAGGGGGGCAGGGGGGGTTCTTGCCTTGGGGGCAAAGAGCTGGCAGTTCTGGCAATGCTTGACTGCGGTGATGCAATCAGTAAACAACGATGGCCAAAAATAACCTGCCCGAATGATTTTCTGGGCGGTAGCCATGCCGGAGAAATGGCCTCCACAGGCCCCGCTATGACAATCATTGAGGACTTGTTCTGCCTCACTATGGGATAGGCAGCGGCGTAAGATAGTATCAACGCCGCGTCGGTAAAGTACATCTCCAATAAGTAGGTATCGGGGTGCGTGGTGTCGTATGCGACGGCGTCCATCACGATCGATGTGTGGTCGGAATTTTTGAGTACGGAGGTAAGTCAAAATGTCTCCGTACCAAGGGTCGTCCGACGAAATGACGAAGATCTGCTCGTCAATCAGGTCCGTATGGATAACGGGTGATGTCGAAGAGGACGGGAGATCTGTAATTAAGTGAGCAAGCGCGAGGGCTTTGGTGCTTTTGGGAGTCTTGAAAGTAAGGTCATATTCCTGGAGGATAATGACCCATTTAGCGACACGACCCTGAAGGAGTCTCCTGGTGAGGAGGTATACCATGGGGTTGGAGTCGGCCACGACCGTGGTATGACTAAGCAAAATGTAGTGTCGTAGTTTCTGTACGGAAAAGACTACAGCTAGGGCTAATCTTTCCTCATATGGGTAACGTAGAGGTGGGCCAGACAAGGTCTGGCTGACGTAGTAAATTACATGCTCTTTGTGGGAAGCATCTTCTTTGGACCAAAACTCCGGATACGGCATGTTCGGATGCCGAGACGTAAAGGGTGAAGTCTTGGGAAAAATCCGGTGGGGATATCAAGGGGGCTTGTGTGAGAGCCTTCTTGAGGGATTCGAATGCCGTGTCTGCTTGTTCGTCCCAGACAAAGGGTATGTGGGTACGAAGTAAGCGTAAGAATCCATGGACTTTGGTGGCGTAATCAGGAACAAAGCGCCTAAGAAAATTGGACCGACCTTGCAAGCTCTGAAGCTGGCGAAGCGTGCGAGGAGGGGGAAGTTCTAAGATGGCTTTGACTTTGAGGGGATCAACGGTGATCCCGTCCTGAGAAACAATGAAACCCAACAACCGGCCTGCCGGGACGCAAAAGACACACTTGTGTGGGTTCAAGCGGATTTTATATTTACGACAACGCAGGAAAACTTGCCGGAGGTCGCTAAGGTGGTCTGATCGTTTTCGGGAACGCGCTGTGAGGTCGTCAAGATAGACCCGCAGGATATGGACCAAGTCGTGAAAGCAGTAGGTCATGGCTCGCTGGAAAGTGGCACCAGCATTTTTAAGGCCAAAGGGCATGACTCGATAGGCAAAGGTGCCCCATGGGGTGGTAAGGGCAGTCTTGTACTGATCCTCCTTGCGGATGTGAATCTGGTTGTATCCGGAAAACCCGTCCATGAAGGATAGGACCTCATGGCCCGCACACTCATCAATGAGTTGGTCAATGAATGGCGTGGGGAAATTGTCTTTTGGACAAGCGTGGTTTAGGTCGCGGAAATCAGTGCATACTCTAAGGGTGCCTTGCTTTTTGTTGACCGGGACGGGGTTCGACACCCATGTGGTGTACGGAATAGGGTAGATGAAACCTGCTGTTCGAAGTTTCTCGACTTCAGCCTTGACAGCGGGGAGCTTGGCAGGGTGAATAGGTCGCTGTTTCTGACGAACAGGGGGTACTTCCGGCCATGTATCGATATGGTGTTCAATGATGGCGGGGTCGAGACCAGGCATCTCGGTATAGGACCAGGCGAAGACGTCTCGGAACTCTTGAAAGAGTTTTTTGTATGCCTGAGTTTCTGCTTGAGTGCATGATGCGCCCAGCGAGATGAGCTCAGGTTTCCCTGGTGTTATGGAAATGTCTATCTGTATGGTGGGGGAAATGTTGGACATGTTCCCTTCTTCAAAGGCATCCGGTGCTGGGATGGGGTCCTTTAACCAATCGACCTTAGCAGGTATGAAGTCTTTCGACTCGACTGATAGCTGGTTGGATGCGGTGGAGGTAGATGCTTCCGGGAGGAAGTACGAGCGATGATGCATATCATCCCAAGGGTAGTCGGGTGCAGTGAGTGTTTCCAAAATCTGCTCGTCAGTATTGAAGTAGTCAGACCATAAATCAAGGGGTTCTGGTTTGAAGGTTGTCGAAATCATATATATCGTATTGACTTCTTCTGACGAGGATGATGGTGGAGGGTGAATCTCCTCGATGAGGGGAGGAGATATCTCTAAATCGGCATTGTTTAATTCGTACAGCGCTGCTCTATAGTCTGGTAGATCAGGGCAATGGTGTGAGTAGTGGCCGTAGACACTGCATATAGCACAAGGATGGTTAGTGCGCAGTGATTTGTCGCGAGGCTGTAGAGGTGGCTCTAATTTGACTACTGGGATGCCGATGTCATCCTCCAACATATTCATATGTTCTTGGAGTGCCGGTAAATGTGGGCATTGATGAGTTGGATGGCCAATTTCATCGCATAATGAACATTTGGGGGGAGCTCGAAACACCGGTGGAGGTTTGGCTGCCTTAGGAGGTGGTATGGCAGTGTAGGGTTGTGGACCTCTGCCCCCAGTGGGCTTAGCAAGGAGAGGGGGATCCTTTGACGTCGACGCAATCGTGAGACCCGGAGGAGGTTTCATTGACGACGAAGGAATATTGAGGTTAGGAGGAGGTGTCGTTGCCGACGAAGGGATCGCGACGCCAGGGGGAGGTTGATTTGTGGTAACAATAGGTTGTACCGGTTGGAGGATGACGTCTGGTGTCGGTAATCGAACGGGAGGCGGAATATACCACACGGGTAATCCCAATGTTAGCCCGGGTAGGCTAAGGGTAGCCATAACCGGGGCGCTTACTACGCCCGAAGGAGGAAATAGGAAGGGGATGGTGTGGATGGGTGTAACACCGATGTGACTGGGGATCAATGGTGGTTGACCGCCGGGTGTTTGTGTATTCTGCGAAACAGTACAGAGGTTTGCGACTTGGGTCTCCGGTGACGGTGGTGGAATGGCCTGGAATGTAGAGGTCATTGGTGTATTTGAATACAGTCCGGGTGCCACAGAAGACACAAAGGAGGTAACAGCACTAGAAGCGGGTTGTTCAATCATGGGGAGAACATTCTCCGGTGCTGCAGGGGCGTTGGGGTCATAGTAGGTGAGCTGGTCAATTTTGACCACGCGGCCCTCATGGGGGAACATCATGGTGCGGAAGACGGAGGAGGCGACCGCTTTCATGGCATACATGTAACTGCGGCCAAGTAAAAGGTTATAGTCTAGTTGGGCGTTAATGACCTCTATGTCGATGAGCACGGTCTTCCCACCTAATTGGACGGGTACCTTGGGTAATAAACCGTGAGGTTGAGCTGACCGGCCGTCGTAGGCCCGCAATGCAGTGGTGGATTGCTGGAGAGCAGGGGAGCCCAACTTTTGCCAAACAAAGGTGGACATGACGCATGTGGAGGCACCCTCGTCGATGATACATCGATGGATGACAAGATTCCGAATAGAAACGGAAACTTGGACTGCTATGGTAGAAGGCAGCCGTGGTTCAGATTGGTCTAAGTCAAAGGTCATCAAGTTCGAATCATTTGGGTCAATAGCCCCAATGGCGGAAAGTAAAGTCTTGCGCTGAGAAGGACAGGTTTTTAAGACTTCTAACGCAGACATGGCTGCGGGAGATTGAGCTAAGTCGTCTACGATGTTGTAATTGGATGCAGCTCGTGCATTGGGGTTGTTGTTGATTCGGCGAAGGGGGAAGCGAGGTGCTTTAGAAGCGCCATCAAGTGGAACCTGAGGTATACGCAATGTCTGATCAGTGGGATTAGCAGTGGTATCCTTTTCGGCGGGGGGGGCTTCAGAAGTCGGTCCGTATTGATTTCGACGGGTTTGGACATTGACGTCAGCGGTGGACATCATCAATAAGTGGTGGGTACCTGAATCAACCATGGGTTGATCAGGAGCTGCGTAAGTTATTTGTTGTGGTTGCACGTTGCCCTGTTGGGGGGCTAACGGCTGGGTGTTTACCACTCCTTGTGTTGGAAAGGGGTTTTGGAGAACCAGAGGTTGTTGTGGAGGTGGTGGGGGGTTGGGTGGTGGCTGAGGAGCCGCCTGCCCTTGACGATGGGCGTCATTTGTCCATAGTTGTCGAGCTCGCTCGAGATGTGGGCAAGCGTGGGTATAGTGGCCATAGACATTGCAAATGGAACAAGGATGGTTTGTCCGTAAATTAGCATTTTTAGGTTGCTTAGGTGGCCGATCAGGATTCTGATGAGCGGGCGCCGCGTTATTGTTTTGCGGGGGCTGGGTAGGTTGTGGAGCTTGGTTGCGGTTTTGATTGTTTCCACGGTTGCGTCCTCTTCCGCGGTTGGGTTGTCCACCCTGGTTGCGCTGGTTATTTTGATATTGGGGCTGCTGTTGTTGTGCGTACACATGCCCTTGAGCATTGGGGGGATTCTGAGGAGCCGCAGGTGCGGGAGCAGGTTGCGGTGGATAGTATGCAGGTGGAGCTGGAGGTGGTCCAGTTGCCTGTTGGGGATGTTGGTACCCCTGCGCTGGTGGAGGTGTGAGGTTAGCCGGTGCAACCGGTTGTGGGTAATGCATGGGCTGTTGTGGAAACTGCATGGGGTTTTGTACCGCAGGTTGAGCATAGTATGTAGGAGGTACATATGCTGATGGCGCTTGGCCATAACAATGTTGTGGACAAGAGGGTCCATGAACATGATGGGTCTGGTTTATTGGAGCATAAGAAGTTGTCGCTCCGGAACTGGATGTAGCCCTAGAAAGGTCTGGGGCGGGCATGGTGCTCACCATACTGAAAGGTTTTGCTTGCGGTGAAATTTGGCCAATAATGCCATCAGCGGCATGTGATGCCCCCGGTGTGTCACCGCGTGCAGAGTCGCCTCGTGGGGCGTCAGGTATGATGGTGTATAGGTAACCTGACTGGGCATAGATAAGGTCAAACTGTTGGGCCTTAAGGATGGCCTCCTCTTCAGACTGGGGTCTTTCAGAAGCTACATCCTTCGCAATGAGGGGAAGGAGGGATTTAAGGAACCAGTCTAAAAAGATCCGGTCGTCTAATTTGATCTTGCATAGGCTTCGGCGCCGACGCCAATCATGGATATGGTCAGTGATGTGCGTGGCCGTGTTCTGTCTGCAAGACAGTAGGATTTCGACGCCCGCATCATAGCGGACTGGTAGCTGAAAGAACTGCAGGAAGGTCGAGGCAAGGGAGGTAAATGAGGAATGCGTCCCATGGGGTTGCTCGATATACCATTTGGCTGCAGAGCCAGTGAAGGTGCGCTGTAATAAACGAAGGCGGACAGAGTCGTCCACTATGGAGTTGGAGGAACACCATAAATGGAAGGACATGATGTGGTTCTGGGGGTCTTCTCCGGCCTTTCCCTCAAACTTAGGGATGTCAGAGGGAAGCTTAGTGGGCATATGGGGCCAAGCAGGATCATGCCTAATGGGGTCATTCGTAAGCCTAGCTAAATCTGGCAAGTTGAGACTTGCCATGTATGGTAGACTAGCGGATGTGGCGATTGGAACGTGGATTGGCCTAGCCATTGTGGTATGGTGTAGGGGTCCAGTAGCTCCTATAGGTATGCTAGGTATGGCGGGTATGTGCCCTCCAACAGGTGTGGCCTGATATGGGTTAGTACTCCCAAGTGCAACTTGGGTTACACTTGGGTTAGGAATCGCACTAGGGATTCCTGGTATATTACTACCGAGTGCAACGTGGGTTACACTTGGGTTAGGAATCGCACTAGGGATTCCTGGGATAGCATTCCCAAGTGCAACATGAGTGACACTTGGGTTAGGAATCGTACTAGGGATTCCTGGGATAGGGTTTGTGGAAACCGAAGGGGGTATGACCCCCATGTTGGGCATGCCCATGACAGGTTGTGGTCCTGTGGTAGGCATTCCTAAATGTGGAGTGTTACCCATATTGGGCATACCCAAGGGGGTGGGTGTTGTCATGGATGGTATCCCCGCAGAAAGGTCTGCGGATGTCTGACCTATGGTTAATGTAAATTGTGGATCTTCTGGTGTTCCAGACATAATTGTGGTAGGTAGTAACTCTGTGGGGTTTTCGGATTCTACCTCCAAATCAAAGGTGAAGTGGGGTATGTCAGAATCGGATGACCGTCTAGATGATCGACGATGTGTCGAATCAAGGGATAATGCTCTGCGTCTGTGACGTGGAGAGCCAAGTGGACTAAACTCTGGGAGTTCGCCCTGTAGACGACGAGAACGTCTAGAATTCTCAATGGTGAGTATATGGTTTTTATGTAAAAAATTGTTTTAAGTATCAGGTTGTGATATATATGTAAAAGACTCAAAACCCTAATGCAACCAAGGGTGCAAAAAGGGGAGTGAAAAAAGAAGGCTCACAGGCCAAAAAATCAATCCTCAAAAAATGCACTTATTCTAGCAGCTGTGCTACAATAAGTGGAGGAATGCAACAACCGGTCAGAATACCAACATGCAAGCGGCTCCTAGAAAAAATAGGTGTAACTAGACTCAAAAGGTGGTAAAGATCATGCAAACACCTAATCTAAAAGTATTGTGACTCAAACAGACGATATCCCCTGCAAGGTGATGAAATCCAAGTCAGACAATATGAATGTAGAGACAACGGCTAGATATCCCCCTACCGGGAGGGACACCGGGTAATCAATCCTAAAAAGACAGGCTACTAGGATACTCCGTTCATGACGCGTCGAGAAAAGGTAAATCTGCCGTTTGGTCCTTTGATCGCAATATCCCAATACAGGGATATCCCGAGAACTGCGAATGGTAGCCCTTCGGTTACTGAATGGGTTTCGGTATCCCACTCAGGCTTCCGGAACCATCCTCGCGACTTCAACCCTCCTAGGGGAGAGGCCTTCCCACAAACCGGTTGTGACCGCGCCAAAAAGTACTAAGAGATTTTAGCTCCCTAATTGGACAACTTCTATGTCTCAGATGTATGAACTGAGGGGTGTTATTGGAACACCTATCCCCCCAATACTACCTAGCTACAAGAATTCTTTTTGTGTTCCCCAAGTGGGGTTAAGAGTGTGTTCAAATTAGGGTAAGTTTTAAGTCTTAGTTCAATTAAGTGATCGTGTGAGTGCACGTGAGGTGTTGTAAACTGAACTTGAAAAAATTAAATGCTTTAAGGGAAATTTTTCAAAAAATAAAGGACTTTTCGAAAAATAATAAGCAAATATTTAAGACTTTTTTCACTAAAAGAAATTAAATTGCTTTTTCAAAAAATAACTCGAAAAAAATAATGGATTTTTTGGATTTTTGAAAGCAAATAATAAACTTTTAAAAGAAATAAATGGATTTCTTCGTTTCAATAAAATTTGCTAAGGGCAAGATTCTAAAGAAGTAAACAGGAAAAAATTTGAATCTAGATAAAGAATGCAAAATGAATCTTTCTTTCACTTTCTTGAAAATTTTTAAAAAGATTTCTATGTATGCACTTTTAAATAGTAAAAAATTTTTCTAAATCTGGAAAATATGCAGAATTTGATACTGTAAAAAATGTGCTATGGGCAGAAAGTACAGTAAAAAATATTTTTCAAAATCGGGATGGCCGAATGAAAAAATTCAGCCGCGCGGGTTTTGGACGAACAGCCGCGATGGGCCGCGCGGGTTTTGGCCGAACAGTCGCGATGGACCGCGCGGGTTTTGGACGCACAGTCGCGATGGACCGCGCAGGTTTTGGGCGCACAGTCGCGATGGACCGCGCAGGTTTTGGGCGCACAGTCGCGATGGACCGCGCAGGTTTTGGGCGCACAGTCGCGATGGACCGCGCAGGTTTTGGGCGCACAGTCGCGATGGACCGCGCAGGTTTTGGGCGCACAGTCGCGATGGACAGCGCGGAAAAACACAGAACAGTCGCGATGGACCGCGCGACTGTCTGGACAAAGGCCGCGATGGACCGCGCGGAAAAATGCAGAAAAGTCGCGATGGACCGCGCGACTGTCTGGCAAAAAGCCGCGAGGCGGAAACCGTGCACGGAAAACGAGAAACGAACTCGAAAATTTAAAATTTAGGGCTGTTTTTTGGGGCCAAACCTCAGAACAGCAATGGATCTGCTGTCTAAGATGGCAGATCTATGGATCTAATGGTTAAAAACTCATAAAAACTAAGATTTAATGGCAAAGCTAGAGATCTAAAGTTCAAACCAAAGCGGAGTCGCCAAAACTGTTGGCTCGGTTTTGCAACCAAGCTTAGTGCTATGGGCACCTACTAACTAGTAGTAGCAGTTTCAATAGAAATAAAAGCAATAAACTAAATAAACAATACTTTTCATGGATCTAAACAAGAATCTAAGCAAATAATGTAAATATTTCAAAAATCAAGAACAAGAAACATAAGAAATAAATTTTGTATTGAAAAGTGGGGGGCAAGCAAGTGCTTGCGATATTACCTCCAATGGTGAAGGTTGATGTTGAGCAACTCCCAAGATGAGTAGCTCCAAACTCCAATAGGTCTCTTTCTCCAAGGTTGCTTCAATGGCTAAAAGTGCTCATGGGAGATTTCAGCAGCATAAGGATGAGATAATGGAAGGATATGAAATGAGGAGCCCCTACCACCTTTTTATAGGTTTTGGTGGTGAGGAATACCATTTGTGGTTTTGTGGAAACCAATGGTATTGACCAACATGGTTTAGGTAATTTTCCCTCCTTTTTCCTTTTTTGAATAAAAATAATATTTTAATTCCCTTTTTAATATTTTTGGGAATTTGGACCCTTTTTGAGGGTTTTTTATGATTTTCTTGGAAAAATAATCTTTTTTAATGGAAAAAGGGGTGTACTAAGGTCTTTTGGTGACCTTTTGTTGGTTTCAGAGGCTCAGATGGTGGAAAAGTGGACAAATGGGTCATGTGAGTAAGGGAATGAGCTAGTGAGCACTTTTTAGGTGTTAACAAACTTCAGTAGTGAATAGATACCCAGTACTATCCAAGGTATACCTCCTCCAAATAGATTAAAAGAAAAAGTATCAACTTGGTGCTTTGCAAATTGCAACTGTCAATATCTCCATTCCAATTTGCGTCATTGTTGCCAATATGGTCGTCATGACTTGAACTACTATTCTAACAAACTCCATAATCTAGTGTTACTCTACTGGAAAACTCCTTTGACTGCCACCCAATATGTGGTCCAAAAACAATCATATACCTACTGATTGTTCCCGCTAGAAATGCAATATCAAGCTCAAATCATGTTAACAAATACATTAGAATACCCACTACCCATTGATATTGAATGAACCCCATTATTTTCTTCTCATCAACTAATTAAGGAGATGTACCGTTATATAAAATTTATGTACAAGAGTTCATCCGTAGAAAATTTCCACGACATGTGCAGGCACTTGCATTGGCCCAAAGTGGCCTTCCCTCCTTCCTATTAATAATCAGCTGTATAATTGAATGAAAGTATAATTCTCTTAGTCTTACCATGCCAAAGTGAAAAGACAGTTCAGTTCTTGTTTTAGATGACTTCAAAGTCATTTCTAAACATAAAAATATCATCGAGATTCAATATAAATGGTGTAGCATCTCTAAAGTAAAAAATGGGAACACTTACCACTGCAAACACAGAAAAGATATGAATTAACAGCAAAGAAGATCCCAGAGTAATAGAAATAATATTCATGAAATGCACAAATATCACAAAAGGGTCAAGAACAAAGGACGAGGAAAGCCTGAACACATCACGATGTTAAAAATGTCAGCAATATAAAAAGCAAAAGGTCTAATAGACTAATACCATGATTGATAAATTCTGCCTGAAATCCCTCATCTTTTGTTGCTTTACTAGTGCTCAAGATCAAGAGAAAAGGTGGTAGGAGGTAGGACCGTAGGAGAAGCTATATGGACAGGTAGCTAGTTTGGTAAATCATAGAGGGAAGTTGTATGGGAAAACCAAGAGTGGTGCTCAATGTCCAGTGGAAGGGCAGATTTCTTGGTGAGAAGGTTACTTCATAAAGCCTTATGGGAATACCAAAGAGCTAAGAGAAGTTCGTATGAGGCAATGATTATCTTGCTAGCTCACTGGATAGAGGGTAGCTAATGGGAAAGGATGAAATAGAGATATTCGTGAATGACCTTACATCATCACATACCAACAATTCATGGAGTTTCTAGGAAGGAAAGTGAAGCTGTTGTGATGGATGGTGTAGGGATATGAGTCCAAGGCAGCCTCCCACAAGACCTTAGATAAAACTGTAAACATCATATTCGGTAGTCATTGTGATAGGAGATGAGAAATGAGAGATGTGTAGAAGAAGTTATGAAAGGAGGGATGCATAATCCTTGGCATATTTGATGTCAAAATGGATGGTGGTGCATAGATTGTCAATAGGGTTAGGGAAAGAAGGGGTAAAGGAGGGTGAGACACCCAAGGGAGTGAAGGAAATTAAGGCACGATCAACAAGAGGTCAAGCACCTCTAGATATTCACAGAGCAATTTGTTCCACTGATTCATTGGTTATAAGATAGCAATAGATCACTATGACATGCATGGGGGAAAGAGAAGTAGCTAGAAGATCATGAAAATCCAAATCAGACAAATTAAATGTGTTATAGAGTTCAAAAGTCTTTAAATTTTTGCAAGCGTGTATGAGCGCACTAATAGCAGCATCTGTCACTCTATAAAATCCTCTAAGCTTGATGGACTCCATGTTTTTACAACCCTCATCCATGCCCATGTCATTTGCTCATCTAAAAAATGCTTGATAATTTTCCCTGCTACGGGAAAGGGACATATGAGATAAATAATTGCAAGAACCCAATGACTGCGCACCAGCATTAGTCAAATCATGTCATAGAAATGGTTCTTCTAGAGGTGTTTTCTTTATATCTAAATTAACCAGGAGGATGAGATTTTGCATGATAGACATCAGAAGGTTGTCTATGATATGATCTATAACAAGTGTTAAGTATAGTATACATTGGAAGGAGACTCCCATTGGGAAGGGAATCCCATTTTGTCTAGGGAATTGTATTTTGATTTCTGCACAATTTTATAATTTATTTCACCTATTTCATACATCGTGGCTTGTAGAGCTTTTACTATTCAAGACCACAATCTCATTTAACGGTGAAAGAGCATCTGAAATACTCATTTCACTAATAATAATAAAAAAAATTGGATATCACAAAATACAGACTACCATACATGTCCATGAGAGCAATCGCTAGAACAGGTTACTTTGTTGTGGAGCCAATACACTAGCACAGGAAGAAAGTAAGCTCACCATCATGTCTGAATTAGGTTTCACTCACAAGCATTGCATTTGATAGAGTGCCTAGTTCCAGGATAGAGAACTGCTCCTTATCTTTCGAACTGCTCCCTTCAGTCATCGTCCCACCTTTCAATTGAACAGAGGAAAAAATAAGGCTATCTAATGATATCTGGGCAGGTGACCTACCTTTTGCTTTTGAATGCAAGGACCAGAAATTGGGCACATATAATCATACAACCGAAGACATCATTGCATCGATAGAACAAACTCAGAGCCTCCTGGTCATTCCCATGCCTGACACAAGCACCCACGATAACAATCAAATAAATTATATCTTAGTCACGCATTTTGTCAAACACTTGGTGTGCTACTTGGCACTTTCAACCATACATAAATATACATAAATATAAGGAATTTTTGCAATGATATCTTCTGTGCATGTAACTGAAGGAAAAAAACTGCTTTGGGATGTCGAATATGTCCCCCTTAGCCTTTGCGCTTTTGGCACTTTCAACCATCTTAGCCTTGTCCATATCTGCGTTGTGTTCCATGCAATTGCCTGAGTATTCTATTGTTTCAAGTTTGCAGGCTACATACATGGTATTGGTGACCATCTCATATCTGTCTGCAACATACCCATCTTCATGCCAAAGATAACAATCCAGTGCCTCTGAAGACACATTTCTCTGTATGCATAGAATATGCCATAATCTTTTGAAAACCACAATACCTGATAGGCCCATAGATCGGAGGTTTTCTGAACCCTTCTCTGTGTGGGTAGTTGGATCTGTGTGGTTTATTGTTGAACAATTTTTTGCATTGGCTGCAAATTTGGTCACTCAATGAACAACTTTTCACCCAAAAAGGATTATAGATTTTGTTTCATGCTCCTCATACTTCAATTCGCAGGAAAGCTAGAATCCAACCTATTGCACACAAGCATGCTTCAAAATTCAATATTGCAATGGTGGGTTTTCATATGACACTCAAAATTGGTCATCCAAATTATTTGGCATGCTTCAAAATTCAGTATTGCAATGGCGAATTTTCATATTAAATCAAAATTAGTAATCCAAATTATTTGCATAGAGTTGAGCCATTATCATGAGTTATGCCCTTAATTCCCACTTTTTCTAGCTTAATATTACTTTAAAATAATCTTATGTTGAATTATTCTTAAAAGAAAAACTAAAAAGATTGATTTGAAATTAAAACTAAGAGTGATTCTAAAATTTATGCAAGTGCCATTCCTCAGCCAAATATTGAATCATAAACTAATAAGGCCATGATCTATCTTTCTCACTAATGTGATCAATTGTTTTTCTTATAAAAGAGAGGTTCTTGTTGAGATGGAGGGTATTTTAGCTTTAGAGATAACACACTTTAGTAGGTGTCACTTCCCTATAGCATGTCCAAGATTTTCTTGAACTTTAGCACCCTTCAAGTTCATCTCGGCTCTTGCGGTCATGCGGCACTGGCCTGCCTCAGCCACAACCTAGAGCATGACCAACTTGTGCCTACTACACCTAGATTATGATAACTTCACCCTGAATTACAACGTTAAATTGCAACAAATTTCTACTCAACCAAGTTCGTCTAACAATGGGCACACGTCCAACTGTATCCAAAACAACGATCAAATCCTTCATGTTGGTTATTGAGCACTTGATCTATGTCGCTGCCAAGCTTGTGATGTTCAAATGTCAATCCCAAGACAAGAAACAAACCAAAAAACCTCAATCGAGTCTAGGAAAGAGATTGATGGTTTTGTCTACCCTATAACAAAGAAGTTATGAATAAACATTGATGCTCAACGCTAAATGATGTTTTCTATTATTCCCTTTATTGCTAGAAAATCTATGGCATTGGTTGTAATCACATTAATAGCGAGGAGAATAACCACCATCAACACATAGATCATATAAATAGGGATGATTAAGCCACAATAAATGCCACACTTGGCCATCCACCTTGTTGGAGAAAGAAAGCACGTCAAGATTTGAACCCAAGTTATGTTCAGAGACATTGTTCCAAGTTACCACTAAACCACAACCTAACAAACATGGTATACATATATGTATAGTCAAGTAGGTTTAAACATACCAATTTCAAGGCCCTAGGTTCAATTTTTGTAGAGTCCTTTTGGTTAAAGAGTGCATGTTGTACTATGGTTGCATTTACCCAAAACACCATTCATGGAACGTGAGGACCCAATTTTGACCTTAGTTAGTGCTTATGGGTGTGGAAACATTAAGCCTCGATTTTTATGTAAAATACGTATATGTGTATCTTTTTATATTGATAGGGAAGGGAAGTATCATATTAGAAAAAACCTAACTAGAACACATTTTATAATAATTAACACACATGCAACTTATCTTAGGTGGATCAAAATATTGGGATAGAGTACCCATGGTAAGCTACCCAAACTGACTCCTATGTGTCTAGGTTTCTCATTTGGTCAGAGCTTTGGCTTTTTAAAAGTCTCTCAAGAAGTGAATCTAGATTTTAGAAATTATGAAGCTCTAAAATATTCAACAATGGGGATTTCTAAGATGGATGTGGATCAGGGATTAAGATGAAGCTTAGACATAGATAAGGAAGTTCGGGGAACTTGACCCCTAATGATAATGGAGGAGGAATAGGTTTGAATCCAGCTTCTAGTCTCTTAGGAATTAAAGGGAGGAGATCATTCTTCCAAAAAGTACAATCCAAAGCCTCTATTGAAGTGGCAACAGGAACTTGGGTTCACAATTTGGGTTGTGATTTCCATACAAGGCTGCCTGAATTCTTGCGTTCACAATTTAGACTATAATGATTTCAAAATTCTTCCCCTCATAGTTTCCTAGCAAATCCGGATAGCTCAAAATCATGAGATATTCGAAGACACAATTTTTTCTCCCTTATATTCTACAAACAGAGCAGTGGCTACCCTGGAATGTTTTCCTCAAGCAAACTCTTTAGTAAAAACAAGGCAGGTGGAAGAAGAATTCATAAATAAGGAAATTACATGGTCATATTTTGATGGGACGACTGAAAAAAAAATAATCTTAGCTGGAGTAGGAGGAGTGATCTATTTATCAGAGATAATTAAAATCTCCTTCAAAGTAGGTATGGGGCATGGGACCAACAACTTCATTGAATTAAGTGCCCTCTGGCTACTTCTGAAGTTGGCTTTCATGAATGGCATAAAAAATCTACAAATTTACAGAGATGCGAAAAAAACAAAAGGCGGTTTCCTAATGGTATCATTGGCCTATTATTGATGATTTTTTTTCGTCGGGTGGTTTTGAGAAATATGCATGTGTCGTATGATATTGGGAATGGATTTACAGGGAGGAAGACCATTCCTTTGGCCACAAAGAAACCATTTAGGCATATAGAGTCATGAATAATGCCTTGAAGCACCATTGGCCTTTAACTGGGGATATTCATGCCATCAAGGAATTTTAAACACTAATAATGGGACTCAAGGCCTGGGACATGGTTAAGAAACCAAAGCCTTATCCCCTAAAGGAATATTATAGTCATCTACATCCAAGAACATTGCATTTAACTACTAGGAATGACCTATTGATGAATTCATTTTCACATGAGTGGTGATATGTATTAAATGAAAACTTTTTTAGCTCTAGGTATGGATCTCAAGTCCCTTGACATGGTCGGGGTAGGAAACTTGAGTCATAATCCCTAAAATAATATACTAGACATCTAAGGAAAAGAATGACAACTCAAACTAACAAACATGGCCTATGTATGGGTTTAAGATAGTTGTTGGTTTTTCCTAGAACATATTGGAGGAGATTGCACACAGGGACAACAGCTAAACATCCAGGTATCATCATCAGCAAGAGGGTTCCTTTTCTAGTTGGAGAGTGGGCATCTTATCAAGTCATTAACAAGGCAGTTCCAGGCATGTAGTTTGTTCATTCTAATAAAATATGTCAATCTTTGTTTGTTGGTTGCCTATTTATTATAGTCTATTTAATTTTCTTTCACTCTACCTTACAGCACCAAATATCAACAAGGCATTTATCATTAAAACTAGATTAGAATAAACAAGACTACACGAAAATATGAGGACGTACCTTTCCCTTTCAAGGTTCTTCAATTCTCCCATGCCAATTGAATGGATCCACTGGTTTAAGAGTCATCCCTAGTGCTAGCGTCTATGGTAATGCCAATCCCATATTTGAATGAAGTTCGAGCACTTGGTATGAAGGATCCCTTGGTTTGAGAGTCGGCCCCAAAGTGCGATCGATGAAGGATACCAAGTGCTCATAGAACCAGTCTATCCAAATCGCGTGGGATTGAACCAATTTCTTAAAAAAAATCACAAAATGGAGTGGCAGGAACCAGTATTCCAAATGGCATGGGATTCCTAAACATGATTTTGATTTTGATTTCATTCCCATGATGAAAAATTTAATTAGACATTTAGTACAAGGCTAGGCACATCACATATTAAAATTGTAATGTCCCCTCCTATCATACCAGCCTGATAGAGAGGATCGTTGTGCTACAACTGGGCGTCTAGCCCCATGATCCTATTCATAAGCATTCATATATTATAACAGGCATATGAAGATGGCATAAATATTTTAATGAACATAGAGGAAGTAAATTTTAAATACTCATTCACCATACATTCAAGATATTCTTCAATAAAACAATTGAAGGATAGCACAAGAGAATACTTATCTTAATCAAGTAGTCCCTGAGCAACCAGCTACGCTTCTGCAACGTTCCACCCAACCATAGGATAGTGTGCTCCTTAATCTCTCAGCACCACTGCCACCCCCGAGCTAGGCATGATCTCCACAAGGAACTAGGGAACAACAGGGTCTCACATAGCCATAGATACACCAGAATCAGCCATACCAACCAGCAATTGGGTTTCTGAGGTGGCTAGGAGATGGATGCATATAACAGCAAGGGCATAAGTGTTGGGTATGAGGGAAATCATTTGTACAGTGACAGGCATGATAATGATCCCCCTAAGCTTCAGAAAAACGTGGGAAGGTTAAAAACGAGCAATGGAGGTTTGGGGAAAACCCCAGGTAGCAGAAAACATTTTTAGGAAAAAATCCCATGGCAATTCGGGGACAAAATGAACTCCATACAGTCCCAAATCGCAGCCCCTCCTTCCCAGCTACTATCCAAAACCAAAAACGAGTTTTGGGGCAAGGAGAACCCTGCGTTTTTTATGAAAAATGTGACTGTAACTCCCAGCCGTCTCTATCTGCGTGAGAGGATGAATGCCATGGGTGAAGAATGGCTGTTGGGCCAATTTTGTGGGGGTTTTCTTGCCCAGCAAACCAAAACCCGATTTCCCAGGTTGCTGTCTTGCCCATACACGAAAATTGTAGTGCTCTGGTTTTTACAGCAGAGCACTGTGTAAAATTTCAGGTTTTATTTTCTACGTTTTAACTTTACCAGTTTATGGAAGTAAATTTCTAAGAATTTCTATGTGCCGAAATAATATTTAGTGTACTGTGGTGTTTTCACTAACCTTACATTCGTAATTTAAAATAAACAAACATATCGTTATTTTCTTTTCAACAGCATAAGAATAGGTTTCACACTTAGTAAATCAGTAAATAGTAAGTTTGCATGTTTACAGTAAGATTTAGCATAATAGTAAATAACGGAAATTACCTGATGCTTATGCTAACCGTAAGTTGTAGCAGGTTGTGTAACCCCTTAGATAGCCAAACTGAAGTGTCCACCCTACCGACCAGCTATAATCTTGCTGGCCCTTGGAAATCAAAGGATTTCCAAGCCCCCGAGCCCACAATCTGATAATCCCGAGAGCAGTCCTTCCTTCTGTTCTCAAAATCCTTCTGTTCTCCAATCAAACTTTCTGTCCTCCCAACTTCTGTTCTCCAAACTTCTTTTCTTCTCCCATCAAAAAAACCTCCCCTTTCTCCAAGCTCTCCCCCTCTATATAATTTTCCCTTCCTCGAGAATATCTTGGGCTTACTCCACCGCCCCAAAATCCCCTTCTCGAGCCCCCCAACACTTACTCCTCTCACCAGTTCATTTATACACGGTTCTTTATAAAAATGTATAATTAATTACTCTCATGGAAAAGTTAGTTGGTTTTGGATTGACGGTCGTAAGTATTTATTACGGTGGGGATTATCACCCAAAGGTTATCCATTCGAAACAAGCTTCATTGAATACAAGTCTATCCGCCATCCTTGATATTTTAATGTTATTAATGTGATTAATAAAATATTATATAATTAGTTGCCCCCTTGTCAACTTGGACATGATGTGTCTTAATGATCCACCTTATCCGTCGAGACTACTTAGCTGGAGGTTTAAATTCCAAGATTAACATTGAATAATTAAATATCCATTTTCCATCACATCACGTTTATTCCAAAAAATGATTATCTTATTATGGCTAACTTTTGAAATGGAATTAATCACACAATTTTAATTTATAAATCAATATTTTAAATCTTACTTATATTGCAATTGTTACGATAGGGATATAAATGTTGCTGGAATGTTATTAATTAAGTAATAATAATAATTGGATCACCATTTATTAATTAATAATAATAATTAAATCACCATTTAACAATAATAAAAGGTGAATTAATCATAGTATTCTTAATTATTTGTTATCTATGACATTTATAATACTATTCAAGCATGACAAGTATGTTATACACCAGTAATATTGTACACGTACAAGGTGTGCATGCATGGCCAGTGTATGCACATGTCGGACATGTACTATAAACAAACCCCATTCCGCCTATGCATACTTGCTAACTAACAATAGTATCTACCCCCATGCAGAAGAGCAAGCATAATCTATAGTATAATTACTTTAACATCCTTGGTTATTTAACAGTTAACCCCTTTACGATTTAACATCATTGTCTTTATGTTTACATTAGTTTAATCAATCAAGTACAGGAAGGGTGCCTACTTCCACTAACTCGGAATCAAGGAATACTAAACCCCCAACAGTGCTAACTAACACATCCTCCCATCATAACCTACGTCCAGCATCCTCCCTATCCTTCCTCTGCTAGTACAACAGTGGATGTCGGACTCACCGATCTGACCACATAGAACTTGAGAGCGATAGCGTCGGCTGAATAGCGGACCTATCCTCCCCTAGCAGGCATCTGACGATCGTCATCACAACAACATGGGTAGCATGTCTCAGCACGGCCCTCCCACGACCTCGGGTCTCATGGAAACATAGGGTGGGAAACACATCCATCCCTCTCAACATACTGGGCCTACGCCCTTATCAACTCATACTTGCTGCTATCGGGATTATCAGTTTGTGTTATCGTATCCTCATTTTGGCTGCTAAGGTTTGCTGTATGAACATGTTTTTCCTTTCCAATATATATCAGATCAAGTAACTGGCTATCCCATAGCCCCTGTGTCCTGTAGGTTAGTGTTTTGCAAAATACAATTTATAGAAAGCATTTTCCATTGATCGCCAATTGATCCATGTTATCATTTTATTTCATGTAACTTTTAGCTCATCATAGATGCGTATGACATATAACATTTCAGCAATTCATATAAGAAGATGGTATCCACGTACCGAATCATACATTTCACATTTCATTAAGGAAAACATATAAACATATACTGCAATTGTAAAAATAAGGAAACCATATGATAATCATGACATCATAACTGCATAACATAGTAACATCATAATCATGGTGAAATCATAAGACAGAGTAACATCATATAACGAGGTCCAATATAGTTTACTCAGTCGAGCTGAGTTCGACAAAATATATAAGAAGCAAAGTATGGTGTGTCTAACTAATAAATATGCCGAATCAAAATATGGGCATTACATACACCCACCCTTCGGGAAACTTCGTCCCGAAGTTATGGTCAAAATAGTGAGGGAAAATCTCGACGCATGGTCTCTGCATCCTCCCAGGTAGCAGACCCTGGGCTATACTTGTCCCATTGGACCTTAACTTGGTCCACATGGCGACTACGGAGCTGTCGAACCCTACGATCCAGTATACGTAATGGTTCGACCCTGAAGGTTCCCTCGTCCGAGACCTGCAATTCCTTCCAATGAATTTTGTGAGTCTCATCAGCTATGTAATGTCGTAATACAGAAACATGAAATACATTATGAGTTTTATGCAAGTGGGGTGGCAGCGCGAGACGATAAGCAACTGGTCCGATTTTCTCAAGAATTTCAAATGGACCTATAAAGCGAGGTGACAACTTGGTACCCTTCCCAAACCGAATGGTACTTTTATTTGGTCTGATGCGAATAAATACACGATCCCCTACTCCATAAGTTCTATCTGATCTGTGTGTATCAGCGTAACTCTTTTTCCTATCCTGTGCTTCCTTCAGCCGCTGCCTAATCTGTATCACTTGCTCCTCCATTTCCTGAATCAATTCAGGCCCAATTAAAACTCGATCCTCTAACCTGTCCCAACTGAGTGGTGTCCTGCACGGCCTCCCATACAATGCCTGATATGGCGGCATACCAATGGAGCTGTGATGACTATTGTTGTATGCAAACTCCACTAAAGGAAGATATTTCTCCCACTGTGTCTGCTGATCCATAACATACATCCTAAGCATGTCCTCCAGCACTTGATTCACCCTCTCAGTCTGTCCATCTGTCTCGGGGTGATAAGCTGAGCTTAAGTTCAACTGTGTCCCTAATGCTGACTGCATGCTTGTCCAAAATCTGGAGGTGAACTTAGGGTCTCTGTCAGAGATTATCTTTTTAGGAACTCCATGAAGACGTACAATCTCATTTATGAATACACTTGCCACATATGTCACATCATAGGTGTCTCTGACTGGAATGAAGTGAGCACTTTTGGTCAGTTTGTCGACTACCACCAAAATAGCATTATGTCTCAGAGATGTGAGTGGTAATCCTACAACGAAGTCCATGGAAATGACTTCCCATTTAGTCATAGGGATATCATGCGGTTGTAGGAGACCGGCCGGGGTGACGATGATCTGCCTTCACTTGTTGACACTCAAGGCACTTCGAAACAAAATCCACTACATCCATCTTCATACCTGGCCAAAAGAAGAGTTGCTTCATGTCAGCATACATCTTCTTCACCCCTGGGTGCGCACAGTAATGCGATCTATGGGCCTCTCTAAGGATGGTTTCCCTGATATCACCTTCCTTAGGAACATACATCCTTCCCTGATACCGCAACAATCCATCTACCTCAAGATGGTACCCATCATACTTCAATTCCTGTTTCTTTCCATTCTGAATAGCTGAGGTTACTTTTAGATACCAACTATCGCCCAACAGTTGTCCTAGTACCCTTTCCCTCAAGTCAACCTTCAAGGGAATTAAGGAGAAAAGTCTCGGCCTTCGGCTTAGAGCGTCTGCCACCACATTCTCCTTTCCTTTGATGTAAGAGATACCAAAGTAATACTCACTCATGAACTCACTCCATCGCCTTTGCCTAGCATTCAAATCCCTTTGGGTAAAGATGTATTGCAAGCTCTGATGGTCTGTTTTAAGGGTGAAGCTTCTACCAACTAGGTAGTGCCTCCATAATTTTAGTGCCAACATTACTGCTGCCAATTCTAGATCATGCGTGGCATACTGCTCCTCATGAGGTTTCAACTTTCGAGATGCATAAGCTATTACCCCACCTTCCTGCATCAACACCGCTCCTAATCCCTGCTTCGAGGCATCGGTGCATACCATGAAATCTTTATCCATGTCTGGTACCCGCAAGATCGGTGCACTTGTCAACAACCTTTTTGACTCTGTAAAAGCGGCATCGCATTCATCGGTCCATTCATACCGGATTCCCTTGCGTTGCAAGGTGGTAATAGGTTTTTCAATTTTAGAAAATCCTTCCACAAACCTCCGGTAATAGCCTGCTAACCCCATGAAGCTGCGCACCTCATGAGCATTCCTTGGAATTGGCCAATCTTCAATGGCCTTTACCTTTTCTGGGTCTACAGAGATCCCTTCACCTGAGATGATGTCCCCTAAGTAGTGAATCTCTTTTTGGAAGAAGGAACACTTTGACAATTTACCATAAAGTTTATGTTCCCTTAAGCATGTCAAGACTAACCGCAAGTGTTCCTCGTGCTCCTTCTCATTCTTAGAATAGATAAGAATATCATCTAAGAAGACCTGAACAAAGCGGTCCAAGTATTTTCGGAAGACCGCATTCATGAGGCTCATGAATACAGCTGGAGCATTGGTCAAACCAAATGGTACCACTACAAACTCGTAATGCCCAAATCGAGTTCGAAAGGCAGTCTTAGGAATGTCGCCTTCCTTGATCCTCAACTGGTGATACCCTGATCGTAAATCAATCTTTGAGAAGACTGACACACCTTTCATTTGATCAAAGAGGTCATCAATTCTTGGTATGGGATACCTATTCTTCATGGTGGCCTTGTTCAAATCTCTGTAATCTATGCACAGTCGCAGAGATCCATCCTTCTTCTTAACGAAGATTACTGGTGCTCCCCACGGTGAGATACTGGGTCTAATCAGTCCCAAATCTAGCAATTCTTTTAACTGGATCTGTAACTCACGGAGCTCTGGAGTTGTCATTCTATACGGAGTCTTTGAGATAGGTTCTGCACCAGGTTTTAGTTCGATTGTGAAATCGAGCTCTCTTTCTGGAGGTAGTCCTGGTAATTCCTTCGGAAAGACATCCTTGAACTCGGAAAGCACTGGGTAAGAATTCAAGGAAGGTCCTTTACTATCGCTCACGGCCTCCACTACGAACAACTGGCATCCTTGTCTTAGGCACCGCTTAGCTTTCACCATAGAGATGAAACGGAGGGATACCTTCCTCTTCAAGCCTTGGATTTGAATTGTCCTTCCCTCGTCATCGAGGCACAACACCTTCTTTGCATAGCAGTCTATGAAAGCTCTATGGTCTTCTAACCAATCCATGCCAATAATGAGGTCATAAGTCCCCAAATTGGTGACATAAGCATCCAACTTAGTGGTGCAAACTCCTAAGTCAACCCCACAACCTCTCACTTTAAGACCTACTGGTTGCTTAGTTCCTGAAGCCATTTCGACCAGTTTGAAATCATCGTGCTCGTAGGCTGCCAACCCACATTTATCTAATGCAAATGGTGAAATAAAACTATCAGTTGCTCCTGGATCAAACAAAATTTTAAGTTTGACATTGTTTACATTACCAGTGGATTCTACTACGGTAGACTGATGTTCTGCCTGGTGGTTATGCACCGCTGCATGAATCCGATGACTGTTACCCGAACTATCCATGGGTGCCTTTCCTTCCCTGTGCCTGCTGCTTGACTGACCCTTGGGACAGTCTCGCTGGAAATGAGGACCTCCGCATCCCCAACAAGAGAGATTGGGAGGGGCTTGCCTGTTGCTCGAAGGAATCCTCTGAGATGAGTTCCTTCCCCTGGTTCCTCTAAAACCCCTTGCTCCTCTATAGGAATTTCCCTGTGTACGTCCCTGGCTTTGGTGGGTTGCGGACGATGCCTGCGAGATTGAGTTAACTGAAGTATTACCCCTCGGTGTGAACCGGTTACCATAAGGAGGAGGTCTAGATTGTCCTCCCCTGAAGTAAGGACGTGATGCCTTCCCTGAAACATACTGATTGGTTCCTGTCAACTTACTGCCCCCTTTTCCATCTGACATATCAGCTGCATAACGAGCATACTCAACTGCCATGGCAACTGAAGTTGGCTTCCACATCCGCACAGCAGCTCTAATCTTGTAGTTAAGTCCATACACAAAACGCTCTACCTGACAATCATCTGCATCAAGGTAAGGAACATATTTTACCAGTTCCATAAACCGAGATTCATACTCCTCCACCGTCTTATCTCCCTGTACTAAGGCATGCAGTGCACCTGCTTGTTCTTCCTTGTAATAATTTGGCAAATACTTCATGTGGAACCTCTCCTCGAACAGTTCCCAAGAAGTTGTAAGAGGAGTAAGGTGCAACTGCTTCTCGAGATCTGACCACCAATTCAAAGCATCACCTTTAAGCTGAAAGACGGCCATCCTAGACTTGGAACTAGATGTGTACTCATTCAATGCGAAGCACCTCTTCATGCCTTCCAGCCATGCTTCGGCATGCTTACCGGGTCGTCCTCCTGAAAACTCTGGAACTTTTATCTTTTGTAACTCCCTCGATATGTCCTGAAGCGGTTCCAGTCTTGGGCCATGTGCCCTTTCAGAGTTCTCTCGACTCACTTGAGTGGTTTCCACCTCGGCGGCCCTTTCCGACTGCCTGTTCATCGTGGTCATAATAGCCTCCAATGACCTCATTATGATCTGCATTTCTGGTGTGGAGGTTGTTTGTGGCGGTGTTGGCGGTGGCGGAGGTGGTGGTGACGGTGGTCGACCTTGACCCCGACCTCGACCTCTGCGTGTTGTCACCATGATAGTCCCTGAGTTATTAAAATAAAGTCGTATCCTTAGTTGTTCAATCAAATATACGCGGAACTAAAATGTAGGTATTTAATAACTTGCATCATGAGATAACAAATTGTCAAGATTAGCGCAGTAAAATCTATAGTCGTTTTTATTTAAACAATCTTGTCATGGTGTTCAGCTCGTCGTGCTGGTCTTAATGGTGTCTTGTTTTTGGAGATTTCGGGTCTCTTTCATCCCTTCGACTAGGAGTTGAAATCTCGGCAAAAATTTTAATATCTCAATTTTAGTTAGCTTTAAATGTTACCCTCTAATCTAAACCACTTAATTAACATTATTTGTTTAAACCTCAACCAATCATAGTTAAGTTTAATACTAAAAATTAAAATTCCTATAAAACATAATTTTAACAACATGTTATAACAGAAAAGGAAAAATTAATTCTTATAATACATATTTTCTAACAAGTATGAATAAATTAAATTTTTATAACACGTATATTCTATGAGAGTATATAACCATAAATTTAAACTTTAATACAACATCTATTATAACCAGAAAAGTAAAATTAATCTTTATAATACATATATTCTAATCAAAATATGAATAATTTAAGTTTTATAAAACATATATTCTATGAGAATATATAAAATAATTTAAATTTTAATATAACATTTTTTTTGACAGGAAAGTAAAATTAATTTTTTTTTATATTTTACGTATATTCTAACAAAATATGAATAAATTAAATTTTTGTACATCATATATTCTACCCAGCAGTATAAAATTAATGCAAGTATAATTACCAGCCAGTTTATAACTTACAACAGCTAAATGGCTAACAACTGTAAATATAAGGCCCTTTAATAAATCCTAGTAAGCTCGTAATATACCATGCATGTTATGTGAATAAGCTTATTGGTGTAAAAGAAAAACTTATAGTTAGTATCAACTATTTATAAGCTTACTTACAACTAAAGCATCATAGTTGAGTCGCCTTATGATAATTACCTTTCTTGCCACGTAAAATAATGGCGGTTAGTGAACCTAATGCTATACCACTAAGCTTACAGACATAATATTCTACTCTAGACATATAATAAGTGCCTTGAAAAAGCAGCAAACAATAAATTTAAACTTTAATATAACCTATATCATAGCCTTCTATATATATATTTTACAAACTATATACGAAAATAGAACGTAGATTTACCAACCGTAGATTTTTTATTTTTTATTTTACCACGCGGCCTTTCACCGCCATGCAATGAGTGAGTATGCATGAAGGACACGCGGTCTCTCCAAGCAGCCCACCGCCCTCGGAAAGTGGGGGAAACCCTAAATAGGGTCAATCCCCAAGACGCTGCCATTTCTGCCCCTCTTTTCCATAGCTGTTCCGCTCTGCAACCATCAGCGAGCGCGACTCCATGGCCGGGGATACAAGGTTTGGTGTATGTCGGCGAGATATGTGCCTGAAGGAGAGGGTGCGACTGGTAATGCTCTTATGTGAGCCTGACGAATGCTCTTTCTCAATGCCCTGGTATGCCGCTGGAGCTCCACGTAATCCTCTTTTAGAGAAGCGTACTTCGTTTCTATTCTCTTGACGTCTTCTTCGCCTGACATGCCCTCAGCGCAGAGCCTCTTCCTCCTAGCCATATGAGAACAATAATAACAAAACCCACTCGACAATTTGACACTCTATGGAAACAGAGAGAGCCCTATATTTTATTGCTGCTGCCGTCCGAGGGCACCAGGTTCGCAGGCTATGCCGAACCAGAGAATAAGAAAGCACAGGCAATAAACAGTGCGATAGTCGAAAAGCAGTTATGGGACTCCTTCAATTATAGAATTCTATCATCCCGAGGGGGTGTTTTATATGTGCGGCATTAGGTGCAGTTGGCCGAGGAAACCAGGAAATTTGAATATGGGTGGTTTCACCTTAATGAGTATTCGATTATGTGTAATTTCGATTATGTAAGGAAGCAACCGAAGGATTGCAAGAAGCCATGTGCCTCGGCAGGGATTAATTGCTCGGGCGGGGATGGAATTGGGGATTTGCACCATGAATGCCCTGGGCAACTGGTTGGCATGGGGATGCAGCTGATGGCTTCCGCGAGGAATAAGGGGGATGGCCATTGTCCCTTTGAACACGAACTTACATGGATTAGAGAAGAAAATATAAGGGAACAACAAAGGAATTCAACGCCAACCAGGCCATAATTAGACCCCTTGCAGCATTTTTGGGGCTTGGGGTGGGGACCAGCTTTGAGCATTGCTGGTATACGCAGGATACCATTACTACAGATACCATCAGTTGAGTCGGGCGTACATTATCTCCATGGTGGTTGGTCGTTTGTGGTTTCTTTCACACGACCTGCCAAGAGCTACCAAGTATGGAAACGTTGGTATATTTAGCAGAGTTCTTTTTGCACCTTGCACACGACACCAGCAGGGCAATCCCTTTTATTAATAAATTTTGTTTTCTGATATTTCTCCTTTCCATTATGGATGTGTTTGCCGAGTTTGGAGAAAGAGGGGAAGAGAACGGCTGTCTGCAACAACGAGTTGCAGTTTCCAAAGGAGAATAATAGGCATGGTAATGCTAATTACTTATTTTTATCTCAAGTTAAAAGTATAGACTCGAGGATGGATATTGTCTATAATTCTTTGCTGGAATTTTACAGTTTCAAATGGTATCATTAGTTGTTTTCTTTGAATGAACTGATTAGCTATGTAGGGTTTGGTTTAGTTTTTTTTTTTTGAATGGATGCGTGCACAGGTTTAGAGGGCACAACCTCTGGGATGAGAAGCCCCTGGATTAAGTCTTGTATATATATGTTAACTGACTGAGTGAGGTCGCAGCTCTTGAAAGGGAAGCCGTAAATTAATACATATTTTACAAATTGCATGGCAACCATAAATTTAGTGCTTACATACATATATGTTGCAGATTAATTGATTGTTGTAGGGCGCGACTCCTGGAGGAGCGACTCGTAAATTTAATATATATATACATATATATATTGCTTGGTAGGGCTCAACTCTTGGAAGAGCAACCAGAGGTAGGGTAAATTTACTGTCTGTATATATATTTACTTGGTTATGGTAGGGTGGAGCTCTTGGAGGAGTAGCTCTTGAATTGAATGCTTACATATATATTTTATATATTTCTTAGCCTGTTGAAAGGCGCGGTTCCATAGAGGGAACAACCGCATATGTGGTTGTGATCACATTATTTAAAATACTTGATTTTTTATTTGTTAAAGCCAAGAGGGTGCAGCTAGGTAGGGCGCAACCCCTAGCAGAGTTAGAGTGGCTTAAAAAAATATTTTTGGTATTTAAATCTTGTCTGCCCTTTATATTATAATTTCGTGGAGTCAGGTTGACAAGGGCGTAACCCTAAGTTCAACCTCTTGGGAGTATTCAGTTCTTATATCTTAATAAATTATGGGAAGAAGCTAATTTTGCGTTGGGCAGAGCACTGGTTTTGGACTGTAAAAGGGCGAATCCCATTTCGATTTGGTAAGTTATATGGGTGTAAATATAAGTTGCATTGTAGTTTTCATGGTTGGGCCTCTCGAATAAGATTATTCCGCATTTATTCATTTTTTTTTTTGCTTGTGATTTGCCCCTTTGGTCTCTTCTCGACCTCAAAATAGCTGGGGTATTTTTTTTTTTTTTTGAATTCCTAAAAGCGTTACTACAAGTGCTTAATAAAATTTTCCAGATTGTTTTAATTTTCCCCCTTTTCCTATTGTAGGTAAAGGCCTTTTGATACCTTTGATACAGGTGAAGGAAGAGGGTTTATGCATAGAAGAGAGATGGTATGCTTTTAGTACTTCTTCCCTAGAGGCTACAGGGAAGTCATTTCCATTCTATTTCAGTTCTGTTTGTCTATTTTTTTTTGTGGTCAAATTTGTGTTTATTTGTTTGTATTTACACGTAACCTATATCTCCCTGCAAGAAGTTTTCTGTGTTACCTACTCAATTTGTTTGTTTAGATCTCTGTCCAAGTTTTGCATATTTTTGTATAATGTAAATTTCAGTTTAAATCTAGGAGAGTTCACTCTATCATACATATATAATGACTTTACAAATAATACATAGTAAACATATTCTTTTGCTTCTAAATTTTTTTTTTTAACTAAACCCATAACCTAATCTAAGTGTTAATCACCCTTCGTTTGTTTCCAAGAATACCTACTTCCTTACAATATGGAATATAAGTTTTCTAATTGTTTCTTTATTTTACGCAGGCAGTGTAGATGCTAGCTCCATTTACCTATTCTAATATATTTTCCTTTAGCTTACTAATGTGATTTATGTTTGTGTATTTGGCAGGTAGTCCATAACTAATCCATAACTGAGTTTTGGATTCTTCGTGTTCAAATTTTCAAGGCAAGGTTTTGTCCTAAGTTACTTGTGTACAGGGCTCTTAAGGTCCGAGTTTTTGAGCCAATGGCTCTGATACCAAATGTAGTGCTCTGGTTTTTACAGCAGAGCACTGTGTAAAATTTCAGGTTTTATTTTCTACGTTTTAACTTTACCAGTTTATGGAAGTAAATTTCTAAGAATTTCTATGTGCCGAAATAATATTTAGTGTACTGTGGTGTTTTCACTAACCTTACATTCGTAATTTAAAATAAACAAACATATCATTATTTTCTTTTCAACAGCATAAGAATAGGTTTCACACTTAGTAAATCAGTAAATAGCAGTAAATCAGTAAATAGTAAGTTTGCATGTTTACAGTAAGATTTAGCATAATAGTAAATAACGGAAATTACCTGATGCTGATGCTAACCGTAAGTTGTAGCAGGTTGTGTAACCCCTTAGACAGCCAAACTGAAGTGTCCACCCTACCGACCAGCTATAATCTTGCTGGCCCTTGGAAATCAAAGGATTTCCAAGCCCCCGAGCCCACAATCTGATAATCCCGAGAGCAGTCCTTCCTTCTGTTCTCAAAATCCTTCTGTTCTCCAATCAAACTTTCTGTCCTCCCAACTTCTGTTCTCCAAACTTCTTTTCTTCTCCCATCAAAAAAACCTCCCCTTTCTCCAAGCTCTCCCCCTCTATATAATTTTCCCTTCCTCGAGAATATCTTGGGCTTACTCCACCGCCCCAAAATCCCCTTCTCGAGCCCCCCAACACTTACTCCTCTCACCAGTTCATTTATACACGGTTCTTTATAAAAATGTATAATTAATTACTCTCATGGAAAAGTTAGTTGGTTTTGGATTGACGGTCGTAAGTATTTATTACGGTGGGGATTATCACCCAAAGGTTATCCATTCGAAACAAGCTTCATTGAATACAAGTCTATCCGCCATCCTTGATATTTTAATGTTATTAATGTGATTAATAAAATATTATATAATTAGTTGCCCCCTTGTCAACTTGGACATGATGTGTCTTAATGATCCACCTTATCCGTCGAGACTACTTAGCTGGAGGTTTAAATTCCAAGATTAACATTGAATAATTAAATATCCATTTTCCATCACATCACGTTTATTCCAAAAAATGATTATCTTATTATGGCTAACTTTTGAAATGGAATTAATCACACAATTTTAATTTATAAATCAATATTTTAAATCTTACTTATATTGCAATTGTTACGATAGGGATATAAATGTTGCTGGAATATTATTAATTAAGTAATAATAATAATTGGATCACCATTTATTAATTAATAATAATAATTAAATCACCATTTAACAATAATAAAAGGTGAATTAATCATAGTATTCTTAATTATTTGTTATCTATGACATTTATAATACTATTCAAGCATGACAAGTATGTTATACACCAGTAATATTGTACACGTACAAGGTGTGCATGCATGGCCAGTGTATGCACATGTCAGACATGTACTATAAACAAACCCCATTCCGCCTATGCATACTTGCTAACTAACAATAGTATCTACCCCCATGCAGAAGAGCAAGCATAATCTATAGTATAATTACTTTAACATCCTTGGTTATTTAACAGTTAACCCCTTTACGATTTAACATCATTGTCTTTATGTTTACATTAGTTTAATCAATCAAGTACAGGAAGGGTGCCTACTTCCACTAACTCGGAATCAAGGAATACTAAACCCCCAACAGTGCTAACTAACACATCCTCCCATCATAACCTACGTCCAGCATCCTCCCTATCCTTCCTCTGCTAGTACAACACTGGATGTCGGACTCACCGATCTGACCACATAGAACTTGAGAGCGATAGCGTCGGCTGAACAGCGGACCTATCCTCCCCTAGCAGGCATCCGACGATCGTCATCACAACAACATGGGGAGCGTGTCTCAGCACGGCCCCCCCACGACCTCGGGTCTCATGGAAACATAGGGTGGGAAACACATCCATCCCTCTCAACATACTGGGCCTACGCCCTTATCAACTCATACTTGCTGCTATCGGGATTATCAGTTTGTGTTATCGTATCCTCATTTTGGCTGCTAAGGTTTGCTGTATGAACATGTTTTTCCTTTCCAATATATATCAGATCAAGTAACTGGCTATCCCATAGCCCCTGTGTCCTGTAGGTTAGTGTTTTGCAAAATACAATTTATAGAAAGCATTTTCCATTGATCGCCAATTGATCCATGTTATCATTTTATTTCATGTAACTTTTAGCTCATCATAGATGCGTATGACATATAACATTTCAACAATTCATATAAGAAGATGGTATCCACGTACCGAATCATACATTTCACATTTCATTAAGGAAAACATATAAACATATACTGCAATTGTAAAAATAAGGAAATCATATGATAATCATGACATCATAACTGCATAACATAGTAACATCATAATCATGGTGAAATCATAAGACAGAGTAACATCATATAACGAGGTCCAATATAGTTTACTCAGTCGAGCTGAGTTCGACAAAATATATAAGAAGCAAAGTATGGTGTGTCTAACTAATAAATATGCCGAATCAAAATATGGGCATTACAAAAATTGACAGCCATACCTCTCCCATCCCAAGGCATTAATTATCTCAACTAATTATTGGAAGGATTAAATGATTGGGTGCATGAGGCCAAATGGGTAGTTGAGAGTTCGTGGTTTCCTCAATGAAAATGGCTTAACACCATGGCTCAAGGGTTTGGTTATTTTCCCTCCCTATTCCTTGTAAAGATCATGCCCCCATCTCTTTGTTGCATTGCGTAGCCGGTTGTGGGTTTTTCATTAAAATTGCTTGTTTACATGATGTCTGATTTTACATTGTGCTCCGCTAGCACAAGAACCATATGCATCTATCTTAATTGCCGATACATAAGACGACAAATTAGTGGCGGGGCCTTGGCCTTGAGCTCCTCACCATGACTAAATAACAATATTTACATCATTTACAATATTAATGCAATACGGTCAAGCTGGGGACATTACAAGAATACATTTATATGGATTTGCAAGAAAGCTACTAAATTCAATAAGTTATTAAATGCATTGTTTAAGTAAATAATTATGATTCCATTTTAGAACTGAGCGGAGCAATGGAGGATGCGTCCAGTGCAGAAGCTTTTCGGGTCTCTTCAGGGTGTTTTCTGGTGTTTTAGAAGTGCATGAAGACTTTCTCCATTGAGTTGTGTATATGTGGAAGAATGGAGTATTTGTTAGACATGGAATGGGAGGCGGAGACTTGAGTCACCCTTCACAAAAAAGGGAAAACAATGAGAAGAAAGGGTGATGGAATGAAAATTACTAGCATGTTGAAATTGGAAGGAAAATTTTCATTTTTGGTGTTACAGATCTAAAAATTACCAACATATCCCACTTGTAGTTGAAATTAGATTCACTCTTTAGAGATTATGTGATGTGGCAAGGCCTTAATCATCACTTGAGAGCAACAGAGGGAATTATTACATATAGGCTAGATATTCCATATGTAGGTCATATGTAGTAGTCTAGGCTAACATGCATGGACTATAAACCCCATAACAAATTAATATGGTATTAGGCCCTAAAATTAGTTTATAGGTCATGGTATAGGCCACGAGAACCATCGTCAATGTTACAAATATTGAAATTGCCATAATATTTCGCTTGTAAGGTAAAGTAATTATGTGTAGGGCCCTACATATGGACCATGAATCATATAGTAAATTTATTAACCATGGACCATTATTTAGGTTATGAGAACCACTATTGGTTTACATAACCTAAAATATTAAACCATGGTTGGTTTATTGGCTTACATAACCATGGACAAACTAACAACAACAATGACATCGACGATGGTGACAATGATGATCGTGATGATCTCACATCTAGGATCGAGATTCTTATGTGGTAATCTAGGTTAACATGCATGGACTATCAACCCCATGGAAAATTAATTGTTAGGATATTTAGACACTTAGGAGTTAGTTAAGATCAACTTGTGTAATATATCCGTTAGGGATAGTGTGTTTCTTTAGTATGCATTAGTATGCATTTGTAAATACTTAATCCGACGGTCACGATATGTTTCCGACATAGAGTGATCCGACGGCTCAACTTCTCTTAGATCAAACTTAACCTTGATCCGTGGCTTAACACCCGATTGGTCCATGATCTCTATTTAAAGAGCATGGAGGGTCATTGTTTAGTTCATCGATTATGAGAAGCTCATTTGTAACTTTCTTTCTTTACATAATAAATTGTCCCGTAGAAGCTATTTGGCCGGGGCCGTGGAGTGTTTCCCTCAAGAGGGTTTAAACCACGTCAAAACATCGGTGTGTTGATCTATGATCTATTTGTGTGAAGTGGTTTCTCTTGGTGTTCGGTCCTTTGGTAGTACCCTGTGTACCCGAACATGGTATCAGAGCTTTTATGAAGTGCTACTTCCGGTTATGATCTAGATCTTGAACTGCTGTTGCCGAAACTCGAAAGGGTTTCTAGTTCTGATATTTCTGTGCATTTCTAGGCTGTGGGAGGTGTTCCATTGCGTCCGGAGCGTCGTTTCCATTCAAAAATAGTTTTCGTTTGATCGAAAACGGTTCCCGGTTGCTCCAGAAACGCGTATTTCATCAGATCTGAAGGTATAATGTTACAGTGACGCATTTTTTTTATTTCGTTTTTGAAAAGAAAAAATCTCATATTTCATTTTTTTTTTACTGTTAGATTTTTTTTTGTTCGGATTGTTGCTTTCCCGTCTGCGTATGCTCTTTGCCGTGCACCTTGAGCGATCTCGGTGTTAAATTTTCAGAATTTACTTCAATCTGATCTAGGATCTTAACTGAGAGAACAACATGTACAGCATATCTACAACATATCAATCATGGAGACAATAATGCAAGCACACAAGAGACACAAAGATTTACTTGGGGAAAACCATAAAGGTGAAAAACCCCAATAACTTCCTCAGAGATAGATAGAGAAATGATACAACCAACCAAGAGAGATAGCCATAACCTAGCAGCAGATCCTCCTCCTCCATAAGTGCGCTACTCCTCCTTGAGTGCATGTATGAGAAGTGAGTGAGTAAATAGAGTGCCTCCCACACTCTATTTATACTTGACTTGACTTGCCTTTTTACCTAACTCATGTAGGCTCAAACTTAACCACATAACATAATGCTGAGTGGGCCGACCCCCAATAGGGTGGTCTAATAACCCTTTGACCCACATGGCTGACCCCCAATAGGGTGGTCTAATAACCCTTTGACCCACATGACTTATACAGGGCCGACCCCAAACAAGGTGGTCTAATAACCCATCAAGTATAAGTTACGACACTTACAATATAAATGACGACACTTCCTTATAGAGGAATAATACCATCTCTATAGGAATATAATATACATATATGTCAAATACATTCCAAAGTTACATATACATCAACACTCCCTCTTAACTAGGAAGGTATTTCTCAGCACAGTTCTTCTAGCACAAGTCATCTTCTCTGGATCATCGTCACTGGATAATCGTCATCGAGTCATCATCATCATCGCCACTGCTGCTGCTATCTCAATCAATCTCTGAATCTACTCGTCATAGGATGTTCTACAGAGCCAGTCCTTTTTCATACTGGATGTAGGCCCACCACCTGCAGGTCTTCGTCATCACTGGCCATACTGTGGAATCCTCAGGACTTATTACGTGCGTCACAAAACCTCGAAAGAGCATCCCAGGATGTTACGGGTACACAACTCCGACCTGTAGGATCTCCCAGGGCGCTATTACATGTGACCCCACCACAAAACCTCGAAAGAGCATCTCAGGATGTTACGGGTACAGAACTCCGACCTGAAATCTCCCAGGGCACAAATTACATGTGGTCCACCACAAAACCTCGCAAGAGCATCTCAGGATGTTACGGGTATACAACTCCGACCTGAAATCTCCCAGGGTGCTATTACATGTGGTCATGGCAAAACCTTGAAAGAGCATCTCAGGATGTTACGGGTACACAACTCCGACCTGAAATCTCCCAGGGCCCAAATTACATGCCATAGGACAAAACCTCGCAAGAGCATCTCAGGATGTTACGGGTACACAACTCCGACCTGAGATCTCCCAGGGCACAAATTACATGTCCTCCCAGAGCAATGTCTCGAAAGAGCATCCTAGGCTGTTACGGGTACACAACTCCGACCTATAGGATCTCCCAGACATGCTCATCTGCACAAACTGATCCACGGCCACAGAGTATCAACCTGATACTCACCATACATCATCCTGATGTACTCATGATCGTCCTGATCATCATCACTGCAACGTCCTGTTGCATGTCATCTGGAGCAACATCCTGAAGCTCACCAGCCATGATCATCCTGATCATCATCACTGCAACGTCCTGCTGCATGTCATCTGGAGCAACATCCTGAAGCTCATCATCCATGATCATCCTGATCATCACTGCAACATCCTGCTGCATGATCCACCTGATCATCAATGCATCCACCTGATGCATACCAAGTATCTACCTGATACATATCATTATACATGATCCTCCTGATCATACAATGTATCCACCTGATACATGATACATATCACCATACATGATCCACCTGATCATACAATGTATCCACCTCATACATATACAGATACATGGTCCAAGCATCCAACATGATGCATATACAAAAATACATACACATGATCCAACTGATCATATCCAGCATCCAACATGATGCATCCATACATAAATGATCCACCTGATCATATCTAGCATCCAACATGATGCGTACATACATACATAAAAATGATCCAACTGATCATATCCAGCATCCAACATGGTGCGTACATACATAAAAATGATCCAACTGATCATATCCAGCAGAAACCAAAACATCATCCTGATGCCCATCATCCAGCGCTTACATCCACAGCCATGTGAAGGATCCTCCTTCCAACATGCTTGGAATGGCTTTAGCAAATGTGTCCATCACTTCTTTCTCGAAGTGTCCTCGATCTGAAGAATGTTGAGCCTCTCTCTGAAGTACTCAAACTTCACTCTGGATAGTGGCTTCGTCAGCACATCTGTAATCTGCTCGTCCATCGCAACATACAGGAGCTTCATAGCTCCTCTTTGCACCATATCCCTGATATAGTGATATTTGATCTCTATGTGTTTCGACCTGTCATGAAACACTGGGTTCTCGGACAGCTTCACACAACTCTGGTTATCACAGAAGATACCAGTAGCCTCCAACGGGAGATCAAATAACTCAGACAGTAGTTTCCGTAGCCATACTGCCTCACAGCTAGCTGAACAGGCTGCAACATACTCTGCCTCAGCTGTACTCAGTGCTACGCAAGACTGCTTCCTACTAAACCAAGAGATCACACCTGATCCCATACTGAAGCAACACCCAGATGTGCTCTTCCTATCTGTAGCACTGCCAGCCCAATCTGAATCAACATAACCCTGCAGGTTAAACTTTTGATTCGCCTCATACCTGAGCCCATAATCCACTGTACCCTTTAGGTACCTCAGAATATGCTTTACAGCAACCAGGTGAACACTCCTTGGATCTGTCAGGAACTGGATCAATGTGTTCACAGCAAAGCAAATGTCTGGTCTCGTGTTCGTCAGGTACATCAAGGACCCAATCATCTGGCGATACATAGAGACATCAATTGGCTCAGATGAAGCATCACATAGAAGCTTCAGATTTGATGCCGTAGGAGTGGCCATGGCCTTGCAATCCATCATCCCGAATCTCTTCAGGATATCAACTGTGTACTTCCCTTGACCAAGGAAGATTCAATCTACACTCTTCCACACCTCCATGCCAAAAACAAATAGTGCATCATCCCCAAGTTCTTCATCTCGAACTCGGTAGTAAGCTTCCGCTGCGTGTCAGCAATCAATCTATCTTCACCTGTAACAAACAGGTTATCCGCATACACAAGTAGTATCACTGGATTTCATTCCTCAACCTTGTAGTAAAGGTTGGAATCCGCTTTATTCTTGGTAAAGCCCAAGATGGATAGAAAGATGTCTATCCTACCATATCAAGTTCTGCACACATATATGGCTACACCATGCTGTCTTGAAATCCATCTGGTACATCTTCTATTTCATCACTTTTGTATTTCTCAATGCTGCCATCTGCAACATGCTTGATCTGATAGTTCTATTTGGAGGTTACAACAGACTTCCCTTTAGCTCTTTGGGATCGCATCCCAAACATCATTCTTCATGATCGACGGATCATGGCATTCCATTTCTTCATCCCAGATCCTGGGAACTTCAATAACTTCAATAGATATCTTTGTTGCTGGAACAAATGTTGTAGTTCTTCTTTTGTAGGAGATGGCATACTATCTTTCCTACACAACAAGTTAAATTGCATTATTAGAAAACATCTCATAGTTTTCAGACCAAATTCTTACACATAAAGAAATATGTCATACAGTCATGCAATTATCTTATCCAATGCTTCAATACAACATTTATCCATATCCCGTAACTTTCTAGATGCCTTCCAATCTCTACCAGAACATTGTTAAGAGTGTGCACAACTCCCAACATGTCAGCAAAGAGGTTTCATTCTAGATAAGTAGCAATGGAATGTTGTATAGTGCCATAGGCCACTTACCCATGTGTATTAGTAGTATACTGTTCATTAATGCAACTATTCTAATATGCACAATACATATCCTAAGTCTAGGAACATGAGCATATACATCATTGAACAATTTTATTTTAAACAAACAAATATGCAAGAAATGATGATTAAAATACTTATCTTTCTTTGTTCATTGGGTGGACTCCCTCTGAGTGTTTGCTTCCTTGCAGGAGCTGCTGGAGTCCTAATCTGAAGTAGCTTCTTCTATACCTTTCTGTTGTGGAATGTAGGGAGATGGACAACTCCCTCTGAATATCTGCATCCTTGCATAAACTACTGAAGTGTGCTCCTTTTCTTTATTGCAGGAACAACTGGAGTGTGCTCCTTTGCTTTCTGGTAGGAGCAACTGGAGTGTGCTCCCTCTTGATCTTTGCTTCCTGAATTACCTGTTCTTGAACTCATATTCATCCTTGGTCCCTATGCATGCTTATTAGTATCATGATTCATATAAAATCATACATTCATTAGTATACTATTAAAACACAATAATCTCAAGCATGTATACTCATGATCATTTCAATCAGAAATAATAAGCATTAGTATTCAAGGTTTATGTAGGATTCTTATGGTTAGTCAAATCATAAGAAGCATAACATGTCTAAACCTATAATTACGCAAACCTATGACTCTTCGCGTTAGTTGAATCATCAATTAAGATAAGAGATATAATGTGCATAAAACTTGTTATTATTCAAACCTATACCATCATGAATAATCATTATCAACAACACGATAGTATAAGATCCTAACCCAAGGTAGGAATCTAGCTTGATATAGGAAAAACATACCTGGATTATCATGTTAGCTAGTTATGTCTAACATACCCGTATAATGTCTTTTGGTTCTCTTCAGTGACTTGTGCTAGTAACCTGCATGTCTCATAAGTTAACCATTATAAAACCAAGTTATACATACCTCGTGAATGGATCTTGTATGAGATCCATGACAATGGATGAATCTTTGTCCTCATGTTATCATGATCATATGTTCTTGGACCAGAACATGATCTGTCTTTCTTGGTGTACCTTTCATGTTAGTAGACAACATAAACCTCATACAACACCATAATGCATTAGTACAATCATAAGTGTCAACACCCTAACCAATGAATATCTTCTATCATGCATTCATAATTTTGTTAAGGTGATACAACAAATCTAAAATCAAAATTGTACTAACCGTAATAACATGAAGACAAACATACCATAAAATTAATCATGGACAAATATCAAAACATACCTCGATGAGTCATACCTGTCGAGATCGCTTGTAATCTTCTTATGTAAGGCCTTATCCTCATCTCCCTCTGAGACAGGAACTTCTTTCACTTATGCAGGTGATCAATCCATCTTCTTCTAGGATTAACCCAATCCACTTGATTTGCAAGAACTGGACCTTGAGCTGGATATGGGTTTGTCAGAGAAACCCCAAAAATTCAAACTTTGAATTTCAACCTTCCGATAGGATAGGAATATGCGCCTTGATGAACTGATCAAACTGGTATATTCAGAATTTGAAAACTGCAAAGTTTCACTCCTCAATTTTGCCTTTGAAACTTCCGGATTCACTGGACGTGACCCTGAACTGGGGTTTGATGAAGCCCACTCTTTTTCCCCATCAAAATGTTTGATCCAAAGCTCTAAGCTTCTATTTTTCTGAGGAGCTTCCAGCCGTGGTCACAGATTTCAAAAATTCCCATTTTTACAGAAGCCCTAATTTTCCACTTTTCTGATCAAAGTCCCGAACTAGGGTCTAATCAAGCCCGGCCTTCTGCCCAACCAAAAATTCTGATCTTGGTCTCTAAATTTCTATTTTTATGAGTAGCATCCAGCCGTGGTCTCCGATTACAAAAATTCCAACTTTCTCCAAAGCCCTAAATTCCGAAAGCCATGAATGAAGGTACCAAAAAATAATTCTGTTTTGACAGAAATATGTACCTGATTGTTTCTGGTGTAACTCCAAAATTTTTGATCCACAGGGTCTGAAAAAGATTCCTGAGATAGCCTGACCTGTTATCTTTCCATCCTGACAGGTCTGACCTCAATTGGATTCTTTGAGAGAGAGTTATGCCAAATGTCGCAACGTGACCTGTTTTGGGATAAAACATGAGAGCGAACTTGTACGGCATGCCACGTGTCACTGTTTTAACTTCGGCCTCTGAAAAAGTTTTTTGCGATAGCTCGGCCTATTACCTTTCCATCCTGATAGGTCTGACCTCAATTGGACTCTCTGAGAGAGAGTTATGCCAAATGTCGCAACGTGACCTGTTTATGGGATAATACAGGAGAGCGAACTTGTACGGCATGCCACATGTCACTGGTTCAACTTCGGCCACTGAAATTTTTTTTGGGGATAGTGCAGACTGTGTACTACCTGTCACTTTTTACGAAATTTCATTTGGAGCTTCCTAGCCCAAGATATGACCTTTTTCCCAAGGTCACCTGATTTTGACTCGGATCTGGAAGAGGCAGAAACCCTATATTGTACAGATCATAAATCACAAAGTACAACGAATTAGAGGTTGTCCTTTGGACACAAGATACCTGGAGATCTTAGCTTTGGCCTGTAACAATTTTAGATCCGAAAACTTCGCCAAAACGGATTTATAGCGAAAGTGCTACGATGCCTGGTTTTTTCTATATCAAGCCCTAGCATCGTAAGTGCAACAAGTGTCATACATGCCATATCATGCCTTCTTTCAGGCTAGCTCTGATTCCATGTTAAATTTTCAGAATTTACTTCAATCTGATCTAGGATCTTAACTGAGAGAACAACATGTACAGCATATCTACAACATATCAATCATGGAGACAATAATGCAAGCACACAAGAGACACAAAGATTTACTTGGGGAAAACCATAAAGGTGAAAAACCCCAATAACTTCCTCAGAGATAGATAGAGAAATGATACAACCAACCAAGAGAGATAGCCATAACCTAGCAGCAGATCCTCCTCCTCCATAAGTGTGCTACTCCTCCTTGAGTGCATGTATGAGAAGTGAGTGAGTAAATAGAGTGCCTCCCGCACTCTATTTATACTTGACTTGACTTGCCTTTTTACCTAACTCATGTAGGCTCAAACTTAACCACATAACATAATGCTGAGTGGGCCGACCCCCAATAGGGTGGTCTAATAACCCTTTGACCCACATGGCCGACCCCCAATAGGGTGGTCTAATAACCCTTTGACCCACATGACTTATACAGGGCCGACCCCAAACAAGGTGGTCTAATAACCCATCAAGTATAAGTTACGACACTTACAATATAAATGACGACACTTCCTTATAGAGGAATAATACCATCTCTATAGGAATATAATATACATATATGTGAAATACATTCCAAAGTTACATATACATCAACACTCGGCAAATCAGAAACAGAAAGGGAAAGGGTTTTCTTGGCTGCGTATGCTCTTTGCCGTGCACTTTGCGCGATCTCGGCAAATCAGAAACAGAGAGAAAACATAGACTTTCCGGGCAAGCTAACAAGATCTAACTCCAGAAGTGTGGAAAAGTTTTTTTGTTTCGTTTTGCAGGAAAAAGGGCAAGCACGCAAACCAAGCAAGAAGAGTAAAAAAAATAAAAAAAATAAAAAAAATCCCCTTCCTCATTTCCATATTTTACATACCTTTTAAACTAGCTCACTTGGTCCAAAGTTGCTTTATTCCTTAATAGGTCTTGAGTTCAAGTCTTAGGAAGTTACTTTTAAAAAGAAAAGTGCATGCAATTTCTATTTTCAAGTTACTTTATTATAAAAGTGCATCTCACTTAAATAATAAAAAATAAAAATACAAGTGAGTCACTTAAGCTTTTTATTTATTGTTGCACTATTTAAAAGTAATATCATTGTAAAAGTGAAATCACTTATTTTACAAAAGTGATTCACTTAAAAGCAACTTTTTTGTAAAGTGATTGTCAAAAAAGTTCATCTTGGGAAGAGGGGGGTTCTTTTTTTTGCTGGACATTCTCTAGCTGCCACGTCACTATTGGGGACATCTTCAACAGTTTCTTTGTTCAAGCATAACTTCATCATACAGAGTCCGTTTTCAGTGTCGTTTTTTTTGAAACTGCCTATTTTTTCGAGCTCTTCACATCCAGACTATTGGTTTCTGCTTTTATAGCCATTAATTTACAAATATGGCCGCCCCTTGTGATATTCTACTCAACAGTTCCAACTATTTCTCATGGAAATCTCGTATGGAGGATGTTCTACGAAGTAGGGGACTTTTCAGAATTACAACAGGGAAAGAAAAAGAACCCACTGATGATGATAAGAAAATAAAATGGGCAAATAGATGTGATGAAGCTCGTGGATTGATTGGGATGTCAATCTCTACTGATTTGCGATTCCACATATCTGGAATTGATGAACCTAATGCTGCTTGGGACAAGTTGGAAACTGTGTTTGGTAAACACAATGAAATTCGAGGTCACCAACTCGAAAATGAGTTGATTTATTTAAATCCAAGTGACTTTTCATGCATTCAAGATTATTTATCTAAGTACAAAACTCTCAAGCTCTTATGTGCAGAATGTAAGATTGAGAGGGAAGACAAACAATGCATTTATCATATTCTTTCCAAACTTGGACTTGCATATTCTGTATTTGTATCTACATTTTACTCCATGAAAGCGTCATTGAATGCAGCTAGCTATCAAGAGCCTAGTCTTGAATCCTTTTGTGATTCCTTGATTAGGGAACAAGATAAACTCATTCATCTTGGAATAATCAGCAATGCAGATACATCTGGGAAAGCCTTATTGTCCCAACAGAAAGAAAAGTCCAAGCCTCCCAAGAAACAAAATTTTCGCAATAATAAGTCAAACAAGGGTCCAAAACCCTCTCAGTCAACTCCTTCTTTAAAAAATGATAAAGGATCCAAGCCAAAAGGCAAGAAGACTGAGCGTCATTGCAACTATTGCGGGAAAGATAATCATGATGAATCCAAGTGTTTCAAAAAGATGGCAGCCTTGGAAGCAGCAATGAAGAAGCACCACATCAGCCTAGATTCGCCTTCAGAATCTGCCTCTCATGGACATGCACTTTGTGCTTCTGGTTATTCTTATAATGCATCTTCTTCTTCTACTTCAAATGAATGGCTCATTGATTTTGGAGCATCTTATCATATGGCTAAGGATCAAGCCATCTTTTCTACTATGCATGAATGTAACACCAAACAAATATTTGTTGGTGATGATAGATCTCTAAGTGTTGTAGGAGCTGGAACAGTTCCAGTAGATAATGGTCATTTTAGTGATGTACTATGTGTTCCAAGAATTTCCTGCAATTTGTTATCAGTCTATCAGATCACTCATTCTGGTGAAGGTAAAACTGTGAGCTTTACACCTCACCAAGTTGTAATCAAGGATTTTAAAGATCCTCAACAGGTTCTAGCTACCAGAATTGTTGATGATATTACCAGGTTGTACAAGTTTAACAACTTTGGGTCATCACCTTTCCCTTCAGTTTTTGTTGCTCATAGTGATAACTTGAGCAAACTTTGGCATGAGCGATTTGGTCACTTAAATTATCGCTCATTGCAACAACTATGTAAAGAAAATATGGTGACAGGTCTTCCGATGGTATCTTGCAGAGATGGTGTTTGCTCCGGTTGTGTACTCGGAAAACATCATCGGGATAGTTTTGACAAACGTGCCTCTTGGCACGCCTCGGTTCCCTTTGAGCTTGTGCATAGTGACTTGTGTGGTCCTCTTCCATCTGCTTCCTTTTCTGGTTTCAAATATTTCTTAACTTTCATTGATGATTACACCAGACGCACTTGGGTTTATTTCCTAAAACTTAAGAGCGAAGTATTTAACATGTTCTTGGCCTACAAGGCCCTTGTTGAAAAACAATCTGGTCATCAAATTATTAAGTTAAGATCTGACAATGGAGGAGAATATGTTAACAAACAGTTCACTACTTTCTGCACTGAATAAGGCATCCAACAACAGCACACTGTTCCATATACACCACAACAAAATGGTGTAGCTGAGCGGAAGAAACGCACTTTAAAAGAAATGGCTAATTGTATGATCCAATCTAAGGGACTAAGTCTTCAATTTTGGGCTGAAGCCATTAATTGTGCAAATTACATAGTTAATCGCACCCCCACAAAAGCATTACAAGGTATAACACCGGAAGAAGCATGGAGTAAAATTAAACCTGATGTAAGTCACTTTCGTGTGTTTGGTAGTGAAGCATGGGCTCACATTCCGGATGAAAAACGGAAAGCATTGCAGCCTAAAAGTGAAAAGTGCATATTTGTTGGATATTCTGAAGATGTAAAAGGTTATAGACTTCTTCAACCACCTTCTCATGCTATAATCATTAGAAGAGATGTTAAATTTGATGAAAATATCTTGGCCTGCGAGCCTAACTCGGCGAGTGTGCCATCTTTGGTCTGCGAGCCTGATTCGGCATTTGTGCCTACTTCTTCTTCTTCCAACTTCCTTGACAGGTTTCCAACTCCAGTTTCTGATGATGACAGTGAGGATGAAAATCCACCTCCGCCTGCTCATGTTCCTCCAGTTACACCAGCACAAGTGCTTCCTCGATGGGTCCGTTCAACATGTGAAGCAGTTGGTGATCTTGCCGGTGATCCTAGAGATCAACGTCGAACACGTTCTCAGTTTCAGCGAGCCTCTTCTCTTTTGGCTCAAGTTTCCGAGAATCATGATCCAGAAACTTTTGCAGAAGCTTCAGGGAATCCAGATTGGGATGCAGCCATGGATGAAGAATATCGTTCCTTAATGGCGAACGATACTTGGGATCTTGTACCTCTTCCAAAAGGAAGAAAACTTGTCAGATGTAAATGGGTCTACAGAACTAAGTATGCATCAGATGGAAGTGTTGAAAGACTTAAGGCAAGGTTAGTTGCCAAAGGTTTTTCCCAAGTTGAAGGGATTGACTACAATGAAACCTTTGCTCCCGTCGCCAAAATGAACTCCATCCGCCTTGTTCTTTCCCTTGCAGCCTTACACAACTGGGAAGTCCATCAAATGGATGTCAAGTCTGCCTTCTTACATGGTGATTTACAGGAGGAAATTTACATGGAACAACCTCCTGGCTATGTTCAGAATAACTCTAGCCTTGTCTGCCGCCTTAAGAAATCCTTATATGGCCTTAAGCAAGCTCCTAGAGCTTGGTATGCCAAAATGGATAACTTTCTCCTTGACACTGGTTTTTCTAGATGCCATTCTGACCCCAATGTCTATACCAAGAAAGTAGGAAACCATCTCATCATACTTGTTCTATATGTTGATGACCTTATTCTTACTGGTAGTGACCCTAAGCTTATAACCCATGTGAAATCCAGTCTTAAACAAAATTTTGAAATGTCAAACTTAGGACATTTGCATTATTTTCTTGGTCTCCAAGTCCTACAAACCAAAGAAGGAATCTTTCTTTCTCAGTCTAAGTATGCTTGTGACCTTCTTCGTCGCTTTCACATGGAAGATTGTACACCAGCCCCTTCTCCCTTCCAGTCTGGAGTCAAACTTTCTGCCACTTGTACTTCACCTGAAGTCGATGCCACCTTGTATCGTCAGCTTGTTGGTTGTCTCTTATACTTGACTCATTCCCGTCCTGACCTTTCCTTTGTCGTTGGTAGAGTTGCCCGTTATATGCAGACACCTCATGAAAGTCACTGGAAAGTAGCTAAAAGAATACTTCGATATATTCGAGGTACAGTTCAGTTTGGGATTCATTACAGTACAGGGGGGAAACCTTTGTTGGTTGGTTTCACTGATTCAGATTGGGCCGGCGATCCTGATGATCGAAAGTCTACTGCAGGTTATGTTTTCAGTCTGGGCTCTGGACCTATTACTTGGGCTTGTAAGAAACAACAAGCTCTTGCTCTTTCTTCAGCAGAGGCAGAATATCGAGCAGCAGTTAATGCCAGTCAGGAAGCTTTATGGCTTCGACAGATCCTTTCAGAGTTTGGATTCGAGCAGCAGCAGCCTACTCCACTTTGGTGCGACAATCAAAGTGCCATCAAGCTTACCAAAGATCCAGTTCTACATCAACGCAACAAACACATTGAGCTACATATGCACTTCATCAGAAATCTTGTTCATGATCGTGTTCTTGAAGTGCTCTTTTTCCCTACAGATGATCAAGTTGCAGACATCTTCACCAAGTCTCTTACAGAAGCGAAGTTTTCTAAACTTCGATCTATGTTAGGAGTTCAGGAACGTGTCATTAAGGGGGGATAGGCTCTAATGCCTCCTTCCTTCTCCTAATAGTGTCACTTTTGTAAATCCTTCAATCCTATCCCAAGTTGTTCTTAAGGGGGGATGTTAGGATATTTAGACACTTAGGAGTTAGTTAAGATCAACTTGTGTAATATATCCGTTAGGGATAGTGTGTTTCTTTAGTATGCATTAGTATGCATTTGTAAATACTTAATCCGACGGTCACGATATGTTTCCGACATAGAGTGATCCGACGGCTCAACTTCTCTTAGATCAAACTTAACCTTGATCCATGGCTTAACACCCGATTGGTCCATGATCTCTATTTAAAGAGCATGGAGGGTCATTGTTTAGTTGGTCGATTATGAGAAGCTCATTTGTAACTTTCTTTCTTTGCATAATAAATTGTCCCGTAGAAGCTATTTGGCCGGGTCCGTGGAGTGTTTCCCTCAAGAGGGTTTAAACCACGTCAAAACATCGGTGTGTTGATCTGTGATCTATTTGTGTGAAGTGGTTGCTCTTGGTGTTCGGTCCTTTGGTACTACCCTGTGTACCCGAACATTAATATGGCATTATACCTTAAATTTAGTTCACATGCCATAGTTCAGGCCACAAGAACCATCATTTGTGTTACAAATATTGAAATGGACACCATAAATAATGCCACTAATTAGACACTGACCTAACACAACCAACCCATGTAAATGACTCACGCACTTGGCACACTTAATCCATGCAATGAATTCATGCACCTAGGAAGCTTCAACTTCTAACCCCCTCACCTCGTACATAACCTTAACATCTAGCCCCAAACCGAATAACATGATAACTTATAAACCACTTAACCACTAGTACCAACAAAACTAGAACCCCTTTCCCACTAACCCATTTATCCCTTAGGTGCCTCGCTTCTAATCCAAAAACTCCCCAAAGCCTGCCACATTATGAAATTGTAGAAAATATCCCCTTAAGCCAGTGTCCCTTGAACCCTAACCCACTACACCCTAACCCAATCACTAACATGCCTACTACACCAAATCAACACACTAACACAATAAACTTTGACCTTGGGTTATTTATAACCAAGGTTCAATTTTCATGACTTTTAGTGGGGGTTTTGACAAACCGCCCCTGTTAACAGCCAAAAAGTGCTCACTAGCTCATTCCCATATTCTCATGACCCATTTGTCCACTTTTTCCACCATTTGATCCTCTAAAACCTTCAAAAGGTCACCAAAAAGACCAAAACCCATATTTTTCCACTCAAAATATGTAATTTTCCTCAAAAAATACAAAAAAAAACCCTTTAAAAAGGGTCCAAAATCCCCAATAATCAATTAAAAGGGAATAAAAATATAAAATATATTCAAAAAAGGAAAAAGAGGGAAAAAGAAACCTAAACCATTCTGGTCAATACCATTGGTTTTCTCAAACCATAATGGTATTCCCCATCACCAAAAAACTATAGAAAGGTGATAGGGGCTCCTCACTATTCATCCACATTCATCCTATCCTTATGTTTCCAAATTCACTCCTAAGAGCCCTAGCCTCACTTTTGAGTTTGAAGATCCCCATTAGAGCATTGGAGAAGAAGAGACCATTGGAACATTGGAGCATCTCAACCTTGGAGCTGCACAAACTCACCATCCTCACCATTTGAGGTAATACAAAAGATCAAATTTTTTATTTCTTGTTTCTCTCATAGATCTCATTGTTTATTGTTCTTAAATCTAGTTTTTATTTCTTTGCACATGTTAGATCAGATTTACTGTTATTTACATTTGTTTTTATTTTTACATTGAGACTGTAGTGTTGATGTATATGTAACTTCGGAATGTATTTCACATATATGTATATTGTATTCCTATAGAGATGTTATTATTCCTCTATACGGAAGTGTCGTCATTTATATTGTAAGTGTCGTAACTTATACTTGATGGGTTATTAGACCACCCTAGTGGGGATCGGCCCAGTCAGCATTATGTTAAGTGGTTAAGTTGAGGCCGACCTAGTTGAGTAAAGGTCAAGTCAAGTTAGTGTATAAATAGAGAGTGTGTCTCTCTCATTTTACACATTCTATTCTCTCACTCACACTTGGGAGAGTGGCGCACTTGTGGAGGAGGAGTATCTACTACTAGGAGAAGACTATCTCTTGTATTTTGTTTGTATCATTGCTCTATCTATCTCTGAGGAAGTTATTGGGGTTTTTCACCTTTATGGTTTTCCCCAAGTAAACTCTGTGTCTCTTGTGTGCTTGCATTATTGTGTCCATGATTGATATGCTATAGATTTGCTGTACATGTTGTTCTCTTAGTTAAGATCCTAGATCAGATTGAAGTAAATTCTTTAAATTTAACATGGTATCAGAGATAGCCTGAAAGAAGGTATGATATGGCATGTATGACACTTGTTGCACTTACGATGCTAGGGCTTGATATAGCAAAAACCAGTCATTGTAGAACTTTTGCTATAAATCCATTTTGGAGAATTTTTTGGATCAAAAAATTTTATATGTTGAAGAACAGATCCCCATGTACCTTGTGTCCAAAGGACAACCTCTAATTCGTTGTACTTTGTGATTTATGATCTGTACAATATAGGGTTTCTGCCTCTTCCAGATCTGAGTCAAAATCAGGTGACCTTGGGAAAAAGGTCATAACCTGGGCTAGGAATATCCAAATGAAATTTTGTAAAAAGTGACAAGTAGTACACAGATTGTACTATTTCAGGAAAGTTTTTCAAAGGCCGAAGTGGAACCAGTGACACGTGGCACGCTGTACAATTTAGCTATTCTGTATTATCCCATAAACAGGTCACGTTGTGACACTTGGCATAACTCTCTCTTAGAGAATCCAATTGAGGTCAGACCTATCAGGATGGAAAGATAATAGGTCGAGCTATCCCAAAATAATTTTTCAGAGGCTGAAGTTGAACCAGTGACACGTGGCATTCTGTACAAGTTCGCTCTCCTGCATTATCCCATAAATAGGTCACGTTGCGACACTTGGCATATCTCTCTCTCAGAGAATCCAATTGAGTTCAGACCTGTCGGGATGGAAAGATAACAGTTTGGGCTATCTTAGGAAAATTGTTTAGACCCTGTGGATTGAAAAGTTTGGAGTTACACCAGAAACAATCAGGTACATATTTCTGTCAAAACAGAATTATTTTTTAGCACCTCCATTCATGGCTTCCAGAATTTAGGGCTTCGGAGAAAGTTGGAATTTTTGTAATTGGAGACCATGGCTAGATGCTACTCATCAAAATCAAAATTTAGACACCAAGATCAGATTTTTTGGTTGGGCAGAAGGCCAGGCTTGATCAAACCCCAGTTCGGGACTTTGATAGGAAAGATGGAAAATTAGGGCTTCTGCAAAAATTGAAGCTTAGAGCTTTGAATCAAATATTTTGGTTGGGTGAAGCTCCGGGAAACTCAAACCCTAGTTCAGGGTCCTCCCTAGTGAATCCGGAAATCTAAAAGGCAATTTCGAGGGTGAAACTTTGCAGTTTTCAAATTCTGAATATACCAACTTGATCAGCTCATCAAGGCGCATATTTTTATCCTTTCGGAAGTTTGAAATTCAAAGTTTGAATTTTTGGGGTTTCTTTGACAAACCCTAATCCAGCTCCAGGTCCAGTTCTTGCAAATCAAGTGGATTGGGTTAATCCTAGAAGACGATGGATTGGTCACCTGCATAAGTGAAGAAGTTCCTGTCTCAGAGGGAGATGAGGCTAAGGCCTTCCATAAGAAGATTACAAGCAATCTTGACAGGTATGGCTTACAAGTATGTTTCATGGTTAAGTTTATCATATGTTTGTATTCATATCATTACAGTACAATCTTGATTAATTACTAGACTTGTCATATCACCTTAATAGAAGATATTCATTGATTAAGGTTTTGACACTTATGAATGTACTAATGCATTGTGATGTTGTATGAGGTTTATGTTGTTCACTAACATAAAAGGTACACCAAGAAAGACAAATCATGTTCTACTTCAAGAACATATGATCATGGTGACATGAAGAGAAAGATTCATCCATTGTCATGGATCACATAGAAGATCTACTTTCAAGGTATGTATAACCTGGTCCTACAATGGTTAACCTATGAGACATGCAGGTTACTAGCACAAGTCACTGAAGAGAACCAGAAGACATTATGTGGGTATGTTAGACATAACTAGCTAGCATGCTAATCCAGGTATGTTTTTCCTATATCAAGCTAGAATCCTACCTTGTGTTAGGATCTTATACTGTTGTGTTGTTGATAATGATTATTCATGAAGTCATAGGTTTGAATAGTCATGGATGTGTGCATATTATGTTTCTTACCATAATTGATGATATGACTAACCAGAAGAATCATGAAGGTATAGGTTTGAGTAATCACGGGTTTATGCATTGATGATTTAACTAATCAAAAGAGTCATATAATCAAATAAGAATATGCATGAGTAAAAGAAGACTTCCCTGAAACCTTCAATACTAATGTTTATTATCTGTGAATGATCATGACTATACATGTTTAAGATTATTGTGTTTTGATAGTATTAAGATTATACTAATAAATGTGTGATTATGTATGAGACCTTAAGGATAACACAATGATGATACTAATAAGCATGCATAGTGATTAAGGATGGATGTAAGTTCAAGGACAGATAATCCAGGAAGTAAAGATCAAGAGGGAGCACACTCCAGTTGTTCTTGCAAGAAAGCAAAGGAGCACACTTCAGTAGTTTCTGCAAGGATGCAGATATTCAGAGGGAGTTGACCACTTCTCACAATCCACATGAGAATGGAGTTGCAAAGATTCAGAGGGAGTCCACCCAGCAACCAAATAAAGATAAGTATTTGAATTGTCATTTCTTACATAATGTTATTCAATGATGTATATGCTTATGTTCCTAGAATTAGGTTGTGTATTATGCATATTAGAATAGTTGCATTGATGAACAATATACTACTAATATACATGGGTAAGTGGCCTATGGCATTGTACAACATTCCATAGCTACTTATTTAGAATGAAACCTCTTTGCTGACATGTTAGGACTTGTGCACACTCTTAACAATGTTCTGGTAGCGACTGGAAGGCATCTAGAAAGTTGTGGAACATGGATAAATGTTGTATTGAAACATTGGCTAAGATAATTGCATGACTGTATGACATATTTCTTTATGTGTAAGAATTTGTCTGAAAATTATGCGATGTTTCTAATCATGCAATTTAACTTGTTTTGTAGAAAAGACTGTATACCTTCACCTACAAAAGAAGGACTACAACATTTGTTCAAACAACAAAATTATCTATTGAAGATATTGAAGTTCCCGGGATTTGGGAAGAATGCCATGATCGAGGAGTACCAATCGATCACGAAGATGTTTGGGATGCAATCCCAAGACCTGAAGGGGAATCTGTAGTGACTTCCAAGAGAAGCTACAATATCAAGCATGCTGCAGTTGAAGAAGAAGTGTACATGGAGCAGCCACTTGATTATGAGACACATGACAGGGAGTCATATATGTGCAGAATTTGGTATGGTAGGATAGACAGCTTTCTATCCAGTTTGGGCTTTACTAAGAGTAAAGCAGATTTCAACCTTCACTACAAGGTTGAGGAAGGAAATCCAGTGATACTACTATGTGGATGACCTGTTTGTAACAGGTGAGGATAGATTGATTGTCGACACGCAGTGGAAGCTTGCTGCCAAGTTCGAGATGAAGAACTTGGGGATGATGCACTATTTGTTTTTGACATGGAGGTGTGGCAGAGTGTAGATGGAATCTTCCTTGGACAAGGGAAGTGTGCAGTAGAGATCCTGAAGAGGTTCGGGATGATGGACTGCAAGGCTATGGCCACATCTATGGCATCGAACCTAAAGCTTTTGTGTGATGCTTCATCTGATCTGGTTGATGTCATTATATATCATCAAATGATTGGGTCCTCTATGTACCTGACGAACACGAGACCAGATATTTGCTTTACGATCAACACATTGAGCCAGTTCCTTATGAATCCGAGGAGTGTTCACTTGGTTGCTGTAAAGCATGTTCTGAGGTACCTGAAGGGTACAGTGGATTATGGGCTCAAGTATGAAGTGAATCAAAAGTTTAACCTGGAGGGTTATGTTGATTCAGATTGGGCTGGTAGTGCTGCAGATAGGAAGAGCACATTTGGATGCTGCTTCAGTATGGGATCAGGTGTGATCTCTTGGTTTAGCAGGAAGCAGTCCTGCGTAGCACTGAGTACAGCTGAGGCAGAGTATGTTGCATCTTGTTCAGCTAGTTGTGAGGTAGTATGGCTTTGGAAGCTACTATCTGAGTTATTTGATCTCCCGTTGGATGCTACTGGTATGTTCTTTGATAACCAGAGTTGTGTGAAGCTGTCCGAGAACCCAGTGTTTCATGACAGATCGAAACACATAGAGATCAAATATCACTATATCAGGGATATGGTGCAGAGAGGAGCTTTGAAGCTCCTGTACGTTGCGATAGACGAGCAGATTGCAGATGTGCTGACGAAGCCACTAGCCAAGGTGATGTTCGAGTACTTCAGGGAGAGGCTTGGTGTTCTTCAGATTGATGACACTTCGAGGAAGAAGTGATGGACACATTTGTAGAATCCATTCCAAGAATGTTGGAAGGAGGATCCTTCACATGGCTGTGGATGTAAGTGCTGGATGATGAGCATCAGGATGATGTTCTGGTTTCTTCTTTGTATGATCAGTTGGATCATTTGTATATGTATGTACGCATCATGTTGGATGCTGGATATGATCAGTTGGATCATTTATATGTATGTACGCATCATGTTGGATGTTGGATATGATCAGCTGGATCATTTATATGTATGTATGCATCATGTTGGATGCTGGATATGATCAGTTGGATCACTTGTATGTATTTTTGTATATGCATTATGTTGGATGCTTGGACCATGTATCTGTATATGTATCAGGTGGATCATGTATGGTAATATGTATCATGTATTTGTATTTGTATCAGGTTGATACACTATATGATCAGGTGGATCATGTATGATGATATGTATCAGGTAGATACTTGGTATGCATCAGGTAGATGCATTGTATGATCAGGATGATCATGGATGACGAGCTTCAGGATGTTGCTCTAGATGACATGCAGCAGGATGTTGCAGTGATGATGATCAGGATGATCATGTGTACATCATGATGATGTATGGTGAGTATCAGATTGATACTCTATGGCCGTGGAACAGGTTGTGCAGATAAGCATTTAATTTGTGCCCTGGGAGATTTGCAGATAGTCTTTCGAGGTTTTTCCTATGGCATGTAATTTGTACCCTGGGATATCTGTCAAATGCTCTTTCGAGGTTTTGCTTGGTAGGACATATAATTTGTGCCCTGGGAGATCTGCAGATAGTCTTTTAAGGTTTTGCCTATGGCATGTAATCTGTGCCCTGGGATATCTGGCAGATGCTCTTTCAATGTTTTGTCCTATGGCATGTAATCTGTGCCCTGGGAGATCCGATAGGTTGATCCATGTGCTTGTAATCAGTACGGGGATGCTCTTTCGAGGTTTTTCCATGAACACATGTAATTTGTGCCCTAGGAGATCTGATAGGTCGAGCCTTGTGCTCGTAATCAGTCCTAGGATGCTCTTTCGAGGTTTTGTGGTGACCACATGTAATTTGTGCCCTCGGAGATCCAATAGGTTGAGCCTTATGCTCATAATTAGTCTTGGGATTCTCTTTCGAGGTTTTGTGGTGGGGTCACATGTAATAAGTCCTGGAGATCTGGACGGGATGAAAAAGGCCTCAGATGCTCTTTAGGGTTCTTGCTAGTCAAGAGACTCTTTTAAGGTTTTGTGACACACGTAATAAGTCCTGAGAATTCCACAGTATGGCGAGTGATTATGAAGACCTGCAGGTGGTGGGCCTACATCTAGTATGAAAAAGGACTAGCTCTGTAGAACTTCCTATGACGAGTAGATTCAGAGATTGATTGAGATAGCAGCAGTAGTGACGATGATGATGACTCGATGACGATTATCCAGTGACAATGATCCAGAGAAGATGACTTGTGCTAGAAGACCTGTGTCGAGAAATACCTTCCTAGTTAAGAGGGAGTGTTGATGTATATGTAACTTCAGAATGTATTTCACATATATGTATATTGTATTCCTATAGAGATGTTATTATTCCTATATACGGAAGTGTCGTTATTTATATTGTAAGTGTTGTAACTTATACTTGATGGGTTATTAGACCACCTTGTTGGGGTCGGCCCTGTATAAGTCATGTGGGTCAAAGGGTTATTAGACCACCCTATTGGGGGTCGGCCATGTGGGTCAAAGGGTTATTAGACCACCCTAATGGGGATCGGCCTAGTCAGCATTATGTTAAGTGGTTAAGTTGAGGCCGACCTAGTTGAGTAAAGGTCAAGTCAAGTTAGTGTATAAATAGAGAGTGTGTCTCTCTCATTTTACACATTCTATTCTCTCACTCACACTTGGGAGAGTGGTGCACTTATGGAGGAGGAGGCTCTGCTACTAGGAGAAGACTATCTGTTGTATTTTGGTTGTATCATTACTCTATCTATCTCTGAGGAAGTTATTGGGGTTTTTCACCTTTATGGTTTTCCCCAAGTAAACTCTGTGTCTCTTGTGTGCTTGCATTATTGTGTCCATGATTGATATGTTGTAGATTTGTTGTACATGTTGTTCTCTCAGTTAAGATCCTAGATCAGATTGAAGTAAATTCTAAAAATTTAACATGCCGCTACTAGTTAGCAGGTGCTCTTTAGCACATGCTTGGTTGAAAAACCAAGCAACAGTTTTTGGCGACTCCACTGGTTTTCAAAATTTGAATATTTGATGTAGATCTATATTTTAGTTTTTTTTTCCTTTAAAGTTGTAGATCTTCCATATTAGTCAGCCCCTTGCTTGTTGTCCTAGCCATGGGCCTGTTCAACAACTTAAAATGGCCCAAAATTTCAATTTTTGGGTTCATTTTTCGGTGACATTTTCCATTCGTCGCATCGGGACTGTCGGCCCAACAGTCGCGATTCACAACGTGGCTTTCAGCCTGTTTTCTGCACTGCACATCGCGGCTATTAGCCTTTTTCCCGTGGGGCGCATCGCACATTCTAGACTGATAACCGCAATTTGCAGTGCAGGTTTTTCCTACATTGCTACGATTTCACATTGCGGCTTTTAGCCCGAAATCTGCAATCCGCATTGTGGTTTTTCCCCCGACAGTCGTGATATCGCCTGTTTCGTATGGCCCATTTTTCTGAGTTTTTCTCATTTCGGCCCATTTTTTCCAGCCATCTTCCCTGCATTTTTTGGACAGCCCACTATTTTATTTTTACAGCATTTAAAACTCATATTTATTTCCTATTTTATGCTTTGTGACATCATTTTTTAAAAAATTTCAGTTTAGTGAAAGAAAAAGAGTGAAGCATTTTGTAGTTAGAAATTTCATATTTTACAAATTAGAACCATATTTTTAATTTGTTTTATATTTTTCCCAAGCGAGTTCCTTTTTATGCTATTTGAATTACCATAATCTTTTAAAGAATTCCTCATATTTTTTGAAAAATTTTAAAAGCATTTACATTTAAATCATTTTCCTTATTTACATTCCTGTCTATTTTGCAAGTCGAAATCCTTATTTTCATTTGTGAATTTTTCGCCCAAGCAAGACATCTTTGTTTTAAGTACATAACCACACCATCACACAATCTGTCACAATAAATTCAAGTGAGCCTTAAAATTCTCTTAACTCAACCAACATTCTAACCCCATTGGGGAAAACCAAAAGAATATTGTAGTTAGGTAGGACTGAGGGGATATGTATCCAAATAACACCCCTCACTCACTTACATGTTGAGACATAGTGGTTGACATTTAGGGTACCAAAATCCCTTATTATTTATTGGCATGGTTTAAAACCAATTCGTTGGAGAGGCCTCTCCCTTAGGAGGGTTGAAGTAGCCAGACTGGTTCCGGAGGCCTGAGTGGAATACCGCAATCCATTCAGTCACTAAAGGATACCTACTCGTTGTTCTCATTTTACCACCCTTGTGGGAGTAAAACGGTGATAGAACAAGAGTTGCAAATTCACCTAGCTGGATGTGTCATGAATGGGGTATCTTAGTGACCTATCTTCTAGGATTGTCTACCCAGTGTCCCTCCCGGTAGGTGGATATCTAGCCTTTGATTCTACAACTCATATTGTCTGACTTGGATTTCATCACCTTGCAGAGGATATGTCTTGTTGAGTCATAATACTTTTTAGTTAGGTGTTTGCATGCTCTATTACCTCCCTTTGGTCAATGAGTGCAACTTTTTCTATTTTTAGGAGCCGTTTGCGTGTTGGTTTTCTGACCACATTCTTTTATTACTCAACTTACTATAGCACAACTATTATAGTAAGTGTTTTGTGTTTGGTTGTTGGTCTGAGCGCCATTATTGTTTACGCTCCCCTCTTGCACACATGGTTGCATTAGGGCTTTCAAGCTTTCCACTCACCACCACCTACTATTTTTAATTGACAACTGTCACCATTGAGTCCCCGATACGTTCTCGACGTTTTCAGGGTGAAACCCCACAATATGGTTCATGTGACACCACTCGTCATAGACGAAGAGCATTGTCACTCAACTCTACACATCATCGACATAGATCCCCTCCATCTGATACTGATGCACCTCATTTCACATCTGACTCTCAGGAAGAATCCGAACATCCTACATACACAGCACCCACTAGCCCCATGGCTGGTTCACATTTTGACTCTTTGTTCACAGGGACTGTTGGTGGAACATCAACCACCCCCGCCACCACAATGGCCACTGCTAGAACAACACCCTTAGGTATACCTAACATGGGACCCTTTCCCAACACAGGATCCACACCTAACCTAGGCATTCCCACAATGGGAACTATACCTACTATCCCCGCTACAACTCAGATCCCAACACCTATTGGACATCTTCCCAACCCATTTGTAATTCAAGTTGCACTTGGTGTCGCGGGCCGCTCCCACACACCTTTGGGTGGAGGTCACATACCTCCCATAACTAATATCCCCCTAGGAGGCAGTGGCCCAATACATAATGCTACCACTAGCACGTATGCCACCATGACAATGTCATACCCCTCCGCCAGTTTGCCATTTATGACTAGCCTTAACCTACTAGACTTGGCAAGGATAACAAATGATCCCATTAGACATGACCCTACTTGGCCCCCCATGCCCACAAATCTCCCGTCAGACAAACGAAAGTTTGAAGGGAAGGCTGGGGAAAACCCCCAAAACCATATCATGTTGTTTCATTTATGGTGTTCCTCAAACTCCATAGTCGATGATTCTATTCGACTCTAAATTTTACAAAGAAATTTCACTGGCTCGGCAGCCAAATGGTATATTGAGTAGCCACATGGGACACACCCCATGTTTACATCCCTCGCCTCAACTTTCCTACAGTTCCTTCAACTACCCGTACGCTATGATGCAGGAGTAGAAATCCTATTGTCTTGTAGACAAAATATGGCCACCCATATTACAGATCATATCCATGAGTGGCGTAAACCTTGTAGTCTCTGCAAGATCAAGCTAGATGACCATATCTTCCTGGATTGCTTCCTGAAATCACTCCTTCCTCTCATAGCTAAGGATGTAGCTTCTTAATGGCCCAAGTAAGAAGAAGAAGCCATTTTAAAAGCCCAACAGTTCGACTTGATATATGCCCAGTCTGGATATTTATACACAATATTACTTGATGCCCCACATGGCAATCCATCCCGGAATGACGCACCGGGGGCATCCCATTCCGCTGACGGTATCATTGGCCAAACTATGGCACAAAACAAACCTTTCACCATGATGAGTACCAACAACATCCCAGACCTTTCTAGGGCCACATCTCATTCTGGAGCGACAACTTCGTATGCTCCAATGAAACCCACTCACCACACTCATGGTCCCTCATGTCCACCACAGTGTTATGGGAAAGCACCATTAAATTATGCAACACCTCCATATTATAACCAGCAGGCCAATCAGACTTCGGTTCGCCCACAAGCCCAATCAGCTTATTACCCTCAACAGGAAACACCTCTTGCTCCAACGCTTCCAATAGCTCAAGGCTACCAACAACCACAATAAGCACCAGGTCCATCTCATAGCCCTCCTGCTTACTATCCACCGTAGCCTGCTCCAACACCTGCACGACCTCAAAAACCACCTACCACCCAAGGGCATGTATACGCACAACAAAACCAACCTCAAAACCAGAACAACCAGTGTAATCAAGGAGGTCAATAGAATCGCAAAAGAGGACGTAAGCACGGAAATAACCAACAAAAAAACCAAGGAGGACAGCCACCTAATCCTCCCAATAACAATAACGCTGCTCTTGCCAATCAAAACCCTGATCGTCCACCAAACAGGGCAAAAATCCTAACTTGAGAACAAACCACCCATGTTCCAAATGCGGAGTATATGGCCATTACACACGTAATTGCCCCCATTTCGACCGAGCACGTCAACTATGGACCAATGATTCCCAACGACAAGGGTATGCTGCACAGCCAACGCCACCTCCTCAGCCGCAACCCATGATATTAAAAAATCCTCTACCCAACCAAGGAGTAGTAAACACCCGTCCAATGGATCCCCCACAAGGATCCATTGCACCATAGCAACAAATTACCTATGCGGAAACCGATTACGAGCATACAGAGTTGAACACTCACCATTTACAAATGATGTCAACCTTCAAACTCGCTGAAACCAATACCGCTCATCTCCTGGAACAACGTACACTGATCCATATTTGAGTACCCTCCCAACTGATTAGCCACTACGCATACCTAATATGCCCATGGACAGGGGTCCAAAATCCCCTCGCTTCCCTTTAGGATGAATCAACAACAACCCTAATGCTCGTGCAACTTTGAACTAGAACATTGTAGAAGACTTAGCCCAGTCCCCCACTGCTATGTCGGCTCTAGAAGTCCTAAAAACTTGTCCTGCACAGAGAAAATTGCTATTGTCTGCCATTAGTGCCATAGACCCTAACAACTCCAATATGATGGCTTTCAAATTAGACCAAGCCGAACCTCGTCTACCTTCATCACTAGCTTTTCAGGTTTCTATGTCCATTGGAAACCTTGTCGTTCATCAATGCATCATCCCTGAGGCATCTACCTCCACCACGACAAACCAACTTTCCGTCGAATCAAAAGATTTTTTACCAACCAAGGTAGATTGGTTCAAAGATCCAATCCTAGCACCAGAAGCCTTTGAAGAAGGAAACATGGCCAACATTTCACCGATCATTAAAATCGACATCTCCACCACCCCCGAAAAATCCGAGCTTATCTCTTTAGGCGCATCATGCACTGAAAAGGAAACCCAAGCCTATAAGAAACTCTTCTAGGAATTTCATGATGTCTTTTCCTGGTCTTACAACAAGATGCCTGGTCTTGATCCTACCATTGTAGAGCATCACATAGACACTTGGCCCAACATATCTCCAGTCCGCCAGAAACAACGCCCCATTCACCCATCCAAGCTTCCAGCCGTCAAAGCCAAAATTGAGAAGCTTCAAGTAGTAGGTTTCATATATCCTATTGCTTATACCACCTGGGTTTCCAACCCAGTTCCAGTCAATAATAAAGTAGGCACCATTCGTGTTTGTACTAATTTTCGCAACCTCAATCTAGCTTGTCCGAAAGACAACTTCCCAATACCATTTATCGACCAATTAATCGATGCATGTGCGAGACACGAGATACTATCTTTCATGGATGGTTTTTCTGGGTATAACCAAATTAAAATCCGCAAGGAAGATCAATACAAGACCACTTTCACTACCGCATGGGGCACCTTCGCCTATTGTGTCATTCTTTTTGGTCTCAAGAACGCTGGAGCCACTTTTCAGCGAGCCATGACTTATTGTTTTCATGACCTGATTAACATCATATTGATTTATCTAGACGACCTCACAACTCGATCTAAGAAACAATCTGACCATTTAGACTCTTCTTGCATTGTCGCAAATACCAAATCCACTTTAACCCACTCAAGTGTGTCTTTTGCATTCCAGCAGGCCGTCTGTTGGGTTTCATCATTTCAGAAAAAGGGATCATCGTAGACCCTTTAAAGGTCCAAGCCATCATGGACCTACCATCACCTCGTACACTAAGACAGCTACAAAGCCTTCAGGGGAGATCCAACTTCCTCCTTCGCTTTGTCCCCGATTATGCCATGAAAGTCCATGGTTTCCTTCATTTACTACACTTTCATACCTGTTTTGTATGGGACAACCAAGCGGAAGGAGCTTTCACAGACCTGAAGAAAGAACTCACTAATGCCCCCTTGATTTCTCCTCCATATTTCGCAAGAGACTTCATCATTTACGTTTCGGCATCCGATTATGCCATTTCGGGAGTACTCGTTCAACAAGACTCTGCTCATCAAGAGCATTTCATTTACTATGTAAGCCAAACCTTATCAGACCCACAACTATGCTACTACCCACATGAAGAGAAAATGGCCCTCACCATCATCTTTTCAGTACAGAAATTCCACCATTACATTCTCCTCAGCCATACCACAGTTGTCGCAAATTCCAACCCAATGGTCTTGTTATCACACAACTTGTAGTTGGCCCTAGTGGTATCCCATCTAGGATGGTAGAGGAGATGGACAACTAAAGAGGTGACCCAAGAGATGCCATGATTCCCAATGCAAGGTGGGAGTCACGTCAACCGAGGCACTCTTCACTTTAGATCTAGATGAATCAAGACCTAGGGGGAGACCCTATAACCAATCAAAGGTGATTGGACCCAAACAAAGGTTCCTAGGGACAATTAAATGGTAAGTTACGGAAACCAATGCAAGGTAAAGTGGACCTAGAAATTAAAGTATGGTTGAAGGTGGTTTGAGAGATGATTAATGTTTCAACCAATGTATGATTTAGGTGACATGATTAGTTATAATGATAAGATATAGTACCATGTGTTACACAAATGGGTCCTACTTTCTTGGGATATGTGAAATGGCTTAATGTGGACCCACAAGGTGAAATTAAGGGATGCAATTGGCACTAGAGGATATGTAATGAGTAGATCTATGGATCTAAGTTGAAATTATGAGCACCCATGTACCAGATCTAAGGTTTGACATAATTCCCAAGGAGTGCAACTTGCTTAAGGAGGACTAGTGCCTTGTTGGATGGGTTAATGGAGTCAAAAGATATGTCAAAGTGTATATCGGGACACCTAGAGGTCAAGACAAGTGGGCTAATTGAGGTAAAGTGGTTGGATCTTGCTAGATCTAGGATTTCATGAAATGACCCAAGTGGACCATAATCCCTTAAAACAAGGAATGCTACCCCCAAGGCAGATCGTCACAAAATGATACTCTAGATATAGGTTTCAAGGTATGCCCATTCCAAATCCACTGAAATCTCAACTACCCAGTTCCTAGAAGTGGGCAAACTCAGTCACCCAAGGAAGTGCGACCTTGCTCAAGGAGGGATAAAAGGTGGATAAGTTGTGTCAAATCAAGTCCAATGGCCACCAAATTGTAGATCCAAGTAGCTTAGGCACTGATCTATGTGGATCTAGAAAATTAAGTCAATCCAAGGGTTAGATCTTACTAGATCTGAGTTTTAAGGTGCCAAGTATTTCAAAAGGAGGTTTTAATCCCTTAAAATGTGGAATGATGCCCACAAGGTAGAAATCACCGAAGTAAAAGTCTAGGGGTAGGTTATCAAGTGTGTAGATTGCAAATCAAGTGGGATCTCACCTACCCACATGCTAGATCTAACCCAACAAGCCTCTCCAAGGAAGTGCGATTTGGTTCAAGAGGGCTATATTGCCTTGAAAAGTGTATCAATTTTAACCCAATCACCACCAAATTATAGATCCAACTAGGGGTGGATGCTATAGAGGTGGGTTTTTAAAATCTCTTCAAAAGCAAGGCTAGATCTAACTAGATCTAAGAAATACCAAAATGAGGGTTTTGATTAATTAGGGTTTTTATGATGTAGAAATTATGGATGATTCAAAGAAGAAGAAGATCATACCTTTGGAGCATACCTGGATGAAGAGCTGAATGCTAGTTGAGATGAGGATTACTTTTTCCAAAGATCAAATGGAGAATTTTTTAAGCCCTCTTGCCAAATCGATTTTCCAAAGCCACATATGTATCCCTCTAACCTGTCAAAACCAAGGAGCAAAGCATCAATCAGTTTAACATGTTGAAGGTAGATACAAGCAAGAAAGAGATAAGCAAAGAATAGTTGGTGCAAAGACAAAACCACTCCCTATTTAACCCAAAACATCCTCCTCCGAGCTTGAAGGGCAAGCCTCCACACCAATTCGCACTTGTTGAAGAAGTATTCTCCACCTGTAAAAAGATATGGCAAATATGCAAGATAGCTACAATAGATGCTCTAGCGCAATGGACAAAAGTACTTACAATCAAAACAACCAACATCCACTCCAACCCAAGCATGTACTCCAAAAGATAGAAATTTTATTCCAAGAGCCAGGAGCCAAAAATCTCTAGATGCTTTTACAATGAGAGGCTCCCTCCTTAAATAGGATGGGGAGAGAGCATAATCCTAACCACTTTTTACATGAGTGGCTAAGATTAAAAGATCAAAAGATCTAATCAATGGTTGAGATGAGCTCAACAATAAAATACATGGATCAACCATAAAATATAACCATAAGTGGACAAAATCGCCCTAGGAGAGGGGATCCCACCAAATCATGATGACAAAATATAACAATAAGCTTATGTTGGGTCCAAGGGGTAATTTTAGCCACCCTTGATCAATCCCCATAGCACAATAATAATAAAATAGTCATCAAAGTACCAAATCGTGCCTCTATGGACAAATCGCAGGCCTCAAAAGACCTCAGAAATCACCAGAAAGTGCCATAAGTGATGGATGTGGATCCCGATGAAGTTGAAACTGCTAGAGAAGGTGTGGAAGACATCCCACTCATCATCACTGATCATCCCATGCCAAAACTTTGCCTCAGTAGCCCAAATCGAATTCCTCTGTAGCCATTTCTACCAATCCAAAACTACCTTGGGAAGCGTGTATCTACCCCAAACTACCTCCTAGAGTGCCTGCACTATCAAGGCGAGGGCACCAGTGTGTCCGGAAGGGGGGTAATATGGTAAAAACAAGTGGCTCGAACACCCCCTCCATCATCAACACCCTAGGTGAACCAAATAAAAATCATCTCTGCTCTGACAGAGTCTCTGACAGACCAAAAATGCACTAGGACAGCCTACTGAGGCTAAATCATCACTGTAACTGCCCGGAACTGAAAATAGACTATCTCATTGGACTCAGAAGGTCCAAAGCTATCCAAGATGTGTACTCATACACCATATAGATCTCTGCATGATCATACAATATATCCAATATAACGGAACAGGTGAAATAGTAAGAATCTGTAAATGATCAAATAGAGCTGAAAACCATAGATCATCATAAACCTGTATCTGATGCATAGAACCAACATGTACATGTACATAGACCCTATATCATCTACCTGTGTCATCATAAGGTCCAATAATCTCATGTCCTATGATTGACCCTGGTCAAACTAGGTTTGACCAGGTCAATATTGACCAAATATAACTCAGACTACGATCAGAAGCTGCTGCAAAGTGTCAATGGTTAATGCATGCTCTACAACTCATTCAAATAGCAATTATAACACAAAGTAATCATTACTGGCGATCTAAATCCATATATATATTGTCATTAATTATTTATATGACTCAGACTAGACTTTCAGGACCATACTCACTTCATAGTTGTGATCAATTTGCTAGTGAAGGGTGAAGGCTAAAATAAAATGGTTAGGCTAAAGGGTGACTGACTGACTTAACATTGTGACACTTTGGATATGGGAAAGGGAATACACACCATAGTATATACTGAATGAGCAACAACACAGGGAATGGCGGTGTCTCACAAATGGATAAGTTGTTTAGAGAGTGCTTATTCAACTTAGGCATCATGTCTACATCAAGTTGATCCAGGTTCATTAGGATCATTCAATTTCATTTCATGGCCTTTTTGGCCTACATAACCCTTCGGATATTAGGTGCACTAATAAGCACAACTAGTTGCAGCTTTCATCCAAGGCATGTTGTTTATACATACATAAGGTCAGCAATTGTTTAGATATAGCTTTTAAGAATCATTGCTTTTTGGACCTTTCTTTTATACTTTTCAAGGACTATTTTTTAGCAGTTCATCGCTCTTGCCCTTTTTAGTTTTCATGGAAGAATTTATAAGTTTCCATAAGTAGTACACGAGCTTTCAGTTTTAGCCAACAACATCTCAAGTGACTAGGGGGAGTTCGAGCCAATGCCAAACAATGGGACAACCGACCATAATGATTTAGGCCTACAATCCAACTCACCAGAGGTAAGTTTTGTCACCAACTCAAAGCCGAGACACAATAAACAGGGAAGCTCATCCAATACAGAGGCTACAGTGGGGAAATATCCTCCATGCCACTAGTCAAGTAGTAATTCAGGGTGATAAACTAAAAGGTAGGCAATGGATGGATGAAGACAATGAATAATGGAGCCAACACTAGCAAGCCAAGGTATGGTGGAATGATCACCTCTATTCTCCCTAGGGAGGGTAAAACCAATGAGTATGAGTAGTGAGCTTCTAAGTCTGAGTAAGGACAGTAAAATATATATAATAAGATCAACCAAGTCCACATATCTATATGATCGCCAGATCATGACACTAAGTGCTAAAACATACCATAAGAATGAATATAAAAGCAATATAACCATAACACCATGATATACCTGTTGATTCATATACCTGAATGTTCATCCTCTGAACCATCATCTGTCCTCTGAAACTACTTCTGTAACTCTGGGCACTACTGACTGCTCTGCATAAATGGTATAATGGATACATTGGCCATCTCTCTGAGTGTCCTGAGACTTAGTCATGGCATGGGGAATACATATGCTGTCCAAAATCTAATAGTGATCCATAGATAGATGCTCATCTCATCATCTCAATGTAAAGGAACTGGCTGAAGAGTGCTCTGGAATCTGAAAAATAATGTGTGGTAGCCTGGCTACTATATATGTGATAACATCTGGCTCCAGCTGGGATAAGTGCTCTAAGGGAGAGAGCGCTTGAGAACCTCAGAATCTCTAGTCTCCAACTGCTCTGCATCAATCTTCAATCCAGCACTGCACCATCATTATTTTCAGCTTTTATTTTGCACCTGTACCTATGCTCACAAACACTAGAATACCTCATGGAGTATGTATGGGATAAATATAAAATAAAACTGAAAATGAAATCTATTCTAAAACATTCCTTCTGCGATTTCGGAAGGAATTCTCTTCCGAAACTGTGGAAGGATTCCGTGATTTGTTCCACAACGCGGAAGAATTCGGCGAACTGCTCCAAAATAGCAGAAAAATTTTCTAAGTGTTCGGCGTCGAAAGGAAATTGCGGAAGGAATTCTCTTCTGAAATTATGGAAGGAATTCTCTTCCAAAATTTGCAGAAGAGTTCCGCAAACCACCCCGCAACTATGGAAAGAATTCCGGAAAGTCTTCTGAAATTGCGGAAGGAATTCTAGAATGTCTTCTGAAATTGCCGAAGGGTTCTGCGAACCGCCCCGCAACTGCGGAAAGAATTCCGGAAAGACTTTCAAAATTGCGGAAAGAATTCTGGAATGTCTTCCGAAATTGCGGAAGGGTTCCGCGAACCGCCCCACAACTGCGGAAATAATTCCGGAAAGTCTTCCGCAACTGCGGAAAGAATTCTGGAATGTCTTCCGAAATTGTGGAAGGGTTCCGCAAGTCATTCCGCAATTGTGGAAGCACTTGGAAAACCTCCCCGCAATTGCGGAAGCATTCGGTGAATCGCTCCGCAACTGCGGAAGCATTCGGCGAATTGCTCCGCAACTGCGGGAGCACTTGGAAAATCACCCTGCAATTGCGGAAGCATTCAGCAAATTACTCTGCAACTGCGGAAGCATTCGATGAATTGCTCCGCAATTGCGGAAGCATTCGGTGAACCCCCCCACAACGACGGCAAGATTTGTAAAGAAAAACAAAAAAAACAAAAAAAAACAAAAACAAAAACAAAAAAACGAGGGCGCTGCCCTCGACCCGCCCTGCAGTGGCGCAAGGAAGCCACAAGGGGGAAAGCCCCCTTGACCCCCTTTTGTTCCCCCCCCCCCCTCATATGTCGTTGATTGTGAGAAAATTAGATGATTTGACAAATTGTCAGTATGATATTTTCCCACGTGCATGAAAGTAATTTATGAATTCCTGAGAATGTAATGCAGCTAACAATTGTGTGGATAAACACATTTTACAGAATCATAGTTACATCAGGGTAGCACTCTAGATAGTACAGTTGGAAAGTTTTGGATCTTGGTTGGGCCAAGAAAATCAACATCATGGATGATGCCTAGGATCCCTATGAGCCTGAGACAGATGCCATGGGGGAGAACATACATGTTGAAAATGCTGAAACAGAATCTAATGGGAGAAGAAATCAAGAGACCCCTCTAGGTATTGCAGCCACCATGAGAAGCCTAAGGGTGGAGTTGCAAAGCTGTAGGGAAGATAATGAAAGGATGATTAAAGCTCAGGAAGAACAAAATCAGTTGAATGCAGCCATGCTACAGAGTTTGACAGACATCCAAAGGCAAATAAACTCTGGGCGTCAGACATCAAATCCAGAAAGGGGTGGGAGTAGCTCTAGAAGGAATTCCCGTAAGAGGACCAGTAGCTCAAGAAGAGTTTCTACAGACAGAACATATACTCCAGAAAACTCTTCTAATGAATCATCTGACTCTGAAGAATCCATTGAGGGTTCAAGCTCTTCATCTCACGGGAGTAAGAGGAAGAAGCACTACAAGAACAATTCACATGGGGAATTTAAGAAGGCAAAACCTCCTACATTTGATGGAGAGGTAAAGTCCGGTCAAGAAGTTGAACCTTGGCTTCTTGGGAAGAGAAAGTATTTCCAAGTCCAAGACTACTTGGGAAATATGAAGGCATGGGTAGCCATCTTCAACTTGAATGGAAGAGCATCTATATGGTGGGAACACATCAGGCAAGTGAAGAAGATCAATGAAAGAAAGATTGTGTGGAAACAGTTCAAGAAATACTTCAAGCAAAAGTACCTCTCTGACAGGTACTATGATGATAAGATCAAAGAGTTCCATGAGCTGAGATTAGGACAATTGACCATGGAATAATATGCAAACAAGTTCTTGGAGCTGCTGAGATATGTCAGGTACATTTGAGATGATAAGGTGAAAATTCAACGTTTCCTGAGTGGACTGCCCCAGTCATATAAAGATAGAATTGAGTTTGATGAACCTTGAACTCTAGAGGAGGCCATAAGAAAGGCCAAGTATTGCTTTGATCAAAACAGAAGCAAACCAGAATTCCACAAGGCATGTAAGGATATGAAAAATGAAAAGTTTGATCAAAGGAAGAAGGGGTTCAAGCCTCCTCAATTCCGGAATCAGCAAAGGCATCCATCACAGGTTGTGACTAAGCCAACTAGGATGATGGGAGACAAGCCAAGAGATCCAAAGGAGCCGAGAGAACCACTTCAATGTTGGGGCTGTGGAGGAGACCACATGCTTAGGAACTGTCCACATCGGAATGAGAATGCAAATCAAGTTCACAACATCCAGGGAGCTGGAACTGTGGGTCAAGTGGTGAGAGCAATCCCTAGAATCTATGCAATAGTAGAAGACCGCCAGGCGGATCATCAATCAAATGTGGTTGAGATTGAAGGTAAGATTGCTAAGCAATCTGTTTCTATTTTGATTGATCCTGGATCTACTCACAGTTATGTCACTCCTAGAATTGTTGATATTTGTGCTTTCAAGAAATTAAAGCATAGTAAATCATGGTTAGTTCAACTAGCCACTGGAACCAAGAGAAAAGTTAGTGAAATAGTAGAGAAATGTCCATTAGAGATGGATGGGCTATTCACTTATGCAGATCTGAATATTTTGCCACTTGGTTCCTATGATATTCTCATTGGAATGGATTGGTTAGAAGCACACAGGGTTAAACTTGACTGCTACAATAAGAGATTTGAATGCATGGATGAAGAAGGAAACCCGAGGGTTGTAAAAGGCATTCCAAAGGTGACTTCTATTAGACAGGTTTCAGCCATGCAGCTAAAGAGGTTTTGTAGGAAGGGATGTCAATTGTATGCAACTCACATTTTAGAGGCAGCAGAGAATGAAACTCTGAAATTGGAGGACTATCATGTATTGCAAGAATTCGGGGATGTTTTTCCTGATGAGATTCTAGGACTCCCTCCAAAGAGAGACATTGACTTTACAATTGAACTTGTGTCTGGAGCGGCACCAATGTCTAAGACACCCTATAGGATGAGTACACCGGAATTGTTAGAATTGAAAATGCAATTACAAGAGTTGCTGGAAAAGAAGTATATTAGGCCAAGTGTGTCCCCGTGGGGAGCACCTGTTCTATTTGTGAAAAAGAAAGATGGAACACTCAGGTTATGTATTGACTACAGGAAGTTGAACAAAGTCACTGTGAAGAACAAATACCCATTGCCCCGAATTGATGACCTTTTTGACCAAATGAGAGGAGCAAAGGTATTTTCAAAGATTGACTTGAGGTCTGGTTACTATCAGGTAAGAATCAAAGAAGAAGATATTCATAAGACAGCCTTTAGAACGAGGTATGGACACTATGAGTTTGTAGTGGTACCATTCGGTCTCACAAATGCACCAGCTACATTCATGTGTCTCATGAATAATGTTTTTAGCAAGTATTTGGACAAGTTTGTTCTTGTATTCCTAGACAACATTCTCATCTATTCTAAGAATGAGGAAGAGCATGAAGAACATTTGAGAATGACAATGCAATTAATAAGGGAGCATAAGCTGTATGCAAAGTTGAGCAAATGTGACTTTTATAAAGATAGAATTCATTATTTGGGTCACATAATCTCCGACGAAGGAATATCTGTAGACCCTGAGAAGATTGAAACCATTATGAATTGGCCAACTCCAAGGAATGTGACTGATGTGAGATCTTTCATGGGCCTTGCTGGTTACTACAGGAGGTTTATCGAAAGATTCTCCAAGGTTGCAAACCCGATCACTTCTTTGCAAAAGAAGGGGATAAAGTTTGAGTGGTCACCAAGATGTGAGGAAAGTTTTCAACGGTTGAAGAATCTTCTTACAAGTGCACCAATTTTGAAAATTGCAAACCCAGGAAAAGACTTTGTGGTATGTACCGATGCATGCAATCAAGGACTTGGAGGAGTTCTTATGCAAGACAACCATGTGATATGCTATGAGTCAAGAAAGTTGAAGGAGCATGAGAAGAACTATGATACTCATGATATAGAACTTGCAAGCATAGTACATGCCTTAAAGATGTGGAGGCATTACTTAATGGGAAGAAAATTTGAGTTAAGGATAGACCATTGTGGTCTGAAATACTTGTTTGATCAGCCAACTTTAAATGCTAGGGAAGCTAGATGCTTGGAATTTTTGTGTGAATTTGATTTTGAAATCAAACACATAAAAGGGAAAGAAAACAAGGTGGCTGATGCACTCAGCAGGAAGGTACGTGAAATGTATGTGACAGCACTCAGTACTTGCCAACCAGATTTGAGGGAGCAAATTGTTAACCATATGGTTGAGGATGAAGTGTATGAGCAGATAAAGGGCAAATTGCAGCAGCAAAACCTTGAAAAGAAGTATGAGGGTTATCATTTGGAGGAAGGTGGACTTCTTACCTATAAAAATAGAGTCTATATTCCAAATGCGGCAGATTTGAGGAGGATTGTTATGGATGAAATCCATAAAGCTCCATACTTTGGTCACCCAGGATATCAGAAAACAATTGCTACTGCAAGAAAATATTATTTCTGGCCAGGCATAAAGAAGGATGTCGCTGAATACATTTCTAAGTTCATGGAATGTCAGCAAGTGAAGAGTGAACACCAACATCCCATAGGTTTATTGTTTCCAGTGCCAATTCCAGAATGGAAATGGGAAGTAATTTCCATGGATTTTATTACAGGATTGCCAATGACTGTGAGACAACATGATTCCATCATGGTTGTGGTGGAGAAGTTAACAAAGGAAGCACATTTTATACCAGTTAAGTCCACACACAAAGTCGATGCCATTGCAAATATTTTCATGAAGAAAATTTTCAGATTACATGGGTTGCCTAAGGCAATAATTTCTGACAGGGATACCAAGTTCACTTCCAATTTTTGGAAAGGTCTCTTCGCAGATTTGGGTATACAGCTAAGCTTTAGTACCGCATACCATCCTCAAACAGATGGGAAAACTGAAAGAGTAAATCGGGTGCTTGAAGACATGCTCCGCATGTATGTAATGGACAAACCATCCAAGTGGGAAGATTATCTACACTTGGTAGAATTTGCATACAACAATGGGCAACAAGCATCGTTGGGAATGAGTCCTTATGAGGCTTTGTATGGTAGAAGGTGTGGGACACCAGTGACTTGGGACAATCCAGTGAACAGAATTGTACTTGGGCCAGAATTGCTTAAGGAAATGGAACAAGAGGTTGCAAAGATCAAACAGAATTTAAAAGTAGCCCAAAATAGACAGAAAAGCTATGCAGATAAGCATAGGATCCATAGGGAATTCAATGTTGGGGATCATGTGTATCTTAGAGTGAGATCAAGGAAGAGTTCCTTGAAGCCTGGGAGTTGTGCCAAGCTATCACCTAGATATTGTGGGCCATTTGAAGTGCTTGAAAGAATAGGGCCAGTTGCATATAGACTTGCATTGCCTGCTATCACTAAAGCTCATAATGTTTTTCATGTCTCTTTGCTTAAGAAATATGTACATGATCCTAACCATGTGATTAATTGGGATGTGATCCAGGTGGAACGCAAGGGAGAATTCCAAACCGATCCATTGCGCATCCTAGACAAGAAGGTAGCATTGCTCCGGAACCGAGCCATCGGACAGGTAAAGGTGCAATGGAAGCACTACGGTCCCGATGAGGCTACATGGGAGCTAGAGGATTCCATGAGGGTGGCATATCCATTTTTGTTCAATTTTGGTGAGCACTGAGGACAGTGCTAATGTAAGGGGAGGGGAATGTAATGACCCCATTTTGACCCCCTTTGTATTAAATCATAAATGATGTAAGTATTGTGATTTAATCATGGTGAGGAGCTCAAGGCCAAGGCCCCACCATTGATTTAGCGTCTCTTGTATCGGCAATTAACAAATAGATTCCTATGGTTCTTATGCTAGATAGGCACAATGTAAATAAGACATCATGTAAATACGAATTTTAATGAAAATATACACAACTAGCTATGCAATGCAACAAAGAGATGGGGCATGATTCTACAAGGAATAGGGAGGGAAATTATTCAAAGCCTTGAGCCAATGGTGTAATCCATGTGTCAATGAGAAAACCCATAAACTACCAACTACCCATTTTGGGTTATGGACCCAATCATTTAATTCTTCCAGAAATTGGTTGAGGCAGTTAATGCCTTGGGAATGAAGAGGTATGGCAGCCAATTTCGTGTATGGACAGGCCATCAACTTGGGAATTCGTATTTTGTCTCCTTCGGCAAGAAAACACCCACGAAATGGTGCCCAAAGCCATTCTGAACAATCATTCTTTCCTCTCTCACGCAGTCTGAACTACTGGGTCTTTCCTCATCACGTTTTTACCAATTTTCCTACATTTTTCCATGGCACGGAGCTCGTTTTTGCATTAGACAGTAGCCGGGAGAGAAGGGCCACGATTTGGGACTATTATGGAGGCCATTTTTGCCCCAGAATATCCATGGATGTTTTTCTAAAAATGGATTTGGCTTCCCAGGGTTGTTTCCCATCTTCTAGTTTCATTTTTGGGTTTCCCACGTTTTTCTAAAGCTAATGAAAACCCCATCTTTGGGCATCTCACTGTAAAAAAAAATGTTTCTCCATGCCCAACACTTAGACTTCTGCTATTATGTGCATCCCTGTTTTGATTTGAACCTGTGAGCAAGAAACTTGGACTGGTAGTGGACAGAATTGGCTTGATAAACCTAGTGGAGGGAGTAACCTCTCAAGAAGATCAAGAGGGCTTTGGCTACTTTTCTATGCACACCCTGATAGCACTAGAAAGGAAGGTATGGCTTGAGGGACTATGTGGTAGTGAAGAGAATACTTCCTTGTGTTGGGTGTGTAGGCATTGTGAGTGCCAAGCTGAATAGATCTTGTAGAGGTATCCATAGCTTTGTGGTTGAGCTCACTAGCTCAAAAATTCTTCCTTTCCATTTCCTAGCAGCCTGATAAACCCAATTGTAGATTGGCGTGGCTCATCTTGGTGTATGATTAGCTATGTGTGAGTTTGTTGTTCCCTGGTTCCTTGTAGAAATCATGCCCAGCTCGAGGGTGGCAGTTGCATCAAGAGGTTGATGAGCACAACTAGCCTATGGTTGGGTGGAACGTTGCAGTTGCATAGCCAGTTGCTTGGGACTACTGTTATAAGATAAGTATTCTCTTGTGTTAACTCCCCAATTATTATTTGATGAATATCTTGAATGTATGATGGATGTGTTATTGATATTATTTCTATTGTGTTTTTCTTATAGTTACACACTCCATATGTATTTTATATTATGTGAATGCTTGCTTAAAAGTTTATGGGGCTAGATGCCCGGTTTTAGCATCACATCCTCTCTATCATGCTGGTATGATGGGAGGACGTGATGCTTATGGCGGGTCCAAGGGGTAATTTTAGCCACCCTTGGTCAATCCCCATATCACAATAATAATAAAATAGTCATCAAAGTACCAAATCGTGCCTCTATGGACAAATCGTAGGCCTCAAAAGACCTCAGAAATCACCAAAAAGTGCCATAAGTGATGGATGTGAGCCCCAATGAAGCTGAAACTGCTAGAGAAGGTGCGGAAGACATCCCACTCATCATCACTGATCATCCCATGCCAAAAATTTTCCTTAGTATCCCAAATCGAATTCCTCTGTAGCCATTTCTACCAATCCAAAACTACCTCGGGAAGCGTTTATCTGCCCCAAACTACCTCCTAGAGTGCCTGCGCTGTCAAGGTGAGGGCACCAGTGTGTCCGGAAGAGGGGTATATGGTAAAAACAAGTGGCTACACCACCCCCTCCATCATCAACGCCCTAGGTGAACCAAATAAAAATCATCTCTACTCTGACAGAGTCTCTGACAGACCAAAACTGCACTAGGACAACCTACTGAGGCTAAATCATCACTGTAACTGCTCGGAACTAAAAATAGACTATCTCATTGGACTCAGAAGGTCCAAAACTATCCAAGATGTGTACTCATACACCATATAGATCTCTGCATGATCATACAATATATCCAATATACCGGAACACGTGAAATAATAATAATATGTAAATGATCAAATAATGCTAAAAACCATAGATCTTCATAAACCTGTATCTGATGCATAGAACCATCATGTACATGTACATAGACCATATTTCATCTACTTGTGTCATCATAAGGTCCAATAATCTCATGTCCTGTGATTGACCCTGGTCAAACTAGGTTTGACCAGGTCAATATTGACCAAATATAACTCAGACTACCATCAGAAGCTGCTGCAAAGTGTCAATGGTTAATGTATTCTCTACAACTCATTCAAATAGCAATTATAACAGAAAGTAATCATTACTGGCAATCTAAATCCATATATATATTGTCATTAATTATTTATATGATTCAGACTAGACTTTCAGGACCATACTCACTTCATAGTTGTGATCAATTTGCTAGTGAAGGGTGAAGGCTAAAATAAAATGGCTAGGCTAAAGGGTGACTGACTGACTTAACATTGTGACACTTTGGATATGGGAAAGGGAATACAAACCATAGTATATACTGAATGAGCAACAACACAGGGAATGGCGGTGTCTCACAAATGGATAAGTTGTTTAGAGAGTGCTTATTCAACTTAGGATTAATGTCTACATCAAGTTGATCCAGGTTCATTAGGATCATTCAATTTCATTTCATGGCCTTTTTGGCCTACATAACCCTTCGGATCTCAGGTTCACTAATAAGCACAACTAGTTGTAGCTTGCATCCAGGGCATGTTGTTTATACATACATAAGGTCAGCAATTGTTTAGATATAGCTTTTAAGAATCATTGCTTTTTGGACCTTTCTTTTATACTCTTCAAGGAGTAATTTTTAGCAGTTCATCGCTCTTGCCCTTTTTAGTTTTCATGGGTGAATTTATAAGTTTCCATAAGTAGTACATGAGCTTTCAGTTTTAGCCAACAACATCTCAAGTGACTAGGGGGAGTTCGAGCCAATGCCAAACATTGGGACAACCGACCAGAATGATTTAGGCCTACAATCCAATTCACCAGAGGTAAGTTTTGTCACCAGCTCAAAGCCGAGACACAATAAACAGGGAAGCTCATCCAATACAGAGGTTACAATGGGGAAATATCCTCCATGCCACTAGTCAAGTAGTAAGTCAGGGTGATAAACTAAAAGGTAGGCAATGGATGGACGAAGACAATGAATAATGGAGCCAACACTAGCAAGCCAAGGTATGGTGGAATGATCACCTCTATTCTCCCTAGGGAGGGTAAAACCAATGAGTATGAGTAGTGAACTTCTAAGTCTGAGTAAGGACAGTAAAATATATATAATAAGATCAACCAATTCCACATATCTATATGATCGCCAGATCATGACACTAAGTGCTAAAACATACCATAAGAATGAATATAAAAGCAATATAACCATAACACCATGATATACCTGCTGATTCATATAACTGAATGTTCATCCTCTGAACCATCATTTGTCCTCTGAAACTGCTACTGTAACTCTGGGCACTACTGACTGCTCTGCATAAATGGTATAATGGCTACATCGATCATCTCTCTGAGTGTCCTGAGACTTAGTCATGGCATGGGGAATACATATGTTGTCCAAAATCTGATAGTGATCCATAGATAGATGCTCATCTCATCATCTCAATGTAAAGGAACTGGCTGAAGAGTTCTCTGGAATCTGAAAAATAATGTGTGGTATTCCGGCTACTATATATGTGATAACATCTGGCTCCAGCTGGGACAAGTGCTCTAAGGGAGAGAGCGCTTGAGAACCTCAGAATCTCTGGTCTCCAACTGCTCTGCATCAATCTTCAATCCAGCACTGCACCATCATTATTTTCAGCTTTTATTTTGCACCTGTACCTATGCTCACAAACACTAGAATACCTCATGGAGTATGTATGGGATAAATATAAAATAAAACTGAAAATGAAATCTATTCTAAAACAAAAACTGAAATGCGTAAAAGAAAAATTTTAAACTAACATGGCATATATCATTTATTCATCATTCATTATTTGTATTACTGTGCAGGAGGAAAAGAGAACTTTTTCAAGCAGGCAATCTCAACTTTCACAGGCAGCCAAAAATGCAATAGGAAATAAAAATTCTTTAATGTATGCAAGAGAAGAGACCCGCTTAGGAAGGAGCAAGGTTCAAGTCAATCAAAAACAAAAACAAACAGACACTCCAAGCAAAAAAAAAAAATTGGCAACTCATCACACAGAAAAAGCACACAAATCCTACTGCTCAAGTGAGCTTATTCTAGACCTACCTACCCTACTCTTACCAGTCAACACAAATGCTAGGTAAAATCATAAATCCAGTGCAACCATTCATCAAACAGATTAGTGATTCTTCTTTGATTTTTATTAATGAAACAAGTCATGATTGGATTAAAGATTAGAGAATTTGATAACAAAATCTTTCTGGCTTGTTCAAAAATTGAAGAAGGGTTTGAATGGTACAAAATGAAATCATGCCAAGGGAAAGATTGACTGAAGCCGACATCCTCCATCAAAGAACTGATAGGATCATAAAATTTATGCAAATTATTGTTTAAAATTGATAGAGGGAAAATATATGGTATTTGATTTAATAAACTACTTTCCTCATTCACTTCACTTGCATATTCAATTCGTTTCCCCTTGGGACTGATGATCAAATAAAAACCAAGTGGGGACAAATCAAGGCTTAAAGGATGAAATATCAAAACTAGACCCACTTGATGCTCAAAAATGGAGAAAAGATGAAATTGATCTTTAAACACCTTTTCTAGCCACCAAGAATGATTGATAATTTGACAACAAGCATTATTGTTCCAAGGTGACTGAAAAGGGAAATGAAGTGCTTTTTCTCCAATCATGTAATCGTGCATATACTTCCTATTGAAAAGTTCCAAGGCAAAAAATAGACTAGGGCACCAACCCAAAGATGATTGAAAGAGTTGGGAAGGGAGGGTGGATTGCAAATATGAAAATTCTCCCAAATGAATAAATAAGTTTGACCTTGGATTGTGACAAAAGAAATCACTCTTTACTGTAGGAATGATTTTAATCTTTTGATCAAGTTTAATATTTACAATCTGAGGACAAGATTGACCATAGCTATCTAACTCTAAGTTATCTTTATTAAGGATGGAAAAAATTAAAGACTCATTATAAGAAGTGGAACACAGATTAGAGCATCTAGTGTGATTCACTAATTCATCCTCATTTTGAGATTGACCTTCTATTGATTCATCATTAAAATTATAAGAGGATAAGTGATCATTTTCATTTAATTGATCAGGGGGGAAATTAACAATTTCATTTATAATATCTTGATTATTTGCATAATGATCATGTAAAAGAACTACTAAAGGATCTAGGTCAATGTTCTCACTGTTTTCTTCTTCAATAAGGTGATAACGAATTGAATGATCACTAAAGACAAAATGACTAATGAGTTTCTCTGAGGGAGGAACTTCAGTAGACTAACTGACTAAAGGCTCACTCTCGGACATTTCCTCGGGATCAGGACTAAAGCTACCTAAAAATAAATTTGAAAACTTATGATTTATACAATGATTATGGATTTGACTTTTGATTGACTCGGAAGTGGAAGACTCATCCTCAAAAGAAATTGGGAAGGAGGGGTCATCTCCGGATGTTGACAATTCATTTGATATTTGGTTATTGATTGATTCAACGATAGGATCGGAAAGGGGAAAGTTTTGATCTTGGATTCGATTTGAAGAATATATATCATCGGATTCACTTCCCCGTTCTTCTAAGAATTTTTGCTCAAACATGTCATACCCAGAAATGCTATTGGGCTTCAAATTCAAGAACCAGAGCTTAGCTCTTTCTTTCAAAGATGAAACCAATAGTTTCATACACACATCCTCATGGGTTATGGATAGCTCATTAATAATTTCCCTAAAAAGTTCAAGGTGTATTTTAGCAGATATTTCATGACTTCTATCAAATTTAGACAACCTTTCATGGGCTTGATGAGGGATTTGATGAGGATACCCAACAATTTTTGAGAAGTCAAAAACTTTCAAATGAACAAAAGTCCTAGGCCGCTCAGAAGCAGCCATGGATGGCAAATTTTTTATTTATTCTTTATTTTTTATTTTTTAAATTTTATTATTAAATTAAGAACCTAAATACAAAAAGATGCACACCGTGGGCTCTAGATAATGATAGGGTCGATCACCAGTGGAGTCGCTTATGTGGATTCGCCAGGTAGATTTTAAAATTCTTCTACCAAGATGTATGTTATTAATAAGCAGGGAGAAGAATGAGACAAATAGGTATGTTGAATCAAGGTAGGCCTCTACCTCCCCGGCAATGGCACCAAAAATGTTATCACACAACTTGTAGTTTCCCCTAGTGGTATCCCATCCGGGACGGTAGAGGAGGTGGACAACTAGAGAGGTGACCCAAGAGATGCCACGGTTTCCAATGCAAGGTGGGAGTCACGTCAACCGAGGCACTCTTCACTTTAGATCTAGATGAATCAAGACCTAGGGGGAGACCCTATAACCAATCAAAGGTGATTGTACCCAAAAAAAGGTTCATAGGGATGAGTAAATGGTAAGTTACGGAAACCAATGCAAGGTAAAGTGGACCTAGAAATTAAAGTATGGTTGAAGGTGGTTTGAGAGATGATTAATGTTTCAACCAATGTATGATTTAGGCCACATGATTAGTTATAATGATAATATATAGTACCATGTGTTACACAAATGGATCCTACTTTCTTGGGATATGTGAAATGGCTTAATGTGGACCCACAAGGTGAAATTAAGGGATGCAATTAGCACTAGAGGATATGTAATGAGTAGATCTATGGATCTAAGTTGAAATTAGGAGCACCCATGTACCGGATCTAAGGTTTGACATAATTCCCAAGGAGTGCAACTTGCTTAAGGAGGACTAGTGCCTTGTTGGATGGGTTAATGGAGTCAAAAGATATGTCAAAGTGTAGATCGGGACACCTAGAGGTCAAGACAAGTGGGCTAATTGAGGTAAAGTGGTTGGATCTTGCTAGATCTAGGATTTCATGAAATGACCCAAGTGGACCACAATCCCTTAAAACAAGGAATGCTACCCCCAAGGCAGATCGTCACAAAATGATACTTTAGATATAGGTTTCAAGGTATGCCCATTCCAAATCCACTGAAATCTCAACTACCCAAGTCCTAGAAGTGGGCAAACTCAGTCACCCAAGGAAGTGCGACCTTGCTCAAGGATGGCTGAAAGGTGGATAAGGTGTGTCAAATCAAGTCCAATGGCCACCAAATTGTAGATCCAAGTAGCTTAGGCACTGATCTATGTGGATCTAGAAAATTAAGTCAATCCAAGGGTTAGATCTTACTAGATCTGAGTTTTAAGCTGCCAAGTATTTCAAAAGGGGGTTTTAATCCCTTAAAATGTGGAATGATGCCCACAAGGTAGAAATCACCGAAGTAAAAGTCTAGGGGTAGGTTATCAAGTGTGTAGATTGCAAATCAAGTGGGATCTCACCTACCCACATGCTAGATCTAACCCAACAAGCCTCTCCAAGGAAGTGCGATTTGGTTCAAGAGGGCTATATTGCCTTGAAAAGTGTGTCAATTTTAACCGAATCACCACCAAATTATAGATCCAACTAGGGGTGGATGCTATAGAGGTGGGTTTTTAAAATATCTTCAAAAGAAAGGCTAGATCTAAGTAGATCTACGAAAAAACAAAATGAGGGTTTTGATTAATTAGGGTTTTTATGATCTAGAAATTATGGATGATTCAAAGAAGAAGAAGATCATACATTTGGAGCATGCCTAGATGAAGAGATGAATTCTAGTTGAGATGAGGATTACTTTTTCCAAAGATCAAATGGAGAATTTTTGAAGCCCTCTTACCAAATCGATTTTTCCAAGCCACATATGTATCCCTCTAACCTGTCAAAACCAAGGAGCAAAGCATCAATCAGTTTAACATGTTGAAGGTAGATACAAGCAAGAAAGAGATAAGCAAAGAATAGTTGGTGCAAAGACAAAACCACTCCCTGTTTAAGCCAAAACGCCCTCCTCCAAGCTTGAAGGGCAAGCCTCCCCACCAATTCGCACTTGTTGAAGAAGTCTTCTCCACTTGTAAAAAGATATGGCAAATATGCAAGATAGCTACAATGGATCCTCCAGTGCAATGGACAAAAGTATTTACAATCAAAACAACCAACATCCACTCCAACCCAAGCATGTACTCCAAAAGATAGAAATTTTATTCCAAGAGCCAAGAGCCAAAAATCTCTAGATGCTTTTACAATGAGAGGCTCCCTCCTTAAATAGGATGGGGAGAGAGCATAATCCTAACCACTTTTTACATGAGTGGCTAAGATTAAAAGATCAAAAGATCTAATCAATGGTTGAGATGAGCTCAACAATAAAATACATGGATCAACCATAAAATATAACCATAAGTGGACAAAATCGCCCTAGGAGAGGGGATCCCACCAAATCATGATGACACAATATAACAATAAGCTTATGGTGGGTCCAAGGGGTAATTTTAGCCACCCTTGGTCAATCCCCATAGCACAATAATAATAAAATAGTCATCAAAGTACCAAATCGTGCCTCTATGAACAAATCGTAGGCCTCAAAAGACCTCAGAAATCACCAGAAAGTGCCATAAGTGATGGATGTGGGCCCCGATGAAGGTAAAACTACTAGCGAAGGTGCTGAAGACATCCCACTCATCATCACTGATCATCCCATGCCAAAAATTTGCCTCATTATCCCAAATCGAATTCCTCTTTAGCCATTTCTACCAATCCAAAACTGCCTCGGGAAGCGTGTATCTACCCCAAACTACCTCCTAGAGTTCCTACATTGTCAAGGTGAGGGCACCAGTGTGTCCAGAAGGGGGGTAATATGGTAAAAACAAGTGGCTAGACCACCCCCTCCATCATCAGCACCCTAGGTGAACCAAATAGAAATCATCTCTGCTCTTACAGAGTCTCCGATAGACCAAAACTGCACTAGGACAGCCTACAGAGGCTAAATCATCACTTTAACTGCCCGGAACTGAAAATAGACTGTCTCATTGGACTCAGAAGGTCCAAAACTATCCAAGATGTGTACTCATACACCATATAGATCTCTGCATGATCATACAATATATCCAATATACTGGAACATGTGAAATAATAATAATCTGTAAATGATCAAATGATGCTGAAAACCATAGATCATCATAAACCTGTATATGATGCATAGAACCATCATGTACATGTACATAGACCATATATCATCTACCTATGCCATCATAAGGTCCAATAATCTCATGTCTTGTGATTGACCCTGGTCAAACTAGGTTTGACCAGGTCAATATTGACCAAATATAACTCAGATTACCATCAGAAGCTGCTGCAAAGTGTCAAAGGTTAATGCATCCTCTACAACTCATTCAAATAGTAATTATAACACAAAGTAATCATTATTGGTGATCTAAATCCATATATATATTGTCATTAATTATTTATATGACTCAGACTAGACTTTTAGGACCATACTCACTTCATAGTTGTGATCAATTTGCTAGTGAAGGGTGAAGGCTAAAATAAAATGGCTAGGCTAAAGGGTGACTGACTGACTTAACATTGTGACGCTTTGGATATGGTAAAGGGAATACACACCATAGTATATACTGAATGAGCAACAACACAGGGAATGGTGGTGTCTCACAAATGGATAAGTTGTTTAGAGAGTGCTTATTCAACTTAGGCATTATGTCTACATCAAGTTGATCCAGGTTCATTAGGATCATTCAATTTCATTTCATGGCCTTTTTGGCCTACATAACCCTTCGGATCTCAGGTGCGGTAATAAGCACAACTAGTTGAAGCTTGCATCCAGGGCATGTTGTTTATACATACATAAGGTCAGCAATTGTTTAGATATAGCTTTTAAGAATCATTGCTTTTTGGACCTTTCTTTTATACTCTTCAAGGAGTAATTTTTAGCAGTTCATCGCTCTTGTCCTTTTTAGTTTTCATGGGTGAATTTATAAGTTTCCATAAGTAGTACATGAGCTTTCAGTTTTAGCCAACAACATCTCAAGTGACTAGGGGGAGTTTGAGCCAATGCCAAACATCTGGACAACCGACCAGAATGAATTAGGCCTACAATCCAACTCACTAGAGGTAATTTTTGTCACCAACTCAGAGCCGAGACACAATAAACAGGGAAGCTCATCCAATACATAGGCTACAATGGGGAAAGATCCTCCATGCCACTAGTCAAGTAGTAAGTCAGGGTGATAAACTAAAAGGTAGGCAATGGATGGATGAAGACAATGAATAATGGAGCCAACACTAGCAAGCCAAGGTATGGTGGAATGATCACCTCTATTCTCCCTATGGAGGGTAAAACTAATGAGTATGAGTAGTGAACTTCTAAGTCTGAGTAAGGACAGTAAAATATATATAATAAGATCAACCAAGTCCACATATCTATATGATCGCCAGATCATGACACTAAGTGCTAAGACATACCATAAGAATGAATATAAAAGCAATATAACCATAACACCATGATATACCTGTTGATTCATATACCTGAATGTTCATCCTCTGAACCATCATCTGTCCTCTGAAACTGCTACTGTAACTCTGGGCACTACTGATTGCTCTGCATAAATGGTATAATGGCTACATCGGTCATCTCTCTAAGTGTCCTAAGACTTAGTCATGGCATGGGGAATACATATGCTATCCAAAATCTGATAGTGATCCATAGATAGATGCTCATCTCATCATCTCAATGTAAAGGAACTGGCTGAAGAGTGCTCTGGAATCTAAAAAATAATGTGTCGTAGCCCAGCTACTATATATGTGATAACAGGTCTATCTCTTGACACGTCGCCTTTTGCAAGGTTGCATAGCTAAATGGGTGATTATCTTACAAGAATACGACCTAACTTTTAAGACCCCAAAGAGCACCAAATCCCTAGCACTCACTCAGCTCATTACGGACCTACCATCCTCATCGTCATGACAAGCTATCCATACAGATCTAATTGACAAACATTTATTCATCACCTCGTCTAAAAACCCTTGGTACGATGACATTTTGGTATACCTCCGCACACAGAAGTTTCGATCCAATATTGACCGTGACAAACGTCGTCGCCTTCGTCACCATGCCCCCCATTATCTCCTCTTAGGTGATGTCCTCTATCGACGTGGAGTCGACACAATCCTATGACATTTCCTTTCCCGAGAAGAAGCAGAACAAGTCCTTAATGACTGTCATAGCAATGCCTGCGGCGGCCATTTCTCTGGAATGGCCACCGCTCAAAAGGAAATCCATGTAGGTTATTTTTGGCCATCATTATTCACTGATTGTATCACAATAGTCAAACATTGCCAAAACTAGAAGCTCTTTTCCCCCACGGAAAGAAACCCACCCCCCCCCACCCCCCTTCATCCAGTCGTCACCATTGGACCATTTTGCAAATGGGTCATCAACTTCATGGATTGCAACCCTGCGTCAGCTAGTGGCCATAAACACATCACTGTGGCCGTTGATTACTTTACCAAATGGGAAGAATCATGCCTACTTACAACTACAAAGTCGACACTGTAGCCCGTTTTTCCTCCACCATGTTATTGCTCATTTTGGAGTACCAAAGAAACTCATCTCAAACCATGGTTCTCACTTTGAGGACTTTGTTTGGAGAGAATTGTCAACACTCCTTGAGTTTGAACATCATTTCTCCTCCGCCTACTACCCCCAAGGGAACAGCCAAGTCAAAGCTGTTAACAAAATTTTGAAGACCATCCTCCAATGCACTGTCGATAGACATAAATCCAATTGGCATTACATGCCTTTTCCTGTATTATGGGCTTACCACACGTCCACCCAAACCGCCACCAGCTTTACCCCTTTCCATTTGGTTCACAGCGTGGAATCCATCCTCCCAATTGAGTGTTAGATCCCGACATTACAAATTTCCATAGAACTTCTCCCGGATACTTCACCAATTGAAGAACGCTTACTTCTTTTAGAGCAGGCCGATGAAGATCGCCGTGCAACTCTCCAAACAATCGAATCTGCAAAGAACAGATCAAAACTCCATTATGATAAGCATGTTCACCCACAAGCATTTAGTGAAGGAGACCTTGTACTCGTTTATGACCAAGCCCATGACAAAACGGGCAAAGGAAAATTCGAATCCATGTGGCAAGGCCCATATATCATACACACTTGCCATGGACATGGGGCATACATTTTGACCGAATCAGAAGGAAAACCCATGCGCAACCCCCGTAACGGGTTGTACCTCAAACGATTCTATCCATAAAAATCTTCTGGACACCACAGTCCATATTGTACAGTTTTTAATTTTTTTTTCACTGTAAACTTTCAAAGCCTTACATTTTCATTTTTCCTGCATGAACACAGATGGATCCTGTTCCACTCTATCATATCATCTTTGCCGACGGTGCAAGTCGCTGGTCTCCAAATATTGCCTCTGCAACTTGGGTACTTTATTCCCCTTCACACAAGTTGATCCACCTCCACGGAGTGTCCATAGGTGAAGCCACAAATAATCAAGCTGAGTATGACACCGTGACTGGTCTACTGGCCACTACTCTCCAGATGGGCATAAGGCACCTTAGCGTCTTCCTCGACTCCCAGCTCCTTGTTTCCCAGCTCAACAACTATTACCAAGTACACGATCCCTGTCTATTTAGAAAATTACTACGCACTAAACAAATGATTCGACACTTTGAATCCATTTCATTCACTCATGTCCTAAGAAATCTAAACAGTGTACTAGACCAAATGGCTAACAACATTCTAGATTGGGACGTCAACCAAAACATGTAGGACATCACAACATGCATCACATAGGCATCAAAAAATCAAATAAACAAACTAAATAAACCATCATAGTATTGCATCCACATGCATAGAAGGTGCAGGTGCCTCCATGGGAAAACAAAACACATACAATCGCATCCATGTGCAACAAGACATAAAAACAAAGACAAGATGTGCATCCATGTGCATACATGACTATATAATAAAAAATGCATACATATGCATATATATATATATATATATCATCATCATCATCATAGAGTCACAATGTAAAGAGTGCCCTCAGCACCCAAATATACAAAAAGTACACCAACAGTACAATATGTGTATAAAAAAAAAACCGTCCCCATAGGCTCATCAGCATTTGGGGGCAAGTACAAGATAACTTAGTCCTCAACATCATGGTCAACTACCTCCTTAGGCTCCTCCTCATCCGGATCATACTGATCCCAAGCTCTCCTCTCAATTGTCAACACAGGTACCCTCCGCATAATCTATCTCCATTCACGTGGAGCATCGTAACAACGGTCCAATATGCATTGATCTAAGTCTCTCCAACCATCATTTGGTAGATCATCCAACGACGCCTCTAAGGTATAATGAACGTCCTCTATGGAATCATCTTGGTGACACACAACTCCTCGTGCACGAGGCAGAGGTGCCACTACCGGTGGAGGTACCACCACCACCAATCGTCCCCTACGGCATTGATAATCTGGTGGCGGCAGCGGACCCACATTTGCAATAACCCACACTGAAATACGTCAATATCATATAAACGTCTCTAGCTATCATAAATAAACAAACCATATAAACATTATACGATAGAACAGCAAAAACAAGATGTACCATCCAACCCCCAAGCCTGTCCTTGAGCTCGAGGCATCTTGATGTCTCCTTGGAAGTCCATACCTTGGTATGGATAGTTGTCAATTAGGACTGGCATCTGCTCCCACTGCTCATACATCTCCGTCATGAAGAACCGCTAAATATCACCACCACCTCGGGGCATCATCTCCCCCTACCGCACCATCCACGGCTCACTCCTTAAAACATCCCAAACTGGCACACATGGCCACAAGGTAGGTACCTGCTTGGAAAAGAAGCAACATAGGAAAGAAGAATAACTGAACTCTCCTCCCTCACGCTTCACCTTGCTCAGGTCTCGTCAAACACAATCAAGGAACATCTGACCCCAAGCAAAATAAGTCCTAGTCATGACACGATGAACCATCATCATCTACCCCCTTGACAAATGGTGGGGCACCTATGCACCAAGCACCCGCAAAACACAAGCCGCCACTGCCTGCATCTCCGGCTCTAGTAGATCCGAGACACTCAGTGCGCTATTCTACACACGGGCCCCTTGACGGAAAAATATCTCAAGGAGATCCTCTATATCCATACCAGCTGGAATCCTGGGCTGGGTGTCCCCTATCTCACCCAAACGGGGCAAGCCAATAAGGAAATACACATCAATCAAGGTGAGATCCAGTCGCTCACCTTGCACCATAAAAGCTAGCTCCTCTGGGTCCCAAAAATCAATCAACTTCTTCAACAAGTCTCTGACTGAACGCATAAGAGGAATCTACACGAGCTTCAGTAGTCTGTCCAAAGCCAATGTTGCCCACACATGTGGGCTCACCCAAATAGTCTCCATCAACTCATCATCGATCTCTCTCTCCCTCCACGATGCTTGCGACCACTTCAGTATCCTACAAAACCAAACATGAAAATTTTTAGAAAAAATACAACAATTTTTTTTTCCAAAGCCAACGATCCACATCGCGGCTATAAGCACCCGTAGCCGTGATGCACATCGCAGCTATAAGCACCCACATTCGCAATGCACATCGCGGCTTTAAGCACCCACAGCCGTGATGCACATTGCGGCTGTAAGAACCCATAACTGCGATGCACAACACGGTCAAGAATCCCACAGCTGCAATGTGAATCACGCGAAAAACCTCAAAACCCGCGATATTCCGCGTTGGCAAGCCAACATGCAGTATTCGCCACTTATGAGACCTCTAGACCCCCCAAAAGTAAACAAATTGAAAGGCTAAGACACATGGGCTTACTTGAAACTCGCGGAATAAAAAATCGATGGTCGAATCTCCCATAAATGAAGAAAGTGCTCTGACCAATTCAAATTACTCTGTAAAACTCAACCGTGAAAATGACACATCACATTGGGTCCACTTTCTATTTATAGAAATTTGACCAATTTTTAGTCAACCATTTTGGCATCATACGACATCCGTTTTTTAAACCGTTGGAATCAGTGTAGCAAGAACTTCATGATAGTCTACTCCTTTTCTCAATTCCATTAGGTCCCTTTCTGAGCATTTTTTCACATGCCCTCATTGCCTCATTCTACGTGCCACATTAGGCATTATCCATTTTTTACGGGTTTTATATCGCCAGATTCTGTTTTCCGCGCTCGTGATGATGTTTGAGATCATTTCTCGCTCTCACCACCAAATTTTTTTGGACATTGTTTCACACACACTCGTCACCTCAGTTTGCATGCCACATCGGTCGTTGTCCATTTTTTACGATTTTTATATCACCAGATTCAGTTTTCCATGATTGTCATGACGCTTGAGATCATTTCTTGCTCTCACCACCATATTTTGAAGGCATTTTTTCCATGCCCCTCATTGCCTCGGTTTGTGTGCCACATCGGCCATTACCCATTTTAAAACATTTTTTCATATTGCCGAATTCAGTTTTCCATGCACGTGATGATGGTTGAGATCACTTCTTGCTTTCACCAATATCTTCTTGTTCGGTATAATTTTATCCCTTTTTCGGGCCAAACAACTCTTTTACGAAAAAGTCAGTTAGGGAGTTTTTGTTAAGCTCTTTTCTGACTCCTAAAATAATGAAAAGATCACCGAGCAATCTTGCTTCCCTTCGTGCTCACTAAAAGTATCTGAAAGGGTGTCTACCTGGTATAAGTTTACCCCTTTTCTGGACCTTGTAGACTAATTACGAAAAAGGAATGCTCTAGTCACATCGGCTAGAAGAGTTCTCCATTTGCATCATTTTATGCTTTTTCGGGCCTTGGAGACTAACATATGAAAAATAACATCAATGGAGTCTACTTACCACTTTCAGACTCTCTAAAATTAAAGCAACCATGAGCAATCACCGTCTTGGGCTCGTACAAATCCATAGGACAGTACTCCTCCACCAATCCAAAGTCTTCTTATCGTTTCCAGACTCCTTAAAAATGAAAGCACTCACAAGCATGAACAATCCTGGGCTCGTATAAATCCACAGGATAGTACCATTTCAGAGCACACTTTTATCCCTTCTTGGAGCTCATTAAAACCACGAATAAGGACCTAACGGTGCTTTTCGACGCCACAACAGATCATATATACTCATATGGCAGCTTCCCTATTATGGTTTCCTTTTTTCAGAGTATTCTACAGTATGTCACCCTGAGAGTCTCCCAATAGCATCCATCAGCTTGTACCCAAGAGTTACTCCAGTATGCAATACATACCCCTGATCCCTTAAGCTATGATCTCCACACCTAAACATCAGTTTCATATGCTGCTAATTCAACCATGTCATCATGCTCTGAACAAAGGAAGTTTGAGTCCACCCACTCTATGACACCAGTTATGCCCCATCCCCACAGTATGCCAGTCCTACCATCAGTACTATCACATTTCAGTTGTACACCTCGCGCTCCTATCAAGGAAATATTATTGTCTTGGTAATTGCTGGTCTCCCTCTGTCGACGCCAACAAAACCTATTCTAGAGGATAGACCTAGAGGTGCCTGTGCCTTGGACTCATCACCATTAATGATGAGTTCCTATGGATCATTTTGAAAGGAGTCCTCAGTGCCTCTCCAAATGATTGTTTCTCACATGCTCAACATCAACACCTTGATCGCATCATTGAGACTCGTATAGGGTATCGGTCCTTTCAGTTATTTGTTGAAGACCCTGGATATCACCCAACTCTACCACATTTGAGCATCTAATTGAGGAAACAACCAGTTACACATTCCTATGGATATTTGGGTTGTGCTTGGAGATAGTTTTCAGATGTACACTAGTTTTATACTCCCTCGAGTATACAGTTCCATATACTTTTCAGAAGTGGACTTACAGTTATTGAGTCCCTGCAGTTGTGGGATACCTTCAGATTCAGCAGTTCATCAACCCTTCTAATACCTTATTCATAATGGTTGTTGCTCTTTTCCAGTGTATCAGTTATTCAGATAAGTCATGGTATGAACATGAGTATGTCCCAGCATTGTGTCCCCTCTAGACCATTATGATGTACCAACATATTTTTATGTATTATTCAGGTCCCCATTCTTGGGCCTAACTGTTAGGTATATGTCTTGATACAAGCATGGGTATGCCCGCATCATCCATTATCAGAGATGATTCCTCATTCATTTTTGAGGCCATGTATTTTTTTAGTTTTTACAGCTTCCAAGGGACCATTTTTCTAGTCTCCAATCGGTCTCTTCTCTTCTCCAAGACCCATGAGAAAGACAAAAGAGCTATGATGTCTATCGGGGATACGATGAGCTCATGCCCTCACACATCAGGGGGAAATCTGTTAACACCCAAAAAGTGCTCACTAGCTCATTCCCATATTCTCATGACCCATTTGAGCCTCTAAAACATTCAAAGGGTCACCAAAAAGACCAAAGCCATATTTTTCCACTCAAAATATGTAATTTTCCTCAAAAAATACAAAAAAACACTTAAAAAGGGTCCAAAATTCCCAAAAATCAATTAAAAGGGAATAAAAATATAAAATATATTCAAAAAGGGAAAAAGAGGGAAAAAGAAACCTTGGATGTGGTTAGAGAGAAAGAAGTCGGGTTAGTGGTAGTGAGAGTGTGATAAAGAGGCTAGTGTTGGGGGGTTGGGGTAGAGAGAGAGGGTTGGCATCTAGGTTTAGGTGCAAGAGTAGGGTATAAATATTGTTAGAGAGGGGTTATAAATGGTTATGGGAAAGAGGTGGAAGAGAAAGAGAGAGAGAGGAGAAGGAGGAGGAAGGGGTGTTAGAGGTAGGGGAGTAGTAGGGGGTGATAAAGTTATAGAGAGCGTTATTAAGAGTTAGGGAGAGGAGGGGAGAGAGAGAGATAGGAGTAGGAGGAGGATGAGTTTTGTTAGTTGTGTGGGTTGAATGTGCATGTGTGAGAGAGATTTAGATAGATAAAGATAGAGAGGATTAGGAGGAGGAGTTAGTTATAAGGGTTGAGTGTGTTTGTGTGTGTGTGATAGAGAGAGAGAGAGAGAGAGAATGAGGGAGGGTGTTAGGAATTTCACAGAGAGGGGGGGGTATGGTTTAGTGGTAACTAGAGTAGAGGGGTGCAAGAGAGAGAGATAAAGAGAGAGAGGGAGAGAAAGAGAGAGTCGATGGTGAGTGGGGTTAGGTGATAGGGGGGGATTATGAGAGATAGGGATATAGAGAGAGAGGGGGGGGGATTGGTGTAGGGGGAGTTGGAGAGAGAGGGAAAGAGGGAGAGAATTGAAGGGGTGGTTATTGGTAAAGAGAATATGAGGGTGGTTAGGGAGAGAGAGCATGTGGTATTGTATAGAGAGAGTGTGTGAAAGAGATGGTGGGTGTTAGGGTTTTGGGGGAGAGAAAGGGGTTGACATTAGCTGTAGGTTTAGGAATGGGAGAGAGAGAAATATTTAGAGAAATGGTTAGTAAGTTTTAGGGGGAAGAGATGACTGAGAGAGAGAGATTATGGGGGGTCAAGGGTAGTTGGATTAGTAGCATTAGGAGATTGAAAGAGAGTGTAATAGTAAGGGATAGGTAGAGAGAGAGAGGAGGGGATGAGAAGGGGTGTGTGTGTGTGTGTGTGTGTGCAGGAGAGAGAGAGAGAGAGAGAGAGAGAGAGAGAGAGAGAGAGAGAGAGAACGAGGGGTGTTAGAGCATTGTGGGTGAGAAACAATGGTGTTTGGTAAGTTGTAGAAGGAAGGAGATTAAGAGATAGAGGGGGGGTTTAGGGGGAGGGTGAGTAGGAGAGAAATAGAGAGAGGGGCTTAGGTAGAGTGTGAATGTTTGTATAGAGAGATAATATGGGTTAGGGGTAGTGATATTATGCGAGAGAGAGGGGTGATAGGGGGTTGGGGTAGAGAGATGGTTAGGAGTTAGGTATATGTGGAGGAGTAGTGTAGAGATAATGATAGAGAGGGGGTTAGAAAGGGTAGGGGGAAGAGAGAGAGAGAGAGAGAGAGAGAGAGAGAGATAGAGAGCGAGAGAATTGTGAAGAAGTGTTAGAGGTAGGAAGAGGAGAGAAGTAGGGGATGAGAGAGTGATCAAGTGGGTTGGTGAAAATTAGGTTGAGTACAGGATTTGAGTGATACATAGGAGGAGCAGGAGGGGATTTAGTTGTAGGTAGAGAACTATGTTTGAGATAGAGAGAGAGGGAGGGAGAGAGAGAAGTGGGGGCGTTACGAGGTTGTGAGGGAGGGAGAGGGGGGGGGGGTTTGGGGTAGGTTGAGTAGAGGGGTTATAAAGACAGAGAGAGAGAGAGAGTAAAGGTGAGGGGGTGAGGTTCTGGGTGATGAGGATTTGGGGGAAGGAGTAGGATTGGGGGTTGGTAAGGGTTAGGGAGAAGAGGGGGGAGAGAAAGAGGGAGAGGAGGGGCATTAGTGATAGTGGAAGAATAGGTGTTTTTTTTTAGATAGACAGAGAGAGTGAATTGAGGGGTGTTAGGGGGATTGGAAAGAGAGGGAGGATGGGTGTTAGGGGTAAGTGGAGCAATAGATGGGTTTGTGTTTCTATGTGTGTGTGAGAAAGCTAGAGAGAGAGGGAGAGAGAGAGAGAGTAAGGGGTAACAGGGAGAGGGTGTGGGTTATTAGGGATAGGGGTAGGAGGGGGATTTGAGGAGAGAAAGAGATAGAGATAATGGAAGGAGGAGATATTGTAGTCATTTGGGGAATATTAGGGAAGTTAGAGAGAAGGGGGATTATAGGGTTGGGGTGGAGATATGGAGAGAGAACTAGGGAGAGAGAGAGAGAGATAGCAAGAGGGAGCGATGGAGGTGGAGATATGGTGGTGGGTAAGTTGTAGGGGGGGTCTAGGAGACTGAAAGTGAGAGAGAAGGTGATGGGTAGGTGCAATTGGAGAGAGAGAGAGAGTTGGGAAGAGGGTATGGTTACAAATAGGAAAAGTAGAAGAGGGGTTAGGGAGAAACAATGCAGGGCTATGGGTAATAAGAGTGAGAAAGAGAGGGGGGTTGTTAGGGTGCTGGGGGAGAGAAAAAGGGGTGTGGGTTAGGTGTAGGTGGAGGAGTACAAGAGAGAAAGAGAGATTGATTGATGGGGTTATTAAGCATTAGGGGGGAGAGAGATAGGGGGTTTAAGGATCATGGGAGGAGTAGGGTGGTGATATTGTTAAAGAATGTAATAGTAATGGTTAGGTAGAGAGAGAGAGAGATGAGAGTGGATGGTGGTAAGGGGAGGAGTATGTGTGTGTGTGTTAGAGAGAGAGATAGCAGGGTGTGTTAGGGGGGTTGGGGTGGGAGAGATGGGTCTCTGGTAAGATGTAGTGGGAGGGGGATTATGAGAGATAGAGAGAGAGGATTTTATGGGGAGGGGGAGTATAAGAGAGAGATCGAGTGGATTATGGATAGTACGAATGTGGTTACTGAGAAATAATGTAGGATAGGGGTAGTGAGAGTGTGTGAGAGAGATGGGTGCTAGGGCATTGGGGGTTAGGTGTAGGTGGAGTAGTAGAGTAGAGAGTGTGTTATATAGGGGTTATCAAGGGTTGCAGGGAAGAGGGTAGACAGAGAGAGAAAGGAGAAGGAAGGGGTGTGAGAGAGTGAGAGAGGGGGTTGATAAGAGTTAATGGGAGTGAGTAAGATAGAAAGAGGAAGAGAAGGAGGAGGGGAGTTAGTTGTAGGAAGGAGATAAACATTGAGAGAGAGAGAGAGAGAGGAGGGTTGTTAGGGGGTTTGGAGAGAAAGAGGGGGGTGGAGGTTATGGGTAAGTGGAGTAGAGGGGTGTGTATGTGTGGGTGTGGGTGTGTTTGTTAGAGAGAAAGAGAGATAGAGAGAGAGTTAGGGGAGATGGGGAGGGTCTATGTGATTAGGGGGAGGGGGAGGAGGTTGTTTGAGGGAGAGAAATAGGGATATATTATGGTGTGGGGGTGGGTGTATGTTTTTAGGAAATATTAGTGAAGTGAGAGAGAAAGAAGGTACGGTGTGGGGAAAGAGAGAGAGAGAGATCGTATATGGTAAATAGTAGGGGGGGGGAGATTAGGGGAGAGAGAGGGGGGGTTTAGGGTTAGTGAGAGTGAGAGAGAGAGGGGTATGGTTTAGTTCTAGGTGGAGTATGGGAGAGAGAGAGTGAGAGAGGGAAGTGTCTTTATGTGTTTCTGTGAGAGAGAGAGAGAGAGAGAGCGAGAGAGGAGGGGGTATTAGAGGAAAGTGAGTAGTAAGGGGGTTAGAGAGTGAGAGAGGTGGTATGGGCTTAGGGGTATGGGTAGTAGGAGAGAGGGAGAGAGAGAGAGAGAGAGAGAGAGAGGTGGATGTGTTGGTTACGGGTAGGGAGAATAGGAGGGGGGGTTATGAAGAGAGGGGGAATTAGGGGTAGTGAGAGAGAGAAAGAGGGTGTTAAAAGGTTTTGGGAGAGAGATAGAGACAAAGGTTTGAATTCGGTGTAGGTGGGGGAGTAAAGGAGAGAGAGGTTGAGAGATGGGGTTGGTAAGGGTTAAGGGAAGGGATAAGAGAGAGAGAGCGAGAGTGATAGAGAGAGAGCAGGGGGGATTGAGGTAGGATTAGGAGTAGCATGAAGAGCAAGTGAGAGAGGTGGTTAGTAAGGGTTAGGGGGGGGGGAGAGAGAGAGAGAGAGAGAGAGAGAGAGAGAGAGAGAGAGAAAGAGATAGACATAGAGAGAGTGCATGTCAGGTCAGGAGTAGGGTTGTTTTCTAGAGAGAGAGAGATACATAGTAAGAGATAATGAGTGGGGCAGTGTTAGGGGGTTGGAGAAGAGAGAGAAGGGTAGGGTTAATTTTAGGTGGAGTAGACAATAGAGAGAAAGAGAGAGGGAGGGAGAGAGAGAGAAAGAGAGAGATAGAGAGAGAAAAAGATAGAGGGGGGGTGAGTTGGGGGAGGATGTTTGTGATTAGGGGTGGGGGGAAGAGCAGAGTTAGGTGAGAGAAAGAGACATATATTAAAGTGGGGGGAGGAGTTAGGATTTTACGGATGATTAGGGAATTTAGAGAGAAGGGAAGTATAGGGTGGATAAGAGAGAGAGAGAATCTTAGGGAGAGTATGAGTGGGGTTAGGTATAGGGAGAGTTAGGCATAAAGAGAGTATGTGTGGGAGAGAGGGGGTGTTAAGGGGTTAGGAAAGAGAGAGTGGTGGGGATTAGGTGTAAGTGGAGGCGTAGGGTAGAAAGAGAGTGAGGGAAATGGTTAGTAAGGGTTAGGGTGAATGGGGGGGGAGAGAGAGAGAGAGAGAGATGGAGACGATGTTAGAGTTGGGGGGAGTAGGGGGTGAGAGAGTGAGAGAGGGGGTTAGTAACGATTAGGGAGAGAAGGGTAGAGAGAGCAGGGAGGGGGTTTTGTGGTAGAGAGAGAGAGAGAGAGAGAGAGAGAGAACTGGGGGGTGTTTTATGGTTGGAAGAGAGAGAGGAGGGGTGTGGGTTAGGGGTAGATGGAGGAGTAGAAGTTGTGTTTTTTGTGTGTTTGTGTGTGTGTGAGAGAGAGAGGGGGGTGGGGGAGGGAGGGAAAAAGAGAGAGACTGAGAGAGAGAGAGTGAGAGAGAGAGAAATTTGGGGGATGAGGCTTAAGGTGATTAGCAATAGGGGAGAGGCTGTTTGGGGTAGAGAAAGAAATAGATATCAAGGAGGGGAAGGGGTAATAGGCAGGACGTGATTGTTGGAGACAAGAAGATAGATATTTGGGTGGGGAGAGTGTTAGAGGTTTTTCCAGGACTAGGGAAGTTATAGAGAAGAAGGGTTATGCATAGTGGGGGTAGAGAGGGAGAGTGAGAGGGGAGGGTGTTAATGGATTGGGGGAGAGAGAAATGGGTAGTTGATTAGTGGTATGGGGAGGGGGATTATTAGAGATAGAGAAAGGGGTTAGGGTAGGGTGATTACGAGAAAGAGAGAGTTGGGGGGATTAGGGAAATTATATTTTAGGTTATAGATAAAGAGAAGGCGTCAGGTATACTAAGAGTGTGTGAGAGAGAGGAGGGATTTATGGGGGTTAGGGGAGACAGAGATAGTGGTGTGGGTTAGGTGTAGGCTAAAAACTAGTTTAGAGAAAGGGTGAGAGAGATCATAGTGAGGGAAGGGTGGGGTAGGAGTTTGAGGAATACTAGGGAAGCTAGAGAGAAGTGGGGCATAGGATGGGGGAAAACATACAAGGAGAGAGAGAGAGAGAGAGAGAGAGAGAGAGAGAGAGAGAGAGAGATGCGGGGTGGTAACTTATCGGGAAAGGGAGAATAAAATAAATTTAGAGAGAGGGGGATTGGGGTAGGGGAAGAAGGACACATATAAAAAGGGGCAGAGGGCATGGCTATTTTTAGTGGGACTAAGAGGGGGTTAGGGAGATAGAGTGGCGGTGAGAGTTAAAGAGAGATGGGGGTCTAAGGGGGTTGATGAAGAGAGAGAGGCATGTGACTGCAGGTTATTTGTACGTGGAGGAATAGGGAAGAGAGAGAGAGAGTGAGAGAGGTAGTTAGTAATGGTTAGGTGCAAATGGTGAGAGAGAATTAGAGAAATAGAGAGTAGGGGAGGTTAAAGGTAGGGGGAGGAGTACGGTGGTAAGAGAGATGGGAGGGTCAGTAAAGTATAGGGGTAGAGAGAGAGAGAGGAGGACAAATAGTGGTAAATAAAGAGTGGGGTTTAGAGGGATAGGGATTAGGACACACACACACACACAGAGTGAGAGAGAGAGAGAAGGGGGGTTAGTGAAAGTATGAGTTAGGTTAGGGAGAGAGAGGGAGGGTTATGAGTAGTGAGAGTGTGAGAAAGAGAGGAGGGTGTTAGGGGTTGGGGTAGAGGGAGAGGATTTTGGATAATTTATGTTGGGAGTAGGATAGAAAGAGTGAGAAAGGAGGTTAGAAATGGTTATGGGAAGAGGGTGGGGGGAGAGATAAAGAGATGAGGGGGGGGGGGGGGAGAGAGAGAGAGAGAGAGAGAGAGAGAGAGCGAGAGAGAGAGAGAGAGAGAGGAGGAGGAGGAGGAGTAAGGGTATTAGAGGTAGGTGGAGGAGTAGGGGTTTAGAGAGTGACATAGATGGTTAGTAAAGGTTAGGGAGAGGAGGGGGGAGATAGAGAGGAGAAGGACAGACGTTAGTTATAGGGAAAGGAGTAGTTGTGTGTGTGTGTGTGTGTGTGTGTCAGAGAGAGAGAGAGAGAGAGAATAGGGGCAGTGGATTGTTAAGGGGTTGGGAGAGAGAGAGGGGATGGGGTTAGGGGTAGGTAGGGGATTATATAGGTGAGAGAGAGATAGAGAAATATTAGGGGGGACATGGGAAGGCTATGTGTGATTATGGATAGGGGGTTGTGGGTGGTTGGGGCAGAGAAATAGATAGATTAGGAAATATTAGGGAAGTTGGAGAGGGGGGTATAGCGGGGGCAAAGAGAGATATCAAGGGGGTGGTAAGTGGTAGGGGTACGAGGATTACGAGAGATTGAGAGAGAAGGGGGGAGGGGAGGGTTAAGGGTAGGGTTATTTGGAGAGAGAAATATAGTGAGGGGTGGATGGGGAGGTTATGTGTATAAAGAGTATGAGAGAGGTTAAGAAGAGAGATCATGGGTTTAGGGTAGAGAAATAGATAGAGATCATAGTGGGGGGAGGGTGCATAGGAGTTTCGGGAAAAGTAGTAAAGTTAGAGAGATGAGGGGTATAGGGTAGGGGTAGAGAGAGAGATGGGGAGTGGTAAGTGGTAGGGGTAGTGGGATTAGGGAAGAGTGAGAGAGAGAGGAAGAGGGAGGGGTAGGGGTAGGGGGAGTTATAATGAGATGGGGGTTGGATGTGGAAGTTGTGTATAGAGACTAGGATAGGTGTTAAGGAGAGAGAGAGAGAGCTTAGGGGTAGTGAGATTGACAGAGAGGTGGTGTTAGGGAGCTAAGGGAGAGAGAGAGGTGTGGGGGTTAGGTGTAAGTGAAGGATTAGGAGAGATAGAGAGTGAGAGAGGGTGTTAATAAAGGTTAATGGGAAGAGGGGAGAGAGGGAGAGATGTGGAGGAGTTGTCAGTGGTATGCAAAGAGGAAGGGTGGTGAGAGAGATATAGGGGGTTTCAAAGTGTTAGACATAGGAGGATAGAGAGAGAGAGGAGGCTGGTTAATGGTAGGGAGAGTAGAAGTGGGGTGTGATATATATATATAGAGAGAGATAAAGAGATAATGGGGGGATGTTTGTTGGGGGTTTAAGAGTTGGTTGAGTAGTAGAGGGGTGTAACTTTGTGTGATGGGGGTAGAGAGAGAGAGAGAGAGAGAGAGAGAGAGAGAGTAGGGTGGTGGGGAGGGGACGATGTGTTTGATTAACTATAGGTGGAGGAGTGATGTTGGGGTAAATAAATTCATAAAGATCATGGTGGGGGGATCGGGGGTAGAATTTTGGGTAATATTAGGGAAGCTAGAGAGAAGGGGTTTATAGAATGGGGAAGAGAGAGAGATATGGGGAGTGTTAAATCATAGGAAGAGGTGGATTAGGAGAGAGATGGAGAGATATATATGGGTTGGGGTAGGGTTAGTGAGAGAAAGAGAGAGAGCAAGTCAAAGGGGGTGGTTCTGTATAGGGAGACTGCTAGGGTGGTTAGGGAGAGAGAGAATGGGGTCACCTATACTAATGGTGAGAGAGACAGATTATGGGTGTTAGGGGTTTGGATGGTGAGAGAAAGGTGTGGGCGTCAGGTGTAGGTGGAGGAATATGGGAGAGAGAGAGTGAGAGAGAGGTCTAGTCAGGGTTATGGCGGAGAGGTGAGTGAGTGAGAGAGAGAGAGAGAGTAGGGGGTTAAGGGTACTTGTATTATGGTGGGGATATTTTAAGAGAGGGTGATAGTAAGGGTTAGGGAATTTAGAGAGAAACGAGGGTATAGGGTTGGGGAAGAGAGAGAGAGAGAGAGAGAGAGAGATTAGGGGTGGTAAGTTGTAGGGGATGGGGGAATAAAGAGAGAGAGAGGGGAGGGAGTAGGAGAGAGAGAGAAAGAGAGGGCCAGAATGGGTGATTATGGGTAGGTATAGTAGGAGGGGGGTTACAGATATAGAGAAGAGGTTAGGGGTATTCAGAATCAAAGAGAGTGAGGGGGGTGTTAGGGGGATAGGGGAGAGAGAAAAGGTGGGGCTTAGGTCTAGGTGGAGGTGTAGGGGAGAGAGAGAGTGAGAGAGGGGTTTAATAATGGTTAGGGAGAAGAGGGGTGTGTGTGTGTGTGATATAGGGAGTGGAGGGGCACTAGATATATGGGAGGAGTAGGCACATGGGTGTGACAGAGAAAGAGAGAATGGAGGGGTGTTAGGGGGTTGGGAGAGAGATAGAGAGGGGTGGGTGTTCAGGGTAGGTGGAGTAGATGGGTTTGTGTTTGTTTATGTGTGTGTGTGTGTGTGTGTGAGAGAGAGAGAGAGAGAGAGAGAGAGAGAGAGAGAGAGAATGGGGGGTGTTACGGGGTTGGAAGAGAGTGAGAAGCATGGGGTTTAGGGTAGATAGTGGAGCATTTGAGAGAGAGAGAGAGAGAGAGAGAGAGAGAGAGAGAGAGAGAGAGAGAAGGGGGGCAAGTGGAGGGATAATATGGTTGATTATGGGTAGGAAGAGGAAGGGAGTTATGGGAGAGAAAGATATATAGATTGAGGTTGGGGGAAGGGGGTAGTTGATTAGGGAGGTTAGAGAGAACAAGAACTATACAGTGGGAGTAGATAGAGAGACACATGCGCTTAGGGAGATACACAAGTGATTAGTGGTATTGATAGTCTTTGAGAGGGATGAGAGGTGTTAGATGTAGGTGGAGGAGTAGGGTAGAGAGAGTGAGAGAGGGGGTTAGTAAGTGTTAGAGAGAGAGAGAGTAAAAGGTGTTAGAGGTATGGGGAGGAGTAAGGTTGTGAGAGAGTGAGAGAGGGGGTTACTGAGGGTTAGAAATATGAGGGGGGGGAGAAAGAGAGAGAGAGAGAGAGAGAGAGAAAGAGAGACGACGATGAGGGTTAGTGGTAGGAAAAGGAGTAGGTTTTTTTTATGTGTGTGAGAGAGAGAGAATGGGGGGGAGTGGGGAAGGGGGGTGGGGTTAAGGGTTTTGGAGCAAGAGAGGGGGTTGGAGGATGGACATAGGTAGAAAAGGGGTGTGTGTGTGTGTCCATGTGTGTGTGCATATGTGTGAGAGAGAGAGGGAGGAAGGGAGAGAGTCAAGGGGTGAGAAGGGTAGGGTTTTAGTGGTTAGCTGGATGGGGTATGAGGTGTATTGTGAGAGAGAAAGAGATAGGGAGTGAAGGTTTGAGATAATATTACAGAAGTTAGAGAGAACTATGAGTATAGGGTGGGGGGAAAGAATGAGAGAGAGAGATGGGGGGTGGCAAGAGGTAGTGGGAGGGGGATTAGCAAAGAGAGAGAGAGAGAGAGAGAGAGAGAGGGTTAGGGGTAGGGGGACTAGGGGAGAGATAGAGAGAGGGGGCAGGGCAGAGGGGGTTGTTAAAGGGATGGGGAGTAGGAGGGTGTTTATGGAGTGAAATTTGGGGGTTAGGGGTATTGAGAGTGGGAGAGACAGAGGGGTTGTTAGGGGTTCATGGGGAGAGAGAAAGAGAGGGGTAGGAGTTAGGTGTAGGTGTAGGAATAAGGGAGAAAGAGAGTGATAAAGGGGGTTAGTTAGGGTTAAAGAGAAGATGTGTGTGTGTGAGAGAGAGAGAGAGAGAGGAACAAGATTTAAACATAAGGGAAGGATAGTAATGATGGGAGAGTTAAAGATGAGGTTAGTAAGGTTTAGTTTAGAAGAGAGAGAGAGAGAGAGAGAGAGAGAGAGAGAGAGAGAGAGAGAGAGAGAGAGAGAGAGAGAGAGAAAGAGAGAGAGAGGATGGGGTGTTAGAGTTAAGTGGAAGAGTAGGGTTGCGAGAGAGTGAGAAGAGGAGGTTAGTAAGGGTTACACATATAAGGAGGAGAGAGAGAGAGAGAGAGAGAGAGAGAGAGAGGACAAGGGTTAGTGGTAGGAATAGGAGTAGCATGGGTGCTTTTGTGACAGAGAGATAGAGAATGAGGGGAGGGGGAAAAGGGGTTTTAGGTGTTTGGTGGAGAGAGAGAGGGTTGGGTGATAGGCATAGGTTGAGGAGTATAGGTGTTTGTGTGTGTGTGTGTGACAGAGAGGGGGGGGGATGGGGGGAGGTATGGATGATTAGTTTTATTGTGGAGGATGGGTGTTGGGGGAGAGAAAGAGATAGAGATCATAATGGGGGGGAGAGAAGGGGGAGTAGGTGTGTGTGTGAGAGAGAGATAGAGAGAGAGGCGAAGGGGTTGACTACATGTAGGGATAATAGGAGGGGGTTGAGGGATATAGAGCATGGGCTTAGGGGTAGTGAGAGTGTGATAGAGAGAGGGGGGTATTAGGGGGTTGGTGGAGAGAGAGAGGGGTATGGGTTAGGTGTAGGTGGACAAATAGGGGAGATAGATAGAGTTAGAAAGGGGGTTAGTAAGGTTTATTGGGAAGAGGTGAGAGAGAGGGAGAGAGAAAGAGAGGAAGGGGGATTAAAGGTAGGTGGTGGAGAATGGTGGTGAGAGAGTTAGTGGGGTTGATAATGGTTAGGGGGGAAGAGAGAGATAGAAAGAGAGGGGGGAGCAAGTGGTAAGTGGAAGAGTAGGGTTGTGTGATAGTTAGAGAGAGAGAGAGAGAACTAGGGGTGTTAGGGTGTTAGGGGGTTAGGGGAGAGAGACAGTGTGAGAGAGGGGGTTGGTAGGAAGGGAGAGTATGAGTGGGTTTAGGGAAAGAGAGCGAGGTGTCAGGTTTAGTGAGAATGTGAGAGAGAGGAGTGAAGGTTAGGAATAGGTGGGGGAATAGGGAAGAGAGAGAGTGAAAGAGGGGGTTATTAAGTGTTAGGTGGAGGAGAATGGTGGTGAGAGAGTGAGAGCAGTTTAGTAAAGGTTTTGAAGAGAGAGAGAGAGGAAGGGGGTTGCTACTAAGGAGAGGAGTAGGGATGTGTGTGAGATAGAGTGAAAGAGAGGGAACAAGGGGTTTTAGGTGGTTGGGAGGGGGATTAGGAGAGATAAATAAAGTGGGGGTTATCAAAACGGGGAATAAGAGAGAGATAGAGGATTGGGGAGAGTATGAGTGGTATTAAGGAGAAAGAGTGAGGGATAGGCATAGTGAGAGTGAGAGATGGAGAAAAGGGGTGGTAGGGGGATTGGTGAGAGATAGAGTGGTGCGGATAGGTGTAGGTGGAGCCACAAGATATAGAAAGAGTGAGATGGGGATTTACAAAGGGTTAGGGGGGGGGGGGGGAGAGAGAGAGAGAGAGAGAGGGTTAGAAAATGTTAGCGAGAGGAGGGAAGAGAGAGAGAGAGAGAGAGTTGGGGGTGATGGGGGGCGGTGTTGGTGTATAGGATTAGGGGGGAGGGAGGTTAGGGGAGAGAAAGAGATAGAGATAATGATGGGGTGCATTAGAGAGGATGGGGGTCATAGCATGGGGACAGAGAGAGACACACACACACACACAGAGAGAGAGAGAGAGAGAGAGAGAGAGAGAGATGGGGGGTGTTAAGTGATAGGGGAGGGGGACTAGGATATATATATACACACACACACACAGACACACACACAGAGAGAGAGAGAGAGAGAGAGACGGGGTCTAAGTGGGTGTTGATGGGTGGGTAGGGTATGAGGGATGTATGGGCTCAACTCTAGTGAGAGTGTGAAATAAAGATGGTGGGTTTTAGGGGTTTGGAGGAGAGGGAGAGAGAGAGGTGGACATTAAGTGTAGGTGGAGGAAAAGAGGATAGATAGAGTGTGAGAGGGGGTTATTAAGGGTTAGGGGGAATAGGTGAGTGAGTGTAGGAGAGAGAGAGTATGGGGGTTTAAGGGTAGTTGGAGGAGTAGGGTCATGAAATTGTAAGAGAGGGTAATAGTGAGGGTTAGGTAAAGAGAGAGATAAATATAGAGATAGAGAGAGGAGGGCATTTAATGGTAAGCATAGGAGAAGGTGTGGGTGTATATGTGTGTGTGTGTGTGCGTGCGTGTGTGTGTTAGAGAGAGAGGGGGGGGGGTAGGGGGTTAGGGGTGAGAGAGAGACATGTCTACTAAGTTGTAGGGGGGAGATTAGGAGAAGGAGAGAGAGAAAGAGGATTTTAGGGGGAGGAAGATTAAGAGAGAGAGATGGGGGTTTAAGGAGAGTATGAATGTGGTTAGAGAGAGAAAAGGTTGGTTAGGGGTAGTGGGAGCATGTGAGAGAAGGGGTTGTTAGCTTTTTTGGCATAGAGAGAGAGTGTTAGGGGTTTGGTGTAGGTGTTTGAGTAAGGAATATATAGCATTAGAGAGGTGGTTATCAAGGGTTGGGAAGAAAAGGGAAAAGAGAGAGAGAGAGAGAGAGGAAATGGGTTTTAGATGTAGGGGAGGAGTAAGGGGTGAGAGAGTGAAAGAGGGTATTGGTAATATTTAGGAAGAGAATGGGAGAGAGAAAGTGAGAAGGATGAGGAGGATGGGTTTTAGATGTATGGAGATGACCATGGTTGACTGTACATGTGTGTGTGTGTGTGTGTTAGAGAGAGGGGGGGGGGTGTTAAGGGAATAGGATAGAGAGAGATATGGGTGGGGGTTAGGGTTAGGTGGAGTAAAGTTGGGAGAGAGAGAGAGAGAGAGAGAGAGAGAGAGAGAGATGGGGAGGGGGGATCTAGGTGATTAGGGATTATGGGAGAGAAAGATATAGAGATCGTGGAGGGAGGAGATAAGATTTCAGTTTAGGGAATATTAAGGAAGTTAGAGAGAAAGGGGGGTATACGGTGGGGTAAGAGAGAAAGAGAGAGAGAGATGGGGGGTAGTGGAAGGAATAGGGGATTTAGGAGAAAGAAAGTGAGAGAGAGATGGTTAGGGAATAGGGAGTAGGAGACAGAGGGGGAGTGAAGGGGATAGTTATGTGTAGGGAGAGTAGAAGGGTGGTTAAGGAGAGATAGTAGGGGTTAGGGGTAGTGAGAGTCTGCAATGGAGGGGATTTTTTTAGGGTGTTGGGGGAGATACAAAGGGGTGGGGGTTAGGTGTAAGTGGAGGAGTACATGAGAGAGAAACTAAGAGATAGGGCTAGTAAGGGTTAGCGGGGGAGAGAGAGAGAATGAGGGGTGTTAGGGGATTGGGGGTGGGAGATAAGGGTGTCTTGTAAGTTATAGGGGGAGGGATATTAGGAGAGAGAGAGAGAGGGCAAGGGAATTAGGGGGAGGAAGAGTAGGACAAAGAGAGGGGGGGATTAGGGAGAGTATGAATGTGGATAGGGGAGAGAGAGGTTTGGTTAGGGGTAGTGAGAGTGAGAGAGGGATGGAGTTGGGATAAAGAGAGAGGGTTAGGGTTTATGTGTTGGTGAAGGATTAGGGTAGAGATAGGATTAGAGAGGGGGTTAGTAAGGCTTCATGGGAAGAGGGGAGAGAAAGAGAGGATGAGGAAGGGGTATACATATATGTTATAATTATCAAGGAAAGATATCCTAACTCCTAGGTTGCATGAATAGAGTGTCAACAAAGGGGGGTCCCTCGTTAGACCACTTTAAAAACCTTTTCTATACATGGTCGACCACCCAACTTGGGGTGTACTGGGAGGGCTTCTCAGGGAGTTACCTCCCTCCACCTATTACTAGCGCAACGGCGTCCCAGTTCCCAGCTAAAGGCACATGTGTCAAGATACCGAGTTAGAAAATTGTTTCCAAGCAATTCCCCAAAATGGTCCTTTGAAAACACTCTTCGCAAGACTTTAATAGAAACCCTATGGTCATCATACTAATGCAAACACTAAGAAAAATGTATACAATTTAATATCCTTAAAAAAAAATATTTTGTGCAATCTTATTCTCATTGTAATATTCTAATTAAACTTATGTATATAAAAGAAAGATATCATTAACTATTAAAAACATTTTTTTTAAACCATTATCAATGAAAACAAGATAACAATTATAATGTAACATAATATAAACTATTTCAACTCTCACAATCAAATAATCAATATACTATCATATCCTAAAATATATATAAAACCAATTCTAATGAAACTCAATCACTAATATTTTGCAAAGTGAATGAAAAAAATTAATATACACGATCATATCATAAAATATGCATAAAAAACCAAAACTAGTCAAACTCAATTATGAATATTTACCAAAAGATACAAAATGTGAATATGAATGTTATGAGGATGAGTATATACACTAATAGCATAATAACATTGACAAACCCTATGGTCATCGTACTAATGCAAACACTAAGAAAAGTGTATACAATTTAATATCCTTCAAAAAAAAATGCAATCTTATTCTCATTGTAATATTCTAATTAAACTTATGTATATAAAAGAAAGATATCATTAACTATTAAAAAACATTTAAGTTTTTAAACCATTATCAATGAAAGCAAGATAACAATTATAATGTAACATAATATAAACTATTTCAAATGTTACAATCAAATAATCAATATACTATCATATCCTAAAATATATATAAAACCAATTCTAATGAAACTCAATCACTAATATTTTGCAAAGTGAATGACAAACCATAAACAAAACTAATAAGAATGATAATTACCATAAAATTTAATTCTACATAGAGAGAATAGTAAAAAAAATATGGAAAATTCACAATAATGAGTAAAAGTATAAAAAATGGAAAAAGTTACACATATAATAAGTTTAAAATACATACAAAATCTGGGAAAATATTAATGAAAAATTAATTTGGAACAATATAAATTTTTTTAATATAGATAATTTTTTCTAATAGATTTAAATTCAGATTCAAAGCTTCTACTTCAAAAATTAGATATTCAAACTAAGATTAAGATATTCTAACCAAGTAAGCTATGTTTTCCTTTGGGGATATTATATTATACAGAATCTTCTATTTGTTATGTCTAGAACTAACCCCAAACTACTATGGATATAGAGAAGGGAAGGGAAGGAATGGAGGTCCTGATTGATTGGGAGGGATGGGTAAGGAATTATAAATGGGAAATCACGGTTTTCCTAGACGTTATGCTTTAATAGGTTATACTTTTACCGAAGTAGATTGTGGGATAATAAGTGGGATTTCCTAGACAGTCTATCTATTTGAAAATCTCTATGCTATATGCCTTGACCATAATTTTTTTACTGCCTTGAAAATGAGTAAAGGGAAAGCCAACACCTAGCTTTCTTGTGCTAACTAGAAAATCTCCTATTATCTATCCACTTAGAACTAAAGATCAATATGCACCTACTAGCATATTGATGTATCAACTCAAATTGGTGCTGGTTCACTAGTCTCATGAGCTAGCTTTGGATATTCAATAGAAACATGCATGCTCGTTGAATGGAAAAGGTTTAACCGATGAAACAATTGCTAAAGGCGTAGCTATTGTAATTGGTCGAAAAGAGCTAACCATCTCTCTTCTTGATTCAAAGGTCTAGTCCTAAACCGAGGGATATGACGAGGGTTCTTCCATGTGGGGGGTAGGTGAAGTAGTGTATTCCAGCTCCAAAACCCTGTGGAGAGGGATACTACCCAAACTAATGAGAGCGGGAACTACTCTACTTTATTAGCGGCATCTTGGTGTGCTCATCCTTTTTAGGTTCTACGCTATATGCCTTCCAGCCCTTTCTAATACTCACCTGGTCTAATTGCTTTATTGGGTCCTTCCTTTCGTAAAAATCCCCGGGCTTACAATATATAGATAAATTGGCGCTCTTAATGCTGGGTTGAACAACAAAAAATCTTGGATGTTTGTTAGTGGACGGTTTTTTTTTCTCCAGCTAATAGATTCTGAACCCTGAACCTGTTAATAGTTTAGGGATTTATTAGCGGGGTAAAATATATCTGCAATTATTAAAGGAAAACATTTGCTTTAAGTTATGGAATAAAGGAAATATACCAGCCTTTATGCACGCCTTTCCCCTTCCCCAAAGCTTTCCACGATTGAATGATCAACCTGTCATTTCATTAAAAAGTAAAAGAAAAAACCAAGAAGGACAATTTGACGAGCTAATTTAGTTTTTCAGGAAAATTTGATGTAAAACAACTTACCAGGACTCGCAGTGAAAGTTTCTTTTCCTTGAAAGAACCCAAATGGTTCAAGAAAGTTCCGTATGTTGTCTTAAAATGTTTATAAAGTTCTACGTGCTCTGGTCACTGCACATTAATAGCATCAATTAGTTTCGATATCGTACGATTTGAAAAAACACAGCAGTGCGTTCACTCAAGTCCTTTGAAGCCAAAACAAAACAAGCAACCCAAATGGCCCAACAACAGTTGTTGAACTGTCGAATTTACTCCCATCTCGTCTTCAAACTCTGCGATTTACTCCAAATTCACAGAATAATGTAAGAAAAGGAAAACACGGCCACAAACAAAGCAGAAATTTCTTAAAATCTGTTGTATCATGTAAGGGATCTTTGCTTCAACGAAATTTATAGAAGGCCTGAGCTATTTTTAGGCTATTAAATTTAGAATCCGAAATCAACAAAAGAACTAACAACTCGTTAGAGAAAAATAAATATCGGAGCAATTAATTATCCTAAACTAAAAGACAGAGGCATGGAGCTGCCTTATCCACCGAGAGATTGTTTGGAGCAAACAATTCCTAGGCAAAGGTAAAGAATTAAAAGAACTGTATTGATGTGATGAGTACCTGCGCCGCGTCAAGACCTGTAATTTCTACAACGGATCCACTGCAGAGATTCTACTTCGGAAACTGGCCACTGCAAAAGCTGCATTCTAGCGAGATGGTTCTTGGAATCACCTTAACCCAAAATGTCCAACCACATAGGTCAAAAAACTATAAAAAAATAAAACAAGAATGGCTCCTGGCCTTTAAAAACAAAGGCCATATAAGTTGAAAACAAGAAAAAATAATTAAACCCTTGAATGGTTCCTGGCTTTAAAAAAGTCACTGGGTAGGTCAGAAACATGAAAAATTAAAACATCTAAATATAGCAAGGCAGAATCAGATTCTTTAGGTTAAGATTCAATGTGATTGATTTAAATGATCTAAAACGGCCTTTAGCAATTAAGAATAAGGTTATAAGGTCAAGTCTAGTTAAGTAGTCAAATATCAGCTACGGTTTCTTGTCCCGTCACTGGGCAGGTCAGAAACATGAAAAATTAAAACATCTAAATATAGCAAGGCAGAATCAGATTCTTTAGGTTAAGATTCAATGTGATTGATTTAAATGATCTAGAACAGCGTTTGGCAATTAAGAATAAAGTTATAAGGTCAAGTCTGGTTAAGTAGTCAAATATCAGCTACGGTTTCTTGCCCCTGTGCTACAGATAAGTTTCGTCTGCTCCAAATAATAATATTGACTTTACCTGAACATCAGACCAACTCTTCGTAACATCATCGGACATGCTGTCCGATTCGTTGATCCATCCCCACAGAAGTCGCCTATAGACCAGAACTGATCATTGCAAGTGAAAACACCAGAATACAAAATCTTTGCAGACAGGGTTTTCAAAACTGAAATTTTACCAGCAGACAATTAGACATCCAAAATAAACCACGCTCTATTATCCTCTTAAGACAAATTGTACCATTCATTTGCATTGCATTTTAGGAATTGGAATCCTTACCAGTACCATCAACACTTTTCTCAACCTCATTATGTTCTCGATTCCAAATTTGCTACTGTGGAATCCTTCTTTCCCAAAACAGAAGTTACATATTCAAAATAAACTCTCTCACATGGAATGGCGAGCCCCATGGGATGATGGAATCCATACTGTGGCTTTCTCCAACAGTGCTTGGAAGAGAGGATGATTCAAATAACTTATAGGAATTATAAACGGACTGCGCTCGCTCCCAACGTACACTGCAAAGTGTCCTTAGCCAATATCTATTGGAAGGATGGTTTTGATATCCTCATTTTCATTACAATCCCCTGTGAAATAACACATCCTGTATTTTCTACGACAGCAGATGTATCGGACTGCCCTACAGCCGTTGCCAAGCCTATGAAATTTGGTTGTTATCTTGTTTCTCATTGAAACAGTTCTGAGCAGAGCAGATAATTAATTCATCAGAAAAAATGGATTGAAATATCTGTGATTCAGAGTGGAATATGGCGCAGATGGGTGCGTTCAATTCCCGGCAAATTAGAGTCTGTGGGAGGAAACGAAGAATATTAAGACGTAATGTTTTCAAAATACGACGCTTCTTGGTGAATGACTCGTGTAGGCAGAGACTTCTGTAGCGTAATATAATGTTTGTGGTCTATTTTTAATTAAATTAGTAGATCTACAAATGCAATCCTTTTGGGTTGGAATGATCAAAAGGTATTTTTCATATGGAATTATGAAAATGTTTATGTGAGTTAAGAGGAATTGATGTTTATTTAATTAGAAGAAAAATTCTTTAAAATTCAGAATTAATGGCTTAAAATTGTATCAACAGGACCCATAAAAATATCATATGAAAAAATATCATAAAATTAAAGTAAAATATCCAACCATATGAAAAATTATCATAAAAATAAAATAAAGTAGTCATTATTACTATGATAATATACAATAACAAAATAAATACTTGTAAAAAAGAAATCACAATAAAATAAAAATAAGATAAATTTATCCAAAATGAAAATAAAAACTATTATTATATTGCCAACAGATGAGCATACCTTTAAAAACATTAACAAAGAAAGATAAATTCATCCGAAATGAAAATAAAAACTGTTACTACATTGCAGATGAGCATACCTTTATGATGCAGACCTCTGTGGCGTATGACACCATATGCCTGGAATAGAATCGCATGTCATTCACACAGACTAAAAAGAATTGCGCAGCCGTTCTCATAACAAAAAACATCAACATAACAAAAAAATCTGAAATCCATTAACAATTACAGGTATCTGAAATCCATTGAAAAATCTGAAATCCATTAACAACAAATCTGAATCTAAAAGCCATTAACAATTACAGGTATCAATTTCAAACTACACCAAACCCTTGGATCCCATTCCAGGAGTTCTTCCATAGTCGCTAAGAACCCCATACTACCTATTAAAGAACCCCCTGCGAGTTGGTCACTCTACCCAGAAAAGTTGAGTTGTCCAAATAATTAAAATGCCACTATATTCCGTTGACAAACAAATAGACTGTGTCATATTGAAAGAAGTGCATACCTGGTGTTGGAGTCAAGTGGTTACATTAGCTGATATTGTAGATATTGACACATATTGGTGATGGGATTGTCCTGTAGCTGATATTGACAGATATAGCTTTCGACAAGGTCGTGTAGCTGATAAGAATACAAAGGCACACACATTCTGACTTTTGAGATCCTCTGCCCGCCAACCCATGAACAATTCCTTGCTTCATTTATGTGATTAAAAATAGACACGACGAATTCATAAACAATTTATATGGATGAATTCAAATGCTATTTAATAATATATCCAAAAAAAAATTAACAATGGATTCATAAAACAATTGACATTACCATGAATTTCTATGAATGAATATAGTATCATGAAATCATAAACGATTTCTATGGATGAATTCAAATGCCTTTTGAAAATACATCAAACTAATAATCCGATCTAACAAAATATCAGTAAAGAAATACACTCACCAAGAACGAATTAAGCCATATGAAGATCAGGTTAGCCAATAGAACTCCATGCAAAGAGCATAATAATAAGAATGAAAATACCTATATGAACAAAACCGTGGTGATATTACCTATTTAGAAGGTTCGATCACAAATCTAGAAGGAACTATCACAAAACGGTGTTGAGTTTCCTTGTCTAGAAGGTTCGATTAAGATTCATCCAACGAATACAGCTAAGGAAATTCAAATTGAGTCGTCGATCAAGATTTTAATTATATGTTGAACCTTAAATTAAAATTCAGTAAAACCATCTTTTTAAGAGTAAAACCATCTTTTTAAGAGTAAAACCATTTTTATAGAAAATTCAGCTGTAAATATTACTTTCAAATATTACTTTCATTGTTAAGTAAAAAATATCATATCTAACTTAACTCCCTACGGCATCTCCGATTGAGGCCATGCTCGGTAATATTATATTCAACTCCATTTCCAAATTCGCACCGCCCAGAGCCGGATGACAGCGGTCACAGAATGGGATCACAGAGACGGATGTTAACATATTTAAAAAAAAAAAAACAATTCAGAAAGCAAAATTTTAGTTGCTCCGAATATATTAAGTTTCAACCAAGGTAACTTGGTGAGTTTAAAATAGGATAGGCTGGTTTCACAAAACGGTTCACCAAGTGAGATTTGAGGGGAGGAATGGATTCCGTCAACAAAAATAAAACAGAATATATATATGAAGAAAATAATTTCAGTGCATATCCCGTTATATATATGAAGAAAATATTCTAACAGTATGACGATCTGTTAATTGTATAAACACATATATCTACGCTTTTTAGGAGAACCCGACCAACTCCTAGTAGAATAAGTTAATATAAGTTAATGAGAGGAGGTACTACCTGAAGCCATCGCTGAAATCTGAAATTTGTTAATGTGGCAGTGCCGCCGCAGGATTCGAATGCCTGATTTGTTTCCGAGGAACTGATCTGAAAAAACAAAGTTCAAAATTAGAGAGGAAATCATTTAAATCTGCATAGAAATGATTGTCTACCTCTTTCTGTCTCACTTTCCTCTTATGATCGCTGCTCTTGCATGAATCCTTCCTCCCTTAAAAATGGATGAACATTCCAAATAAAAAATCCGATTCATCATAAATTTTCTTCTTGAATCGCCGACTTGCAATAATCAAAGCATAAATGGAAAAAATGAAACGCCAAAATAACAATTCACAACCGATAAAAATACAGATCTCCCTCCTCTCTCAACTTAAATTCAATTTAAATACAGATGCCGGTGGAGATCATCATCACATCCTGCAGCCATCGCCACACCTCTGCTTTGGTCATCCAAAAACTTCCTGACGGAAATGTTTCTCTCAGACTCGTCATTTAACAACAAATGCAAACTGAATGTCCCAAACAAAAGGAAAGAAAGGCAACAAATGCAGACTGAATGATACAAACAAAAACACACAAAGACAACAGAAACTAGACATACATGAACAGTCACAACACTGAGCCACAGACAAATATCAAAGAAACAACACAACAAACGAGGAGCGCTCCACAACACAACACTGGCTCGCCTGAGAGAGCGAAGCAGAGCAGGTTACTGAAATCGCTCTGTGATGGGCAGTAAACCCTCTGTTGAGTCTGTTGAGTCTGTAATGGAATGCTCAGTAAACCCTTTGCTTTCTGGGGAGTCCACCGTGGGGAGTGTAGAAACCGAGTGCTCTCCATTATGTGCTAGCGAAATGGATGCTGTTAATTGAAATCTCTTGCCTCGGCATACTTAGACAAATGATCACAGCCACACATAAATATTCATGCACTCAGATCACGACACAATAGCTGTTTCACATTTCATGGATTTCACAAGATTTGCGGTTTCTCTTCACGTGATCTCCCGCTTGCAGCGAATCTCTGATCTATACGATGATCGATCTCTTCACGACATTCTTCTCCTTCACAAGTAGAGGTTTCTCCAGGACATCAGCAATCAACAGGTCTTTCAATTCATTCTCTCAGGCAGCGAGGGTTTTTCAAGCAGCGAGGGTTTTTCAACAACATGGATCTCAAACATGGCCACCCACTCTGCGTCCTTCCACCATCATGTGCAGCCTCCAGGAAGTCTGTAAATAAAAAACAAAAAACACATATATCGGATATCAAACATGGATCCATTCATTTCAACAACAGGTCTCAAACATGGCCACCCACTGTGCGTCCTTCCACCATCATGTGTAGCCTCCAGGAAGTCTGTAAATAAAAAAACAAAAAACAAATAAAAAACAAAAAACAAAAAACACATATATCTCAATTTGCATTATCCAATCCAATCACAGTAGTAATAACCCTTGGATCCGATACATCTGGAGCTGCACCTAATACAGAAACCCTAGCGTCCCTCTGAGACCCTAATATCTCCTCGACTTCTAAATCTCTCACCGATTAGTTTTGAAGAAATATGAATTAACTGAACTGTTTGAATTTCAAACTTGACGCTCACCCTTGGATACCATTCGATTAAAGCATCCTACAACGGCTACTAAGGATGCTTTTGTGTCTTACATGGACAAGCTTCCATGTGAATCGTTTGCAACGCGGACGAGTGACGTGACAGATGGCGGTAAATGTTTGATTCATGACCTCCACCTAGCATAGTTAAAAGTTAAATTTGAACTTGTATAGAGGTTTTTTTCTCCGCTGAAGAAGTAGATATTGATTGGTGGCGGGTGCAATGCTAACAAATATGAGAAGGTAACATTCCACGTAGATTTTCCTTTTGAAATATTAGTTTGGTAGTCATGATTACATTTTATTGTTCAAAGAACTAGGTTTTTTTATTAGAAGCTGTTTGTTAGTCATGATTACATTTTAATGTTTATTATTAGATTGGATTAGATTGTTTTTTACTTTTTATTTTTTATTATTAGATTGGATTAGATTGTTTGTGAGTCCAAATTTGATTGTTTGTTAGTTATGATTTTATTTTATTTATTTAATGATTAGATTTTATTTTATTTTTATTGATATTTTATAATAGATTTTTATTTCTTTTTTAGGATAATTTTTTTTTAATTTCATTGTTTTAATTTAAATTTAAATTTAATAAAAAAATATTAAAATAGATTTTTAGAATTATATATATAGTAATTATAATTAATATTTAGTTATATGTATCAATTAAGATAAAATGGTTTATTGTGGATAGTGAATTGACTAAAATATTTAGTACACATTGAAGTATGAATTCATTATTTTAAGTAGCAAGGTTTTGTCTAATAATGTAAGTATAGATCAAATATCTAACCATAACTTTAATATTATATAAAAAAAAAAATTAGGAAAAATTTCAAATTATATGTATATCAAAGTAACTAGACAAGACAATGATTACTTTTATGATACAAAATTATACATTTACTTAGTATGATAGGTATATATATTGAGGACTGAAAACACACAATCTTAGGACCATACCGGGCATGATGTACCTAAAGAATGTCCCCACTGCTAAATGTATGGAATCCAAACTTATTCCATTGCATCACGAGATTTGTTTCCAATAGGGAACACTTATTTTTCACTCAAAAAGGTTTATGTATTCCCATGTTATGACCATTTTATTAAACTAGTGTGTTTCCAGGTATATTTTACATCCTAGTCTTCAAAAATTTGTAGTTCATTCCAAAAGAGGAGTGAGTATCTCTGAAAATTTCTTATCAGGGATATTATAGTGGTATTTGAGCATGTTCTTCTGCTCATGTGGAACATAATCTATGATTTGAAGAATATTTGTAGACATGTCTTGGTACGAAGATGACGACTACGAATGGTATGAAGAGGAAGACTTGTTTTTTTATTATGAAGAGCAAGCATCATGTTTAGATGATGATGTGATATATGTTGATGGCGGACTACATGTGGCGCATGATGATGGAATGTGTCACACTATATATAGAGATTATAAAATGCGTGATCCACCAAGTCCTAAGAAGATAGAAAGCTGCTACTAGGAGTATCTAGCTTTGAGAAGGGAGATTTGTGCAAACTTCTCTTTCAAATAATATTTGTTCAATAATGTGTGCAAAAGAGTGGATCACAAATTTAATTTGCATGTAGCATGTTCCATAGTCAAATATCATCCTTTGTAGGAGCACAGAAGGAGTAAAAATCAACTTACTCGTGTAAAGGGAAACAAAATATCTAAAGCTTCATTGGATGCATGTGCTTCCTACCTAATGAGAATTTTTGGATCTTCTTCAAAGAGAGGCTCTAAAGATATTGATCCTAAGGCATCCAAGGAGGAATATACATCAATTCACTTGAAGGAGAAAAATAAAAGTTACAATCAACCATCAAAGGAGAGAGTGGAAATCTTCTAAGAGAAGAACCATGTGGTTCCTCTAGTGAGTGCATTGAGCAGAACAAAGGAAACATCATGTTGAGGTATGAAATTAAATCCGATTTTCATAGCAGCAATGTTTCCTTACATCAAACATAAGAATTACCCATCTCATGTTATGAAAATGACAACATAGAGTTTTCTAATGCTAAAGTGGATGTTGAGGATGAATGTGATGTTGTGGATGCATGCCACAAGCAATTGGAAATTACATTGAGACCCTTAGAGAGCATGCATATATCTATTACTAATGAAGGTTTCTCATCAAATGAGCATGGCAGTCATCCCATTGAGGCAACTACCAAGGAGACCGAAGACCATTGCAAGATAGAAGGTCAAGACACAATGCAAGAGGCTACTAATAGTGTGGAGAGCAAGTCCAATCATGGACATACAAGCTTATTTGTTCGTGAGTTTGAGATCACTACAAAGGATATGGAAGATGGGATTGATGGTGGTGATACATCTTATGGATCAGATCCAAAAGAAGAAAATAAATCATATTTCCAGTTATCACTTGAGATTCATCATGAAGTTGATCCAAAGAAGGAAGAAGAGGATGTTTGTCCTTAAGAGCCATACTCCCTCATAGGGCCTCTGAAGACAAGTGAAAGGAAGATCCATGAGGCATTGAGAATTATGCATGACACTACTACATTGGTGTCACATTGTTGTTGGAGAATAGAGGATAAATCTTCGATTAAAGACTTGGAGAAAATCTAGAAGGCAATTACAAACATCAAAGGTAATTTTTTGCATTTTAATTCTGATAGAGATAATTTGTTTGAGCTTGTGGTGATGTATCATGGTGCATATTTGAGGGATTCATAATAAATTCACACGCTCACACTTGAGTTGGAGTCCAGACACAATTATTTAAAGAGTAGGCATAATGCACTTCAAGAATTTGAGCATCAGATTAAGCAGATTCATGAGAATTTACAAGAATCATATTCTCCCTCCTACATTCTAGACATCCATTCTCATATGGATGATTTCATTTATGTTCCTTTGGAGGATCCTCATGTGATGCTAGTACATGAGGAAAATTCCGATTTGCATATGCTAGAGGAGGATCAAGCATTTGAGTTTCCTCTAGGAGGGTGCCACACACTAGTGGAGGAAACATATGAGCTCATTTTGTTTGAACCATCCATTGGATATGGACATGCATCCACAATTTTAGTGGATGGAAGTTGCAAAGAGTTGAGTTTGGTTCACTATCCTTCATCCATAGCATCTGGTGATGAATATTAGGTAAATGGATTCTTCTTGTTGGTGCCACATGAGGAGCAAGAGGCTCCCACATTCACAATTGGTGATTTGATGGTATAGCCATGTGGTTTGACATGTGCACCAGTCCTTTTCCAACAGTAGTAGATGCATCCACTTTAATTCTTTGATTCCTTCATCATGTGTAGCAGCGCATGGGATTTCCACCTGATCTATTTAAGTGGACCCAGTGGGAGACAGTTGAGCCATTGGATTATTTCACATGGGGAAGCTACATTCTTTCCATTTGGACCATTTATTCATCCATTAATTGGGTGAATAGATGCACATTGGAGATGGGTACCCCAAGTGGTAAGTTTCCTTCTTGCATCAATGGAGAGACACTTGACACATCAAATATATTTTGTGAGTAGTTGTATGAGAATCTATGGCTTCTTGATGATGCCTTCAATATACATGGAAAGCCATGGGATTCTTTCCCGTGTCACTTGGATGAGATGGATAGCAGCATGATGAGTTTTAGTGTTAGCGTGCACATGGAACATGAGGAGATTCATGATTTTATGGAGAGAATCAATGAGATTTGGCCCTAAATTGAGGAGTTCCATGCTTGGTGGGAGATTATCACAAATATTTATTTTTGCATTGGGATTTATCAACTTCCAATATGGTGGTGGGATCCTATTATCCTAGATGAGGATAGATATTTTCTAGTGATGGTGATGCAGTTGAGACAGTGGGATCCTGACATTCTTTGGAATGATCATTTATCCACAAGTGACAGTGACCTTTGGCGACATGTAGTAGAGATAGTGGAATCTAGGCATTCTTTATTTTTATGAATTGTCTTGGATGACATTGTTGATTGTTGGAGTGCAGTACAAGCAATGGGATCCTAGCATTTCTTGGTGCAAGTTCAGTTGGTGGACTTGGTGTCTTCATGCGGCTCCTTATGAAGACACTTAATAGTGAATAGGTGGATGTTGTAGACACCTTGCATTTCTCAATATCATTTGGGACCCTAGGATCATTTTGGGACTCAACTGTCCAAAATGGGTATGTGGAAGGATTGTATTAGAGTTCAATCTATCTCTTTAGGAGATGGTTGAGATCATAGTGGAATAGCAGCAATAGGGTGGATGTAGTAGAATTCATGATATTTCAACTATTGGGACTCTTAGTAGTCTTATGGATGGAATATTGTTGAGTGATTGTTTTTCTCCTTATTGATTGTAGATAGAGAGTTTCCTATATCATTCGATTGCAAGAGCATGCCTTGAGAAGTACATGTTTCACTTCCATTCATTTGGTTTAGGAGCATGTATTTTGATGATATTTAGTTGGGGTTCAAAGAGTTGGTGATTTGGTTCATTCATATGGTAACCAATCATCAATATGGATAGAGGCACAAGTTCATGAGAATAGTTGGGTTGGAGATGTATTATTGGTTCATAGACTAAATTGCTTGAGGACAAGCAATATTAGGAGGGGAGGACTTGTAATGTTTCCAAATTTTGCTTTGGAATAAGTAAGGTTTTGGCCTAAGTCACTTAGTCATTTTTCATGAGAAATTGTCTAGGGGGTGGAAAAGGTTGAAAATTTTCCTTAGTATTTTTGTCCTAAGGTTAAAATTGAAGATTAATGGGACAAGGTGGCCACATGAAAGGGGAAAATTCTCAATTATAATTTCTAAGGAAAAATATTAAATTGAGAATTAATGGCCTACTTATGCACAAGTTTATTTTCCTAAGGTTGGTCCAAAATTGAGATAAAATAATTATTAATTGTTGATAATGTGGATCAAAGAATGTGCCCAAGGAGTTGGTTGATGAAGATAAGGTTGTGGAAAAACTTGCATTAATGGTAAGTAGAGAAGGTGGACACACTTCATTATTGATTTAGTGGGGGTCCTTAAATTAGGGGATTGACATGGAGAGCACATGGGGTCACTAATGGGGCATTTATGACCAAGGATAGTTTTCTAGGGACCTTTTTCACACGCTCACAATAGGAATTTTTAATTGGACCTCTTGAGCATTTATTTATTGTTGTGTGGTTTTGGAGTGCATGGTTTTTGGCCAAACCTAGTATTTGACCCCTGTATTGAGAGTGGTGCATTAAATGAAGGGATAAAGTGATCAAGGTGGTTAGAGGGTGCATTCATGAATAGACTGGAGAAATTATGAACCACTAATTGATCAATTCATGGTTTCAGAATGTTACATGGTATTTTTACCTAGTATTGACAAAAGGGGATGAGTTAGTTTTGTCCATGGTTTTATCTAGACCATGGTTTTGGAATGTAGTATTGGAGATCTATGAAGATTAAAAGGAGAAGCAAGGTGCACTAGAATAGGTTATCTTGTGTATTATTCATATTTCTATTGATAATTTGCTTAGGATACTAAGTGCTTGGGTGATGAAACCCTTGCATACCAATAGGGTGATGGGCCCCTCATTCGTTGGGAAACTAGTAGGAGAGGATAGAAAATTTGATTGGTCAGGATTTGGACACCCTGTTCATATCATTGTGGATTTATTTATAGTAATTCCTATTCCATTCTTAGCTTCCATCATTTCCATAAAATTATGTTCATTTTTTATGTACTTTCAGTTATCTCATTGCAATTCTTTTACAACAAGGATTGATTTTAATTGAGTAATGATCATTGCAATGCTCTTTATGAGACATGGAACCTATACATGATGTATGAACATGTAATTAAATACCTTCATAATAAAATTTTTATATATATGTACCTTTTTCTACAAATTATATTTCTCTTCTTAATCTTCTTTATTTTCCCTATGCTTGAAACATTGTTAAATTTGACTAGTCTTGAGTAATACTGCAATAAATTCACTTCTGCAAGTCCAAATCAAGTTATGTAAGTTGCTATAGGTAGTAGGGAAAATATAGGGCCCATACCCATATTCATATCAGAAATTAGTGGTAATTAGGTACCATTTGAGGAAAGTTGAAAATTGACTAGGTGAGTTGTCCTGAAATTGCAATCTTCTTCCAAAGCCTCACAAATTGCGAAATAACCATCCATAATATGAAACAAGTGTCTTCTACTGCATATGACTATAATAGATTCTATATACATATATTAAAGCACTAGGATCCATTGGGATTCCAAAGAAGTCCTGGGGACTAAATCCACACGGTCTCAGGATCATCACAGGCGTGATGTACCGAGAGAATGTACACACTACTTAATGTATGGAATCCAAACCTCTCTGATATAAGTTTTGTATACGTGTAGGTGTCTACTACATATTTTAATAAGGTTTCTAATACATATTTTAATAAGGTGTCTAAGCCCAATCTATGTTACCGATTTGAACTCTGAATCGCTCTAGTGCCATTTTGTGCAAGATATCAATGTAAATCCTTCTGATAAAACCATTTCTAAGTCCTTCTATTTTATGAAACTTATTTCATTGAACTAGTAGCTCTGTTTCTAGTAGGGAACATGTCATGTCCCCATTTTGAGATCACCATGGAGTTTCATCCACCATACCTAGTGATCATGGATCATTCCCCTATTCCCCTATTCCATATAACCCTATGGGTTCTAGTGACATTTTAACATTAATTAATTAAAAGGGGGTAAATTTTGATTTAGTCACCCATGTAAATTAAATAAATAAAGGTGGGTCATAATTGTGCTATTTATTAATATTAATTAATATTTGGATAAATTTATCGATTCTCAAATGGACAGGAGGAGCATTAGGATAAGGTGGGCCTCAAATACTTGCTTTCCAAAAGATGGTAACTTGAAGAAAATCAAGAAAGCCACTAAAATGATGGATGGCAACCCAAAAGTAGGAAACTCAGAAAAGAAGAAAGCACACAGAAAGGAAGGAATGTCCATAAAAGAAGAAATAAGAAGAAAATAAATAAGTATCACTAAAAAAGAATGGAAAATCTAGTGCAAAGCAGAAAAAATAGAGGAAAAGCATAAAGTAGAAAAAATTAGGCAAGCAATAAGAAATGTTGCACACAGAAAGTAATTGTCGAATTGACTAAGGAAGGTGCTTGGATGAGATAGGGACCACATTAAATGAATTTAATGAATTTCCTTATAATATAGAGTTTACAAAAAAGAGAGAGAGAGCACAATTCACATCTTTTGACAGTTTAACTTTTGCATTGTAAAGCTCTGAGCTTCTCTAGTGTTTGGATATGTGCCCTTATCCAACTATGGTAGATGTGCCCCATAGTAATTTTTTCATTATTATTCTTCTCAACTAATGTATAGCCATTAAATTATTAATTTCATGTTTTAAATATTATACATCCTAAAGAATTTGAGCCTCTAGAGCTAGTGCAAGATCATTGAAGATTTTTGTTGGTATTCATCCAAAGAAGATATCAACTGGAGTAATTGTGCCCATGTGAGATATATCAGTTGTATTTCATTCCACCCATGAGATATATTATGTTAATATCATTCTATGATCCTGATCAAGTGCATAAAACACTTCTTTCACGCTCCCATTGAAGAATTATGCTCCATTGTTGTAAGATATCAAAGATTGAGGACAAGTTGTAAAGTCTGAGTTATGAATTCCTTCTAATGATGGTAATAAATTCAGATAAATATTGAAACTGATTATTTACTTGTTTCTGAATTCATATAGTACTTCTAAGAAATAATTTTTGAGCGTCGGTGGCTTTTTGTACTTCATTATTTCAAGACTGGCTCTTTATGCCTAGAATTTTGACTAGTCTTGCAATATCTTTTACAAAAGACGTTCTACGAGTCCAATTTTTATTTTGTAAAGTGTTTCAGGTCCATATGAACCTACTGAATCCAACATAAGCCTCAAACTCATAATTCGTGACCTTGTAAGTTTGTTTGGAAAAATCAGAATGAAGACTAGTTGAGCAGTCCTAGGTAGCACACTTCCTCTTTTGACCTCCAAAATATGTGATTTGTATCCCTAAACTACTGTATATTTTGTATATAAGTATATTAGAGGAAAATACATAGTCCATATACCTTCTTATTGCATCCAAAGTTAGTGAAAGGATCTAGTTTGCATATGCTAGTGTACCTAGGAAGCTTTGGAGTGGACTTCAGCGAGAACTGTTGTCGAAATATAAATGGTCCTAGTACTTTATGCAAAGTATTATGAAGATAGATTGTCACCTTTTGTATAATATGATTCACATATGATATCTATCACATCAAATCCAAAAAAATCCACCTTGGGAAGAAGTGGGGGGGTTTAATTGTGCCCAAAACTACTTTTGACAATTCTAACCTAATATTAGTTACTAGTTTTGAATTTTTTGGACTTGTTCTTTTGCAATTGAGCTAATACCTCCAAAAATTGATGATTGGGGATATTAAAATGGTATCATAGTTCTTTCCTTGGTATATCATATGGAAATTAAGCTCTCTATTGGAAGAATATTGCAAATCATATCTCAAGTTTGTATCCATGGGACTAGTTCCAGACATGGAAGATGAATTTTTTGAGCCATTTGAGGAAGAAGAATTTTTTTACATAGATGGAGGCCTCCCATGAGATGAATATGAGTAATTTTGTAACCAAATACATGAAGAGGAAATTAATCCTTATCCACCAAGGTCTAAATTTACTGAGGATCGAAAGAATCCTAGAGGAGCGAAAAGAGATGATTATACAAGGGATTCAATTGCCTCCTACTTGATGAGAAATTTTGGATCCTCTTTAAGAGGATTCTCCAAGAATATCGATACTAAGACAACCAAGGAGGAATATTCATCAGAATTTTTGAATAAGAAAGAGCCAAAAACAAACCATCCTCCAAAAGAGAAGAGCAACAATCCTCCGAAGAAAGAATCGGGTGGCTCCTCTAATGAATGCATTGAGCAAGAAGAATAAGACTTCAATCTAAGGAAGAAAGGAAAATTTGATTTTTGTAGCAAAAATTCCTTCTTGCATCAATCTGAAGAATATTCCACTGAGTTATCCATAAAAGAGATTGAGGAACACTATAAGAGGGTAGTGAAAGCCACAATGCAAGAGGTTGTTCACAGTGTTGAGACTGAATTCAATCATGGAGTACACCCAAGATTCTTTGTTGACAAGTTTGATATCACTACAACAGAGATGGGAGATGGGATTGGTAGAGGTAAAACCACTTGTGGAGCATATTTGGAGGAAGAGAAAAGATCATCCCTCCGAGCATTTTCGGAACAGTATTAAGGAGAAAAGGACAACCACACTCTAGTTGAGAGTGAACCTAGAGGTTTGGTGGAGGAGCATGCCATCACCACTCAACCTCATGAAGAGATAGAGGTTTCATAAAGGTATTACAACCATTATTATTTTTTAATTTACCAAAGTCCTTTTTTTTTCTTGATATGGCAACCACTTCTGGTGAGAAGGCTCGCATAAAAGATCGTTCTAGTGTTGAGATCCAAATTTTTGAGAAGGATGAATTTTTAGAAGAGAGTTTACATGACCCTCAAGAGTTGCTTGAGCACACATGTGATTAGATGTGTCTAGATATAATGCATGTGACATTTTAGAGTAACCTCATGTCCGAGGTAAACATGAGGAGTCTTTAGATTTACAAGTGCTTGGAGAAAGCATTAACTTGCAGGATGATTGCCAGAAACCTGTTTCACTCCAGATATATTATGAACCTCTTTCATGTAAGGAATCCTTAGCTCTAATAAAGGTGTATGATTACATCACATTTGGATCAGCAAGCAAAGAGTCATATTCATGAATGGATTGGGTGAATAGTTGCATCACCGAGATGGAGACCCAAGGGTGTACAATACTGGATCTCATTGGTAAGAGTTGAGTTTGTTATTTTCTATGAGCAGAATTCAAGGAATATATGGATGCAATATAATGCTTTCCATACATTTACATTCATACCTTGGGGGAAATATTACATAGCAGATTAGGATTTATCTCATGGAATGATATTCATTGTGAAGCATGGAGACATTGTGAAGGATACTAAGGACCTCACCACCATTCAAGGCACAAGTATGGACTACTTACAACATATTGAAGTCATTTGGAAGTCACTACAATAGCATGATAAGGTCCTTGAATAACTTACACCTAGCATACCACCTGATAAAAGAGTGAAGCGCAAGATTAAGTTGAAGGTGGGTAAACCACCAAACATGATCTCATTTTCAAAGCATATCACTCCTTTGGGAAGAAGAAACTTACGGCCACATGGGGTACCTCATTCCATATATGACATATCCATCCACACCATACCATGTCCAAATCTAGACAACACTTGGTGGAGAATGAGTATGGATTAAGGTAGATCCCAACAGTTGGGTGCATTGCATGGCACCAAAGGAGCATAATGATTAGCAACCAATAATTGTAATTAAATTTCAAATATATAATGTTAATTATGTATGTAAGAAGGTAGTAAAATATGTTCTAATTTATTTGGAAGATTCAATTGTTTATGGAATCCATTAAGTAGTAGAGTTTTCCAATGGCAATGTTGCATATGAGTCTCAAAAGGGGTTGATGCAAGTGGTACAATTTGAGATAAGGAAAGAAGTTATCCATTGGGTTCCAAATTCATTTTGCATGAAGGAACATATGGGGGATGCCCATGAATTTTTATTAATTGAGCCCTCTCTAAGAGAGGGAGTAAAATCTCCAAAAAATATTCCTCAACCTTGCAAACATATGAAGATGTGCAAAGGAGAAAATGGAAGGAACATTCAAGAATTCCTTGAACCAAGATTCAAAAGGTTCCATGTGAGTCCAATTGCATCCAAAATGAGCTTGAAAATGTAAGTTTTAAACCTGTGTAGAGAAGCAAAGCATACATATTATTTTAAGAAAAACAAATATTACACCACAACATTCACACATAATACATAGATATTTACCCTGGAAACCCTTAATCGGGAAAACCAACAAAACTTTGAGCCACACCTCTTCTTTTCTCATTCTCATTATGAATCACTCACAATACAATAGAGGTATTATGAAACATACAATACCCTAATCCGTTAAACTAGATTATAAAATAGACCCCAATCCCTTAACAAGGATTAAATTACATATTTTTAGGAAATTCCCCAAAAATAGTCGAAAACAACCCAAAAAATAGCCGAAGGTGCTGAAGGGATCATCAGGCGCGCCGTTGATAGGTGCATCCCCACACATACATATGAAAATAATATAACACATACCCAACATTATCCCACTTTTTGTTTTCTCTACATAACAATGAGTCATGTACTCATAAATTCATAGGCTCAGGGAATCAATTTTCATAGGTTCTATACACCAAGAGAAGTTCTCTATACTGAAAAAACTTCTTAATGAGTCTGCAACTTTATTCAAGGTGTCAACGTTCTCCAATAGCACCTTCTTGTATTCAACCATATCTCTCACAAAGTGATATTGCACATCAATATGATTTGTCTTCGCATGATAAGCATGGTTCTTTGCTATGAATATTGAACTTTGGCTGTCACAATCTAACCTTACAACTCTCTGTACAAACCCAACACCTGAACATAATATTTGCAACCATACAACTTCTTTACTTGCATGAGTGGATGCCATATATTCAACTTATGTATTTGAGAGTGCAACTACAACCTATCTCTTTCCAATCCAAATGATAGCTCCTCCAAATAGGTTAAACACATTGTTAACACCCAAAAAGTGCTCACTAGCTCATTTTCCTATTCACATGACCCATTTGTCCACTTTTCCACCATCTGAGCCTCTGAAACCAACAAAAGGTCACCAAAAGACCTTAGTACACCCCTTTTTCCATTAAAAAAGATTATTTTTCCAAGAAAATCATAAAAAACCCTCAAAAAGGGTCCAAATTCCCAAAAATATTAAAAAGGGAATTAAAATATTATTTTTATTCAAAAAAGGAAAAAGGAGGGAAAATTACCTAAACCATGTTGGTCAATACCATTGGTTTCCACAAAACCACAAATGGTATTCCTCACCACCAAAACCTATAAAAAGGTGGTAGGGGCTCCTCATTTCAGATCCTTCCATTATCTCATCCTTATGCTGCTGAAATCTCCCTTGAGCACTTTTAGCCATTGAAGCAACCTTGGAGAAGAGACCTATTGGAGTTTGGAGCTACTCATCTTGGGAGTTGCTCAACATCAACCTTCACCATTGAAGGTAATATCGCAAGCACTTGCTTGCCCCCCACTTTTCAATACAAAAATTATTTCTTATGTTTCTTGTTCTTGATTTTTGAAATATTTAAATTATTTGCTTAGATTCTTGCTTAGATCCATGAAAAGTATTGTTTATTTAGTTTATTGTTTTTATTTCTATTGAAACTGCTGCTACTAGTTAGCAGGTACCCATAGCACTAAGCTTGGTTGCAAAACCGAGCCAACAGTTTTTGGCGACTCCGCTTTGGTTTGAACTTTAGATCTCTAGCTTTGCCATTAAATCTTAGTTTTTATGAGTTTTTAACCATTAGATCCATAGATCTGCCATCTTAGACAGCAGATCCATTGCTGGTCTGATATTTGGCCCCAAAAAACAGCCCTAAATTTTAAATTTTCGAGTTCGTTTCTCGTTTTCCGTGCACGGCTTCCGCCTTGCGGCTTTTTGCCAGACAGTCGCGCGGTCCATCGCGACTTTTCTGCATTTTTCCGCGCGGTCCATCGCGGCCTTTTTCCAGACAGTCGCGCGGTCCATCGCGACTTTTCTGTGTTTTTCCGCGCTGCACACCGCGGCTTCGCGGCCTTTTTCCGCGCTGTCCATCGCGACTGTGCGCCCAAAACCTGCGCGGTCCATCGCGACTGTGCGCCCAAACCCTGCGCGGTCCATCGCGACTGTGCGCCCAAAACCTGCGCGGTCCATCGCGACTGTGCGTCCAAAACCCGCGCGGTCCATCGCGACTGTTCGGCCCAAAACCCGCGCGGCCCATCGCGGCTGTTCGTCCAAAACCTGCGCGGCTGAATTTTTTCATTCGGCCATCCCGATTTTGAAAAATATTTTTTACTGTACTTTCTGCCCATAGCACATTTTTTACAGTACTAAATTCTGCACATTTTCCAGATTTAGAAAATTTTTTTACTATTTAAAAGTGCATACATAGAAATCTTTTTAAAAATTTTCAAGAAAGTGAAAGAAAGATTCATTTTGGCATTCTTTATCTAGATTCAAATTTTTTCTTGTTTACTTCTTTAGAATCTTGCCCTTAGCAAATTTTATTGAAACGAAGAAATCCATTTATTTCTTTTAAGAGTTTATTATTTGCTTTCATAAAACCAAAAAATCCATTATTTTTTGAGTTATTTTTGAAAAAGCAAATTAATTTCTTTTAGTGAAAAAAGTCTTAACTATTTGCTTGTTATTTTTCGAAAAGTCCTTTATTTTTAAAAAATTTCCCTTAAAGCATTTAATTTTTTCAAGTTCAGTTTACAACACCTCACGTGCACTCACACGATCACTTAATTGAACTAAGACTTAAAACTTACCCTAATTTGAACACACTCTTAACCCCACTTGGGGAACACAAAAAGAATTCTTGTAGCTAGGTAGTATTGGGGGGATAGGTGTTCCAATAACACCCCTCAGTTCATACATTTGAGACATAGAAGTTGTCCAATTAGGGAGCTAAAATCTCTTAGTACTTTTTGGCGCGGTCACAACCGGTTTGTGGGAAGGCCTCTCCCCTAGGAGGGTTGAAGTCGCGAGGATGGTTCCGGAAGCCTGAGTGGGATACCGAAACCCATTCAGTAACCGAAGGGCTACCATTCGCAGTTCTCGGGATATCCCTGTATTGGGATATTGCGATCAAAGGACCAAACGGCAGATTTACCTTTTCTCGACGCGTCATGAACGGAGTATCCTAGTAGCCTGTCTTTTTAGGATTGATTACCCGGTGTCCCTCCCGGTAGGGGGATATCTAGCCGTTGTCTCTACATTCATATTGTCTGACTTGGATTTCATCACCTTGCAGGGGATATCGTCTGTTTGAGTCACAATACTTTTAGATTAGGTGTTTGCATGATCTTTACCACCTTTTGAGTCTAGTTACACCTATTTTTTCTAGGAGCCGCTTGCATGTTGGTATTCTGACCGGTTGTTGCATTCCTCCACTTATTGTAGGACAGCTGCTAGGATAAGTGCATTTTTTGAGGATTGATTTTTTGGCCTGTGAGCCTTCTTTTTTCACTCCCCTTCTTGCACCCTTGGTTGCATTAGGGTTTTGAGTCTTTTACATATATATCACCACCTGATACTTAAAACAACATTTTATACATAAAACAAAAAACATATTTCTCACCATTGAGAATTCTAGACGTTCTCGTCGTCTACGGGGCGAACTCCCAGAGTTCAGTCCACTTGGCTCTCCACGTCACGGACGCAGAGCATTATCCCTTGATTCGACACATCGTCGATCATTTAGACGGTCATCCGATTCTGACATACCCCACTTCACCTTTGATTTGGAGGTAGAATCCGAAAACCCCACAGAGTTACCACCGACCACAATTATGTCTGGAACACCAGATGATCCACAATTTACATTAACCATAGGTCAGACATCAGCAGACCTTTCTGCAGGAATACCATCCATGACAACATCCACCCCCTTGGGTATGCCCAATATGGGTACCACTCCACATTCAGGAATGCCTAACACAGGGCCACCACCTGTCATGGGCATGCCCAACATGGGGGTCATACCCCCTTCGGTTTCCACAAACCCTATCCCAGGAATCCCTAGTACGATTCCTAACCCAAGTATCACTCCTGTTGCACTTGGGAGTGCTATCCCAGGAATCCCTAGTGCGATTCCTAACCCGAGTGTAACCCATGTTGCACTCAGTAGTGCTATACCAGGAATCCCTAGTGCGATTCCTAACCCAAGTGTAACCCAGGTTGCACTTGGGAGTGCTAACCCATATCAGGCCACACCTTTTGGAGGGCACATACCCTCCATACCTAGCATACCTATAGGCGCTACTGGACCCCTACACCATACCACAATGGCTAGGCAGGTCCCGGTTCCGGTCACTACATCCGCTAGTCTACCATACATGGCAAGTCTCAACCTGCCAGATTTAGCTAGGCTCACAAATGACCCCATCAGGCATGACCCTGCTTGGCCCCATATGCCCACTAAGCTTCCCTCTGACATCCCTAAGTTTGAGGGAAAGGCCGGAGAAGACCCCCAGAACCACATCATGTCTTTCCACTTATGGTGTTCCTCCAACTCCATAGTGGACGACTCTATCCGCCTCCGTTTATTACAGCGCACCTTCACTGGCTCTGCAGCCAAATGGTATATCGAGCAACCCCATGGGACGCATTCCTCATTTACCTCCCTTGCCTCGACCTTCCTGCAGTTCTTTCAGCTACCGGTCCGCTATGATGCGGGCGTCGAGATCCTACTGTCTTGCAGACAGAACACAGCCACGCACATCACTGACCATATTCATGATTGGCGTCGGCGCCGAAGCCTATGCAAGATCAAATTAGACGATCGAATATTTTTAGACTGGTTCCTTAAATCCCTCCTTCCCCTCATTGCGAAGGATGTAGCTTCTGAAAGACCCCAGTCTGAAGAGGAGGCCATCCTTAAGGCCCAACAGTTTGACCTTATCTATGCCCAGTCAGGTTACCTATACACCATCATACCTGACACCCCAAGAGGTGACTCTGCACGCGGTGACACACCGGGGGCATCACATGCCGCTGATGGCATTATTGGCCAAATTACACCGCAAGCAAAACCTTTCAGTATGGTGAGCACCATGCCCGCCCCAGACCTTTCTAGGGCTACATCTAGTTCCGGGGCGACAACTTCTTATGCTCCAACAAACCAGACCCATCACGTTCATGGACCCTCTTGTCCACAACATTGTTATGGCCAAGCGCCATCAGCATATGTACCCCCTACATACTATGCTCACCCTACGATACAAAACCCCATGCAGTTCCAACAACAGCCCATGCATTACCCACAACCAGTTGCACCGGCTAACCTCACACCTCCACCAGCTCAGGGGTACCAACAACCCCAGCAGGCAACTGGACCACCTCCAGCTCCACCTGCATACTATCCACCGCAACCTGCTCCCGCACCTGCGGCTCCTCAAAATCCCCCTAATGCTCAAGGGCATGTGTACGCACAACAACATCAGCCCCAGTACCAAAATAACCAACGCAACCAGGGTGGACAACCCAACCGCGGAAAAGGACGCAACCGTGGAAACAATCAAAACCGTAACCAAGCTCCACAACCTACCCATCCTCCGCAAGACAATAACGCGGCGCCCGCTCATCAGAATCCTGATCGGCCACCTAAGCAACCCAAAAATGCTAATTTACGAACAAACCATCCTTGTTCCATTTGCGGTGTCTATGGCCACTATACCCACGCTTGCCCACATCTGGAGCGAGCTCGACAACTATGGACAAATGACGCCCATCGTCAAGGGCAGGCGGCTCCTCAGCCACCACCCAACCCCCCACCACCCCCACAACAACCTTTGGTCCTCCAAAACCCTTTTCCAACACAGGGAGTGGTAAACACTCAGCCGTTAGCCCCCCAACAGGGCAACGTGCAACCACAACAAATAACTTACACAGCTCCTGATCAAACCATGTTTGATTCAGGCACCCACCACTTATTGATGATGTCCACCACTGACGTCAATATCCAAACCCGTCGGAATCAATACGGACCGACTTCTGAAGCCCCCCCCGTCGAAAAGGATACTACTGCTAATCCCACTGATCAGACGTTGCGTATACCTCAGGTTCCACTTGATGGCGCTTCTAAAGCACCTCGCTTCCCCCTTCGCCGAATCAACAACAACCCCAATGCACGAGCTGTGTCCAATTACAACATTGTAGATGACTTAGCTCAATCTCCCGCAGCCATGTCTGCGATAGAAGTCTTAAAAACCTGTCCTACTCAGCGCAAGACTTTACTTTCCGCCATTGGGGCGATTGACCCAAATGATTCGAACTTGATGACCTTTGATTTAGACCAATCTGAACCACGACTGCCTTCTACCATAGCAGTCCAAGTTTCCGTTTCTATTCGGAATCTTGTCATCCATCGATGTATCATCGACGAAGGTGCATCCACATGTGTCATGTCCACTTTTGTTTGGCAAAAGTTGGGATCCCCAGCTCTCCAGCAATCCACCACTGCATTGCGGGCCTACGACGGCCGGTCAGCTCAACCTCAAGGTTTATTACCCAAGGTGCCCGTCCAATTAGGTGGGAAAACTGTGCTCATCGACATAGAGGTCATTAACGCCTAGCTCGACTATAACCTTTTACTTGGCCGCAGTTACATGTACGCCATGAAAGCGGTCGCCTCCTCCGTCTTCCGCACCATGATGTTCCCCCACGAGGGACGCGTGGTCAAAATTGACCAACTCACCTACTATGATCCCAACGCCCCTGCAGCACCCGAGAATGTTCTTCCCATGGTTGAACAACCCGCTTCTAGTGCGGTTACCTCCTTTGTGTCTTCCGTGGCACCCGGACTTTATTCCGATACACCAATGACCTCTACATTTCAGGCCATTCCACCACCGTCACCGGAGACCCAAGTCGCAAACCTCTGCACTCTTTCGCAGAATACGCAAATGTCCGGTGGCCAACCACCATTGATCCCTAGTCACATCGGTGTTACACCTATCCACACAATCCCCTTTCTATTTCCTCCTTCGGGTGTAGTAAGCGCCCCGTTTATGGCTACCCTTAGTCTCCCCGGGTTAACATTAGGATTACCCGTATGGTATATTACGCCTCCCATTCCTCCACCGACACCAAATGTCATCCTACAACCGGTGCAACCCATTGTTACTTCTACCCAACCACCTCCCGGTATCACGACTCCTTCGTCGTCGACGAATCCCCCTCCATTCGTCAGTCCCACTGGGGGCAGAGGCCCACAACCATACACTGCGGTTCCCCCACCCAAGGCAGTTAAACCTCCCCCCATATTTCGTGCTCCTCCAAAATGCTCGCTGTGTGATGAGTTAGGCCATCCAACCCATCAGTGCCCACAGTTACCTGCATTGCAGGAACACATGCAAATGTTGGACGACGACCCCAACATCCCGGTGGTCAAACTAGATCCAAACCCTATGCCTCGTGATAAATCACTGCGTACCAACCACCCATGTGCGATATGCGGTATTTATGGCCACTACTCGCATAACTGTCCTGACATCCCAGACTACAGAGCAGCTCTCTACGAGATGAACAATTTGGACCTAGAGACGGCACCCTCTACTATCGAGGAGATCTACCCTCCCGCATCATCCTCATCCGGAGAGATTAACACCATCTATATGATCTCTTCGACTACCACTACCTCATCACTCGATTTGACCACTCAAAGGTCCCGCAATGATGAAGAGGTTCTCGAGACTCCTACTACCTTTGATTATCCCGGGGAAGACATGCACCATCGTCCATACTTCCTCCTGGAAGAGACTTCATCCACCACCGCTACCCAATCCGCGGTTGAGTCCAAGGATTTCCTTCCTACTAAAATCGATTGGTTAACGGATCCCATGGCCGATATTTCTCCCGTCATCCACATTGACATCTCTGACCCACTTGGTGCCCTTCATACCATCACATTAGGAACCTCCCACAGTGAGCATGAGATCGGAGAATACCAACAACTGTTCCAAGAATTCACTGATGTCTTTACTTGGTCAGATACCGAAATGCCTGGCCTTGACCCCGCCATTTATATGATCTCCACTGGATACCCCTCTGTCCGGTCGGCCCCTTCCATTGATCCCTTTGACACACAGGTTGAACCCTTTCAAATCAACCAGGAAACCACATGTCCACAACATGGGCGCATGCCCAAAACCTTGCCTACTCATCATCACCGTGATCCTCGTCGGAGATACTGGGGGCATCCACCCCACAAAGGGAATCCCCCATCATCATATCATCACTTCAGTATGCCACCACGACCCACAGCCTCATGGTATAACACCCCGCCAGCAGTTGCTCAATGCCCTATTGATCTCTCTATGAGACAACATCTGCACCACATTGACACCTCTGAGTTAGGGGGCATAATAGATTACCTCGACCCCGGGATAGGGGGCATGATCAATCATTTTGAACCTTCCCCATCATCTCTATCTCAACACCTCAATGAGCCCATCGTTCAAACCAACACATATGTGATCCACAATCACAAACCCCATGCACATAGCATGGGGGCAGGTCATTAACCCTGCTCACTTTTTCATATTCGTGATCTCAACCATTTTTGAGGTCATGTGTCACTTGTATATTTCAGTTGATTTGATACACCTAGTATTTTTCCCCAACGGGTCATCATTTCTCCCCACCACTGCATCCTTCGCTTGGTGGGATCACCTTTATTTGTAGCCATTTTTTAACCTGGTTCCTTCCGTTTCCCGTTTTTCACGGGGTCCATTTTTTGACCATTTTTTAGCCCCCCTCGTCGCCTCGGTTTGCGTGCCACATCGGCCGTTCTCCATTTTTGATGTGTCTTATATCGCCGGATTCAGTTTTCCGCGCTCGTGATGATGCTTGAGATCATTTCTCGCTCTCCCCTTTAGATTTTTCGGGCATTTTTTCCACGTCGCCTCGGTTTGCGTGCCACATCGGCCGTTCTCCGTTTTCGATGTGTCTTATATCGCCGGATTCAGTTTTCCGCGCTCTTGATGATGCTTGAGATCATTTCTCGCTCTCACCTTTAGATTTTTCGGACATTTTTTTTCACGCCCCCTCGTCGCCTCGGTTTGCGTGCCACATCGGCCGTTCTCCGTTTTCGATGTGTCTTATATCGCCGGATTCAGTTTTCCGCGCTCTTGATGATGCTAGAGATCATTTCTCGCTCTCACCTTTAGATTTTCTGGGCATTTTTTCCACGCCCCCTCGTCACCTCGGTTTGCGTGCCACATCGGCCGTTCTCCGTTTTCGACAATCCTTATGTCACCGGATCCAGTTTTCCGCACAGATGACGATGCTTGAGACCTTTTCTCGCCCTCGTCAATCCATTTTTGTTCGGTATAATTTTACCCCTTTTTCGGGCCGAGCAACCCCTTTTACGAAAAAGGCACTTAGGGAGTTTCTGTTAAGCTCTTTTCTGACTCCTAAAACAATGAAAAGATCGCCGAGCAATCTTGCTTCCTTTCATGCTCGATAAACGTATCTGAAAGGGCGTCTACCTGGTATAAGTTTACCCCTTTTCCGGACCTTGTAGACTAATTACGAAAAAGGTATACTCTAGTCACATCGGCTAGAAGAGTTCTCCATTCGCATCATTTTATACTTTTTCGGGCCTCGGAGACTAAACTTACGAAAAAGAAACACCAACAGAGTCCACTTACTGTTTTCAGACTCTCTAAACATGAAAGCAACCATGAGCATGCGCCGTCCTGGGCTCACAAAATCCACAGGACCGTACCATTTCAGAGCACACTTTTATCCCTTCTTGAAGCTCATTAAAACTATGAAGAAGGAAGAAGGGTGCCTCTTGGCGCCACGACAGATCATACCTACTCGCATATCAGCTTCCCCATTTTTTGGTCGCCTTTGTTCAGAGTATTCTGCAGTATGTCACCCTGAAACTCCCTCGACAGCTACCATCAGCTTGTCCTCCCCCCCCAGAGTCAATATATACCATTCAGTCAAAAATGATCCCTGCACCTACAAGTCAGTTCCCTACGCTGCCAGGTCAACCATGTCATCATGCTCTGAACAAAGGAAGTTTGAGTCTACCCATTTTTTGACCCAGTTATTTCCCATCCCCACAAGTATGTCAGTCCTACCAGCAGTACTACATCACTTCCGTTTACACCTCGCGCTCCTAGCAAGGAAACATCATTGCCTTGTTAGTTGCTGGTCTCCCTCTGTCGACGACAACCACATTTATTCCAGAGGATAGACCTAGAGGCCCCTGTGTCTTGGACTCATTACCATTTATGATGAGTGCCTACGAATCATTTCGAGAGGAATCCTTACTGCCTCTCCAAATGGTTGTTTCTCACATGCTCGACTTCAACACCTTGATCGCATCGTTGAGACTCGCATAGGGTATTGGCCTGTTCGTTCGTATCGAAGACCCCGGATACCTCCTGACTCCTCCACATTTGAGAGTCTTCCTATGGATAATATCAGTTACACTTTTCCTATAGTTATCCGGGCTGCGCATGGCGACAGTATTTAGATTCACACCTGTTTCATACTCCCTTGAGTATACAGTTACATTTATTCCCAGATTTGACTCATAGTCTTTGAGTCCCTACAGATGTTGGACACCTTCAGTTTCAGCAGTTCCACAGTTGATCCAGTGTATCAGTTATTGCGATCATTCATGATCATGAGTATATCCCACAATAATGTCCCCTCTGGACCATTATGATGTACCAGTATATTTCTTTCCGTATTAGATCCCCCTTCTTGGGACTAATTGTTTTGTATATGTCTTGATACGAGCATGGGAATGCCCGCCTCGTCCTTTATCAGAGATTATACCTCATCCATATTGAGGTCATGTAATATTTTTTGTTTTTGCAGCTTCCAAGGGCCGTGGCTCCAGTCTCCAAACGGTCTCTTCTCTCCCCTAAAACCCCAGAAAAAGACAAATGAACTATGATGTCTATCGGCCATACGATGAGCTCCTGCCCTCACACATCAGGGGGCAATCTGTTAACACCCAAAAAGTGCTCACTAGCTCATTTTCCTATTCACATGACCCATTTGTCCACTTTTCCACCATCTGAGCCTCTGAAACCAACAAAAGGTCACCAAAAGACCTTAGTACACCCCTTTTTCCATTAAAAAAGATTATTTTTCCAAGAAAATCATAAAAAACCCTCAAAAAGGGTCCAAATTCCCAAAAATATTAAAAAGGGAATTAAAATATTATTTTTATTCAAAAAAGGAAAAAGGAGGGAAAATTACCTAAACCATGTTGGTCAATACCATTGGTTTCCACAAAACCACAAATGGTATTCCTCACCACCAAAACCTATAAAAAGGTGGTAGGGGCTCCTCATTTCACATCCTTCCATTATCTCATCCTTATGCTGCTGAAATCTCCCTTGAGCACTTTTAGCCATTGAAGCAACCTTGGAGAAGAGACCTATTGGAGTTTGGAGCTACTCATCTTGGGAGTTGCTCAACATCAACCTTCACCATTGAAGGTAATATCGCAAGCACTTGCTTGCCCCCCACTTTTCAATACAAAAATTATTTCTTATGTTTCTTGTTCTTGATTTTTGAAATATTTAAATTATTTGCTTAGATTCTTGCTTAGATCCATGAAAAGTATTGTTTATTTAGTTTATTGTTTTTATTTCTATTGAAACTGCTGCTACTAGTTAGCAGGTGCCCATAGCACTAAGCTTGGTTGCAAAACCGAGCCAACACACATACCCACTTGTAGATCTTCTGTGATCAATATCTCCATCCTAATCCGCATCAACAAATCCATGTACATTTATTACTATGTCTGGTCCAGGTCTTTCTTGGTAGTAGATTGTATAATCTGTAGTGCCACGCAAATATCTAAAGGCCCTCTTTACAGTTGTTCAATGGTCCTTCCTTATTTTTGACATATATCTGCTCAATAATCCCTCTCCATGAGAAATGTCTAGTCTGGTATAAACCATTGCATACATCAAATTGCCAACTGCACTAGCATATGTAACTTGTGCCATATCTTCTTCCTATTCCTATGTCTTGGGACTGTTAGGATATCTCATCATCACTTTTTATGTTTGCATGCATTTTGCATCTAGTCATGCATTTGCATGCATCCCAGTCATCAGTGAGGTGTCACCCAGCACCTAGTCCCTATTTTCTAGCCCGGGAATCTTCTTTCCTTGTAGTTTTAGCCATCTTAGTCAGGAAGGCACCCAATTCTCACCTACCACTTGAGAAAGGCACACTTCTTCACCTACCACTCAGTTCACTTCAGTTAGTTGGTTGTCTTTCCTTGATTTAAGGATAGATTGACTCCTAATTGCTTGTATCACTCTGTTGGACCCCCAGTGAGACTAGATTTCCTATTTTGACTCCAGTTAGCTCCTCATGCGCCCTCCATTGAGCCTCCTTCATTCAGTTAGTGCCTACATGTGCCATTTACACCTACCACACTCAATTAGACTCAGTTTGACACCTAGTTGACCGTTAATTGTGCATTGATGACTCCACTGATCTGATGATGAGGACTCCTAGTTGGAGCCAAGCTATTCCATGCAGTATATTTGAATGACCTCCTTGGTTAATTTGAATTTATTGGTCATTGTTACTGTATTGTATTGTAATTCTACCATTTCTGAGTTATAGAGCACTGCTACAAGCCTTTTGCATTGTTTACACTTATTTTTCTGAGTTTCATCTATTGTGATTGATTTACTTGTTCATTAGATCTGTTGTGCTTAATTTCACATGGTATTAGAGCCATGGCAGGGACAAGACTTCTTTTCTGCAGGGATTACTCATGAAGATTGAGAAATTTTTGCTCACTTTGCAGCAATTTTCTGTAGTTGCAGCACTTTCTGTAGTTGGAGATATTGCTCCATAATGGTTCTTGTTTGTTTGTGATTTGCAAGTTTCTTACTTCTTCCATTTGCATTCACTATTGCAGAGATGGAAGCTTCATCTTCTCAAAATATTCTTACTCCATTCAACTATGATGAATGGAAACCAAAGATGATTGCATGTTTGAAGAGATAATGTCTTTTTGATATGTGTATTGGTATTACAAGATATTTAGATTCCGATGAAGAGGAGAATGATTGGCTTAATGATTGTGACAGAGCTTTTGGGACGATATGTCTTGCTATGTCTCCTTGTATGCACTACCTCAGTACTACTGCTGAAAATACAAGAGATCTATGGGCCCAACTCAATAGAGAATTTGGAAAGTAGGAAGAAGAGGATCATGCTAGCCTTTTGGAGAACAAGCCCAATGAGACCTCCTTATGTGTTCTCTCCGATTATATAGCGGCCTCAACCATTGTTCAAGATGAAGAAGAAACTGTAGATTCAACACTCATTTTCTCATTATCTTCTATTTCGAATTCTGAGCAGGATGAACCAGTTCATACTCTAGATTCCAAAGAGGTTCTTGAATCCTCTCTTTCACATGAGTTTTCTAGTATGCAAAATAATGATCTACTTGATGTTTTGGAGGTAAAATATGATTTTGGAGGTGAAGCATTCACTCTCCTTGATTGAATTCCCCCTATATACTTATGTTCTATCATTTTCACAGTTTCTCATAGTTTTACTGAAGATCAAGAGCACTACCATTCGCTTGAGTTCAATTCTCATGCAATTTTTGTTGATTTTGGTTTTGATCTCACTCCTGTTGGTTCAAAGGAGATCTCAAGAAACCATTTGTCAAATTTTGGAGCTGATTTAACTTCCACTGTTAAGAAGTTCAAGTTTCAAGATCTATTTAATTCGATTGGAGCTATTCATACCTCAATTGGTTCAAATCACAGGTTCCAGGATCATCCTCATATTTTCAGATTTGTTCTCACCATTTTCGGTATGAATAGCAAGTTCATAAAGTCTCCACATTCGCTTGCATCCACTGATGGAGAATTCAAGCATATGTTTTTGGAGCATGATCCATTTACTTCCAAGATAAAGATACCTCCAGACATATCTACTTGAGTTTGGAGTAGTTAAATCTTTTGGTGTGTTACAGTCCGTTTTGAGGGGGGGGGTTTCCATGAGGTTTTCTCCATTTCCTTGGTTCATGGACTGTTCTTTATTTGGATTATTATTGGGGTGACCTTTGGTCTCAGTTACCAAGGCCCTATAATTTATTCTTACATCATAGTATAGCTTGAGGGGGGGTGTTAGGATATCTCATCATGACTTTTTATGTTTGCATGCATTTTGCATGCAGTCATGCATTTGCATGCATCCAAGTCATCAGTGAGGTGTCATCCAACACCTAGTCCCCAGTTTGCTGGCCCTGGGAGCTTATTTCCTTGTAGTTTTAGCCCTCTTAGTCAGGAAGGCACCCACTTCTCACCTACCAATTGAGAAAGGTGCACTTATTCACCTACCACTCAGTTCACTTCAGTTAGTTGGTTGTATTTCCTTGATTTAAGGCTAGATTGACTCCTAACTGCTTATGTCACTCCGTTGGACCCCCAGTGAGACTAGATTTCCTATTCTGACTCTAGTTACATCCTCATGTGCCCTCCATTGAGCCTCCTTCATTCATTTAGTGCCTACATGTGCCAGTTACACCTACCACTCTCAATTAGACTCAGTTTGACACCTGGTTGACCATTAATTGTGCATTGATGACTCCAATGATCTGATGATGAGGACTCCTAGTTGGAGCCAAGCTATTCCATGTAGTATATTTGAATGACCTCCTTGTTTAATTCGAATTGCTCAGTCATTGTTACTGTATTGTATTGTAATTCTACCATTTATGAGTTATAGAGCACTGTTGCAAGCCTTTTGCATAGTTTACACTTATTTTTCTGAGTTTCATCTATTGTGATTGACTTACTTGTTCATTAGATTTGTTGTGCTTTATTTCACAAGGACACCTATATATAGATAAATTTACACATAAAGGTATAGGGACCTTGACCGGCATACTTTATTACATGTTAAATATCTATAGTACTGTCTCAACATATTTTTTTCGATTTAACGAGATCTTCTGGTTTGCATGATCTCTTTTAATCTCCATTCCTAGTATGAATTTTGTAGCACCGAGATCCTTCATATGAAATTTGGAGGATAGTTGATACTTCACCTCTTTTATGACATCTTTGTTGTTTCCAACCAACAACATGTCATCAACATACAAGTACTATGTTAATGAAGTGATCACCAAATTGTTTGGAGTATACACATTGATTATCCTTGCTTCTCACAAACCCCAATCCAAGTATATATGTGTCAAAATTTTGGTACCACTTTCTTGGAGATTTCTTTAAACCATAAGAGGGCTTCTTTAGTTTACATACCAGCTCTTTATTTCCTTTCACTGTGAATCATTCTTTTTTTTCGTGTAGATTTCTTCTTCTAGATCTCCATGTAAGAACTATGTCTTCACATCCATCTGCTCTACTTCAAAATCAAAACCAACAACAATAGAACAAAGAAATATAATGGAAGTAAATTTTACAACTGGAGAAAATATTTCACCAAAATCAATTCCCTCTACCTGAGAATATCCCTTTTCTACCAAGTGGGATTTGTACTTCTCCACTCTACCTTTTGCATTTAACTTCCTTTTAAATAGCCATTTGTTTCCAACAACGTTTCTTCCTGTAGGTAATTGAACTAGATCCCACGCTTGATTTTTTTCCAAGGATTCAATTTCTTCAAGCATGGCCTTCTTCCATAGATCACTATCCTCTGAATCAATAGCTTCCTTCACATTTATAGCATCATCATCAGTAATAGATAAATAAAAACTATACCGAAAATTATGAGGGGGGTACCTTTCTGGTTTCCTTCTTTCTCAAGATGATCTCCTAAAAAATGGAGTATGAGGTTCTTCTTCTTATGATTCAGCTTCTTCAGCTCGAAAGTGTTGAGGTGTGTAGACTACATAAAGGATGAAAGAGTGAAGATTCAATGTTTCCTTGGAATCCTACCACATAATTTCAGAGATAGGATTGAGTTTGTCAATACACCAAATTTGGATGAAGCCATTATAATGGCCATGCATTGTTATGAGAAGAATAAAGGAAAGTCAAAAACTAAGCCAGCATGGAAAGGAAATCCCAAGGGAAATTTTGAACCAAGTAAAAGTGGCTTCAAGCCACCATTCAAAAATCATCCCAGAACCTTTCCACAGGGACAACATACAAGAAGTGGATTTGAACCAGCTGTAGTAGAAGAGAAAACATCAAAGGGGCCAGTCCAGTGTTGGGGATGTGGAGACAACCACATGCTTAGAGATTGTCCAAATCGAAGGGAGAATCCCCGAAGCTTTAAAAACCTGGGAGAAGCAACCACAATAGAAGATATGGCCAAAGAAACACCTCGAATCTATGCAGCACTGCATGATCACCAAGAAGACCACCAATCAACAGTAGTAGAAGTTGAAGGTAAGATTGCTATGCAATCTATTTCTATTTTAATTGACCCAAGATCTGTTGGTTGTGGAGCCTAATCTCCAGATTCAGAGATATTATTATTCAGTCGTGTTTGTACTCCAGTTTTATATGATATGTAGGTGGACTATACACTCACCCCAGTGGGGGCATGTGTGGGGGAATCGCCCCCCACGGGGTTCCAAGGGGGACCATCCCCCCTAGCTAGGGGGTCTGGGGGCCAGCAGTCCCTCGAGAAAGATGGTTCGGGGGAGAAGCGCCCAAAGAAAATTTTTGGGGTTTTTTATGGGCCCATGGTTTTGGGTAACCCGTGGTATTTTTCCATTGTATCTCCCTTATAAAAGAAAGACATTGTAATACGGGTAGGGTTGATGTATTAGGTATTATGCATTGTAAATATCTCTGAGATCAAGAAGAGAGACTGTGAGATAGTGAAGAGGAAGTGCATCGACTGTCCTGCGGGTTGTATCCCTTAACTTTGCTGGACGGTATAATAATAAGGACTCACAACTTCAGTGTGGACGTAGCCCATCTTGGGATGAACCATGATATATCTGTGTCTCTCTTGTCATGTGTGTGTGATTATATTTGCATTTATTTTTATTGTTATTGCTCTGCGATCCTATTTTTCTAACAATTGGTATCAGAGCCAAAGGTCTATTTGGAAGATAAACCTACAAGAAGCTAGGGTTTCTTGTTCGAGTGGGAGCAATGGCAGAAGAAGGAAAGTTTAAGGTCGAGAAGTTTAACGACAAAAATTTCTAGTTATGGAAGATGAAAATGGAGGACTATCTGTACCAGAAGGATCTATTCCTGCCATTGGGAGGAAGAGCAAAGTAGTCAGTGGCCATGAAGGATAAAGAATGGGAGGTTCTTGATAGAAAGGCTCTGGGAACAATACGACTGAGCCTGGCTTCGTCGGTGGCTTTCAATATCTCAAAATAAATGATAATGGAGCGTTTGATGGCACTAGGTAAGTTGTATGAACAACCCTCGGCCTCCAACAAAGTATTTCTAATGAAGCGTTTATTTAATATAAAGATGTCTGAAGGTGGATGTGTTACTGATCATTTAAATGAGTTTAATACAGTTACAAATCAACTAAGTTCTGTAAGTGTGAACTTTGATGATGAGGTTAGCACTCTTCTAATCTTGTGTTCATTGCCAGAAAGCTGGAATAGCTTGGTCATGGCTATAAGTAACTCTGTCTCTGGTTCAAACACCTTGAAATTTGATGATGTTATTGGTGTTCTTCTTAGCGAGGAAATGCAAAGAAAAATCATAGGTGAGACATCAGGTAATGCGTTGACCATGGAGAGCAGGGGAAGACAAAAGGAGAGAGGAAAGAGCCAAGGTAATCATGGCAAGTCTAAAACAGGCATATCCAAGTCCGGATTGGGAAAGATAGAGGGTTGGAACTGTGAAAAGAAAGGACATCTAAAGAAAGACTGGAGATCTCTAAAGAAGAAAGGAGATGCACAGAAGGAAACTACTCAGGAAGCAAATGTAGTAGGTGGTGTGTTACAAGATGATTTGATTCTTGCATTAGATAATACTAGTGATTATTCGGTAGTAGATTCAAGTGTTGTGGGGAAAATGCACCTATAGTTCAGGGGAGAAACTACCAACTTAAGGTGATAAAGATAGACTTACAAGCATTTTGCAAGTACAACAAATAAATGAAGAGATTAGGGTTTAGAGATGTAGGCACCTCATTCAGAAGGTTGATCCTAGCTTTGCCTCCCTCGCTCTTCAATGCTTATCCAGTGTCGCAATGCCCAGACCTGCAAAACAACTTGATACCCTTCTCAAACACATTTGACTACATATATAAGACTGATATCCATAATATAAAGAGACATCAAACTATAATCAAACAGTAATCAAATCTAAGACACATTAATGGGTCATATTTGGAAAGAGAAGAATGTCTGATCTTTATTAATGAATGAAAGTAAGTACATACAATTATACCTTCCTTCAAGCTTGGCACTTCACGAAACCTAGATTCAAGGTCTCCTGCTTCTGTTCTCCAAGGATTCCAGCCTCTAATCAACTGTGCTAGGGTTTACCAAAACTGAAGCACAAGGGGAGGGGGATGAGGGGTCTCCATTCCTCCAGCATAACTTTGTAATTGGGCTTGGTCCCATCACATGGCCCTTATACCCTCCTTATATAGTCAGTGAGGAAGAGGAAAAGAAGTTATAACCGCTCAAGAGGTTTCCCAACCAACTTAACTTACTCGAATTTCGAGATTTTGACCAAAACAAGGGTGTACGCTACTCTACAGTAGACAAAGTTGCATACACATGCTACTATTTCAACAGTGGAGTCACGCTCATTAGGGTTTGAGTGCTACTATTTCAACAGTGGAGTCGCACTCATGTTAAAAAATGGCCAAAAATAGGCTTTTCTGCTCATTTTCAGGAGATGGTTTGGTCTGGAAAAATGTTCCTAAAGGCATATACATCAAATGGGTCAAGAATGAGGTAATTTCAACCATTTTTAGTGTCCCAAATGACTCCTCCATCCACAAATGTCCTATTGTGTGACTGAACTTGATCTTAAGAAGTGTTGTCATGCGACCAAGGGAAGCAAGTGTCGTCACGGACGGAGAGGTGTCATTTCAAGCTATAACAGATGCCCCCTGATGTATGAGGTCAGAGGGAGTGTGGGAAACGATGGCCGAAATATATTATAAAAATCAAATAGTTGAATCATGGAGGAACGGAGAAACCAAGAATCATAGGCTCAAATGAAGTACCTGAAAGCAAAGGCAATGTCAGACAAACTCATCCCTAGGGTAACTGTCCATGTTCAAATGGTGGAACATGACATCCAAGAGAATACAATAATGATCCAAAATACTGATGCATCTATCATGGCCACTAGAATACAAGCGTGGATCCATGAGGAACATAAGTGTAAACATAGCCACATAAATACAAGGTGGATCTATGTCAAAACTGGAGAACATAGCCATAGAGAACAAGCTAGATCTATGTCTCATCAAGAGCCCAAAAAGAGTGTGGCTCAGTCTTGCGCAACTTGGGCGATAACATAAATGAGGTGATGCTATCGAGGATCCCAAGGTCTTCATCCAAAAACAATCCAAGGTACAAACCTATCCATGCAAATAAATGAGTTGTTGTCGAACATGGGAGGTATCGTTTGATTACCGGTCATTAATGTATACCTTTAACAAATGCGAGGGTGTCCACCAATAATGAAAATGGAACCCAAGGTACCTAGTACATTCAAGCAAGTGAGAATAAGTGGTCTTGCCATCGAACACTTGAAGAATCCATCGGATAGGAGACATTGATGTATTCCCATCTATCCAATAGTGAGGGAAACTGCCACTAATGACTGCAATCCCCAAGGTACTAACCGAAACTCTAAACTTCATTCCCAGAGCACAATGAGTTGAAGTCGATGGGAAGAAGTTCGTTGGAAGGGAGGCCTTAATGCATCCTCCATCATCCAACACGAGGGACACTCAAAAGGTATGAGCTGATTTGGAGTACGACTGAACACATGATGAAACATACTGACACCAAGGAATGGCCGACACATGAGGTCAAGGCAATTGCAGAATGGCCGACACAGGTTATATCCTTGAACAGTGAGCACGAGACAAGAGTGACTTAGGCAGCTTTGAACACAAAGGGACCACGACGCAAGTCTGTAATGTAGGAGACATTAACAGATTCTCCATATGATTGTAAGACTAACCAAATGGAGGAGTAGGAACTCTGAGATCAGGTTTACCCTAAGTCCAGCACTAGAACCCAACTTGTTTGATAGACTCAAAACAGGTGCTTTGTTCAACGAAATAGTTGACTTGCTGCCATCATATTGAAAGATATTTTAACATTCTTCCCTTCCCTTTCCTTTTTCATTTTTTAACGAGCTTGACAAAGAACTAAAGCATGCTCGACAGTATTTTTATATTTAAGGAGTCTGAAAAACCTAGAAGAAAACTCCATACACCTATCCGTGGATTTTATATCGAGCCCGGATTGGTCTGTGCTCGGCGGTGTTTTCTTGCTTATAGAGTTGAAAAACTTAAACAGTCCTTTATACACCTATCCGTGGATTTTATATCGAGCTCGGATTGGTATGTGCTCGCTTGGTGTTTTCACATTTCGAGAGTCTGAAAACCCTAAAGATGACTCCAAAGGTCCTTTTTCGTAAAGTTAGTCTCCTTCCCCAAAAAAGTGTAAAATGATGGAAGAAGAACTCTTCTAGCGCATACAAGAGTATACCTAGAGTATAGCTTTTCCGTAAATTATCCACCAAGGCTCGGAAAATGGGTAATTCTATACCTAAGTGGATGTTGGTTCAGTTATTTTAACGAGCCCGAAAAGACAACTATGCTCGACAAACTTTTCCTATTTAAGGAGTCTGAAAAGGGCTTAAAAGAACTCCATAGGGATCTTTTCCATAAAGGTTTAACGAGTCCGAAAAAGTAAACTCATGACCTCCTTACTGTTTTTAATGAGCTCGAAGTAAAAGAAGAATGCTCGAAACCTACTTACTGTTTTTAACGAGCTCGAAGTAAAAGAAGAATGCTCGAAACCTACTTACTGTTTTTAAAGAGCTCGAAGTAAAAGAAGAATGCTTGCAACCTACTTACTGTTTTTAACGAGCTCGAAGTAAAAGAAGAATGCTTGAAACCTACTTACTGTTTTTAACGAGCTCGAATTAAAGGTAGAAGAATGCTCAAAACCTACTTACTATTTTTAACGAGCTCGAAGTAAAAGAAGAATGCTCGAAACCTGCTTAATGTTTTTAACGAGCGCGAAGTAAAAGAAGAATGCTCGAAATGGGAGGAGACGAGTGTCAGAGACATGCAAAACTAGCTCCAAGCGCATGGAACAAAGCTATGCCTAATGCAAGGAACATGAGAAAGATAAGTACACTCAGGGTGTGTCTCCTCCAGGTAAAAGGTGTCAAATTGTGAGGGCAAAATGATACAAGGCTTAGCAGAAATGAAATCAGAGATGGAGGCTTATACAATGGGCTAAAAGCGTGGAAGCCGACATCAGGCTCACTAGCACAAGTGGGATCATAACAGATGCATATGCAATTTGAACACAAAGATGCGAGCCTTATCAGGGATGGACAGAAATATATGAGGAAGAAAGATATGAGGCTTCTTCTCAAAGTCATGGTAAATCTAAAAAGGCTCCCAAGCCTATGAGAAAAATTCAGCATGGGCATCGGAATGGTATAAGGGTGCTGACTAGGGTGACCCATGTTAGGTAGGCTCTGCTGTCGGACTGGTGTACAATGCATAAAGAGATGGCTAACACACCAATATCCAATAGGTTTGACCCTATGGCGAATTCAGATGGCAAAAGGTTCAAATGCAACATAACAGCGGGGAAGCCTAAACCTATATGCAAGGTTTCGAATATACCTGACATGGTTGCACAAGGTGTCAAAAAGTACCAGTAAGCAAGTATACATCCAGCTAAGAATTCTGTCTCCAAGAAACATCAGTACCAAGATCATATCTAAAACATATAAAGACCCAATACTAGTCACTGTGGTAGAAATACTTTCAACTTCACTATCATCAACAACAGGCATAAACAAGGAAGAGTTTTGAAATGAAGACTCTATGGTACCCAAGCCCGAGGACTTACAATCAACAAGATCAAATTCAGGATGAATATCAAAGTTGAAGGACATGATGGAATCTGCAGGAACAAATTCATCATCACGGGAGTTGAAAATTCTAGAAGCATAATCAAACTCAGTAGGAACACCGATTTGTGGATCTATAGGAGAGTCTAAAGACTCAATAGTAGGAAGATCAGACTTTAAGTTCAAACCAGGGATGGACATAACTGCGACTGCATCAACATCCAAATGAATGGCAGACTGTACTATAGACTCTAGGAAAACTTCATCGGAAGGAAGTATATCATCCCAGATAGAACACATATCTAAGCATTCAGATGGAGGTGTCACTTGGTCAAAAGCTGGGACCAAGTCTTGAGAAGGTAAGCATGAACTCAGAGACTTCTTCTCAGTAGCAGTTGAACTCAAGGAACAATATGCCACATAAGTCCCATGTGACATAGTAGTTCCTAATGACGAGGGACCTGACTGGTCTACAGTTGGGTAATAAGGAGGATCAACGAATGTAAGCTGGTCGATGGTGACAATGTTTTCATTATAAGGGAAATGCATCACACAAAAAAGCGTAGACACCACAGCATGCATAGCATAAACGTAATCACACCCGAGGATCATATCAAAGTCCATAGGGTCCTTTAAAACCATAAAATCAACTAAGACTGTTTTTCCACCCAAAGTAACAGGTGCCTGACGGAGGAATCCAAACGGTTCACTAGGTCTTCTATCGAAGTTCAACGGCCAATTAACAGCTGGAATAACATTAGTGAAACCCAAATCTCTCCAAGCATAAGTGGATAAGATACTAACAGAAGCACCTTCATCAACAATGCATCGATCAACCGTATGGTTCCCGATATCAACCTTTATCTGGAAAAGTGTCGAAGAAGGAAGATGAGGCTTGGCTAGACTATTCCAATCAAAGGAAACGGTCCTAGAGCTTGGTAGGGGTTCACATGGCACAGATGAAGTGCCCCCTTTTTCAGGAATATCCAAACTGGTAATGCAGAAGACTTCAGCAGTAGGTGCATCAATCTCCGAAGGACTGATGGGATCGTTCGAAGATTGCATCGATTCGATCACTTCACTCTCCGAAGGAAGAGTGGGGTCGACCAAAGATTGCATTGGTTCAACCACTTTATCAACCAAAGGTTGATCTGACTGCAGGGAATCTATAGACAACTCAGGAACAGAGGTTCCTTCAGACATGGACCACACTCTTCGTGCCTCTGGAATGGCAAGGAATCGATGAGTAAGGTGATCTCCCTTATAGAGTTTACAAGGGAACTTTGGTTTCCGTCCTATAGGTTTAGAATCCTTTACAATGTTAGTACTCTCAGCATGACTAGCATTGGCTGACAGCTTGCCCCCAGCATGACTCACAAAGGCTGGTTGCTCAGAAGCATCAAACTTTTGAACTAAGGACCACACTTTTTGCACTTCTGGAAGTACAGGGCACAAGTAAGTAAGGTGATCTCCCTCGCAAAACTTACAAGGGAACTTAAGCTTCTGTTTGTTTGATTTGTCGACAATGTCGACTCCCTTAGCATGACTTGCAGTGGCTGATCTGGTGTCTCCAGTATGACTCACAGGAACTGGTGACTTGTCATTAATATGACTAGCAGTGATAAATGATGTGTCCTCAACATGACTGACAGTGGTTGAAGACAAACTTTTAGTATGATTGTCAGTGACTAAAATTTTTCTCCCAGCATGACCTCCAGAGGCTGGGTAGGTGCCCCCTGCATGACTTGCAGAGGTAGGGTGCTTGCCCCCAGCATGACTTGCAGAGGCTGGGTTGCTTCCCCCTTGTTTTGGCATCTTCTTCCTATTCTTCCTCCGTCTATTCCTTTTAGACTGCTGGCTACTAGTATTGCTACTTTCACCACATGAGGTAGAAGGAGGAGGAGAAGATGTTACTGGCAAAGGAGGCACAGGGTTCTGATGCTCTTGATTTGAGGTGCTCACAAAAGAAGCGTCAGGAGCATGCAAGGCATTCGGAGTGGAAAACAACCAAACCGGCAGCCCAATAGTGAATCCAGGAAGATTCAGAGTAGCCATTAAGGGAGCACCAATGTTTCCAATGAATGGAACAACACAAGGATCCCCCGAAACAGGGGTACCTTGATTGGCACTTGCCAGAATGCTAGACATAGTTTCCTGTTCAAATGAACAAGAAGTTCTCTAAGGCAAACTAAAACAAGTAGCACAAAGAGCACACCACTAAAAAAGGCCCTAGGTAAATCAAACCAGGCAAACAGATGCCTTCCGGAGAAGAGTCTGGGATGATGAGGGCCCAGAACAGATCAACAAAGGAGGAAAGACAGTTACCCGGGGTCCACAATACAATGACTAAGGGTGCAAGCACTGGAATCACCCAACTTCCCTCCCAAAGACCTGCAAGGGATTTCCTCCCACGTCTGTCCTAGGTACAGCAGATATACCCTTCGCTGTCACCTGTGTATGAACCTATGGTCAGATACTAAGGATACCACAACACCAAAAACTCCTGGGGGAACAGTCACCGGTCGAATCAGAAGGCGTGGGTAGGGTAACTGAGCCTGAAACTCAAAAGAGTCCCCAAACGTGATCCAATCCTGGCATATGCTCGAAACAGAAAGTAGGAGGAGTATTCCCAACAATCTGATCTCACAATGACATACTGCATAGATCCCAGGAAAGCTTTGAGTGAAATGGATTTACCTGTGATTGCCAAACTACGATTTTTGCGTAGTGTGTGATCTTGGGTGGTTTAAGGTGTTTTAAACCCAAGATTCTAACCAAGACTAGTCGGTGTAGTGTAACCTAGAAAATAAAATGTTACTAGTACATTTTATTAGGGTTCATTTTAAAGGTTACTTGCTTACTCAAAAAAGGTAGTGGGTGTGTGAGAGTGGTTATAATAGATATAGAGTACTGAAAATGAAATATTTATCACCAAACAAATATTTTTCTTTTCAATGCAAGTCTTAAAATTCTGATTTAGAATGCATGTGCAAATGCAATTTTTTAATATTTCGAATGCAAAAAAGGGTAAAAATAAAGTCTAAATGTACAAAATTAAACTCAAAACCTAAGAATGCAGCTACTCAAGCAAATAGGTATGCAAAAGAAAACTTGTTCTTTTTTATGCAAATCACTCTAAAATCTTTTAAGCCACTTGCAAGGTAGTCTATTCAGAAAATGAATCAAAATTCTTTATGCTTTCAAAGGTAAGAAACAAAACTGAAACTTACCTATTATCAAAGGAAAGCAAAGAAACTTTCAGGTTCTCTTTATGAAACAGTAAAAGCTACCAAATATGACTTTCAAATTCTTATTGATGTAAGCATGCCAACCATTGGGAAAAGAGTACAAAAACTACTTTTAGACCCAAATGAAGCAAATGACTTACTAAGAAGTATGGTTTGGTAAAGTCAGGTCTGCACATAAACAATGCAAACAAGGTCTTGAACAACAACCAAAACACTTGAGCTTTCACTACAAAAGAAAAACTAAAAGCATAAGGGAGGATAAGAAACCAATCTAAAAGAGAAATTTCACTCAAATAGATACAAACAGGGTCAAGAAGACTCAAGAGGTTTCAAATCTAGTGGAAATGGGGCAAGCAAGTTCAGTCAGACTCAAATTAGGGTACAAAACACCAAACAGGTCCACAACCCCCCAACTTGGGTTAACAAACCCCAAAACTTTTCAAACAAGCCCAAATTGATCAAAAGAGGTTCAAATCATGAATGTAGGATCAGTACAAGGATGGGAGACCACTTAGAGTGGTTTAACTCAGACCTGGGGTCATTAGGGACCCCAAAAAATGCAGCCACAACCCCGAGATTTGGGTCCACAACCCAAAAACTCAAAAATTTCAAACCCATATTTTGAGCGCTACTGTGTATGAAGGAAACTAGCGCCCATAGCAGGATGGGCGCTACTGTGCAAAGGAAAAGTAGCGTATGGGTGCTACTGTGTTATACAAACAGTAGCGTACAGGTGGAAAACGTTTGAAAAAATGGGGTTAAAACCCCCCAACTAGGTCCACAAAGGTTTGCAAGGGCTGGGAAGGGTCTGTAAAAAGCCCAGGAGGGTCAAAGAGAGCCTACTAACTGATCCTAATCAAGAAAATGAACAAAGATCATCAAACAAGACTGAAGAAATGACCTTGGATACCCCTAAGCAGTTAGGCTTTCCCCAGCGGAGTTGCCATTCTATTGTGGGAAAAATGCACCTATAGTTCACAGGAGAAACTACCAACTTACGGTGATAAATATAGACTTACAAGCATTCTGCAAGTACAACAAATAAATGAAGAGATTAGGGTTTAGAGATGTAGGCACCTCATTCAGAAGGTTGATCCTAGCTTTGCCTCCCTCGCTCTTCAATGCTTATCCATTGTCGCAATGCCCAGACCTGCAAAACAACTTGATACCCTTCTCAAACACATTTGACTACATATATAAGACTAATATCCATAATATAAAGAGACATCAAACTATAATCAAACAGTAATCAAATCTAAGACACATTAATGGGTCATATTTGGAAAGAGAAGAATGTCTGATCTTTATTAATGAATGAAAGTAAGTACATACAATTATACCTTCCTTCAAGCATGGCACTTCACGAAACCTAGATTCAAGGTCTCCTGCTTTTGTTCTCCAAGGATTCCAGCCTCTAATCAACTGTGCTAGGGTTTACCAAAACTGAAGCACAAGGGAGGGGGATGAGGGTCTCCATTCCTCCAGCATAACTTTGTAATTGGGCTTGGTCCCCTCACATGGCCCTTCTACCCTCCTTATATAGTCAGTGAGGAAGAGGAAAAGAAGTTATAACCGCTCAAGAGGTTTCCCAACCAAATTAACTTACTCGAATTTTGAGATTTTGATCAAAACAGGGGTGTACGCTACTCTATAGTAGACAAAGTCACGTACACACACTACTATTTCAATAGTGGAGTCGCGCTCAGTAGGGTTTGAGCGCTACTATTTCAACAGTGGAGTCACGCTCATGTTAAAAAATGGCCAAAAACAGGCTTTTCTGCTCATTTTCAGGAGATGGTCTGGTCTGGAAAAATGTTCCTAAGGGCATATACATCAAATGGGTCAAGAATGAGGTAATTTAAACCATTTTTAGTGTCCCAATTGACTCCTCCATCCACAAATGTCCTGTTGTGTGACTGAACTTGATCTCAAGAAGTGTCGTCATGCGACTAAGGGAAGCAAGTGTCGTCACGGACGAAGAGGTGTCATTTCAAGCTATAACATCAAGGGCTTCATGTCATGCTACACCCCATAGGAAATACTTTCATGATTATGTTCCAGGCAATTTTGGACATGTTTTATTGGGTGATGATGAGCCATGTAAAATTATTGGAATGGGTAAGGTATGGATAAAAGTTAAGAATGGAATTGATTGGTTGTCGAAAGATGTAAGGCATATTCCTACTATGAAAAGAAATATGATCTCAACAGGGTAGATGGGAGATGGCATCTATCTATCTACATTTGGAGAAAAGTGGTGGAAGATCACTAAAGGATCAATGGTTATATCAAAAGGAGACAGGGTAGGTACATTGTATTTATTTCCTCATAATACTGACCATTCTATATCTTTAGCTTCCAAAGGAACAGATACAGCATTGTGGCATTATAGGCTTGGCCACACGAGTGAGAAGGGAATGCAGATTCTCCACTCAAGGAATTTGGTAACAGATTTGAAGCAGGTAAGTTTGGAATTCTTTGAGAACTGTGTTTATGGAAAACAAAAGAGAGTCAGATTTCTTAGGGTTGGGAAATAGAAGAAGAATGAAAAGTTAGAGCTTGTGCATACAGATGTATGGGGACCAGCTCAGGTACAATCTCTTTGTGGCTCTCATTATTATGTTACATTTATTGATGATGCAACTAGAAAATCTTGGGTTTATTGCATTAGACAGAAATCTGGTGTGTTTTCTAATTTTAAGAAATGGAAAGCTTTGGTTGAGAATGAGACAGGAAAAAGGTTAAAGTGTCTAAGATCCGATAATGGAGGTGAGTACTGCGGCAAGGAGTTTGATAGTTACTATTTATACCATGGGATTCATAGAGAGAAGACAGTCCCAGGAACACCATAAGAAAATGGTGTGTCTGAAAGGATGAATAGAACGATCATGGAGGGTGCAAGGTGTATGAGACTGCATGCAAGGTTTCCCTTACAGTTTTGGGTGGATGCTGTAAATACTGCTATTTATTTAATAAACAGAGGACCTTTAAGTGCTTTGGATGGTGGTATTCCAAAGGAGGCATGGATAGATAAAAAGGTAAACTACTCATTTCTGATAGCATTTGGTTGTGAAGCATTTATCCATATTGATAAATAAAATAGAACAAAGCTTGAAGCTAAATCTAAGAAATGTACCTTTATTGGATATGGGGTTGATGAATTTGGTTATCGCTTATGGGATTATGAAAATAACAAAATCATCAAGAGTAGAGATGTGATATTCAATGAAAAGGTCATTTATAAAGATCATTTGCAGGGAAAGAAACAGGAAAAGGAAACCACAGAGTACACAGTACTTGATGAAATTCAGGAAAATGAAGTTCCAAAGGTGTCAGAAAATCAAGAACAATAGCAAGTACCTGAAACTCCTGCAACTGCAAGAAGATCTACCAAGTTAAGTAGACTCCTTGAACGATACTCTCCTTCAATGTATTATTTATTGATGACTAATGCTGGTGAACCAGAGTGTTATGAAGAAGCAATGCAGGTGGAAACTAGAAAGAAGTGGGACCAAGGCATGAATGAGGAGATGGACTCATTGGTAGGAAATCAGACTTGGGATCTGATTCACTTGCCTGCTGGTAAAAGAGTATTGCAGAACAAATGTATTTACAAGTTGAAGGAAGAAGAAGGAGGCAAGAAGCGGTACAAAGCTAGACTTGTTGTAAAGGGGTTTGCACAAAAGAAAGGTATATATTTTGATGAAATATTTTCTCCTGTTGTTAAGATGACTTCAATTAGGACTATTTTAAGTCTAGTGGCGGTAGAAGATTTGCATCTTGAACAGTTAAATGTAAAAACAACTTTTCTCCATGGGGATTTGGAGGAAGAGATATATATGTAGCAACCACAAGGGTATGAGGTCAAAGGGAAGGAAACTTCGGTGTGCAGTTTGAAAAAGAGCTTGTATGTCTTGAAGCAAGTTCCAAGGCAGTGGTATTTAAAATTTGACAGGTTTATGACAAAACAAGGTTATAGTAGATGTCATTTTGAAGCTAGACAATGAAAGATATATTATCTTGTTATTTTATGTGGATGACATGCTTGTTGCAGGGTATAACATGCAGGATAGAAATGTACTCAAAAGGAAGATAGCTAATTCATTTGCGATGAAGGATTTGGGTGCTACAAAGCAAATCCTTGGTATGAGAATAATGAGGGATACAAAAAATCACAAATTGACATTGTCTCAGACTGAGTACATACAAAAGGTGTTGGAGAGGTTTAGAATGCAGAATGCAAAACCAGTAAGTACACCTTTGGCCAGCCATTTTAGTCTAAGTAAGGAAATGTGTCCCAAGACACAAGAAGAGACAGATTACATGTCCAGTATTCCCTATCAATCAGTAGTTGGCAGCTTGATGTATGCCATGGTGTGCACAAGACCAAATATTGCACAAGCAGTGGGAGTTGTGAGTAGATATATGAACAATCCAGGTAAAGAACATTGGAAGGAAGTACAGTGGATTCTTAGGTATTTGAGAGGTACCACCACTCAGCATTATGTTTTGGAGGTTCAGACATTGTTTTACACGGATATGTTGATACAAATATGGCAGGTGATAAGGATAGCAGGAGGAGCATCACAGGGTATGTGTTTAATGTAGGTGGAACAATAGTAAGTTGGATTTCGAGACTGTACAAGGTTGTTGCACTTTCAACAACGAAAGTAGAGTATGTTGCTGTTACAGAGGCTAGTAAAGAGGTGATTTGGTTGCAGAGGTTTATGGAGGAATTGGGTAAGAAGTAGAAGGATAGCAGGTTGTATAGTGACATCCAAAGTGCCATTCATCTTGCAAAGAAATCAACATTCCATTCCAGGACTAAACATATACAACTCAAGTACCATTTCATACTCTCTGTTCTGGAAGATGAACTATTGAAGCTGGAAAAAATACATACTAGCCAGAATCCTGCAGACATGTTGACAAAGGTAGTGACTAGAGAGAAACTAAGTTCCTACTCAGTTTCAGTTGGCCTTCTATCATGAAGGTGAAGATGAGAAAATTACCAAGTCCAAGGTCTAGCAAGTGCAACAGCAGTGGAGTTGTTGTGACTAGTCTCCAAGTGGGAGATTGTTGGTTGTGGAGCCTGATCTCTAGATTTAGAGATATTATTATTCAGCCATGTTTGTACTCCAATTTTATATGATATGTAGGTGGACTGTACACTCACCCCAACAGGGGGGTGTGGCGAGGCATCACCCCCCCACGGAGTTCTAGGGGGGACCATCCCCCCTAGCTGGGGGGTCTGGGGGCTAGTGGTACCCCAACAAGGGTTCAGGGGTGAATCCCCCAGAGGAAATTTTTTGGGTTGTTTTACAGGCCCATGGTTTTGGGTAACCCATGGTATTTTCCCATTGTATCTCCCTTATAAAAGAAAGACTTTGTAATATGGCTAGGGTTGATGTATTAGGTATTATGCATTGTAAAGATCTCTGAGATCAAGAAGAGAGACTGTGAGACAATGAAGAGGAAGTGCAACGGCTGTGTTGCGGGTTGTATCCCTTCACTTTGTCGGATGGTATAATAATAAGGACTGGAAAATTTAGTGTGGACGTAGCCCATCTTGGGGTGAACCACGATATATCTGTGTCTCTCTTGCAATGTGTGTGTGATTATATTTGTATTTTTGTTTATTGTTATTGCTCTACGATCCTGTTTTTCTAACACGATCTACTCATAGTTATGTGTCTCCTAAGATTGTTGAAGGTTGTTCTCTGAGTAAAGTGAAGCATAGTAAGTCTTGGTTAGTTCAATTAGCCACTAGAACTAAGAGAAAGGTGCGTGAAGTGGTGGTGGAATTCCCTATAGAACTTAATGGACTTCTCACCAAGGTGAAATTGAATGTACTACCATTGGGATCTTATGATGCTTTGATAGGTATTGACTAGTTGGAAATACATAGAACCAAGCTTGACTTATATAAGAAGGTACTTGAGTGCATTGATGATGAGGGAAAGCCAAGGTTAATAAGAGGAATTCCCAAGCAAGTTTTAGTGAGGTAGATTCCAACCCTGTAGTTGAGGAAGTTTTATAAAAAGGGTTGTCAATTATATGCAATGCATATATCAGATTCTTCAGAGGATAAGGGACCAAGGATAGAAGACTTACATCTATGTCAAGAGTTCCAATATGTGTTCCCTGATGAAGTACCAGGACTGCCACCCAAGAGAGATATTGATTTCTCCATTAATCTTGTTCTAGGGGCAGTACTGAGTTACAAATCTCCTTACAGAATGAGCACACCTGAGCTAATAGAATTGAAGATGTAGCTGCAATAATTAATGGAGAAATAATATATCAAACCAAAGTGTATCTCCTTGGGGTGAACATGTGTTATTTGTTAAGAAGAAGGATGGAACCTAATTGAGACTATGTATAGACTACATGCAGCTAAACAAGGTAACAATCAAGAACAAGTATCCATTGCCAATAATTGATGACTTGTTTGATCAGATGAAGGAATCTAAGGTATTTTCCAAGATTGAATTGAGGTCTGGATACCATCAAGTGAGGATAAAGGATGAAGACATTCACAAAATAACTTTTAGAGCTAGATATGGCCACTATGAGTTCACTGTGGTGCCATTTGGTCTTACCAACGCACCTGCCACATTCATGTGCCTCATGAATAGTGTCTTCAACAAATATTTGGATAAGTTTGTGATTGTGTTCTTGGATGACATCCTTGTGTATTAAAAGAATGGAAAAGAACATAATCAACATTTGAGAATGGTATTGCAAATCCTTAGAGAACACCAGTTGTATGCAAAGCTGAGTAAGTGTAACTTCTATCTATAGAAAGTACAGTATTTGGGTCATATTATATCAGCAAAAGGAATTGGAGTAGATCCATATAAGATTGAGGCCATAATGGATTGGCCTACCCCAAATAATGTTGCAGATGTTAGATCTTCTATGGGTCTTGCAGGTTACTATAGAACGTTCATTGAAGGCTTCTCCAAGATAGATCACCCGATTACATAATTGCAGAGGAAGGAAGTCAAATTTATATGGTATGAAAAATGTGAAAGAAGCTTTTAGCAGTTAAAAGAATTACTTACTAGTTCTCCTGTTTTAAATATTGTAGACCCAAGTAAGGACTTTGTGGTCTGCACAGATGCTTGCATTGAAGGGATAGGTGGAGTACTCATGCAAGAAGGGTTTGTAATTAGCTATGAGTCAAGGAAGTTGAAAGAGCATGAAAGGAACTATGCCACAATGACTTAGAACTAGAAGCCATAGTGCATGCTCTCAAGAAATGGAGGCATTACTAGGGAGGAGATTTGAACTCAGGACTAATCACATGAGTTTAAAATATTTATTTGACCAGCCAAATATGAGTGCTAGAAAAAATAGATGGATGGAGTTTCTTTGTGAGTTTGATTTGGATACTAAGCATGTCAAAGGTAAAGAGAATAAGGTTGTTGATGCACTCAGCAGAAAATTTCATATTGAAGCAGTAAGTGTTTGTAAATCAGATTTGAAGGCAAGGATCCTTGAAGCTCAAGCTAATGATGAAGCTTACCTACAAATCAAAGAGAAGTTGCAGCAAGGTAATATGGATGAAAAGTGTGTAGGATATTAGATTGGAGAAAATGATGCTCTTATGTATCAAGATACCAGACTCTACATTCTAAATTGTGCAGAATTGAAGGAGCTTGTGTTGGGTGAGATACACCAAAAGCCATATTCTGGCCACCCAAGATATCATAAAACTATAACATAAACAAGGAAGCATTACTTTTGGCATGGAATGAAGAAGTACATAGCAGAGTATATTGCTAGGTGTTAAAAGTTCCAGCAGGTCAAGGCAGAGCATCAACACCCAACATAATTTTTGTAGTCATTGCCCATTCCAGAATAGAAGTGGGAAGTGATCTCTATGGATTTTATAACAAGTCCTCCCATGAATGTAAGGAAGCATGATTCCATTATGGTTGTGGTGGAAAATCTATCAAAAGTAGATCACTTTATCCCAATTAAGTCTACTCACAAGACAAATGATATTGCAAATATCTTCATGAAAGAGATATTGAGGTTGCATGGGTTTCTCAAGGCAATAATTTTAGACCGGGATACAATATTCACTTCCAACTTTTGGAAAGGATTGTGTCAGAAATTCAGAACTAGATTGAATTTCAATACAACCTATCATCCTCAAACAGATGGTCAGACTGAGAGAGTAAATCAGATTCTTGAAGATATGTTAAGGATGTATGTGATGGATAAGCTATCCAAGTGGGAATACTACCTACACTTGGTAGAATTTTCCTACAACAATGGATATCAATCATCATTGAAGATGAGCCCTTTTGAAGTCTTGTATGGTAGAGGATGCAAAACTCCAGTGGGTTGGGACAACCCAGTGAATACGGTAGTGCTTGGACCATAAATGATTGAAGAGATGGAGCAAGAATTTGTTAACATCAGGAAAAATTTGAAGGTAGCTCAAGACAGAAAGAATATTTATGCAGATTTGAAGAGAGTGCACAAAGAATTCCATATTTGGGATCATATTTACTTGAGAGTGAGACCAAGGAAGAGTTTTGTGAAGTTGGGAAGTTGTGCCAAGTTGGCACCTAGGTATTGTGGACCATTTCAATTCCTTGAGAGGATAGGACCAAATGCATATAGGATTGCATTTCCTGCTAATATTAGATCTCATCATGTTTTCCTTATATCTTTACATAAGAAATATGTACATGATCATAATCACATCATTGATTGGCATGTGATACAGGAGGAACACAAGGGAGAGTTCCAAGTGGATCCTATGCGTGTTCTTGACAGGAAGGTTACATTTCTCTAGAGGTGATCCATCGGACAGGTAAAGGTCCAATGGAAGCACCTTAGTTCAGAGGAGGATACATGGGAGGTGGAGGATGCCATGAGAGAGGCATTTCGATTTTTGTTCAGTTTTGAGAACACCAAGGACGATGTTGTTCTAAGGGGGGAGGGAGTTTCAATACCCCTACCTTTCCTTATTAATTATTGGCTTCAATGTAATTATTGTGGATATGCAATGTGTGTTTTCCCTGGTTTGGATCTCAAGTCCAAGGCCCCACTAGTGGATGCCTAAGGTTTTTTTGCATAGGAAAGTATTTGACATTTGAACTATTCATGTGCTACTAAGCCATGAGATATTGTAATTGATTTAAGTATTTAATATTGCAATGAAATACCCAGAAAATAGACTATATATACAACAACTAAGAAGCAAATATGCACTAGGGAGAGGTGAAGGGGTTATGGGATGGGAACCCATGCTGCCACTTGTTGATGAGAAACCAATTTGATTCCCCATTATGACCTGGAATTTGGTTACAAAAGGTGGGAAGGAAGGTTGGTTGAGGAAGTGGATTGGGGATAAAACAACCCTGAGATCCAGGAGGTAGGGTTCTGTCCATTTTCCCTAGAATCCATTCTATCATCTGAGAACCCAAAAATCATGTTATCTAGGTGATTGTTGACCCAGAATTTCATGGAGCATGAGTTACAGAACCCAACCGTGAAATAGAGATGGAAAACGTGATTCTGCGTAAAGCTGAAATTACTGAGCCAAATGCCATATAAAACCCTATGTGGATGCATTATATATTGATAAATTCTTTGTAAGAAAACCCTAAATGAGTCACAGAGCGTTAAAATATTGAGGAATCCATGGGAATACTAGAATTGGTGTGCAGAGAGTCGAGTTGTGGGACAGAGCTGAATCCACAACCCTGTGAAGCGCCAGCTCATTTAACAGAGATAGAAGGTCATATTTAGGGTTGAAATGATTGATAAACCCAATGAAGGTTGTAATCTCATAGAACTAGTAGTTGGACCTTTCTATGCCCACCCTAAATAGCAATGGAAGGGAAGGGACCTTGAAGGACTGTTTAGCAGAGAAGAGGACCTTCTTGGTTTTGGGTGAGGTAGGTAATGTGGGTTCCATGTTGGTTGAGTTTGAGATGATTGTAGCTCTGTGGTTGAGCTCATTGGCTTAACACTATTCTCCACATTTTCCTTTTATGGTTAATAAAGCCAGTTGTAGGTTGGCTTAGCATTGGAGTGGACCTTGACTATTAGAGAGAATAGTTAGCCCTCCTTAGTAGATACACAACCCAGCTCGGGGGTGGTCTCTCAGCTGAAGGACTATAGGCTGGATAGAGACCTAAGGTTCGGTGGAAATTTGTCCTCACTTAGCCAATTGCTTGGGACAACTTCAAGATTCACAGATAAGTGTTTCTGTAGTATAAATTGTGATGTTTCATGTATTATGATTATTGGTTGATGCTTAAGTTGTTGAATGAACATTGTATGAATTTGATCAATAGATAGACTATGTGTAAGCCTGATTAGAAGGTTGATTTCATGTTGAGCACTTCATTCAATTGCATGATTTTAATGCATCACAAATCTTGTAGATGGTAGATGTATTGGTTAGACCTAGTTTCATGCACCTATGTATTGTTATGCTTGTCATGCTCTAGATTAATGAATGGATGATTCATGAAATTGCTCATGAAGAATATAGGTATGGGTATGAGGATGAATGCATGATGGAATTCCTTATTACTTATGGGAATGATATGTGCTACTAACTCTGTAGGTTATGATGTGTTAACTAGTTTAGTTCATTATATTTGTTTGTTTATGCATTGTACTCACCCTCCAAAGGGACGAATGAATTCACCTGGACTTGGGGAAGGAAGGGGATGACCCTGATTTGTTTCAGACCCCCTCTGTGGGTCAATTGGAGGGAGAAGTCATGGCAAGAAGGAGGTAGAAACCTTTGTAGAAGGATAAAGTAACTTAAGTGGAGTTATGAATAGGATTTCAGTTGGTAATCTGTCATGGTTTTAGTGCTCAGACGGGGTGGGGATTACACCATTGGATAGAACTCTCCAAGAGATTTACAATGGTACCAAACTTGTCCCATTTGGAGCAAGGATGAGGGAGTTATGACCCTTGGAATTTTTCCCTAGAAGCTTCCTTGAGCAGGGATCTTTGGTCTTGACCATTTCGCATCCGCAAGGACTTTTCCACATCCACAATGTCGATCATGGATTGCAAATATCAGGAACAAACATTGGGGGCATATGAAATTACTCATTTCTGCATTCGCAATGTGGAATGCAGAATGCGGATTGCAGGAGGTAAAATATCCTGAGAAGAGGCATATGGAATTCCGCATTTCCGCATCTGCAATGCAGAATGCGTAATGCGGATTGAGGGAGGTAAAATTTTTACCCGGAATCGAAAAATGGATTTTTGAAATTCTGCATCCGTAAGCAGTTCGTGGATCACGGATTGTGGGAGGTAACTTTCAGGATAGCAATAAAGGAATCCAACTTCCAAGTTCTGCATGCGGATTGTAGAATTGTGGAAGTCAAATGAACAATTTACAAGCCTGAATTTGGCTTCCGACTTCCGACTTTCGCATGTGGATTGCGGAAGTCGGAAGCATGATTTCAATATAGATTTGGTTTTGTCCAACCAACTTCTGAGTCCTACATCGCAATAGTGTATTGTGGATATGTGCCCGTTGTTGCTGTGTGAGAAAATGGATGAATTTGGAGAAAAAAAAAAGTAGTCAGAGGCTCTCCCATGGCCTCTGAAGGGCACTGGGAGGTCATGGGATGTGAAAAGTTATTACTCTAGCATTCCTTTGGTTACTTGGGTGTCTAGGTATCCCCCATTGGTCCATTTGATTTCCATTTATGTCTGGAGTAAATAGTTGTAAATGGTTACCAAGTGGTTGTAAAGTTCTTAGCTCCCAAAATTTCAATTTTTTAAAGTTTTTCATGATATGATTTGGAATTTGCACCCTATTCAAAGCAAACATGAGAGTGATTGACTCTTTGCTAGTGTGCAGAGAACAAATTTTCCATTTTTGTGTGATTAAAACTCTCATAATGGAATGCAAGTGCCGAGGTTTCACTTTTGAATGATTAGGGCCATCAATAAGGGTCAAAGCATGAGCTCTTCCATCCATAAATTTCCTTTTTGTGAGAGAACATTAACGCTTCAATTGACATCTTTTGAACTTTCGTCATGAATGGAGAAATTTCGTTTTGAGCTATAACATGTACTATACACTAATATAAGTTGAAACTACAAGTGACGATTTGAGTTAAGAAGGTGTGCAAATTAAGACTTGAAGATGATGATTTTATGCACATCTTGTATCATTATAATGGTTTGAAGTATTGGATGCAACTTTATCTACCTATCCAATTTGTATTTCAATGGGCAACACATATTTGTGAGTAAACCCATTTATTTGTAGTTTGGTATTAATCCTTATTTCACATTATTTAAGAATTGGTTATTGTGTATTTGTCTTGTAGACTTTGGACTCCCCGAACTTGTTTGAGGATAAAAACATATGAAGCATGCATCCTAGGATAATTTTAGTATAGTTTCTCCCTTTGTAGAGGGATTGGCTAGCATATCTCAATCTTTTCAATCCTAGTCTCCAATATAAAAAAAAATTCATATGATGTATTTGTAGAGATATTCAATGTCTAGGTTAAGTGTTGTTGCTCCTTAGATCTATGGTTTTTCGCAACGTTGGTCAATATTGCACTGGATGGAAGTTTAATATTCCACATAGTGAAATTAAAAAAGGCTCAACACAAAGTTTAAACTAATCAAACTTCGTAATGCAAAAGGAAGAAGTGAAAATGTTGCAAGTTGCAACAATAAAAAAAAATTGTTTTATATATACATTATTTGATTTTCTAATATTATCTATCGTAATATAAGAATATATATCTAGATAATGATTAATGATCTAAGAATTCTCGATAATTTTTATGTTGGATAGACACACATGATGGGGACATTCTCTAAAAATGATGGCTTATATTTCAATTGTACTTTCTTCAGCAAAGCATTGGTATGGTGTGTTAAATTTTTGAATTTACTTCAATCTGATCTAGGATCTTAATTGAGAGAACAACATGTATAGCAAATCTATAGCATATCAATCATGGACACAATAATGCAAGCACACAAGAGACACAGAGTTTACTTGGGGAAGACCATAAAGGTGAAAAACCCCAATAACTTCCTCAGAGATAGATAGAGCAATGATACAACCCAAGCATAAGAGATAGACAACTCCTAGCAGCAGCTTCTCCTCCTCCACAAGTGCTCCACTCTCCTGAGAATGTGAGAGAGAATAGAATGTGTAAAATGAGAGAGACACACTCTCTATTTATACACTAACTTGACTTGACCTTTACTCAACTAGGTCGGCCTCAACTTAACCACTTAACATAATGTTGACTAGGCCGACACCCAATAGGGTGGTCTAATAACCCTTCGACCCACATGACTTATACAGGGCCGACCCCAACAAGGTGGTCTAATAACCCATCAAGTATAAGTTACGACACTTACAATATAAATGACGACACTTCCATATAGAGGAATAATAACATCTCTATAGGAATACAAACACTTCCGTATAGAGGAATAATAACATATCTATAGGAATACAATATACATATATGTGAAATACATTCCAAAGTTACATATACATCAACACTCCCTCTTAACTAGGAAGGTATTTCTCGACACAGGTCTTCTAGCACAAGTCTTCTTCTCTGGATCATCGTCACTGGATAATCATCATCATCACTACTGCTGCTATCTCAATCAATCTCTGAATGTACTCATCATAGGAAGTTCTACAGAGCCAATCCTTTTTCATACTGGATGTAGGCCCACCACCTGCAGGTCTTCATCATCACTAGTCATACTATGGAATCCTCAGGACTCATCATGTGCATCTCCAAAACCTCGCAAGAGCATCCCAGGCCTTTTACGAGCACACAGCTCAACCTCTCGAATCTCTCAGGATCTTTTGCATGCCACTGCACAACCTGTCCATGGCCACAGAGTATCAAACTGATACTTCACCATACATTCAACTAATGTATATCATCACATGATCAACCTGATCATCATCATTATCTACGAGCAAGCCATTAAGTAGGTACACCTCAGGACTGATTACACTGCCTCTACAAAACCTGCAAGATCTCTCAGGACTGATTACACTACCTCGGAAAAAACTGCAAGAGTATCTCAAGACTAATTATATGCCTCTACAAAACCTGTGTACCAAACTGTCACATCAATGTCTTCAGATCACCACATAGTCGACGGAGCACAACCCAGATGCACACAACACTTACACTCACCACCATGGGAGGACCAACCTACTACCATATGGGAAAGGCTAATAGCACTTACATCAACGACCATGGGAGGACCAACCTACCACCATGTTGGAATGGCACAACACTTACATCAACGACCATGGGAGGACCAACCTACCACCATGTCGAAAATGCCCAGCACTTACATCAACGACCATGAGAGGAACAACCTACTATCATGTCAGAAAGGCTCCAACACTTACATCTCACTATAGGAGGACCAACCTACCACTATGTGAGAATGGCCCAACACTTACATATTACCATGGGAGGACCAACCTACCACCATGTAAGAATGGCTCAGTCCTTACATCCTGCCATGGGAGGACTAACTTGCCACCATGCAAGAATGGCTCAGCCCTTACATCCTGCCATGGGAGGACCAATTTACCACCATGCAAGAATGGCCCAGTGTGCATCTGTGTCTCCATACTTCATCACTTCCCTCTGGAAAGCATCTCTATCTGAAGTACACCAAGTCTCCCTTTGAAGTATTCAAACTTCACTCTGGAAAGTGGCTTGGTCAATGCATCGGCTATCTGCTTGTCTGTCACAACATATAGGAGCTTCACAGCTCCCCTCTGCACCATTTCCCTAATATAGTGGAACTTGATTTCAATGTGCTTCGACCTATCATGGAACACTGGGTTCTCTGACAACTTCACACAGCTCTGGTTGTCGTAATATATACAGGTAGCACTCAACTGGAGATCAAACAAATTAGATACTAGCTTCCTAAGCCATACTACCTTACAACTAGGTGAACAAGCTACGACATACTCTGCTTCAGCTATACTCAGTGCCACACAGGACTGCTTCCTGCTAAACCAAGAGATCACACCTAATCCCAGACTGAAGCATCACCCTGAAGTGCTCTTCCAATCAATGGCACTGCCTGCCCAATCTGAATCAACATAACCCTGCAGGTTAAACTTTTGATTCACTTCATACCTAATCCCATAATCAACTATACCCTCTAGGTACCTCAGAATATGTTTTATAGCAACTAGGTGAACACTCCTCGGATCCGTTAGGAATTGGCTCAATGTGTTCACTAGAAAGCAAATATCTAGTCTCGTGTTCGTCAAGTACATCAAGGACCCAATCATCTGATGATACATAGAGACATCAATCGGTTCAGATGAAGCATCACATGGAAGCTTCAGGTTCGATGCCATGGGTGTGGCCATGGCCTTGAGTCCATCATCCCGAACCTCTTTAGGATCTCTACTGCATACTTCCCTTGTCCAAGGAAGATTCCATCTGCACTCTGCCACACCTCCATGCCAAAAACAAATACTGCATCATCTCCAAGTTCTTCATCTCAAACTTGGCAGCAAGCTTCCGCTGTGTGTCGGCAATCAATCTATCTTCACCTGTAATAAACAGGTCATCCACATACAAAAGTAGTATCACTGGATTGCCTTCCTCAACCTTGTAGTAAAGGTTGGAATCCGCTTTACTCTTGGTAAATCCCAAATTGGATAGAAAGCTGTCTATCCTAGCATACCAAGTTCTACACATATATGACTCCCTGTCATGTGTCTCAGAACCAAGTGGCTGCTCCACATACAGTTCTTCTTCAACTACACCATTCAAGAAAGCTGTCTTGAAATCCATCTAGTGTATCTTCCCCTTCATCACTGCAGCCAGAGCAAGTACTGATCTAACGGAAGTGTATCTGGCTACAGGAGCAAAAGTCTCTATGCTACCACCTACAACATGCTTGATCTTGTAGATCCTCTTGGAAGTCTCTATAGACTCCCCTTCAGGTCTTGGGACTGCATCCCAAACATCTTCATGATCGACTGGTACTCCTTGATCATGGCATTCTTCCTAGATCCTGGTAAATTCAATATCTTCAATATTTTCAATAGATAACTTTGTTGTTGAACAAATGTTGTAGTCCTTCTTTTGTAGGTGATGGTATACGATCTTTCCTACACAAGTAGTTAAATTGCATGATTAGAAAACATCTCGTAGTTTTTCAGAACAAATTCTTACACATAAAGAAATATGTCATACAGTCATGCAATTATCTTAGCCAATGCTTCAATACAACATTTATCCATATCCCGTAACTTTCTAGATGCCTTCCAATCTCTACCAGAACATTGTTAAGAGTGTGCACAACTCCCAACATGTCAGCAAAGAGGTTTCATTCTAGATAAGTATCAATGGAATGTTGTACAGTCCCATAGGCCACTTACCCATGTATATTAGTAGTATACTGTTCATCAATGTAACTATTCTAATATGCATAATACACAACCTAATTCTAGGAACATCAGTATATACATTATTGAACAGTATTATTTAAACAATAAAATATGCAAGTAATGACAATTCAAATACTTATCTTTGTTTGTTTGTTGGGTTGACTCCCTCTCAGTCTTTGCTTCCTTTCTGCAACTCCATTCTGATGTGGATTGTGGGAAGTGGTCAACTCCCTCTGAATATCTGCATCCTTGCAGAAACTACTGAAGTGTGCTCCTTCTTGATCTTTGCTTCCTTGCCGGAACAACTAGAGTGTCCTCCCTCTTGATCTTTGCTTCCTGGATTTCTTGACCTTGAACTTATATCCATCCTTAATCACTATGCATGCTTATTAGTATCATCATTGTGTTATCATTGAGGTCTCATACATAATCATACATTCATTAGTATATTATTAATACTATCAAAACACAATAATCTTAAGCATGTATAGTCATGATCATTTCAAACAAAAATAATAAGCATTTCAAGGTTTATATAGGACTCTTATGGTTAGTCATATCATAAATTAAAGTAAGAAACATAATATGCCTAAACCCGTGATTACTCAAACCTATACCTTCATGATTCTTCTGGTTAGTCATATCATCAATTATGGTAAGAAGCATAATATGCACACAACCATGACTATTCAAACCTATGACTTCATGAATAATCATTATCAACAACACAACAGTATAAGATCCTAACACAAGGTAGGATTCTAGCTTGATATAGGAAAAACATACCTGGATTAGCATGCGAGCTAGTTATGTCTAACATACCCACATAATGTCTTCTGGTTCTCTTCAATGACTTGTGCTAGTAACCTGCATGTCTCATAAGTTATCCATTGTAGAACCAAGTTACACATACCTCGTAAGTAGATTTTCTAAGTGATCCATGACAATGGATGAATCTTTGTCTTCATGTCATCATGATCATATGTTCTTGAACTAGAACATGATTTGTTTTTCTTGGTGTACCTTTCATGTTAGCGGACAACATAAACCTCATACAACACCGTAATGCATTAGTACAATCATAAGTGTCAACACCCTAATGCATGCATTCATAATTTTGTTAAGGTGATACGACAAGTCTAAAATCAAGATTGTTCGAACCGTAATAACATGAAGACAAACATATCATAAACTTAATCATGAACAAATCTTGAGACATACCTGGAGGAGTCATACCTATCGAGATTGCTTGTAATCTTCTTATGTAATGCCTTAGCCTCATCTCCCTCTCAAACAGGAACTTCTTCACTTATGCAAGTGACCAATCCATCCTCTTCTAGGATTAAACCAATCCACTTGATTTGCAGGAATTGGATCTGGAGTTGTATTAGGGTTTTTCAGAGAAACCCCCAAAATTCAAAATTTGAATTTCAAACTTCCGAAAGGATACAAATATGCGCCTTGATGAGCTGATCAAGCTGGTATATTCAGAATTTGAAAACTGCAAAGTTTCACTTCTCAATTTTGCCTTTGAAACTTCCGGATTCACTGGACGTGACCCTGAAGTGGGGTTTGATGAAAACCACTCTTCTTCCCAGTCAAAAGGTTTGATCCAAAGCTCTAAGCTTCTATTTTTCTGAGGAGCTTCCAGCCATGGTCACATATTTCAAAAATTCCCATTTTTACAGAAGCCCTAATTTTCCACTTTTCTTACCAAAGTCCCGAACTAGGGTCTAATCAAGCCCGACCTTCTACCCAACCAAAAATTCTGATCTTGGTCTCTAAATTTCGATTTTGATGAGTAGCATTCAGCCGTGGTCTCTGATTACAAGAATTCCAACTTTCTCTAAAACCCTAAATTCCGGAAGTCATGAATGAAGGTGCTAAAAACTAATTCTGTTTTGACAGAAATATGTACTTGATTGTTTCTGGTGTAACTCCGTACTTTTCAATCCGTAGGGTCTCTAAAATTTTTTTGCAGTAGCCTGACCTATCATCTTTCCATCCCGATAGGTCTGACCTCGATTGGATTTTCTAAGAGAGAGTTATGCCAAGTGTCGCAATGTGACCTGTTTATGGGATAATATAGGAGAGTGAAGGTTTATGGCATACCACGTGTCACTAGTTCAACTTCGGCCTCTAAAATTTTTTTCTAAGATAGTACAGTCTGTGTACTACCTGTCACTTTTTACGAAATTTCATTTGGAGCTTCCTAGCCAAAGTTATGACCTTTTTTCCAAGGTCACCTGTTTTTGACTCAGATCTGGAAGAGGCAGAAACCCTATATTGTACAAATCATAAATCACAAATACAACGAATTAGAGGTTGTTCTTTGGACACAAGGTATAGGGGGATCTGATCTTCGACCTGCAAAAGTTTCAGATCCTAAAACTTTGCCAAAATGGATTTATAGTGAAAGTGCTACGATGACTGGGTTTTGCTATATCAAGCCCTAGCATCATAAGTGCAACAAGTGTCATACATGCCATATCATGCCTTCTTTCAGGCTAGCTCTGATACCATGTTAAATTTTCAGAATTTACTTCAATCTAATCTAGGATCTTAACTGAGAGAACAACATGTACAACAAATCTATAGCATATCAATCATGGACACAATAATGCAAGCACACAAGAGACACAGAGTTTACTTGGGGAAGACCATATAGGTGAAAAACCCCAATAACTTCCTCAGAGATAGATAGAGCAATGATACAACCCAAGCATAAGAGATAGACATCTCCTAGCAGCAGCTTCTCCTCCTCCACAAGTGTGCCACTCTCCCGAGAGTGTGAGAGAGAATAGAATGTGTAAAATGAGAGAGCCACACTCTCTATTTATACACTAACTTGACTTGACCTTTACTCAACTAGGTCGACCTCAACTTAACCACTTAACATAATGCTGACTAGGCCGACACCCAATAGGGTTGTCTAATAACCCTTTGACCCACATGGCCGACCCCCGATAGGGTGGTCTAATAACCCTTCGACCCACATGACTTATACAGGGCCGACCCCAACAAGGTGGTCTAATAACCCATCAAGTATAAGTTACGACACTTACAATATAAATGACTACACTTCCATATAGAGGAATAATAACATCTCTATAGGGATACAAACACTTCCGTATAGAGGAATAATAACATCTCTATAGGAATACAATATACATATATGTGAAATACATTCCGAAGTTACATATACATCAACATGGTGCATTGCATAAAACGCCTTGCCATGAGATTCATTGTAGTCAAGTAACCATCATGTAGATATATTTGAGAATTTATTTCTTATAAAATTATATTGAGATAATATTAATGAAGGTGTAATCACAATACATTTCATGTAGATATATTTCAAAATTCGTTTCTTATCAAATTAGACAGGGATAATATTAATGAAAGGTCAATCCCGAGAATTTTTCTCTTTCATTAAGTTTTTTTCAATTTGAATATTTTATAATTGGGTATTCAATTCTTATGATTTGACATTTGGATCTTAAAAAAAACTCCAAAGGAAGGATCTCTCTTTCAAATATTGTGTATAATTCAACAAATGATACCAGATTGTGAAGAAATGCATGTCTTTCATGTACTTTGTGAGTTAAATAAATGAGTTTATCAACGGGAAAAAAAATGCATGCAATCTAGAGCAAGGTATTCTAGGAATTAATGGGGGGAAGATAAGTCGTTCTTCCATTCCCTAGCTCCATCCTCAAGAATTGTGAGATATATTTAATTGAGGGAAATAAAACCAAACCATATCTAAGAAAATGGATCTACACTTAATGGCCATGGAGTGGTCTCATGTTAACGGATGGTAGAGAAATCTCATGCAGGTTGTTGCATTTAAGAATGAAATATACAAAGGATTAATTAATTTCATGGTGATATGGTTTGCGCATGAGAACAAGTGGGAAATGATGGATACACTGTGTACTTTGGCCTTGATTAATGACAGGAGAACAATGAGGGATTGCATTGGATTCTTGGGTTAACTTGAAGGTCAGCCCAATCTATAAAAGAGTGAGCATTCATGATGAAACTTGCTGGAGCAAGGATTTCAGGACCGGTCCAAACACAATTAATAAATTGTTGTGTATTGCATCTCTAGTGGGGAATGGGAGGTGGTTTATAATTCTCCTTTTTTCACAGAGAGATTCAATCCCACAGAACATTAGTGATTTTGAAGGTTCCGTGTTGTTTCTAAAGTTTTTTTGGAGTTAGAAGGTCAATGAAATAGGGATCTTTGTTCAAGAAGGAGGTCATTTAAAGTGCAAAGGTTCTCTTATGTCAAGGAAGAGATTAATTGTGGGTGAGTTTTTAATATCGAAGTATGCTTTATTCTGAAGGTGTGTATTTTGAGTCTAGAATTTAGCTGGTTATCTAGAATTATGAATAGGGAAACGATTGCATGTTTGTGGAACTAATGCACTTTTATAGAAACATAAGTTAAGGTATTAGAATTTGGAACCTTCGACACGCAACATCCCTCATGTTGTAGAAATTTAGGGATCAAACCAGGCTACTATGGTGTAGGAACTGAAGGTAGGGAAAGGATGAATAGTTTCATGATGGAGAATGAAAATGAGGGAAAGGAAATCATTGTCAGAGGAATGGAGAGTTTGAATGTTGAAAATCCTAAAGTAGCGTTGCAAGCACTGTATAAAATGGTTGAGCAAGGGAAAACCTTGGAAATTATTGTTTCCTGAAATTTATCAATTATGCGGATTCGATTGGAAATGTTGAGTGCATAGGTGAATAATATAGCTTCCAAGCTCATTATGGATGAAATCAAAATTGATTATCTTAAAGGAAAAAATTCCAAGCATGAGGATATAATTCGGTCCCTGCAGCTTAAGGTGCAGTTAGAGGATTAGGGGAATTAAACATGATATGAAGAAGATATGAAAATTATTACTTCTCAAGAATTGGGAGGACCAAATGATGGTACCTAGAAAAGGGAAAAGATGGATATCATGGATGATCATGCAAGTATTTAATCTCAACAAACACCAGGAACTCCTCCAAATGTTGCGAATAAGGAAGAAGCCCTGTAGAGGCCAGGTCCTTTTTTTCTGAAAATTGTGTAATGAATTTTAAATGTGTTCTTCTAGTTGGTCATTGCTGTAGGGTTTACTTTAGTGAAATAAATGAAAAGAAAAAAATTTGTTTAGTTTCCAACTGGTGTGAGGCATAAATTTTGTGTTTTGTAAAGGTCTTTGTAGGTCTCTTAATATGAAACATTATGTTGTACATAGGTTGTCCAGTAAGGTTGCAACCCATTTTGACAAATACAAAAGTGTCTATTTCTATTAGAAACATTATATATATATATAACCTTCATTATATTAAATTGTATTTATTTTTATAATTTTTTATATAAGTTCAAATTCTATTAAAAAAAACTAAAACGATGTACAAAGAGGAAAAATCAATAAAGCAACAGAGTCAAGTCCACACATTAGCTACAAGCAACGATACTATCACTTGGGCAAAAAATACAGATACTATTTTACCAAACGAACTTCCAAGGCCTTGATTTGAGAAATTATTTGCAAAAATACCCCACAAGATGAGGGTTATGTCCATATTTAACAACCAAAGTCAAAAGACTAGAATTTTGAAACCTGGGAAAAATGACCATGCTAACACTAATCATCGTTTGATAAAATGACAAGAAAAGGAACAAAATACTTCACACCTTGGCTATCTTTTTGGATGGTGAATGGCTCACCACGTTCCACCTTAGGAGGATAGAATCTGGATGGATCGTCAGGAGGACACTTGTTGGAATATTCTCACCGTAATTTTTATAGTTTGCATGCCTGCATGCAAATCTGGAAGCCGCATGCATTTGTATGCATCCAGTCATCATGTTGGTGGTCTCCCCAGCACCTAGAGCCTATTTTCAGCTCTCTAGAGCCCGTCTTCAGCTCCTAGTAAGCCTCATACCTACCTGATGCACCCTATTTGACTCTTCTTCATGACAAGTGCACCTTTTCTCACCTACCACCAGTTCTCATTCAGTTAGAGCGCCTCATCTCACCTACCAGTTGACTGACAGTCAATTAGTGCATCGATTGAGTAGTTATTCCACTAATTGCTTATGCTATCTTCCTGTAGCTCCTAGTTAGATAGTTCTAGAGTGCCACTTGACCTTTTGACAGCCTCATACACCCCCCTTGGAGTCTCCATCCCCTGATTTATGCCTAGATGGTTCTGTTAGACTCAGTTAGACTCACTTGACTGACTATTACCATTTATGACTGATACTTCTAATTGGATGATGTTTCCAATGTTATCCAAGATAGTCTTTGAGCATGATTCAAATGACCTCCTTGGTTAATTCGAATTATCTACACAGTTATTGTATTATTGTATTCAGTTTTCACAGTGCCAGCTCACAGCTGATGTATGGTACTGCTATTCTCCATTTTTTGTGTTCATGAGTGATTATTGAGTGCAATTCTTCTCTTCTTCTTTGAAACTTCCTGAGAGTTTTTGTGAGTCTTGTTACAGCTATTATATCCTACTGCACATTATCACATGGTATCAGAGAAGTCAGCAACTATTCGAATTGCAGCAATTGCAACATTTCTTTGAGCAGCTATCTTTCCCTAAGCACCATAAGCCTCTGAGTTTCCACAACAAATTCTGGTGCTATTTGTTGGTTGTGGAGCCAAATATTCCAATCTCATAGATGATATTGTCTCAGCTATGCACCTCATAGGATTGTACACTCATTCCCCAACCTTGGGGTTTGGGGCAAACACCCCCAAGAAAAAAATTTGGGGTTGTTTTCGCCAACAGTTTTACGGGCCCATGGTTTTCGGTAACCCATGCTATTTTCCCATTGTATTTCCATTTATAAGAAAGACATTGTAATATGGCTAGGGTTGATGTATTAGGTATTTTGCATTGTAAATATCTCTTAGATCATGAAGAGAGACTACAAGACAGTGAAGAGGAAGTGTAGCGGCTATGCTGTATGTTGTATCCCTTCACTTTGTTGGATGGTATAATAATAAGGATTGGAAATTTCAGTGTGGACGTAGCCCATCTTGGGTGAACCACGATATATCTGTTTCTCTCTTGTAATGTGTTTGTGTAATTTGTATTTGCATCTTGTTTATTGTTACTGCTCTGCGATCCTGTTTTTCTAACACTATTACCTTGAATTCACTGGAGAAATCTAGTGAGGTATATCCAGGTGTGAAGGACTTATTCATATGTGCTCAGGTGTATTAAGGTAGTGCTCATTCAAAGTGTATGAAATATCCATCAACAAAACTCTTCTTGTTTTCAGGTTTATTCACCCATTCGAATTCTTCCTCAATTCGACCTTCACTATTCAGATGGATCTAAAACTTACTTCTTCCAACTATGTCAAATGGAAATCCAAGATGGCTCTCTTCATGAGATCCAAGAGCTTCACCAAGATACTAAATGGATCAATGGTAGAATCTCTCATTACAATAGAGAAATCCAAGTACTTGGATAGGCTTGATGAAGCAGTAGGCTTACTTCTTCTCTCAATTTCTAAATATCTTCACTTCCATTTCATCGATCTAACATATCCAAAAGAGGTTTGGCACAAGGTTGAATCCCTATTTGAACATAAAGATGATCTGAAAGGTCATAAATTGGAGAATGAACTCATCTCTTTGAGTCCTGAAAGCTTCAAATCCATCAATGCATTCTTAATCAAGTTCAAAAGCTTGATTTCTCAGTTAAAAATATATGATATAGTGAAATAAGACAAACAACTCATTCTTGCCATTCTCTCTAAATTGAGGCCAAACTTCTCAGTTTTTGCTCCACATTTCAGTCAACTAAGATGTCCATTCCAAAATGGAAGTTTCCCTCACTTGATGACTTCATCCAATCTCTTATTCAAGAGGAGGAGAAGTTAATCTCCATGGGAATTGTCAAACCAAAGTTGGATTTGGCCCTTACAGCTGCTGAGGCCAAACGAGTGAATCCAAAAGGAAAGCAAAAGAATTCTGAAAAGAGAGCGAATGATACAAATCCTAAAGAAGTTCCATATCAGTTAAATGGGGTTTCGAACCCAAAGAAGAACAAGCAATCTCAGAAAGAGAGATCCAAGTGCACGTATTGTCATCGAGGATTTCATCCTAAGAATTCTTGTATGAAGAAGACTGTAGACTTGATGGCTCAGTTACTTGAGACGAACAATCTCCCTGTACCTGCATGTGAAAGGAAGAAAGATACTGATATTGAACCTTCTAGATCTGAGTTCAATGAAATATGTCATGCTCTCATTGCAAGAGCATCAATAAATTATTTATTCATTAGAGATTCAAGAGCAGCAAGACATATGTCTTACTCCAAATATCTCTTCTCCAACTTCGAAAGCTTAGTTGGCCCTTCCATCATGTTGGGCAATGATTCAGAAGTCTCCTCTCAAGGTATTGGAAGAATCAATCTTGACCATGGTTACTTCTCTGATGTGTTTTATTTTCCTTCTCTCACAACAAATATACTTTCAGTGTATCAAATGACTCATATTGGAGAGCCCAAAAGAGTGATCTTTTCTCCAAATGAAGTCGAGATACCACACATGGTTTTAGGGAAAATCATTGCAAAAGGAGTTGCAAATCATAAGACAAAACTCTATGATTTTTCACACTTATTACCTCTCTCAAAGGAGTCTGCTCTTCACTCTCATGCAAATGAAGAGAGTAGGCTATTTCATCTCAACTACAAGCATTTGCAAAACTTGCAAGCTCAAAATGTGGTTTAAGGTCTTCCAAATGGCAAAGATTTACCAAAGAAGATTGGGAAAAAGAGGACTCTTGAAGAAGTGTGAATACTAGATCCATATCCACAAGAACTTGAAGATGTAGAACCTATTGGTTCAACCCCCATGGAAAAGTGGGCCACCACTACTACATCTGGTACACCTAAATCTTTCCATCATGATAGTAAGTGTAAACATTCCTTGAAGTTCCTTTGACTAAGTCATCAACTTGGAAGAGATACTAACCTTTTCCTGCTATGTTTTGAGAGGTTGTCGCAGGTCACCTTACTGGAACTTGCAATGTCACAGGTTGTCCTCTTGCAGCCTGCGATGATGCTAGTTAATTGGAGAAAAGTGCATTTTCAAGTCCATTCTCGAAGGTGGCTGATGTGGATCCCTATCCCTATCCTATAGGAGAGCTGGAATGCCGTTCCCTAGCCCTTTGGTGAGATCCCTAACTCTCTCCTACCATATCTCAACCTATCATATCCTCTTAGTCTTATATAAGTGAAGTTCATTCCCATTCCAAAGGGAGGAATTCTATAGTATCTACATGCTGGTGAAATTAGCTTAGGAGATCTCTACTCATCACTTGAGAGATCCATACTCCCTTTGGAGGCTTTGCCATTGGCTTGATTGGAGAAGGATTGCTACAATAAACCTTGACTGTAATCACTTCCTTCTATGTACTTTCCCTTATTATACAGTAATATAAATGCTTTCGACCAAATGTTATTTCTTTGATGATGTTTGTGTAGTTTGCATGCTTAACTGCTTACTTAGATCTGTTATTATGTAGATGCATTTTACTACTTGTGTTGTTCTGTATTGTCTTGACAGGTTTTGTAGCTGAGATCTGAATACCAGCAAGCTTTGAACAAAACATCAAGGAGAAAGAATCCACAATTAGAAAGGTAAAGCATCTAGCCACTTGATCTCTAACTAGATCTAGGAAAGTATCCTATATTATGTCTCATTTGTTCTAGTCTTGCATGAAGCTAGGGAGATCAGGCCTTGAGTCTGCTCTTGGTAGATTGTTCGTCAAACAAATCTACAACCATACTAGGGAATACATTGTTTTAGTTTTCAATTTGAATGCCATTTTCATTTGATTTCTTTTACAAGCCATCTTATTTTCCTCCTAAGCCTTGTTTCACCATCAGATCTTCACTTTGAAGAGTTTGTTGTCTTCATAAGAGTATGCACTCACTATTTTTAGACCTTTTCATTGCTCATTTCTTGGATATATGTTGATCCATGAGTTTGGATCTCGCCCGTCACACTTGGGAAGTGGAACCAGAGCGCTGATCTGTCATTTTTTGCACTTTGCTTCTCTTTGTCGTCACAGTTGCCCCACTAGTTTTCTACGACATTGTCACGAACCTCGCACTAGTGACCTACGATGGTCGCTCTATGTTTGAACAAAGACTGCGTCGATCTGTTAAAATTGCTATAAGGGCATCCCCCCTCCATCTTTGATTTGATTTTTGTTTTTGTGTGCAGACCCCTCTGTACTGCAAAATCCAATCAAAGACCTCTTTTTTTATTTGTGTGTTGAAAGTGTTTGGGTTTTGTGTGGATTTGTATTGGATCTCGTTTTTAATGAGCTTAAGTTTGGTAGTGGTGGACACTTTTGGTTTCCCCACCTTCATCCACTTAATCTTGTTTTCCCTACTCTCCCCACCTAATCTGATCGTTGCATTGGATCTGACTCCAAACTTCTTTTTTCCCTTGTCATTTAGCTTTGTTTGCATTCAGTTGTTTGTTGAGTGTCTTGAGTGTTTTAAGTTCACATGAGTGCTTGTCATTTTCTTGAGATTTTCTGAGTATTTAGAGTGCTGTACATTGACTTTCTTTTCATCTTTTCATGCTTAAAAATATAATTGTTATCAAGTTATAATCTTGGCATATCATTGAAAAATTGAGAGTGCATCATTTTTACCATTTTCACGTGCATTTGAAAACTGTTGTAGAAATTGCTTCGTGCATTGGAACTCATCATTCATTAATCTTTTGGAAAAGTTTGATAGAAAAGTTAATCATTTGTACATTTCAAGAATTGTGAATCATTCATTTTCTTGGAGATTTCAAATGAGATCAAGTTTTTACAAGGGTAATTCCATGATTGAAGAAATTATATACATTCTTGGTTTTTGGTGCTTTTAAGCCATTATAGTGAAATTGAGAAGTTAGAGTGCTCTGAATAGGAAATTTCTCTTTTCATCTCTCTGTTTTTTATTCGAAAAGACAAAAAGAAAATGTTGAGACTTTAGTTTGATGCTTGTTGATTTTTTGTGTTGCTTGGAAAAATGAAAAAATGAAAAGAGTATTTTTTATCAAATTTGATAGATTTGGGATTGTGTTGCATATTGTTGTTTTTGTAAAATCACTTGGAAAGAGGTTTCTCCCTCCTATATATAGAGTTCATCAAAATAAAAGTACATTTTTGCATATAGTTAGGGATTGCATTATGTTTACATTTATGTACTCACCTTATGCATTCACCTAACCATCCGGATAAATTTAACGATAGAACTAGGGTAAAATCTTTAGTAACTTGTGTGTTAAGTTAGAGACGTGTTCCGACGTCGTAAAACGTGGTAGCTGTCCTTACTTGCCAGCCCTATATTCTGGGGGTATTGTAGTCTTCCACATACTTATCAATATATCGAATCTCTTTCATGTACCAACCAAGTAAATCGAATCTCTTTCACATACCCACCAATTACTTCGTGTACTTACCGTGTATATAAAGGCGTTTCACGTACTCAGTAGTATATAGGAAGGTCTCGTGCAGTACGGTTGTGCATTAGACAACACCACTATGGATTTGAGCTCCCACGTACCTTCAGTATATTGGGAGATACCATTAGGATTCCTGAAACCAACTGAGTTAACCATTTGGCCGTCTTGGAAGAGAAATACACTGAGAACAACACTTAGGGAGATTACTACACATATATTGTCTAGGTAGTCGGGTATTCAGGAAAGGGTATGGTCCCAATCCTCCTTGTTGCTGTTAGGCCTGGCCCAACTAGTCCAATTTTGGTAACATTTTTTAAGGCAGAAGAACTTGAGCTGAGCGCAGCTCTGAAACAGATTGAATTTTGGCTAAGTACTGGGGATGCTGCGAAGAGGCGCACAGTAGCCTTGTTTTAAGCGATGCTGCGAAGATCAGTACTGCGCAGAAGCAGTGCTGCGGAGATAGGAGGCCACGTGGAGCTAGCAAAGTGGAATGCTAGATGAAGGATAGGTACAGGTACCAGTCAGACTGGTAGCAGCCTATTTTTGGGAAAGATGCTCCAGGAGTGCCGAGCAGTGGGTAGGAGTAAATCAGGAAGGCTGCCGACGTGCGAGTTTGTTCAGGAAAGCGACATCTGGCACGCCTTGTGGGCGAGACCGTTAGAGATGAATGGTTCGACAGAAGCAACCTATTGGCACGCGTGCGACATGGAGGCCGATAGCGACAGAATGAAGACATGGAGAACCGCCACGATGAAGCAGACGCTACCAGGGGCCAGCAAGCCAGTTTAGGGAAACCGGTGCAGTTTTGTAAACCCTAAGGGTTTTGGGTTTAGGTTTTCGGCACTGTAAATACATGACCTTCAGGCATGATCTATTTAAGAAGACAATTTTGTATGGGATGGGGTTATGGTGTGGTTACACTTTACGTTTGCTGTTACGATTTTGGATCGTTGTATTGTAAAACCTCTTTGAGCTAAGAAGATTGTAAAGGCTTTGCAGCTATGTGTGCAGAGACCTATCTGAGAGGAAGGAGAGTTTGCAGTTGAGTGCATAGACTAAGAACGATTGTTCCCATCGCTTTTAAAAAAATATATTACCAACCGTTCTTATGGACGTAGCTTCCCACCTAGGGGAGTGAACCACATTAAATCTCGTGTTGTGCGATTGTGCTTATAAATGAATGATTACTTGTGTTTTCTGTCAATGAATGTCTAGATGTTTCCTTGCATAATGTTATGAGAGGGCTTTTATATGCATTTACCATTAGAGAATTATGGAAATGATTGTTAAGTTCTGTATGAATAGTTGAATGGTGAACATTTATTCTTGGGTATGAAGGTAGTGAATCAATCATTTGGTTAAGTACTTTCTTATATGCAGTAACGGAATGTATAACAATTGGATTAGATCAGTAGTCTATGTTCAAATCATAACATCCTGAGTTAACGAATGAATGTTAGAAGAATAGTCAATTAAGCACCTGAATGGATGGATGAGTGATATTTGTTTCAACGCCTTAAGTGGTTCAAAATAATCCAAGTAGAGAATAAAGTTGCATTGTTCGCAGCTTCAGCAGAAGTCCCGTGGTAGAAGAACATAGTGGTGTGGACTGCAGTGTGGTCCATCGCTGTGCAGTCTCACCTCGCAACACATAACCTTTGTTGTGCTACACAGTACGTCCGTCCAAGCAACTTACCACTTACTGTGGAAACCTGATTCCGCAGTACCCCATAGATACACCTTGGGTGAGACCTCAACCTGCTCGCAGGTTGTTGCCGAAAGCACTGGTGAGAAGGGGTTTTGTTGGTCAAGGGGAAACCGTGAAGAACTTGGGTCTTATAGAAACCCTCTGGGTCAGTTATAGCCAATAGTTGTGTTTTACTGTTGGACCCTACGATATATAGCAATTTGCGAAGCCTTGACAATCTTGTGAGGTTCCAGACTTTTGAATCCACACCTATCACATAAGTTTTCTTGTGGCCTTGGTTTGTGTAGTTTTTCTGGTCTACTTTTCTTTTCTTTAGATGCCTTTAGGAGAAACTTTTGTTTCAGTCACTCTGGCTGACATTCCTGGGATAAGGTCCTATAGGATTCAAAATTTACCACCCGAATATCCCCTTAATCAAGAGGTAATTTTGAGGGTAAGGATGGACCCACAAGCCACGGTCGTGTCACCTGAAGTGGAAAACCCTACTTTTAACATTGGAGCGCATTTGTTCCCTCCAACCCCTCAAGACTCACTTGCCTCCAAATCACCATAGGGTGAAGAGGTGGGCACTTCCACTTCACAAAAATTACCTCCCGTGTTACCGGGAGAGCCTAGATGGGTGGAATGGTTAAATCCACCCGAGTACAACCCTGCAACAGCTGTTGATCCAACAACAACTTATTGGACATCATCTCTAGGCCACCCCGTGGCCCATTTTTCCATCGCATCCCCACCTAGTTGGGCTACTCCAGGAAGAGAAGACCATCTAGCACCCAGTTGGCCCACTCCTGCCGAGCTTTTCAGACCCCTTCGTGATCACTTAGATTGATTACATGCCATGGGTGATGAAGTTCAAAGACAAAGTCTCACACAAAGGGCCAACACCATGTATAGAGACATACCGATTCACACCGTATCTTTTGATTCACCGAAACCATCCATCCACAACCTGACCATCCATGAATCTGGTCAACCTTCAAACTCTCCACTTCAACATGAGACCAGTTTAGTACCTCCAACGACCCAACCCATTGAAGGACAGTAGTCCAACACACCTATTATTACCACGATTACATTAGCCATTCCTCCCCCCCCCCAAAACACGCGGGGAGGATACTCTTTATCCCTTACCTTCCTTATGGGTAATGTTAATACTACAGTAGATAATCAACAATCCGTGTTGGGTCAACCTTTGATTAGTGGTCAGCAAGTTGTTGCTGGGGGGGGATCCTCATCTCTTAACCATAATATTGGAGGAGGAGTTCCCATCAGTCCTTCTGTTGGAAATTCATTACTTATCGGACCTTCCACCATGGGATTATCTCATGTTGGGGGACCATCCAATGTAATTCAACCCCCATGGAGTCAAGCATATCTAGGTTATCTCACCCCTGTGTCGGGACTAGTCAATCCCGAAAATGCACTTTACAGGGTACCTTATCCCGAAAATCCATACACTCTATGGTGGCAGCAAAATGTGTTACAACATGGACCCCCACCTATAGTCCCTCAAGTCCCACTCCCCCGTTTGGTCCACCCCCACCTCCCATTGGAGGCGGCGGGCCCATACACAAATCCAGATGAGGAAGACCTCTACCTTTTGGCAGAGGACCACCTCATTCCATCTATCATGGCCCACCCCCCCTCGCGGTGGAGGTGGAGGCCCTCCCCCTGTAGGCGGAGGTGGAGGGACACCCCCCGAGTGGTGGCGGATCTCCACCTTATGGTGGAGGCCCATCCCATCTTGGTGGTGGTGGTGGAGGACCATCAAATCCTGGTGGTGGTGCTGGAGGACCATCCCAACTTGGTGGTAGTGGCGTAGGACCATCTTATCCTAGTGGAGGTGGAGGCGGCATCCCTTACCCTTCCGGTGGTGGTGGTGGACCACCTCCTCCTCCCGACAGAGGCAGTGGAGGCCCACCCTATCTCGGTGGTAGCGGTGGACCACCACATCCTCTCGGTGGAGGTGGTGGAGGTCCATCCTATCCTGGTGGTAGTGGTAGACCCCACCATTTGGAGGCAGCGCACCCCCTCCCGACAGTAGAGGCAGGCCCCCACCTTATTGTAACAGCCCACCTTATCATGATAATGGACCACCTTTTTATGGTGGCATACCTACTTACGGTCAGTTTCCTCTAGGAGCACCCTACAATCAGTCGATTCAAGGTCCTACTGGTCCATACATGCCTTATCAGTACTATCCGTACCCCAAGCTAAATCAACAGCTGCCATTTTTGGCTACTTTGGGCCTACCCAACCTGTTTCGTCTGACAAATGATCCCATCTTCCACATGCACAACTTGCCACCCATTATGGTTAAGATACCATAAGATATCCCCAAATTTGATGGAAAGCCTACGGAAGAACCAAAAAATCATGTGATGACATACCATCTATGGTGCTCATCCAACTCCTTGATGGACAACTCGATCTGCCTTAGGTTATTTCAACGGACTCTCAATAGCCCCGCTGCCAAGTGGTATATTGAACTACCACCCAACTCTTTTCCCAATTTCGGTTCTCTTGGTATGTCATTTTTGACCCACTTCCAGTTTCCTATTTACTATGAGATTGGTATCGACTTACTGACCTCCCTTCCCTAGAATACCGCGACCCACATCTTGGATCATATCCATGAGTGGCAGCGAAGATGACATGTCATTAAGGCTCATATCCTAGACTAACTCTTAGTTGATTGGTTCACAAAGTCACTCTTACCTGTCATAGCTCGAGACGTAGCCATGGGAGGGGTTGTCATTGAGGAGCAGGCCATTGCCCGTGCCCATTACTTAGACTTGGTCTAATCTCAATCCGACACATTATACGAAATTGTTCCTGACGCACCCCACCCCACATTCAACCCTGCACAACCACCTAAGGAACCTCAAGCTGATGGCATCATTGGTTCACTTACCACCCAGCCTCCTACTCAAACTGTTGGATCGTTGAACCCCTAGGGTTCCTCCCCATCCCAAACACAGGCTGGAAACAACACTACCAAGCCGAATACTCCTGCCTCCACCGAAGACGTGAATTTTGTTCAATCCGCTTCATCTCAGAAGTCCAGTGGTAAGAAGAAGAACAAAGGGAAACCTAAGAAATATTCTAACCAACAGGAGCCTATACCCACTCAGGAAGACACCAAACAGAAGAGGAAGTTAAAGTATCCTTGTTTGCTAAGACCATTTCTTCGAGGAATTTCCCCACCAAGCCAAAGTGCAAAAGTTTCTCAAAGGAAACTCTACTACTGCAGTTCTCAATGACCTCTTCCCCACTCAAAACCAATAGTTGATCACACAAACCTCTCCTTCCCAGGGAGAGGCATCCTCCACTGCACATGTTCTCATGATGCGTAGTGACACCGTCAACTTGAACACACCTCCTCATTTATATGACTCTATCTTTCCAAAGCAACCCATTGGAAGCAATACTGAAAAAGATTCCACTTCGATCCCCAATGCGACTGTACCACATGCATCTCTCACCATTGAGAATCCCTCTTTAGAGTCAATGTTATGTTTGCCCAAGAGCATGATTCAAAAAACTATTTTCAATCCCAATGCTCAGGCCGCTCAGAACTACAATATTGTAGAGGACCTAGCACAGGCTCCTTGTGCTATGTCGACGCTTGAGGTCTTACAGAACTGTCCTAACTAGTGCAAGACTCTCCTCACTACCATCAGAGCAGTTGATCCAGATTTGTCTAATACCATCATGTTCCAGTTGGAATACTTTAAACCAAGGATTTCCCATCAGTTGGCCTGTCAAGTTTCCACACACATTGTTGGGAAGACAATTCATTGTACCATTTTGGACGAAGGTGCCTCTACTTCAGTCATGTTGATTTCATGTTGGAGATCCATTGGCTCTCCCAAGTTGAATTGTTCGCCTACCACCTTGAAATCATTCGACGAATGTGGCTTTCAACCTCATGGGCTGTTACAAGCCTTAGAAGTCGATTTGAGGGGCAAGACCGTAACCATTAACATGGAAGTGGTCACTTCCTCGTTATATTATAATATTTTGCTTGGTCGTACTTGGTTTTACACCATGACTGTGATCGCATCATCTGTCTTATGCATAGTACAATTCCCTCATCAAGGCCAAATTGTTACTATCAACCAACTGGATTTCTATACACCTGACACCACTACTCATATGGGCAATAATGTTCCATTACTTGGACAATATTCGCATCTTTATGAGAGCATGGGGGTTGGCCTCATCAAGGAATCATCCCTTATGGGTGTCTTTCCAACGTCAGATCCCCCAAATCATGTTGCCACAATGAACATGATCTCCTCTCGAATTTCATCAATCCCCAACTCTACTGATCAATGGATTGTACCTGATGAAGTCACCACACACCTAATCGGAGACACCATGCCTCTTTCACCCGCTAAACTCACTTACAAGGATATCCAGTCAGCCCCGGAGGACCACTTAGCTGTGGCCTCCATCTCCTGTTCTATATGGTGGACATCATACCTACCCGATCCTCTACTCCAAAATTTTCACTTTGATGAGTTCATTATGGAAATCATGAGTGCAGATGACCCTCTGTGGGAAGACGTCCATCATCGGTCGTCTTTATTTCCTTCATCAGACACTATGGAGAATAGTATTACCACAATTTTTACACCAGATTTCTACCCTTTCTCTTAGTCCTCGATACTTACATTTCAAATAGACTCTGAACGAAACTTGGCCAACATTGAGCCTACCATTTTGGTTGACATATCGGTTACTCTTGGTGCAGTGGAACACATTCATTTAGGCCAGAAGTGTTCCCCTAAAGAGATTACAACATTCATGACCTTGTTCAAGCAATTTGGAGATGTGTTTTCTTGGAATTATGAGGAGATGCCGGTGATAGACCCCGCTATTGTTTCACATATGATTCAAACCTATCCCGATGCCAAACCAGTCCGGCAAAAGTTGCGACCAGTACACTCCCAAAAGACTACGGCAATCAATGCATAGATTGAAAAGCTGTTGAAAGCTGGTTTTATCTACCCTGTCCCACTGACAGAATGGGTCTCAAACATCGTCCTTGTAGCTAAAAAGTAGGGTACCATTCATGTCTACATTGATTATCGAGATCTCAACAAGGCTTGTCCCAAGGATAATTACTTGACTCCCTTTATCGACTAGATCATTGACAATTGTGCTAGAAGTGTCATTTTCTCTTTTATGGATGGCTTTTCTCGCTAAAACTAGATTGAGATTCACTCAGTTGATCAACACAAGATAGCTTTCATTTGTCCTTGGGGTACGTTTTCTTATTGCAAGCTCCCTTTTGGTCTTAAAATTGTTGGTGCTACATTCTAGCAGGCCATGTCATACGCCTTTCACGATGTGAACGACTTTGTGGAACCCTACTTGGACGATCTACCTTCCCATTCACGGCAGTGCTAGTACCACATTGACCATCTGATGGTGGTATTCCTCAGATGCAAGAGGTATAACATCCACTTGAACCCTCATAATTGTATCTTCTGCATTGAGTCTGGATGCCTCCTCGGTTTCATTGTCTCGAAAGATGGGATCTACATTGATCCCTTAAAGGTGGAAGCCATCGTCGCTCTCCCACCTCCCACTAACATCATGGAACTTCAAAGTTTACAAGGGAAGGCAACTTATTTAAGTCCTTTTGTCTGTAATTTCGTGCAAAAGATGCAGGGTTACATGAGACTACTCAAGAAAGATGTCCCACTCCTTTGTGATGACCAAGGACAACAATCTTTCGATAGTCTCAAACATGCTATCAGGCACACCTCTGTGCTCCAACCACCCAATTACTACAAGGATTATATCCTTTATCTTGCTGCTTCTGCCACCACGATTTCCATTGTCTTGGTACAAGAAGACAACAATTCCCAGGATCATGTGGTCTACTACCTCAGTAAGGGTCTCATCGACTCTGAAACTCATTATTCACATGTCGAGAAGGTCTCTCTCGCGACATTCATTGCTGTCCAAAAGTTCCAACATTACATCTTGCTTCACATCATGACCAACATCTCCAATTCAAACCCCATGTACCACATTTTGACACGTCAAGTTCTTAGGGGCAAGTATTCATGCTAGATCCTGATACTATAGGAATTTGATCTCCTATTCGAAAAGGCTAAGTCTAAAAAGTCTTTGGTGTTTACCGAGCTGATCTGTGATCTTCCCCAGGATGATGTCGACTTTGAGCCCAATGATTCTCTTCCTAATGAATCATTTTTCCTCATCAGCACGTCTGATCCGTGGTATGGAGATATCACTTTATATCTTCAGACCCAACGTTTCATCCCCAACTCTCGCGGGACAATCGTCGTCACATATGTGACCATGCAAAGTATTACCTGATCATCAGTGATACTTTGTACCATTGTGGTATTGATTCTATTCTTCGACATTGTCTCACTCATGAAGAGGCTGAACACAACTTAAATGACTACCACATTGGGGCATGTGGCGGTCATCTCTCTAGGATGGCTACAACCCAGAAAATACTTCACGCATGATATTATTGGCCATCTATCTTTAAAGATTGTATCGAGGCCGTAAAAAAATGTCCTCCATGCCAGCACTTTCAAACTAAAAAGTGCACCCACCCAGCCCCTTTACACTCGGTTATTGCCATTGGCCCCTTCGCTAAATGGGGAATTGATTTCATGCACTGTAAGCCTACCTCGGCCGGGGAGCATGGTTACATCATAGTAGCCATGGATTACTTTACAAAGTGGGCCGAGGCTATGCCTACATACACGGACAACAGCAAAATCGCCGCACTCTTCATGTTCAATCATGTTATAGCGTGGTTCGGAGTTCCTCAAGCTATAGTCATCGACCATGGTTCTCACTTCATGAACCACATGGTTGACGAATTGAGCACTAGATTGGGTTTTCACCATGAAAACTCAACATCGTACTACCCACAGTTCAATGGACAAGTAGAGGCCATTAACAAGGTCTTGAAAACCATGATCCAACGCATGGTGGGTATGCACAAGTTGAACTGGCACAATATGCTCTTTTCCGCACTATGGGCTTATCGAACTTCCATCAAAACTGCCACTGGATTTACCCCCTTCCAATTAGTTTATGGATTGGAGGCAGTCCTACAGTTTGAGTGTGATATTTCGTCCCTCAAACTTGGAGTTGAACTTCTCCCTAACACTACTGATGAGGAAGAATGCTTCCTCTACCTGGAAAAACTCGACAAGACTCATTGTGATGCTGCTATTTCCAACGAGGCTCATTAGAAACGCATCAAAGCGTCGTATGACAAGTCGGTAAAACATCACGTCTTTAGTGAGGGTGATTTGGTCCTTACATAAGACCAAATACATGATAATCCAGGGCAGGAAAGTTTGATTCCATTTGGCATGGACCTTGCATAGTGAAACGCAGCCTGGAGAAGGGAGCCTACGAGCTAGAAGACTATGACGGGATATCTTTGGGTGAGCCCTGCAATGGGCTCTACCTGAAGAGGTACTATGCCTTAATTTTTCATGCATAAGTACTTTGTATATACTGTACATGGCATGTGTTTTGTGTGGTGTGACGCTTTGATTTTTGGGTGCTTAGGTCTTGTTTCATTACTTATACCATGTTTTGTCTGTGTGTGTAGATGGAAACTTGTTACGGATTCACGGACGGTGCTATCCGACATACCTGCAACCTTGCCTCGACAACCTGGGTGTTATACTCTCCCATCGGTGAGCTTATCAGCTCAGGAGGAATGTGTCTAGGTTTCACAACCAACAACACTATGGAATATTAGGAAGTCATTGGAACCCTAACTGATGCTATTGCTTTGGGTATGGACCACGTTGTCATCCATTTGGATTCTCAACTGGTGGTCTCTCATCTTAACCAAGTTTACGCCATCCACGATCCTACCCTACTCCGTCTTTTCAAACGAGTTCGTCTTCTGGAAAGGTGCTTCAAATCCATTCAATACATGCACATTCCATGAGAAATGAACACAATTGCCGACTCCATGGCCAACTTCATCTTATATTGGTACATTGCACACACATAGTCATATTCATGAACTGTAAAAGTGGACATAACATGTAAATAACTCATCATATAAGCAAACACATAAACAAGACCTCATATGGAACACAAGTGTATAAAGCCGCCAAAATGTATGTATATATATATAAATGGAGATAAAGTGCGCTGATACAAAAACTAAAGCACGATGGCTTTCAGTGAGTTTATACAAAAAATTTGAAGCCTGATAGCTTTCAATAGTACAAAATCTGAGGCTCACAAGCTCTCACTACATCTATAATATCATAAGTCCTAACACCTGTCCCATGCACCGCTCAGTCTCGCAGCTCTTGCCTGTTGGCCATGGAAACAATCAATAGCTCTCGCTACCTTATGGAGTAGCTCGCTGAAACACAAGGTCACACAAACCGTGTACCTCTGCATGGGCCTCAATAACTCATGCACTACTCGATCTGGAACGTCTAATGTCAACTTGGTAATTTTCTCAGAGACATCCTCCATCTATGCGATGGCATCATGCATGGCTGGGGCTATAGCTGGTACCTCTCCCCTCCTCGTGAGAAGTGACACTCCCACTGGTTGTGAAGGGCCCACATTTGCACACACATTTTATTAACTCATCAACACTACCCAAAAAAAATTATAAATACACAAAATAAAAAAGTACAATGGTCATTGTTCTTACCGATATCTCCCCACTCTGGTCCCTCAGGAAGCACTAGGTCTGGATCGTCCCTGAATTCCATAATGTTGTATGAATAGTCCTCGATCATGAGCAGCTGGCCTTCCATCTAGGTGAAGAATCCGAAACCATACCCGATGATCGGACCCCCACCTCCATGGCGAGCGATCATCTCCATCCATTTAGCCATATGTGGATCCCTGGCATCCCTATCATCCAAAGTCACCTACGGGCATAAGAGAGGTACCCGCTCCAACAAGAAAGAGATCACTACGGATACGTAACCGAACTGCTTGAATTCACCAGGCCGACACTTGGTCAGCTAAGCTCGAAGGTTAGTGAGGAGTCCCTCACACTAGTTGAACACTTTTGGATACATACAGTCCTCCGCATATAACATTTGGGACTTGATAGCTAGATGAGCTGCTTGGCTCCCTAGTATCCTCACTACAGTGAAGAGTATGGCGTGCAATGGACACTCTTGAACCTCTTTAATGGGAATTTTCCCACTAGAGGCACGGGTATGTAGAGTACAATGATGGGTGATCAAGTCATCTACCATCCGGTCCCTCCCTTGTGATCCAGTGAGAGACAGATTATCCCCCCTCCAAGATAGTCCTGTCAAGAAATAGATGTCATCGACCTCTATATTCAACAGATGCTCCCCGATCATGAAGTACTGTTGTGCTGCATCTGAACTCCAGATCATATGCTCCAGTAGTAGGACTTGGGCTCTCATTCCCTAGACCTGGAAGAACTTAAACAATCCATAGTTTCTCAATTCTTCCACACACAATGGATCATTTGTTGCTTCTACATCCTCCACTTCGTGTTCACTCTCACGCCATTATAGAACCATGGTGACAGCCACAAACTTGTCAAAGGAATCATTTAAACACTATTAGAACTCACCCAAACCATTAAAATTTTTTCTTGTGGGTTAGGTTTGGATTTGGAGATGGACGTTTCCACTGCCACACCTCGTCTTTGCTGACAGGACGACATCGTTGCAACACGTCCTTATGGGTTTTTTGATGACCCATAGTCGGCGTAGTTCTCATAAGGGAGACCTACGACGACCCAAGGGTGCAAAATCCCCTCACAAATCAACCCAAAAACCTAAAAAATGGACGAAAAATGAAATTGTAAACCACTAGACACTACAACAAAATAGCCCTTTAGGGGCGTTTTTGTCTTGCGGGGGTTTTGGTAAAACCCCCCTAAAAGTTTTTTTAGACATTTGGAGGCGGTGTTCTAAAATCGCCCCTAAAAGTCATGGAAATTGGACTTTTGGGGGCGGTTTTGGGAAAACCCCCCTAAAAGTTTAATTCTCAAAACTTTTGGGGGCAGTTTGTTAACCCCCCCCTAAAATTCATGAGAATTGAACTTTTGGAAGTGGTTTTTTGGGAACCCCGTATAAACGTCCTGAAATTTGACTTTTGGGGGCAGTTTTGGGAAAACCCCCCTAAAAGCCCAATTCTCATAACATTTGGTGGCGGTTTGTCAAAACCCCCCCTAAAAGTCATGAGAATTGAACTTTTGGAGGTGGTTTTTTTGGAACCCCCCTTAAAAGTCATGAGAATTGAACTTTTGGAGGCAGTTGTTTGAAAACCCCCCTTAAAAGCCCAATTCTCATAAATTTTGGTGGCGGTTTGTCAAAACCTCCCCTAAAAGTCATGAGTATTGAACTTTGGGAGGCAGTTTTTTTGCAACCCCCCTTAAAACTCATGATTGAATTGAACTCTTGAGTGATGATTAAGGCCTTGCGACATCACATAATCTCTAAATAGTGAATCTAATTTCAACTACAAGTGGGATATGTTGGTAATTTTTAGATTTGTAACACCAAAAATGAAAATTTTCCTGCCAATTTCAACATGCTAGTAATTTTCATTCTGCCATTACCCTTTCTTCTCATTGTTTTCCCCTTTTTGTGAAGGGTGACTCAAATGGATTCCAATGGACAACAATGGAAACAAGAGAGCATAACATAACACACACACGCCCATATCCAAGACCTAGAATATATTTTAAACTAATGAGTTGAGAGAATTCAAGATGCAATTACATTAATTATTAGACAAATTAGCGTTCATATGACCAAGTGCATCACCTTTGATAGAACACATATTGGTAGTCAATAACAAGGATGTGTTGATGTAATTGTAACTTCGGAATGTATTTCACTCATGTATATTGTATTCCTATAGAGATGTTATTATTCCTCTATACAAAAGTGTCGTCATTTATATTGTAAGTGTCGTAACTTATACTTGATGGGTTATTAGACCACCTTGATGGGGTCGGCCCTGTATGAGTCATGTGGGTAAAAGGGTTATTAGAACACCCTATTGGGGTTCGGGCCTATCAGCATTATGTTATGTGGTTAAGTTGAGGCCGACCTAGTAAAGGTTGTTAGGCAAGTCAAGTCAAATATAAATAGAGTGCAGGAGGCACTCTATTTAATCATTCTCTCTTTCTCACTCATACTCTCATTGGAGAGTGGCGCACTTGTGGAGGAGGAGAAGATACTGTTAGGAGGACTATCTCTTATGCTTTGGTTGTATCATTGCTCTATCTATCTCTGAGGAAGTTGTGGGGTTTTTCACCTTCTTGGTTTTCCCCAGTAAAACTCTGTGTCTCTTGTGTGTTTGCATTATTGTGTCCATGATTGATATGCTGTAGATATGTTGTAGATATGTTGTACATGTTATTCTCTCAGTTAATATCCTATATCAGATTGAAATTTATGAAAAACTAACATGGTATCAGAGCTAGCCTAAAAGAAGGCATGGTATGGCATTTATGACACTTGTTGCACTTGCGAAGCTAGGGCTTGATATAGCAAAAACCAGTCATCGTAGCACTTTCGCTATAAATCCATTTTGGAAAGGTTTCAGGATCTAAAACCCTTACAAGTCGAAGATAAGATCCCCCTGTACCTTGTTTCCGAAAAACAACTTCTAATTCATTGTACGTTGTGTTTTATGATCTGTACAATCTAGGGTTTCTACCTCTTCCATATCTAAGCCATAAACAGGTGACCTAGGAAAAAATGTCACAACTTGGGCTAGGAAGCTCCAAATGAAATTTCATAAAAATTGATAGGTAGGGAATGGACTTTAGTTTCTCAGGTAAGGTTTTCAGAGGCCGAAGTTGAACCAGTAACATGTGGCACATCGTACAATTCGCTCTCTTGTTTTATCCCATAAACAGGTCATGTTGTGACACTTGGCATAACTCTCTCTCAAAGAATCCAATTTAGGTCAGACATATGGCGTTGGAAAGATGACAGGTCGGGATACCACAGGTAGAGGTTTCAGACCCTGGGGATTCATATTTTCAAATTTACACCAGAAACAATCAGGTGCATATTTCTGTCAAAAAAGAATTGGATTTTGAGCACCTTCATTCATGGCTCTGGGAATTAGGGTTTTGGAGAAAGTTGGTATTTTTGTAATCAGAGACCACGGCTGAATGCTACTCCTCAAAATAGAAATTTAGAGACCAAGATCAAATTTTTTGGTTGGGTAGAAGGCCGAGCTTGATCAAAACCTAGTTCAGGACTTTGATCGGAAAAGTGAAAAATTAGGGCTTCTACAAAAATGGGAATTTTTTAAATCTGTGACCATAGCTGGAAGATCCTTGGAAAAATCAAAGTTTAGAGCTTTGGATCAAACTATTTGGTTGGGTAAAGCTCCAAGAAATTGAAACCCTAATTCAGGGTCCTCCCTAGTGAATCCAGAAGATTGAAAAGAAAATTTGAGGGGTGAAACTTTGCAGTTTTGAAATTATGAGTATACCAGGTTGATCAGCTCATCAAGGTGCATCTTTCTATCCTTTCAGAAGTTCAAAATTCAAAGTTTGAATTTTTTAGGGTTTCCCTGACAAACCCAAATCTAGCTCCAGATCCAGTTTCTGCAAATCAAGTGGATTGGGTTAATCCTAGAAGAGAATGGATTGGTCACCTGCATAAGTGAAGAAGTTCATGTTTCATAGAGAGATGAGGCTAAGGCCTTACATAAGAAGATTACAAGCAATCTCGACAAGTATGACTTATAGGTATGTTTCAAAATCTGTTCATGATTAAGTTTATGGTATGTTTGTGTTCATTAAGGTTAGTATAATCTTGATTAACTTTAGACTTGTCGTATCACCTTAATAAAATTATGAATGCATGATAGAAGATATTCATTGATTAGTGTTTTGACACTTATGATTATACTAATGCATTGTGGTGTTGTATGAGGTTGATGTTGTCCACTAACATTAAAGGTACATCAAGAAAGACAAATCATGTTCTAGTTCAAGAACATATGACCATGGTGACATGAAGACAAAGGTCCATCCATTGCCATGGATCACATAGAAGATCTACTTACGAGGTATGTATAACTTGGTTCTATAATGGTTAACCTATGAGATATGCAGGTTAATAGCACAAGTCATTGAAGAAAACAAGAAGACATTGCTAGACAGAACTAGCAAGTATGATAACCAGGTATGTTTTTCCTATATCAAGTTAGAATCCTACCTTGTGTTAGGATCTTATACTATTGTATGGTTGATAATGATTATTCATGAAGTTAGAAATGTAAGCAACCAAGGGTTTATGCATATTATGTCCCTTACATTGATTGATGATATGACTAACCAGAAAAGTCTTTTGGTCAAATAAAGAATATGCATGAGTAAAAGAAGTATTCCCTGAAACATTGAATACTAATGTTTATTATCTTGGTATGAAATGATCTTGACCATACATGTTTAAGATTACTTAGAATCATAATGTTTTTGATAGTATTAAGATTATACTAATGAATGTATGTATGAGATCTCAAGGATAACACAATGACGATACTAGTAAGTATGCATAGTGATGGAGGATGGATATAAGTTCAAAGACAAGTAATCCAGGAAGCAAAGATCAAGAGGGAGCACACTCCAGTAGTTCCTGCAAGGAAGCAAATATTGAGAGGGAGTCCACCCTACAAACCAAACAAAGATAAGTATTTGAATTGTCATTTCTTGCATATTTTTTTGTTTAAATAAGATTGTTCAATGATGTATATGCCTATGTTCCTAGACTCAGGGTGTGTATTATGCATATTAGAATAATTGCATTAATGAACAGTATACTACTAATACACATGTAATGGGTAAGTGGCCTATGGCACTGTACAACATTCCATTGCTACTTATCTATAATGAAACCTCTTTACTGACATGTTGGGAGTTGTGCACGCTCTTAACAATGTTTTGGTAGAGATTGGAAGGCATCTAGAAAGTTACGGGATATGAATAAATGTTGTATTGAAGCATTGGCTAAAATAATTGCATGACTGTATGACATATTTCTTTATGTGTAAGAATTTGTTCTGAAAACTATGAGATGTTTCTAATCATGCAATTTAACTTGCTTTGTAGGAAAGATCATATACAATCACCTACAAAAGAAGGAATACAACATTTGTTCCAGTAACAAAGCTATCTATTGAAGATATTGAAGATATTGAAGTTCCCAGGATCCAGGATGAAGTAATGGAAGAACACCATGATCCATCGATCATGAAGAATGATGTTTTGTATGGGAAGTATGTTGTGACTTCCAAATGGATCTATAAGATCAAGCATGATGCATATGGAAGCATAGAAAAATATAAGGAAAGGTTTGTAGCTCATGGATTCTCCCAGAAAGAAGGGATTGATTATGAAGAAAATTTTGTTCCTGTGGCTAGATACACTTCCATTAGATCAGTACTTGCTCTGGCTGCAGTAATGAAATGAAAGGTACACCCGATGGATGTCAAGACAACTTTCTTGAATGGTGTAGTTGAAGAGGAAGTGTATGTGGAGCAGCCACTCAGGTTTGAGACACATGACCGAGGGTCACATGTGTGCAAACTGAAGAAAACCCTATATGGTTTGAAACAGGCACCCATGACCTGGTATGGCAGGATAGATGGCTTCCTATCTAGTTTGGGCTTTACCAAGAGTAAAAAAGATTCCAACCTTTACTACAAGGTTGAGGAAGGCAATCCAGTGATACTACTATTCTATGTGGATGACTTGTTTGTAATAGGTGAAGATAGATTGATTGCCAACGCGAAGAGGAAGATTGCTACCAAGTTTGAGATGAAGGACTTGGGTATAATGCACTACTTTCTTAGTATGGAGGTGTGATAGAGTGTAGATGGAATCTTCCTTGGACAAGGGAAGTATGCAGTAGATATCCTGAAGAGGTTCAAGATGATGGACTGCAAGGCCATGGCCACACCTATGGCATCGAACCTGAAGCTTCTATGTGATGCTTCATCTGATCTGGTTGATGTCACTATGTATCGTCAGATGATTGGGTCCTTGATGTACCTGACGAACACTAGACCAGATATTTGCTTTGTGGTGAACACATTGAGCCAGTTCCTGACAGATCCCAGAGGTGTTCACTTGATTGTTGTAAAGCATATTCTGAGGTACCTGAAGGGTACAATTGACTATGGGCTCAAGTATGATGCGAATCAAAAGTTTAACCTGCAGGGTTATGTTCATTCAGACTGGGCAGGCAATGTTGCAGATTGGAAGAGCACAGATGGGTGTTGCTTCAGTATGGGATCAGGTGTGATCTCTTGGTTTAGCAGGAAGCAATCGTGTGTAGCACTGAGTACAACCAAGGCAAAATATGTTGTAGCATGTTCAGCTAGTTGTGAGGCAGTATGGCTCCGGAAGCTACTGTCTGAGTTATTTGATCTCCCACTGGAGGCTACTAGTATCTTTTGTGACAACCAGAGTTGTGTGACGTTGTCTGAGAATCCGATGTTCCACGATAGTTCGAAGCACATTGAGATCAAATATCACTATATCAGGGATATGGTGCAGAGAGGAGCAGTGAAGCTCCTGTATGTTGCGATGGATGAGCAGATTGCAGATGTGTTGAGGAAACCACTAGCTAGAGTGAAGTTTGAGTACTTCAGAGAGAGGCTTGGTGTTCTTCAGATTGATGACACTTCAAGGAAGAAGTGATGCACACATTTGTAGGAGCCATTCCAAGCATGGTGAGAGGAGGATCCTTCCCATGGCTATGGATGTAAGTGTTGGATGATGAGCATCAGGATGATGCTCCAGCTACTGCTCTGTATATGCATCATGTTGGATGCTTGTTATGATCAGTTGGATCATGTATATGTATATGCATTATGTTGGATGCTGGTTATGATCAGTTGGATCATGTATATGTATCATGTATATGTATATGCATCATGTTGGATGCTTATTATGATCAGTTAGATCATGTATATGTATATGCATCATGTTGGATGCTTGGACCATGTATCGGTATATGTATTAGGTGGATACATTGTATGATCAGGTAGATCATGTATGTTGATATATATCAGGTGGATACATTGTATGATAAGGTGGATCATGTATATGTTTATGTATCAGGTGGATACATTGTATTATCAGGTGGATCATGTATGATGATATGTATCAGGTAGATACTTGGTATGCATCCAGTGGATTGATTATACGATCAGGATGATCATGGATGACGAGCTTCAAGATGTTGCTCCAGATGACATGCATCAGGATGATGCAGTGATGATGATCAGGATGATCATGTGTACATCGGGATGATGTGTGGTGAGTATCAGGTTGATACTCTGTGGCCATGGAATAGGTTGTGCAGATAAGCATATAATCCAGCCCTGGGAGTTTTGCAAATAGTCTTTCGAGGTTTTTCCTATGGCATGTAATGTGGCCCTAGGATATATGGCAAACGCTCTTTCAAGGTTTTGCTTTGGGAGGACATATAATCCGGCCTTGGGAGATTTGCAGATTGTCTTTCGAGGTCTTTCCTATGGCATGTAATCTGGTCCTGGGATATCTGGAAGATGCTCTTTCAAGGTTTTGTCCTATGGCATATAATCCGGCCCTAGAAGATCTGATAGGTTGAGCTATGTGCTCGTAATCAGTCATGGGATGCTCTTACAAGGTTTTGCGATGACCACATGTAATCCGTCCTAGAGATCCGGATAGGTTGTGCTAGTCACATAAAAGGCCTCGGATGCTCTTTAGAGTTCTTGTTAAGTCAAGACACTCTTTAAAGGTTTTGTGGTGGGAGTCACATATAATACAGCCCTGGGAGATCCGACAGGTAGAGACATGTGCTCGTAATAGCCTGGATTCTCTTGCGAGGTTTTGTGACGCACGTAATAAGTCCTGAGGATTCCACAATATGGCCAGTGATGATGAAGACCTGCAAGTGGTGGGCCTACATCCAGTATGAAAAAGGACTGGCTCTGTAGAACTTCCTATGATGAGTAGATTTAGATATTGATTGAGATAGTGGCAGTAGTAATGACGACGATGCTTCAATGACGATGATCCAGAGAAGAAGAATTGTTCTAGCAGATCTGTGTCGAGAAATTCCTTCCTAGTTAAGAGGGAGTGTTGATGTAATTGTAACTTCGGAATGTATTTCACTCATGTATATTGTATTCCTATAGAGATGATATTATTCCTCTATACGGAAGTGTTGTCATTTATATTGTAAGTGTCGTAACTTATACTCAAGGGGTTATTAGACCACCTTGATGGGGTTGGTCCTATATGAGTCATGTGGGTAAAAGGGTTATTAGACCACCCTATTGGGGTTCGACCCTGTCAGCATTATTTTATGTGGTTAAGTTGAGGCCGACCTAGTAAAGGTTATTAGGCAAGTCAAGTCAAGTATAAATAGAGTGCGGGAGGCACTCTATTTAATCATTCTCTCTTTCTCACTCATACTCTCATTGGAGAGTGGCGCACTTGTGGAGGAGGAGAAGCTACTTCTAGGAGGACTATCTCTTATGCTTGGGTTGTATCATTGCTCTATCTATCTCTGAGGAGGTTGCGGGGTTTTTCACCTTCTTGGTTTTCCACGGTGAAACTCTGTGTCTCTTGTGTGCTTGCATTATTGTGTCCATGATTGATATGTTGTAGATATGTTGTAGATATGTTGTAGATATGTTGTACATGTTATTCTATCACTTAAGATCCTAGATTAGATTGAAATTTCTGAAAAACTAACATGATGGAACCTTTTGGATGTGCATTGGTTATTCAATGTTAAATAAGGTGACAATTAATTAAGAACACGTACCTTCTACCCAAATTGATGATCCTCTTTATTAACTTAGATGGGAAAAGGTTTTTTCAAAGTTGGAGTCAATTTTTGGGTATATATCATCATATGAGAGCAAAGACTCACAGTCTGCATTATTTAAGATGTGCCACCACCTGTCGCCTCACTGTAGACACATGCTGCCTTGTTGTAGACACATGTTAGTGCATACCAGTACCGACTCAATTAACTGCAAGAAGAAATATGAGCTCTCCACCATCGTCATCGGTGCCTATGATTGGTGACGGTCAAGGAAGAACTTTAGGTTAAACATGCCCGATAATGGCATGGTTCCGAACTTTACATGTATTGTTCCCGAGGAGTTGTTGTTAACACGAAGCTTTGGACCCAATCTAATAAAATATGAGGAGATAGAATTTTAAATTTAACCAAAATTTAAATACATTGGTCAGGGTCGATGCTATATTCAACTTCATCAGTTTCATTTCATTAGTTTCCATGTGTGCCTTAAAACAGTGAGTGGAGGTGTCTTTCACCAAAATCCCGATTCCGCGTTGATCCTTATTTGTTGCACCATCGAAGAATCCCATGGGTGAATTACCAAATAAAATTGGTCGATTTATCAAAAATTTTACTTTGTCTGCACTTGGATCTATGACGAATTTTGTTGATGCTTTAATAATCCTTCTCCCAACCTCCTCTAGGTTATGTCTATACTCTTAAAAAATAATGGCATTTATTAAAATCCATAAGCCCCATGTGACAATAAAGGGAATTGATTTTACCTTGGGTTTTGTTAAAAACCAGAGCTTTAAATTTTCTTAAAGGGTCTGTAGATGCCAATTTTTTTTTACTTAAAGAATGTTACAAATCAAAGTCCAAAGCTCCTGAGTAATGCTGCAATTAATCTATTGCAAGATGTTGTATGGTCTCCTGACTGCTCAAACATAATGGATAGGTTGAAGGTCCAATTCCACCCCTTTCTCTGTAAATCTCCCCTGTTAAGACTTTATTTTGTAAGCATAGACACATAAGTAGAATTGATTTTGGAGGAGCTTTGATTTTCCATATGACTGTATACCACCACTTCAAATCATCATTCTCATAAAGTTATATAAATGCATTATAGGCCTCTTTTACTGTCTGCATAGTCCCTTCTATTTTGTTCCAAGTCCAAGCCAGCCTATCTGGTTCTATAGATAGAGTGATCCCATTTTGGTAAATTCCCTGTATGTAGTATGTGTTCCATTCACTGGCTAGAGTTCCTGTGAGTCCGAGATCTTATGCAGAGAGCCAAATACTAGAACCTGTAAAGTTGGATATATTTGTCTTATGTATATATGCAAGATAATAAAGGCTCCAACTGTGTAGGTGTGGTAGCAGTTCTTCTGATAGTATAAAGCTAGATTCTCCACCCAGAAAAGGATCCAAGCCTAAAAGAACTCTCATATCGGTACCAACCTTCCAAGCAATCCACCGCTTAACCACAAGTAGTGTAGTCAGTATATTTTTCCAGATAATGGAGGCTATTGGGAAATCAAAGTGTTTCTTCGACCTCAACCATGATACAGCATCAACTCCTTTCAAATATTCATTCTGATCATAGTGACACTCCAAATACCATCATGAAAAAATACCCTTCACAGTGATTTGGTAGCTAACTAGGGCCTTGTTAAAGAGATTGAGATCTCTTATTCCCCAACCTCCCTTATTTTTTGGCTTTGCTATCAGACTCCATCTTGCCAAATTGTAACCCCCCTAAAAGTCCAACTAGTTGTCGCAACACAGTTCCATGCATGTCGGACAAACTTTTAGAAAAAAATATTTAGCTCTAACATGATCCAGCATAGTCTCTTGAAGAAACACAACATCAGGTTTAACTGTAGACAAAAGCTCCTTGAGGGCTAGCATCTTGGACTAGGAACCTTCAATCCCCCTAATGTTAAGAGAGATTAAGACTAGGATTAAGGAACCGACATATCAAGGTTCAATGCTCTAAGTTGCCCAAGAAGGAGAAGGAAAAAAAATAATTTGAAGAAACCATTATGGGGTATGTTTCCAACCCTCCCTGATCAACAACCCCCGTGTCTTTTTTTGTGTTAGTGGATTTGTTTTTAGGCTTCTTCCTGATGGTGACATTTGCAATATCCACAAGGCCAGCTCCATCTACAAAGGAGACGTTATAGGTCTGAAGAGGCGCTTTATTAATAAGAACTTCTTTGTATGAGGGTTCCGAGGGTTTGGTAAACAAATTTGTATCCAATGGAGGGGGAGAAGCCAAGGTGCATTCACTATGTAAATGAGGGGTAGTGTGAGGTCCCTGAGGAGAGGTCTCAGTCAAAATAGGGATTTTGGGATTTGTAACAACCAACAGTTCTGTCGATGAGGGGAAAATCAAGGGAGGGTTTTATGAGATTACAGGGTTCAAATGAGAAGTAAAGGGATGAGAATTGTTAAAAATTTCCAAGAAAATTTCCCAAAAACCCTCAAAAATATCGACCAACCACTCCTCATTACTACTTAGAAAAATAATGTCTTATTCAGTTAAAGAAGTACTAAAGAAATATGAAAAGAAAATCTTTAACTTACTAATGAAAGATTCAGTAGAGGGGAATTGACTGGGCACCTCCATCTGAGCATTCTGAGTCCTCCCATTTAAGTCTTATTCTCCCGCTTCTGAAACCAACTCCAGTGACTGAGCCTCTCCAACCACTGAAGGACAATTTGTTTTTATATGTCCAATACTAGATCTTCACACATGACACCAAAAGGGTTCTCTCCAATACTCTAGGGTTTGAATGAAGGACCCTTTTTCAGTGACAATCTCAACTTCTTCTGGCAGTCCTAGGTCCATGTCGAACTCCACTAAAATCCAGGCCATGCGTTTGTTATAACACCTTAGGTCCCTTTCATCAAAGAAAACAAATATGCCAACAACATCTCCTATCCCTCCCAAAACTGCTAGATATTCCCAGTATTCAATGGGGAGGTTGGGCATTAATAGTATCCATAAGCATCTCTTTTGGAATATCAACACTGTAAAAGGGTTGAAATAATTACCCAGAGACCAATGCTTAACCATAAGCACCCCTCTATCTATAATCCAGGTTTTTCTGCAAATTTTTCCAAATCCTCCACTGACAAGAAGTGGAAATTAATCCAATAGTTGGACAGTAAATTGAATAGTGGCCAGTAGCCCAAAACTTGTTTCCATTCAATGGAAATCCAGATTTTCAGTCATAGCCTTTGTCACCCGAAGGTAAAAAAAATTTACCCACCAAAGCCTTCATAGTAATGCTCATCATTATGTCCATCACAACATCTTTGTCAAGGACAAAAGAGGGTCGAGTTTGTCTTACCTTCACAAACTTATTGATCTTCCTCTTCTCCTGAGCAGCTGAGCTAGTATGGTTCCTTGCAGAGAATTCTTTCTGAGATCTCTTAGTTGCATATGAAAAACTAGGATCAGGCTCCACTAGACACAAGTTTTTTCAGAGAGGCACTCCCTCTAGTTTCCAAAGCCTTCTCTTCTTCCTTCATGCCTAAACCCCTTCCTTCTGAAGGGATACTAGGGTTTTTGCTTATCTTTCAGACAACTAACCCCGCGCCACTTATACTTCCATCTAAAATCTGCGCTGACAGGTCATTTTCCCGATGTGCTGGTCCTACTTTAGCAAATCTGTCTAGATCTGAAAGGATTGAGGGCCTACACGTTTGGAGTATTCTCTTCTTGTAGTCCTCATCCGAAATGAAGATCCCTTCCTCTGCCCAAAGGGCGTCCTACGCCTTCCATTCCACGTCTAACAAATACTCCATTCTTCCACATATACATAGCTAAATGGAGAAAGTCTTCATGCATTTCTAAAACACCAAAAAATGCCAGAAAAACCCTGAAGGGACCCAAAAAGCTTATGTAGTACTGGACACATCCTCCATCACTCCACTCAGTTCTAAAGTGGAATCCTAATTATTTTCTTAAACAATGTATTCAATAATTTATTGAATTTAGTAGTTTTTTTGCCAATCCATATAAATGTATTTTAATATGTGATGTGCCTATTGCAGGCTTCAAATTTGAAGCCTTTAGGGCCCTTCAGAGGCCATTTTACACATCATAGAAGGCCACTTCAAATTTTACCATGCAAAAAAAATTTAATTTCATGGTAAGATGCCCTTAAATAATTAAATTAACCACTACTGTTTAAAATTGCAAGAGAAGGGTAGCTTCAAATTTCACCCATCAACAGTTTTCAGTGGGAAATTGGGAATGTGGCTACTAGCTAGGTGACTTGGAAGTGGGTCTCAGTTACTCTCCAATATCCACGTGTTCGATCATCCATGGATCATGGACCATTGGGAATCTAATAATATCATTGACCAGCATACATGGATGGGCTTACACTGAGTAGCCCATAGCTTGAACGCTTCCAAGTTCTCATGTTTGTAGCGAGCGCTTACGTGTTTAACACATTTAATGGCATCAACAAATTTATTAAACCTGGTTGGTGGCTAATACGTGTTGTTGGCAGCGGGCTTACCAAGTTACCAGTTATCACATACCAATTCGTGAATGTTGACTGCGTGATTTAATTGAGTATTCAATGTATAATATATTATGTTAATGTGCCCCCGCCACGAATTTGGCATTTCAGACAAAATCCACAATCCAGAAACTTCTTTGAGGAGCTCAACTTCAAGGTTGACTAGATTGCTGACATACTAAGAATTTATAGGTATGTACATCATTTTATCCATTCATGATCCCATCAATTATTTAAAAATTTTGTCATTTGATTAAAATTCTATAACTTCAAAGTTCAAACACAATATTATTATTTGAATGAAATTTTGTTACTTTAAATGGGCCTTGAAAGCTTCAAATTTGAAGCTTGGACCCGAGAGTGGGTTTGTCAGAAATCTCCGTCAGAGGCTGTTTAGAACGACATTTATCAATTCCTAATTGTAGCAACAACAACAATTGATTATTTCTTCATATGTCCTGTGTATACACATATATATGATTCCATGTGCTTCTTGCCTTTCCCTATTTTCCATTGTCGCCCGATTGAAGCTATTGAGAATTTAGCTACCCTTTAACTTTCGTGAAATGGAGGGTACAAGGAAGACCATTGTTTTCACTCTGAAACTAAGTGCTTCCCCGTTTAGCTGCCACTGGACACAGTTGCATAACTATGGGAAACAGGTGTGCGCAATGTGCCCCCCAACTTTACCAAAAAGCCCGGGGATTTGGGGAAGTTCCCACTCTACCAACCTCTATGCATCTAGTTAATGAGTCAGATCAAGAATCCATACTTTGTATCTAAAACTGTATTACATGGGATAATTTTCCCAAATATTGCTCAGTCATCGAATCGACACCTTCCTCTAGTACACGGTTTAAGATTCTTGGTATTTATTAATATGAAGACCATCGATGGTACTACACTTACAATCTACGTTCGACTATATGAACTGGGACAAAAATGTTTTTGTAATCTTTATTTTTAGAATGGCAGTGCTACTTTATCTTTTGATTTTGTTGCCCTTATCGGTTGGTCTGGAAAAAAACATGAACTTCAACCATATAACAAGAACTTCGACCATCTATGCATCTCCTCTCTACTTGGTCTACCTACATTTTACTTATATTGCTTCACAACCCATCCTCTACTCCATCATACCACAGATTTAGTATGTAGAACGAGATCTAGGGGGGGCTATAAAGAAGAAGCATACAAGGTCCATAATTAGCTATTGATCAGAACAAAAGTTGCCGGGGGTCAGATAGTTCTCTTTGCTCAATTTGGGAAACTGCTAAGATGGCAAAGGTGCCATAGTGGCCTAGAGACTGAGCTACTAGATCGGGGAGAAATATGGTTGTGTTATATGACATATAATGTTCAGTGCTGCTATATCCACTGCAAAATAAAGCCTCTTGACTTTACTATGTTAGTAAACATTGAAATTTTGATGTACTATTACATTTTCAAATGAAAATAATAACTTATTTTTACATGGCAACATTGAAGGGTTCAATATCTCATAGACCTTCAAAGTGAAATGGGACCCCACCCTTCAAATTTGATCCTTGGAATACCTAGCCTTGTCCTAAATGTCTAATTAACTTTTTTATCATGGGAATGAAATCAAAATCAAAATGATGTGCCTAGCCTTGTCCTAAATGTCTAATTAATTTCTTTTTCATCATGGGAATGAAATCAAAATCAAAATCATGTTTAGGAATCCCGCTCCATGATTTGGAATAGTGGTTCCTGCCACTCCATTTTGTGATACTTTTTTTAAGAAATTGGTTCAATCCCGCGCTATTTTGACAGACTGGTTCTATGAGCACTTGGTCAGCTCGATTTGAATAGACTGATTCTATGAGCAATTTAGACAGACTGGTTACTGTTCATGATTTGAACACACTGGACATACTGGTTCCCTAGCACTTGGTCAGACTGATTCTATTACAAGCCATTTCAATATAGAGAGGTAGTGAAAATAGATCCTGATTTCTTCTTCTTTTGTTCTCATTAGACCGCCTCACCTCCAATACGTGAGAGCTAGTGCATCTTCTCGAGTTCTTAGAAAATGAGTTTTATCTATATTTATTGCTTTTTCAGTGAATGCAATAATAGCTCTAGGAATCATCCTATTTATTTCTTAGAAACAGAGTCTTATCTCTATTTATTTCTTTTTGTAGTATCATTTATCCATCACACTCTCTGTATGAGCACTTGGTATCCTTCATCCATCGCACTAGACACAACAAAATGCATCATTCAGATTTGGGACTGGCATTACCATAGACGCTATCACTATGGTCGGCTCTCAAAGCAAGGTATCCATTCAATTGGCGTGGTAATTGAAGAACCTTGAAAGGGCAAGGGACGTCCTCATATTTTTGTGCAGTCTTGTTTATTCTTATCTAGTTTTAATGATAAATGCCTTCCTGATATTTTCCTGTGGTGCTGCCTTTCTCTAGTCATGCTTCCCCTTCTTTTACACATCTCATATATTCTATCACTTCTCATAAAAATACTTATCCTTTCTAATGGTCATACAAAGTATGAGGTCCATGAAGCCAACCACCCTAATTCGAATGAACTCTTCAAAGGCCAGAACAACCATCACTTGACATTAACACTTCAACCATATGCAGTCCTTTGTGGATTCCATCCCTAGGTGGGGAAATAAGGCCACTAGGCAAAGGAAACTGATTTATGACACTCTGGTCATTTACCCAACCCAACTACTATTAGGGTTAACCGTAGCTATGAACCATAATCTTCAAGAAATATTTTTACTAGAAAAGCCATGGCACTCCTTACCATTTCTCTACAAACACTAGGAATATACCCTTTCTTCAATAAATATTCCCTCAATCATACTTGAAGGCCTTTCATTTCTTTGCTTAATAGTCCTTCAAGAACCTTCATCCCTCTTTTTGTTCTATGTGTGTGCAAAATGGGTCCAATCTGTTGTTTTCCTTCATAACCAACTCAATAGACCCATCTCTTTGCTCTTGAGCATTCATTGAGGAACATTCTATAGGGATTGCAGGTAGGTTCCTACCACCCTGGCCTATATGCTCTTTTGCACCCTTCCCCTCTTCTTAGCTTCAATATCCACCCTTCTTTAGCTCTCTCTCGCTACTTAAAGATTTGAATGAGGATGGTTTAGAATGAATGGGAGAGCATAGTCTGGGAACACACAAATTGAGTCAACGACTAAGACATGAATGAATGGATGAAAATGTGAATAGATGGCGATGAATGAATGGATCATAATGAGCAAATGGAATGATTAGTCCAAATCTTGCACAGAGAGAGCGCACGAAGATAGAGGTGGTTCAAATTCCCACAAGGTTCAAATTTTTATGCATATGGAGTCTCTTACACTCTTCATGGACTTGTACTCAACCCCCATGCTTTCATAACTATGAAAATTTCATGGTTAATCTACCTCATGGTATATCAAAAGAATAGTTATAAACAAAACATGCCTAGGGATTCACTAGTTGGGCCTTAGCTTTCAACTCTACATTTATATCCCATCATTATATCCAAATATTTACAATGTGACCCAAAACATCAAAACAATCAAAATAGGAATATTACAATTTAAATATTATCTTTAACCAGTCCAAACCATAAATTCTCTATCTAGGATAGCAAACATGGGAGAGACAACTTCTAATTATCTATATCATAACTAGTTGAAGCCCTGCAATGCTTCCTTCCTCCATGAAACCTAGATCCTTAATATAGCATGTGTTGTATCTATGATGATGAAACAACATAATTCTTCCTAAAAGGGCATTGATGACCACCATGCTGAATAACTTTTGCATCAATTGTCGAAGGCAAAGCCACTACCTTTCCATCCTTTTCTAGATTAGAGGAAACCCTTGATTTGTTACCAACTTTGAAATTATTCTTTAAAAACTTAGTTGTTTATGTTTCTTCTCCTTTTCTTCCACCAACCTTTGTTAGTTCATTATTATTTCCTAGATTTGTTGTTGAACCTATTAGGACCTTCATCATTCTCTAAAACCCTTCTCCTCGAGATTTTGATATATTGTGTGGGTTTGGACCATATTTTTTAATCACAATAACTATAGGACAAAACATATAATGTCGAGGGAGAGATTGTTGGATAGGCAACAATAGTAGCAAGTGCACTACACAGTGGTACAATGGATGGTTGTGAACCCTTAAAATATCAACTTGCTCCCTGACTTGGAAGACTATGTCCAAGAACAAGTATCGTTTTTTCTTTTTCTGGTTTGCATTGAAATGGGTTGTTGGTGAGAAAGTCCTATTACCAAACCCAAATCACCAAGAATATTTTTTTTTTACTTTTTCTTCAATCTCTGTTCAAATATATATGGATCTGTGTGGAACATCTGTCTTGATCAATTACTATTTGGTTCTTCATCAAATTTGGGTTTGGTAAGCTTTGTGTTTATAAACTAGTTCAAACCTGTATTTATCTCCTAATTAGGGATCACAAATGTCCTTTTGAAGATTGGGGAGGCTTGTGAAAACTTATGAAGTATATTATTTGTTGTAAAATTTCACATGATTGTTATAAAATTGGAATTGAATATTGATTTTTCATGTGGTTGACTACTGATACAAGTTTTTTTTTGTTAATTAGGTTGTGTACAAGTGCATACATGGAGGTAAGTGATTGTATGTGCTTTAACTATATCATTATTTTCATGACATTTCCATGCTCATAACATATTATCTTGTACTTTAGTAAGATTCTAATAGGCTACAACCAAGTAATACTCTAATCCATTTGAGAAAACACAGGGAAAACAAATTATGACATGAAATCAAAGAAGTTTGATTATGGAATCTAAAAAAAGAATCTTTAAGAAGGATAAAGTGGGGAATACAAGAACATGCACCCCTACAGGTAAAGATTTAGAAAAATATCAGTTTATTTTCTTATGCAATATAATTTTTATTTTTATTGTATGACGATGTTATAAATATGTCTATTAACGTTTCTTTCTATAGTGACTAAGAAGAGGAAGATCCAAACAAGAGGAAGCTCCAAATTTCCTTTGAATGATTGTAATAGTCCCAATAATGAAAGAAATGACATTGAAGAGATACTTCCTTCTTTTCAAGAAGAGGGGCAACAAGAAGAACACAGTATGCGTATTAATTATTAGATTTTAACTTTGTGATAACTTTAAATTTTTCTATTAATCATTCCTTAACACCTTTACAATTCCTTCCTCTATAGATGATGTTCACGAACAATCATGCCAAGAAGATATTAACATAGAAGGGGATGATCCCTCTACACATGCATCGGCTGAGATGATCAAGAAGAAGTGTAGAGGATCAACAAGATGTGCAGACATCAATAATTTGGATGCTCCGCTTGAAATTTAAATTAATGAAAGGAACCAACTAGTTGGTCCAAACTCTATGAAGCTATCATCATTACTAGGTGTACTTGCTAGGGAGATGGTTCCAATCACATATTTTGATTGGCGAAAGGTTCCTATTCCACTAAAGGATGACTTGTGGAACATCATAAATGTGAGTATTAGAACTTTGTATATTTGTTTTCTACATTTGTATTTTTGCATGCTTTCAATGTTTATTTTCAAACAATGGATAACATATAGTAATTCACTTCTTATATGTTGCAGTCCAAATTGATAATCCCTCCCATCCTTAAATATTATTGTATGCACTCTATAGGCCATAAGGAAAACAGTCATAGGCATCGTTTGGCCAAAATATTTTGTGATTCTCACGAGTCCACTGAGGAGAGATTAAAAAGTGTTCTTCCAATTAGGATAAGTGAGACAATTTGGAGAGAGTTTGTACTATCACGAAGCACCGCTGAATTCCAAGTAAGCAAAAAGTTCAAATATTTATATAATCAAGTTACATGAAATGTCTATTGGCTTTTAATGTTGACCTATATTATTGTAATTTTTTAATTGATTTGTAGGAGACAAAGAGAAAAAATAAGCAAAACAGAGAAAAGGAGCAAGACTTGCACACTTGTGGACGTCATGGTTATCAAAGGGTCGAACATGACATGGTAAGTACTTTTGATCCATTATATTTTCTTTATATTGGAATAGTTGGGATTCATTGTAATGCTACAAATTAACCATACTATTTAACTTCTTGTAACTAGAAAAACTCTAGATTCTCCGATGATACATCCACTACCATTACTAGGGCAGACCTATGGAAGAAGTGCCATCAAAAGAAGGATGGCACTCCAATCACACCAGCTGTAGGAGAAACAATAGTAAGTTCCCAACCTTCTATTTTAGATATAGATTAGAATTCCATTTTATGTCATGTTGGAAATTTTTTTAACATGATTTTGTTTAATTGCTCGAAAATGCTAGCAAAAAATTGAAGAAGCACAATCAAAAGTGGCATCTAAACAATTTACATATAGGGATGATGCCCTTGCTAAAGTATTAGGGCCTAATGCGAGGGGATGATGTAGTGGGGTTGGCCTCGGAGTTACGCCAACTAACTTGTTTGGAAGAAATTCATACAAGGAAGCCCTATTTGCAAGCCAAGTTACAAACAAAGAAAATGCACAAGAAATATCATGTCTAAAAACAACAATTTCTGAACTCATGAAATGAGTAGAAGCCACGGAGAAAGAAAATGAAATCAACAATGAAAGTGTTAGTATCAAATTATTTACTCTTCTCCCAATGTACATTTTTTGACATTAATGAATTGATATCTAATATCACATTGTTAATATGAATAGCTTCCTACTGTACAAAATTTCCAATCTGAAATCATGCCTACAGTGGAGGTAAGTTGTCTAAATATTTTTTTGAAGAACATTTTGGTTTCAATTTTTCATTGTAGGTCTTATATTATATTGTATTTCCAGAGTAATTTATGGGAGATAACAATCCCTACGAAGGAAACAGTACAAAAACAATTATCTCCAACACAAACTCCAACATCCCTAGTAAGTTTTGAAAATTATTGTAATTTAGTTCAATATAATTCTGTTCTTTCAATATATTACAAATCATTCTTTATTAGGTGCAGAGCTGTGCATCAAATTATGCTAAGCATTTGGAGCAGAAAAACCTATTGACCACTACATTTCAAACTAACAAAATGAAGTCCCCAATCTTATTAAGTTTTCTATTTTTTTATTTTTTGATAACCAATATTTAACATATTATTTCAGCCTATCTTACTTTGTTTCATTCATTGGCAGGAAGAGGATAATTCTATTGAGTTGCCAACATCTTCCCAATTAGGTTTGGAAGGAAAGAAGTGCTATCTCATTGTGCTAAATTCTTGGGTCAAAGTTGCAAGGGCAACAATACATAAGACTGACCCAAATACAATGACCCACTGTGTCCGTCTTGGGGAGGACTATTATGTTGTCAATCCTACAGAGATTCTAGAACCACAATTGGGAAGTCTACCTCTACCATGTCCCAATAGCACATTTTCTACTATAGAAGATGCTTTATGGAGCTACATTCCTTGGCCTAAGGATAACATTGAGCTATGTGACTAGTGATTCTAGTTAGCTGCAACAATAAAGCATGTTGCATATTGTAGAAATGTATTGACTAAGGGTAAATACATATTATGCTAAAGTGGTTATATGATAATATATATATGACATTTTTGGGATATCTTGTAAGTTGGAGTATATTGGTGTTTATAGTGCTATTGGGCATGTCCATTGTAGTTCCGCCTTTATTAACAATACTCATCTTCTGCATTGTATGTCTTTTTTGTATGAATACATGGATGAATAGATAGTTGTATAACACAATGAATAAAATGGTGTTATATTCATAGTGGCTGGAATCCGTTGTGAAGAATTATCCACAATTCTATTCATGGCATATTCATTAAGAAAACCAAGAAAGTTGTCACTAGAATTTTCATGGATATATGTTGCATTTAGCTCATATGTAAAATAACATGGATATATGTTGCATTTATGTCTGAATTGGAATGTATGTTACATTTATCAATATATGTTACAGTGTTCAATCCCAAATTATGAAAATAGGGATCCTTGTTGAAACATTAACCTTTAAAACAAGAAAATTTGGTTGTGAGAAATACTACTTATCCATGGAATAAGAAACAGTTAGATAGGACATCCACATACAGGTCTTCATTACATTATGGTAATATTGCAACATAAACATGTTTAGTTCAAGTAACCTATCCAAGGGTTTCAGTAACCTATACAGGGAACTAAGTGTTGATGCAAACTCCTCAGATTCATCATGGCCAGCATTAAGTCTGCGTCCTTGTTCAAAGGCATAAATACAATGAAACTACACATATAGTCAATGAAGAAATAGCTTCATCAACTGCTAAGGTCTGATGGCTAAGGGTTAATGAAGAAATAGATTCATCCAAAGAAACTAAATGTTACTAGTTTTGGTTAATATACAAACTACATGTGCATTTGTGGTTTTATAAATCCTTTTGAAGAAATGCTTGAATGGGATTATTCTCATGGAATTCTATGCTAAGTCACCATGTTCAACTCATTTCCACTATAAAGTTCATTTATCTCTTAGATTTAAATGAATGCAATTTCCATGTTCACAAATTACCTTATGAGAGAGTTGAGCCTATGATTTCTTTTAATTTGTATTGTATGCATTCCTAAATTCTATTGTATACATAAGACTAGTTGTATACATTCCTTCTAAATTGTATTGAGTGCATATTGACTAACACGTATAAAGGAATTCTAGAATAACTGCATTCTTCATATCAAATTGACTACATTGTAGACATACATATTACAGCTCGAGGCCTAAAAACTGCCCAGTTTTTATTCTTCCACCATTGCTCATGCCCTTTGACAGTTGTTTCATGCTCAGAATTGGTAGATGATGTCCATAACTTCCTTTTAGGGCTATTCAAAGATCACTGTTTGCATGCTGACATGCACCCAGAGTTTATGGAATGTATTCAAATTTGATTGTCAGGGTCTGGTTACACCTTGTTTCGTGAGAAAAAGTGCCCAGAATTCATAATATTGCTATCAATTGTTGATTGGAAGGCTAGAATAGCCCTTATTTGTGCCCAGAATAGAAGTTTGAAGATGTAGGGTGACTGTTGTTACAGGAAAACACCCTGAGATGTGCTCAGAACATGCCCAGCTTCAAAACTCTGGAATGGTTGCTGCTGCTTGAGGGTAGTGTCTGCAAAAGTTGCATTTGACCAAACTATGTAGGCTGCAATATAGAGTAGTATTTATTTTATAGTATTGGGTTTGTTATTTTTCGAGTCATTAACCAATATTTTTGGTGAATTGAAAGCTACCTTTTGACAACTTTGGACAGTAAGTGATTATCTTTCACCTTAAGTAGATATTGTCTAGTACTCATAAATTTAAAAGGAATGGTATATTAGATCTCTTTCAGGGTGCAAAACATTGTATGAATTTCCCAAACCTAAGAGCTTAATAGGAAATGGATTAGATTGTTGTTTGCTTTCAAATGAATGGCATTACTACTGAATTCTGGGTTGGTTGACAGTCCACTCAAGAGACACCATAAATCATAGAGTACACAGCTTAAAGCATTGACTACCAACACCTTAAAAAAGGGGAACTATTATGCTACAAGAAGAAAGAACAAGTATAATCTTTTGAAATTGTTGCTAATGCTAGAGTTCCTTTGCAAATTTTCACAAAATCAAGTGAATATTTATGGTGCAAAACAGAGTATGAATTTCCCAAACCTGCGAAATTCATTCAGGCATTTCCATGACAACTTGCTCCACAACTTTGATGGTTATTTGTTAGAGAAGACTTTCATATTTCTCTTCAGTCACAAGCTTCGTAATGTGTTGATTAACTTGTTGAATAGCCTGCTTGCAGTTGTCCTTCAATTCAGTAAGTAGGGTCTAGTAGTATGACATAAGCTACTTTTCAATATCAACATGATTGGTGACATAGTTATCTTGAGCATCTTGGATAGAATTGATATGTTTATGTTGTTTTTGTTGGATCATGGACATTTGGAAAAATTTCGAATTTCTCTCCCCTTCCTTGAGCTATTAGACTCTCAATTTTTGTTGCCACAATATTAATTTTCTCCTATCTTCCTTGAAAGTCTATTTGGGATTGTAGATATGATTCCTCTTTGCTGAGAGACTATGAATGTCCTTTAAGAATGATCCTTTATTGAAGTTGCACCATGCTGGATTCTTATTCTCTCTTGATTTTGAATACGTTTTCCAATACATCTTTGTTCCACTACATTAGTTTGATTTTGAGGTTTTTTAGCCTTTGTTGAAATGTGTACAACAATGACCCCTTTAATGGATTTAAACTTCCTTCCACCAGCTAACAATGTTGTTGATGAATTCTAGGTGTTTGATCCAAAAAATTTCAAATATGAATGGTCACTTGTTGGGAGGTACTCATAGGTCCATATTTAAATTGATTGCCCAATGGTCATATCTAGAGAAAGTGAGAATTCTGGGTTGGTTGACAGTCCACCTAAGAGCCACCATAAATCATAGAGTACATAGCTTAAACCATTGACTACCAACACCTTAAAAAAGGGGAACTATTCTGCTACAAGAAGAAAGAACAAGTATAATCTTTTGAAATTGTTGCTAATGCTAGAGTTCCTTTGCAAATTGTCACAAAATAAAGTGAATATTTATGGTGCAAAACAGAATATCCTAAGAAATAGTACCGTAGAGGGAGTGCCATGTGTAGGTATGAACTGAGCCCCTACAGATACCCTGTCACATCCCTAGCAACCCATACAGGGGATTGTAATATTTTCTCAGAGAGGTTGCAACAATCATCAACTAGGGTACTAGATGCTTCCTACTTCAACTATATCTTATCTAATTTGGTGCCGAATCTGCTCAGAGTTTCTCTATTGATATTTGAAGATTCTATGATTCCTTTATTTCTATGTTTCCCAAATAAGGAAACTAGGAAAGCGTTGCCAAGATATATTGAGAATGACGTTCTTAAAGACTTCTTTCCACCACTGTTCAATAGTAAGTTTGGTACTCTCTCAGTTTTTGTTGGTTTGCTTGAAAATAGATGCCCCCTTATCCCATAACCCCAACACATATTAACATCGATTGAGGATATGTTCCATAGTTTCCTCTTGAGCTTTGCAAAGTTGGCACTAGGAGGGGCCTTCAAAGCATCTTTGAATATTTTGATCCCAAGTGATGGTTTTATACCTAGCCACTGTCCAGGCAAATGTAGATATCTTTGGTCATAGATTTTGTTTCCATATTTGATACCAAATTTTTCTCCCCTCAATAATTTGAACTCCAATAACTAAAGAGTCGGCTTCTTTGAGGTGTAAATTTCCTCCCATGATATGGTTCCATGGAAGTTGACTCTGATTCGACTTTGTTGAATTTTAACCATATCACTTCACTATAATGTTGAGGAGAAGAGGAGGCCATTTTTCCTTATTATCCCAAATTCTACAATCCCATGTTGAAGTGCTAGTGTCCCAATATTAAGACACTAAGGTTTGATTCCGAGTTAGGAAGGAGATTCTATGATCCTGAAGGGCTAGATAGCGTCGAATGTTCGGGAGATGCTACCCAGCAACATCCAAGAATAGGGAAGTTTTACCATCTCGTATTTCCAAAAATTGTTCTTGAATTAGAGTTTGATTTTACCAGTCATTATTCCTATCTTCCTCGAAGGTCTATTTGGGATTGTAGATATGATTCCTCTTTGTTGAGAGACTATGGATGTCCTTTAAGAATGATCCTTTGTTGAAGTTGCACCATGTTGTATTCTTATTCTCTCTTGATTTTGAATATGTTTTCCAATACATCTTTGTTCCACTACATTAGTTTGATTTTGAGGTTTTTTAGCCTTTGTTGAAATCTGCACAACAATGACCTCTAATGGATTTCAACTTCCTTCCACCAGCTAACAATGTTGTTGATGAAGTCTAGGTGTTTGATACACAACATTTCAAATCTGAATGGTCACTTGTTGGAAGGTACTCATAGGTCCATATTTAAATTTATTGCCCAATGGTCATATCTAGAGAAAGTGAGAATTCTGGGTTGGTTGACAGTCCACTTAAGAGCCACCATAAATCATAGAGTATACAACTTAAAGCATTGACTACCAACACCTTCAAAAAGGGGAACTATTCCGCTACAAGAAGAAAGAACAAGTATAATCTTTTGAAATTGTTGCTAATTCTAGAGTTCTTTTGCAAATTGTCACAAAATCAAGTGAATATTTATGGTGCAAAACATAGTATGAATTTCCCAAACCTAAGAAATAGTACAATAGAGGGAGTGCCATGTGTAGGTATGAACTGAGCCCCTACAGATACCCTGTCACATCCCTAGAAACCAATATAGGGGATTGTAATATTTTCTCAGAGAGGTTGCAACAATCATCAACTAGGGTACTAGATGCTTCCTACTTCAACTATGCTATGAATATTTATTTAATATTATTATTTATAAATTAATAGATTATTAGGTTACTAGTGAAAGGGCGTAACCCTTCACAATGTTGGATCAAGCCCTATATAAAGGCGATCTTAGTGTATCTTTTATATCATCAATCAAATATATTATTATTATCTATTATTCAATATGAGAGTTGGATTCGACTATTAACCTAGTGAATGGATTCATTCACCGCATTTGGTATCAGAGCCCGGTTTTGGCTCTTTCAACCTGAGCTCGGATTCGGCTCCTCCTACTATCGAGCTTGGTTGAGGCTCACATCTCCTGCACTCTGAGCTCGGACTTGGCTCATCAACGCCCTGGGTGAACTTCAGATTCGGACTCGGCTACGGTTCCCCCTCACGCCCCTGCTCCCTGCGTCCTCTCTGCCACTCCCGTGCCCCTCACACTCTCCATTCCCTTCTACATTTCCATTCCCACCAAATGTCCACGTCCCCCAGCACACCCTTCCCTATCACACTCCTATGCATCCTCTCCACCACACGCCACAACTCCTGTCACATCCCTTCGTGTCCATTGCCTAGCGCCTCACACCTCTGCTACCCTCTCCACTCCCGCGTTGCTTCCACACCGGTGCCTCCCGCGTTGCCTCCCAACTGTGCTGCTCCCTTTCGCTCCACCGCACTCCTCCCCATCCATGCACTCCCATTCCCACGACCTGTAACCGCTCTCCGCGCTTCCTCTTCCACTCCGCGTGCCCAGCCGCACTGCAACCCATCTCTGCCCTCACTCCTCCCCATCTCCACGACCTGCCCGCACTGCAACCCATCTGCACGCACTCCCATCTCCACGACCTCCAAGCCATCTCCGTCCTTCCTCCTCCACTTCGCGCTCTTCCAGCTGCCATCTCCACGAAACCCTACCGCCATCTCCACGAAACCCTACATCAACAAAAATAAAAAATATATATATAAAAGTTAAATAAATATTATATAATAAAATTATTATTAATAATATTTATTCTAAACTTTATAATATATATAATATTATTATTCCCAAATAATAATAATTATTATTTTTATTTGTCCTTAACCACATAAGCCAAAATCGATTCCAATTATTCACCACCACACTTAAGAAGCATGACGACGGAGTTAAAAGCTCAAATTGCGAAAATAGAGAAGGATTTCCAAACTTTCAAGGAAATGACCACCAAGAGCCAAGAAGCACTTAAGAAAGAAATTAAAGAGGAAGTCATTCAAGTAATGGAGCAGAAAATGGACGAGAAGTTCAACATTATGAGCAAGGAACAAAAAATGTTAGACCAAAAAATGACGCAGAACCATAATACATTAATGGAGGTGTTACAAAGACTAATGCAAAAAAGGACCAAGTCGGCAGTCCAGATGTGCTAGATGCCTCATCTCATATTTTCACACAGGAAGCACTTGCCAAGAATCAAGAAGAATTGAAAAAAGAAATAAAGATTAACAATGCGACGCTTAAGCAAGAGATAGAAACAAAAGTACTGCCAGAGATGGAGGCACGATTAAACAGCCAAATAGAAGCTATCAGTAAGATAGTAGAGAATAAAAAAGATAAAAATCACTGCCAACAACGAAGCAGTTCAAATATGTCACTTACGTCATCCAGTAGTTCCGATCCACCATCAAACCATAAAGCAAAAGGGAATCAATATCACCCTTACATAGTGTACCCACCTAAGGCAAAAATAGAGTTGTCGAAATACAATGGAAGTGAAGACCAATGCGTTGCTTGGCTAAACAAAGCAGAAGAATACTTCGACATTTACAATATTCAATCTGAAGAGGAGAAGGTGAAATATGCGTCAATGCATATGGAAGGGTACGCCTATAATTGGTACTTATGGTGGAAGAGAGACAATTTTGCCTACACCTGGAACTTGTTCAAAAATGATTTTTTTAATAGGTTTCAAGGTATCAAAGAAGATGAATTTTTCAGTAAACTTACCAGATTACAACAGATTGGAAGCATTGAGGAATTCACACATCAATGGGAATCCTTATCGACGCGAGTATTTGGGTTGTCCGACAAACAAAGACTCGAAACCTATTTAGGAGGTCTAAAACTGTACCTCCAAAAAGAGTTAAAGTTACATGACATACCTAATGTAGAGGTAGCAAGACATAAAGCAAAAGCCGCAGAGCGCAAATTGGAAGGAATAAAAACAAGAGGTGATAACCATTATCGACAAGAAAAAGAGACACAATGTAGGTACTGTGCAGATACTTGGTCACCCGATCATCAATGCCACAAACCTCAATCATATTCCTATGAAATGGAAAATAGATCAAAGTCATCTAACAATTACTCTGATAATAGAAAAAAGAAGAAAAACATATGTCGTCGATGCGGTGATGATTGGATCCCAGGCCATAAATGTAGGAACAATCAGACAATACAGTGCAAAATCATCAATGGAAAGGAAGTGCAAGTCTCTACACAAGAAATTGCGTCCGATTCTAATACCAACACTGAATCTGAATGAAGGACGACATTAGGAAAATACTCAAGCTTTGAGGACAAAGATTTCAAAAAGGGGAAGGCAATGCTATGAATATTTATTTAATATTATTATTTATAAATTAATAGATTATTAGGTTACTAGTGAAAGGGCGTAACCCTTCACAATGTTGGATCAAGCCCTATATAAAGGCAATCTTAGTGTATCTTTTATATCATCAATCAAATATATTATTATTATCTATTATTCAATATGAGAGTCGGATTCGACTATTAACCTAGTGAACGGATGCTATGAATATTTATTTAATATTATTATTTATAAATAATAATATTAAATAAATATTCATAGCAAACTATATCTTGTCTAATTTGGTGCCGAATCTGCTCGGAGTTTCTCTATTGATATTTGAAGATTCTATGATTCCTTTATTTCTATGTTTCCCAAAGAAGGAAACTAGGAAAGCGTTGCCAAGATATATTGAGAATGGCATTCTTAAAGACTCCTTTTGCACCACTGTTCAATAGTAAGTTTGGTACTCTCTCAATTTTTGTCGGTTTGCTTGAAAATAGATGCCCCCTTATCCCGTAACCCCAACAAATATGAACATCGATTGAGGATATTTTCCATATTTTCCTCTTGAGCTTTGCAAAGTTGGCACTAGGAGGGGCCTTCAAAGCATCTTTGAATATTTTGATCCCAAGTCAGGGTTTTATACCTAGCCATTGTCCAGAGAAAGGTAGATATCTTTGGTTGTATATTTTGTTTCCATATTTGATACCAAATGTTTCTCCCCTCAATAATTTGAACTCCAATAACTAAAGAGTAGGCTTCTTTGAGATGTAAATTTCCTCCCATGATATGGTTCCATGGAAGTTGAATCTGCTTCACCTTTGTTGAAGTTTTAACCATATCACTTCACTATAATGTTGAGGGGAAGAGGAGGCCATTTTTCCTTATTATCCCAAATTATCCAATCCCATGTTGAAGTTCTAGTGTCCCAATATTAAGACGCTAAGGTTTGATTCCAGGCTAGGAAGGAGATTCTATGATCCTGAAGGGCTAGATAGCCCTGAATTTTTGGGAGATGCTACCAAGCAACATCTAAGAATAGGGAAGTTTTACCATCTTGTATTTCCAAAAGTTGTTCTTGAATTATAGTTTGATTTTACCAGTCATTATTCCTATCTTCCTCGAAGTCCTATTTGGGATTGTAGATCTGATTCCTCTTTGCTAAGAGACTATGAATGTCCTTTAAGAATGATCCTTTGTTGAAGTTGCACCATCTTGGATTCTTATTCTCTCTTGATTTTGAATACATTTTCCAATACATCTTTGTTCCACTACATTAGTTTGATTTTGAGGTTTTTTAGCCTTTGTTGAAATCTGTACAGCAATGACCCCTAATGGATTTCAACTTCCTTCCACCAACTAACAATGTTGTTGATGAAGTCTAGGTGTTTGATCCAAAAAATTTCAAATCTGAAAGGTCACTTGTTGGGAGGTACTCATAGGTCCATATTTAAATTGATTGCCCAATGGTCATATCTAGAGAAAGTGAGAATTTAGGGTTGGTTGATAGTCCACTTAAGAGCCATCATAAATCATAGAGTACACATCTTAAAGCATTGACCACCAACACCTTCAAAAAGGGGAACTATTTTGCTACAAGAAGAAAGAACAAGTATAATCTTTTGAAATTATTGCTAATGCTAGAGTTCCTTTGCAAATTGTCACAAAATCAAGTGAATATTTAAATTGGTTTGGGGCTACTAGGACATCCACAAAATCATGCAAATGGATCTTATTCCCATCAACAACGAAATGATAAGGTGAGAGCCGAATAGGGTCTTTGATATCTTGTTAGTGTTGAAGATTGCAATTCTTAGTAAGGGTTCTAGCATGTTAAATATTCTTAGGATAGACACAAGTCATGCAAAAATGCCATCACAAGTTTCCAACTCCCCCAATAAGGTCATATGAAATTATGATATTTAGGAAAAGGGCTAAATAAACTTGGATTTTCCCAAGACCTACGTTATATATATGCTTGTGAAGGAAAAGTCTAAGCATGTTGTACTCTGGTTACCTACCACAAACTTCAACAGATATAACCAAACACTAAATTTTAACAATTTGCAGGGTTCAAATAAAAACCTTGTTCAAATAAAAACTAGAAACAAGGTGTTACTGTTGAATTGGTTTAAGTATTCAATTATCATACAACTAGGGAAAGTTGCAATGAAAAGTAATACGTGATTCTCATCACTGTTAGAAGATGTATTTGCACAATGAAAAATAATGCTATCTGGTGAGTAGGGTTTGATATTTTTTGAAATAAGGGCTTTTTCATGGAGAAAATTATGACGAGATAAATTTTTATGAGTTACATCACTCATCAAGATGCTTGGATGACTTTTCTGAAGGTCATGATGCTTGTCTTGAAGATATGATGTACTTCCTAGGTCATAACAGCTATGGTCTAGGTAGTGTAGCTAGTGTCACTGATAAACTCGTGTCCCCGCAGCATGTGAGAGCAGAAGAAACAACGAGTTGTAGGTTATCAATAGGAAGAGGAAGAAATTGCAGGCGATGACTCAAGGACTGTCCGATCACAATGATCGACGGTTGCGATTGTGTTTGGTTGTGGGAATTATCCCACATTGATAAGGAAAGCGAGATTCTATGTGTTTATAACAGCAGGCTTAAGTAATGTTTATTGACACGTAGTGCAAAGATAGTGTGGGAGCTCTGGGTGTTTGGTTCTCCATGAGAAGAACACCATCCTGGAGCTCGGGACACCTATGTTTCCCACTATCTTTTGCTACATGTGGCATTAATGTTCGACGTGGATATAACCTATCCAAAGTTTTAGAAATTTTTTTACCGCGTTGTCCACCAAAATTTAAATAATTTTTGAAATGGGAAATGGGGGCGGTTCCCAACTGCCGTCGTAGCAGGAGTTTCCTAGGGAAATGGGGGCAGTTTCCTAGCGACCTTCATTCTCTTTCATTTACTTAAAAAAAATTAGGGTTGATGGGGCCTTTCCACATAGGCGAACTCTAAGCTTGAAAACAGAAGGTCCCGAAGGAAGGATGGACATAGAGCGAGTCAAAGGAGGTTTCTTCTCTTCCACTCTCGATTTCACCATTGAATTCATGGATCCTCGTATGTCTGAAATGAATTCAACATCAGATCTGTGTTCCACTGTTCAACACTGGTAAGTTCCCTCTTGACATAAATTATTAAATTTCAATTCCGAGTTAATGTTTTTTTATTTTATTTCTTGTTTCTTCACATATAAATTTTCCTTGACATAACCTACTCCATGTTTTAAAAAAGTATTGCAGCCATTATCCATACTTGCACCCCTATCTGTACCCCATAGTAACTTAGGTTGGACAGTCCCATAGTTCAGAAGCTCGATAAGGAGCTGAGGGAACCAGTAGAGACTAGACAGTGCAGGTTTGATTTCATTTCATGGAGCTAAACTACAAAATCCACACAAATTTGCGGTTCACTTGTGCATTCTCAGTAAGATATGGAGATGACTTAAAATACAAGCATTACTTTGCCTCGCTTACAATGGACTTAAGTAAAATTGAAAGAATTAATATAAGAAAACAAGTTCTCTTTTGATAGCATTACATAAAGCTGTTGTCTCCATTGAATGCCAGATTAGGATTTCAGTGGTGAAGATGTGAATTCTTGTATTAACCACCTTGTATTCATAGTAGCAGTCGAGAAATTAATCATGTATTTAGAAAAAACACAACCAACTAGGACTAAGGTAGGAAACTCCAAATGCCTTATGATTTTCCCCAATTGGGACTAATGCATTGAGTAGGCTTAAATGCATATATGTCTGATGTTTTAGATGAGATAAGATAAGATAAGATAAGATAATTTACTAATGTCCAATCACCGATGAATGATCACAAAGTTGGTCAAGGAACTCAAAAATTAGGCTTAAGAAATCCTTGTACGGACTCAAACATGCACCCTTATTTGTGCCCATAATAGAATTTTGAAGTTGTAGGGTGACTGTTATTATAAGAAAACACCTTGAGATGTGCTTAGAACATGCCCAGCTTCAAAACTATGGAATGGTTGTTGTTGCTTGAGGCCTAAAAACTGCCCAGTTTTTATTCTTCCACCATTTCTCATGCCCTTTGACAATTGTTTCATGCTCAGACTTGGTAGATGATGCCCAAAACTTCCTTTTAGGACTATTCATGCCCAGAGTGTTGAATAAAGGGCTACTATTTCCCCTTCTTTGCTAAATGCAGGTTAGAAAGGGTAACAATATTACCAAGATTCTAATCGAGAAGAAATAACATGGACAATACTAGCAAGTATGATCTCCAATAGATAAGCACAATAGTAAGAAATAATGCCACATTTTAAGAAGAGAGAAACCCTTAGACAAAATTTTCTCCAAAGAGCTATTAAGCTCCAAAAGGGAGAGAGCTCCAAATATTCAACCATCCTTATTAAAGATGCACCTATAAATTCATATAACAATCAAATGATCTCCTCAAGAGAGGAGGATCTCCAAGTGCTCTAGGTTGAGATCAAGCTGTTGCAAGGGGAATGGCCTTCAAATGCTAATTTCTGCCTCAGTACACCACATCTAGGAGCAGAGAACCTCTTCCCGATATTAGATTCTGCTCATAAAACACTTAACTCCATGTTGATGTACATGTTTAAATGCTTTCAAAATGAGAGAGACTGTTGTGCAAAGGGACCACTGGATGGGACAGCCTGCTTCACATAGCAAAGAAAGTCCTTCGAAAACCACGAATCATTCTTCCAACAGCATCAAAGAGGGATGGTTCCAAGAGTGAGTAAGTGAAAATCTTCATAGGGGGAAGACCCATCCTAAAGCAACATAAAGCGATGAATAAGTGGGCTCAAAAGGAATCGACCTTCATGAAACTAGTCCAGTAGTGAAAACAATTGAACAAACCATCATTAAAGGCTTCCAAAACATGGTGCTTTCCTCAATAAGTGTGTACTCAACAGGCTGGTATCTTCCTCTAGGCTGACATCCCTCCTAAAGCATGACTGTTCACTACCAAAGGACTAATAATTGGTGACTGTTCCCATATATTTACTGCCCAGATTTGATTTTCTTGCTTGTTTTTGTCACAGTCTAGAATTAACTCGGAACTGCACATGAATTTTTTTTCAAGTGTTAAGTGTGCCCAGAACTTCCAAAGATCACTGTTTGCATGCTGATATGCACCCAGAGTTTATGGAATGTATTCAAATTTGATTGTCAGGGTTTGGTTACACCTTGTTTTGTGAGGAAAAGTGCCTAGAATTCATAATACTGCTGTCAATTGCTGATTGGAAGGCTAGAATAGCCCTTATTTGTGCCCATAATAGAAGTTTGAAGCTGTAGGGTGACTTTTGTTATAGGAAAACACCCTGATATGTGCTCAGAACATGCCCAGCATCAAAACTGTGGAATGGTTGCTGCTGCTTGAGGCCTAAAACTACCCAGTTTTTATTCTTCCACCATTGCTCATGCCCTTTGATAGTTGTTACATGCTCAGACTTGGTAGATGATGCCCATAACTTCCTTTTAGGGCTATTCATGCCCATAGTGCTTAATAAAGTGCTACTATTTCCCCTTCTTTGCTAAATGTAGGTTAGAAAGGGTAACATTTACCCCCAAGGGCACCATCATCATCAACATTTATCCAAGTAGATTCTATCATTTAGCATCAAGCCATCCAATCTCAACAAAGATCAAGATACCAACATTGCTACCCCCCCAACATGGTACTGGAAACTTGAAAAGTACATGCAAGAACATAATGTGCAATGTGGGAGTGGAATAGAAACTCCTGGAACAATGGAAAAATCAGAAGATCTGAGCTCATAACTGGTAGCTAATAAGCTAGCTAATGAAACTAGAAAGGATGCATAAGAAGTAAATCATGGGTACAAAAAACAAATGGAGAAAAGGTAGAGTACTAAAAGCAGAAAGCACTCAATATTGAAGGAGAAGGGATATTAAAATCATTTGGCCTATCTAGCTTCTGCACTAACTGTCCAACTAAAGGACAATAAAGCTGTATTACACCATAATATAGAAGATTGGTTAAGATGTAAAAGATGCTAAAGATCATCCAAGATAAAATACCACCCTCCCTCATGGTCTATTCATCTCAGTAAGTTTTAAAATGAATTTTCTGGCATAACCCTAGTCCTGTTCAAAATTTGGCCTAAGGTTAGTCAATGAGAGAGTCTGTTGACATGACAAGCCATGAGACATTTATATGGCCTAGTGCACGCCATTACTCATGAGCATACTCTACATTGGCATTTGTCAAGAATTTCTGTTACACCTAGGACTGATATGTATTATAATTCTCAATCTTCTCAGACAGAAACATGCCATTACTAAGTTTGGTCTATTGTATTCATAAAGAATTGCATTATTCTTGACAAGCATTTTCATAAAGTTCAAAAGTTTTGAGCACCTACTTGATGATAAGCATGAATAACCATCAAATATTTTTAGGTCACTGAGGAAAAGTCTCGAGGATCTAGTTGTAGAAATTGGGTTGATTTTATTATCAAATGGAAAAGAAACGACGTTGGATAGATCTGAAGATGAGGTATATTTTCTATATTTGATTCTCCGATATGATATGATATAGAATATGTCTTTGGTAATACTTGTAGTGATTTATGTTTTTGTGATGTGCAACTTGGTTGTATGTATAATGTCAAAGGAATATCAAGATGGGGTTGAAGAATTCATAGAGTTTACTATGAGTCATTCAGAGGATAAGAAGACCACGAGATGCTCTTGTAAAAAGTGTTGCAATGTTGCAGTACTAACATTGGAGGAAGTGCAAGACCACTTGATGATTCATGGTATAATGAGTTCATATAAAATTTGGTTTTTCCATGGAGAGAGGGATCCTAATCAGGTATGATCATAGGATTTTGTTGACTCAAAATATCATTTCCATGTAGATAATATTAAATAGTACTTGAATTTACATATAAGTACTATATAGATAAAACTTGACTTCTATTTTATTATCTATTGTAGGCATCTATATCTAACAAGGGCAACAGGTGCTATGCAAACCAGATGCATGATTTACCTCGAGAAATTTCGCATTCAATGGTACGCAAAATGTAATGCAAGTGATAACAATCTTATGTATGCAATGTTGTTTGAGGGTCAATTTCTATATGAACAATATTGATGTTTCTAATGTTTTTTTCATTATGTTGTATTTTGTGATATCAAAATGATAGGGTTATGAGCACATAGTCGAACATAATTATGATCATCATGTTGATAGACTACGACATTTCCTACAAATGATATTGATGTTTCTGAGAATGACAATGATGATGATGAAACCATGGTTAACAATCATATGGTTCAAATGGTGAATGAAGTTTATTAATGTTTTAATGAACATCTAGATGTGAATTGTGAAAATAGCCAAGCAACATCAATGGAAGAAATGAATGATATCAATCAATATAAGAAGTTAATTGATGATGCCGAGACACCATTGTACCCATGCCGCACTTGTTTCACTAAACTATCAGCCACTGTGCAATTGTACAACCTTAAAGTGAAAAATGGATGATCTGACACAAGTTTTACCCAAATGTTGAAGTTGAAGAGAAATGATTCCTAAAGGAAATACACTTCTGGATTCTTCATATGCGCTTCAAAAAGGTTGATTAAATCACTGGGTTTGGAATATGAAATGATACATGCATGCGAAAATGATTGCATTTTATATCGGGGAAAATATGAAAGTATAGACAAATGCCCAACATGTGTTAAATCTAGATGGAGGGTTGATGAACGTTCTGGAAAGGTGCGTAAATGTTGAAATATTGTAACTTCAAAGAATATTATATTTGTATATTATTTATTCCGGAGATGTTCCATACCTCCGATGTAATTATACTATAAATCCGGAGATGTTTATTCCTCCAAGTTGGTTGTGGTAACTAGGGTTATTAGACCCACCATGTGGGGGTCGGCCCAGTCAGTTATAATGGGGTATTTAACCTAATGGTTAAATACGAGCCTACATGTACTTGTGTAAAATACATATAAGAGTAGTGTATAAATAGAGGAGGTGTGTTCCTCATTTGATACACTCACTCACTTGAGGATAGCGCACTTGTGGAGAAGAGGTCTTCTATTGTGGAGGAGGAGATCATGTCTCAGGGTTTCATCTTTGTATATTGCTGGTCATCTATATTGAGGAAGCTTTGCTGGGTTTTCTACCCCATGAGGGTTTCCCAGGATAAATCTTTGTCTCTTGTGTTTATGCTATGCTTGTTGTTTCTTCAGTAATCCTGTATATGCTATTATTGTGAAATGGAATGTAATGCTGCTATTTTTTGTCTTAGAATATTGAATATTAACATGGTATCAGAGCTAACCTGAAGGAAGACAAGGTATGGCACTTACGACACTTGCTTTACTTACGACAATTTGAAGGTTAGGGTTTTACATAGCAAAAACCAGTCATCGTGGAACTTTCGCTATAACTCCATTTTGGAGAAGGTTCAGGGTCTGAAAAGTTTACAGGTCGAAGATAACATCCCCAGGTACCTTGTCTCCAAAGGGAATCCTCAGATTCGTTGTACTTTGTGAGTTATGATCAGTACAAGTTAGGGTTTCTGCCTCTTCCAGATCTCAGTCAAAATCAGGTGACCTTGGAAAAAAGGTCATAACTTGGGCTCGGAAGATCCAAATGAAATTTCGTAAAACGTGAAAGGTATTACACAGATTGTACTATCTCAAAAAACTTTTTCAGAGGCCGAAGGTGAACCAGTGACACGTGGCATGCCGTACAAGTTTGCTCTCCCGTTTTATCCCATAAACAGGTCACGTTGCGACACTTGGCATAACTCTCTCTCAGAGAGTCCAATTGAGGTCAGACCTATCAGGATGGAAAGATAATAGGTCGAGATATCTCATGAAAATTTTTTAGAGGCCGAAGTTCAAACAATCACACGTGGCAATCCGTACAAGTTCGCTCTCCTGTTTTATCCCATAAATAGGTCATGTTGCGACACTTGGCATAACTCTCTCTCAGAAAACCCAATTGAGGTCAGACCTGTCAGGATGGAAAGATGACAGGTCAGGATACTACAGAAAAAGGGTTTTAGACCCTGTGGAGCAAAAATTTCAGAGTTATAGCAGAAACAATCAGGTGCATATTTCTATCAAAACAGAATTATTTTTGGAGCACCTTTATTCATGCCTTCCGGAATTTAGGGTTTCGAAGAAAGTTATAATTTTTGGAATCGGAGTCCACGGCTGAATGCTACTCAGGAAAATCGAAATTTAGAGACCAAGATCGAATTTTTTGGTTGGGTAGAAGACCGGGCTTGATCAAACCCCAGTTCGGGATTTTGATCGGAAAGATGGAAAATTAGGGCTGCAGCAAAAGTTGGAATTTTTGAAGTCTGTAACCACGGCTGGAAGCTCCTAAGAAAAATAAGAGTTTAGAGCCTTGGATCAAACCTTTTGTTTGGGCAGAAGGGTGGGATTCATCAAACCCTAGTTCGGGATCCTGTCCAGAAGATCCAGAAGTTTCAAAGGCAATTTTGAGGGGTCAAATTTTGGAAATTCCAAAATTGAAGTATGCTAGTTTGATCAGCTCAGCAAGACATATTCTTTCATCCATTCAGAAGTGTGAAAGTCAAAGATTGAATTTTTAGGGTTTCTCTAGAAAACCCTAATTAATCTCCAGATCAAGTTTCAGGGGGAGTTGAGGCTAAGGCCTTACATAAGAAGACTACAAGAAGTCTCGACAGGTATGACTTAAGGAGGCTCAAGTATGTCTTGAAATCTAATTCTTCATTAAGTTCATGATGTGTTTGTCTTCATATTATTTATTAGTACAATCTTGATTAATGTTAGAATTGTCTTATCACCCTAGTAACAGTATGAATGCATGTGAATGATCAAAGACATTCATTGATTAGGGCTATATGATTGTACTAATGCATTATGATGTTGTGTGAGGTTGATGTTGTCTGCTAACAAGGCTCAGGTACATCACAAAAGACAAATCAGGTTCCATGACCATGAAAACATGAAGACAAAGACTCATCCATAATCTTTGTTCTACTTATGAGGTATGTATGAATTTGTTATATTATGCTTAACCTATGAGACATGCAGGTTCTAGCTCAGGATCTCTAAATCATTGAAGAGATTGTTTAGGTATGTTGTACATAACTAAGTAGGTATACTAATCCAGGTATGTTTCCCATGAATCTTACCTTGTGTTAGGATCCCTTATATAAGTATACTTGGTATGATTGGTTATGCTTATTCATAAAGTTAGTAATCAAGGGATTATGCATATTATGTCTTTTATCTTGATTGATGATATGCATGAGTAAAAGAAGACTTCCCTAAAATCTTGAATACTAATGTTTATTAACTATAATCATGACTATACATTCTCAAGATTATTTAGAACTATAACGTTTTGATAACATTTAGAACATACTAATGGGTGTATGTTTGTGTATGAGATCATGAGGATGACACTTGAACATGCACAGTGGTACATAATGAATAGAAGTTCAAAAGACATACAGAAGATCAAGCGGGAGGCAACCACACAAACATAAAAGATAAGTATTTGAGTTGTTATTTGAAATAGTAAATGATATTGCCTGTAATAGGTTGTATGCATATTTGTATTCCTATAATATATCATGCTAAGTGTAAATATTCATAGAACATTGAACAGTATACTACTAATATGCATATGATTGGTAAGTTGGACAAACATTCCATTGTTGCTTGTCTAGAATGAAACCTCTTTGCTGACATGCTGAGAGTTGTGCACACTCTTGATAGTATGTTCTGGTAGAGATGGAAGGCATCTAGATAGCCACTGTATGCATACAGGATATGGGAAAGTGTTGTGCCAAAGTATTGGTCAAGATAGTTGCATAACTATGTAAATGATATCTGTATGCATAATAGGTTATCATGTCAATATGATTTGATGATTATGAAGTATTACTAATGATGTACCTAATTTTGATTTGTAGGAAAAATCATGATGAATGATGAACAAGCGATGGATGTTCAACAAAAGGATTTACAAATCAAACACACTATAGAAGGCTTGTGGCTAGAAGATTCTCTTAGCAAAGAGAAAGAGAATCATGATGAGATGTTTGTTCCAAGAGGATAGATAAAACCATTCTCTTAATGGTGTAATTAAAGAAGAAGTGTGATTCAGGTTCTCTATGGGTACCCAGGATCGATAATCAATTGATGATCTTAATGATCACCACGGGTGATGTGGATCTCAACCTTTGCTACAAGGTTGAATATGGTTTTTATACACAGATGACATGGATGCAAGAAGGAACTCACCACAAAGTTTGAATAATATTGAGGCTCATATCAGTAGACCCATCTATCGAGAGATGGCACAGATAGATATGCAGAAAATCACTCAATGCAAAGAGTGAATGATGTTCAGTCACAAAGGGAGAATTGACAGTTTCTTGATAAGCTTGGGCTTTACTAAAAATTAAAGTTGTTCCTAACCTTTACCTTAAGGCTATGGATCATACTATTATTATGATATCCTTCTTATAGGGAATGAGAAACAGATCATGAAAAAAAAGAAGAAGATGGCTGCAGAAATGAAAAATGAAAGATTGATGCATTACTTCCTAAGTCTGGAAGTATGGCAAGGCTTAGAAGGAATCTTTCTCAACCAAGGTAAGTATGCTGTGAAGTTTCTAAAAAAATTTGATATGTTGGAGTATAAAGCCATGGCCACTCCCATGGACTCCAACTTGAAGTTGTTAGTTAATGACTCATCGTATTTAGTGGACCTAACCCTATATAGACAAATCATTGGGTCATTGATGTATTTAACAAATACTAGGCCAGATATATGCTTTGCTGCAAATACCCTAAGTCAGTGTCTAGTAGAACCTAGAAAGGTTCACTTAATAACTACAAAGCATGTAGTGAGGTACCTAAAAGGTACAATAGATTTTGGTCTATATTATCTTGGAGGTCATGAACTCCGTTTACATGGTTACTCAGATTCTGATTGGGTAGGAAGTGCCTCAGACAGAAAGAGTACATCAGGTGGATGTTATAGTCTTGAATCTGCCATGATCTCATGGTTCAGCAAGGAACAATCTAGTGTGGCTCTCAGTACTTCTGAAGCAGAATATATATATAGCTGTCTGCTCTGCCAGCTGTGAAGCAGTGTGGCTTCAGAAGCTATTATATGGAGTGTTTGACTTAGAAATGAATCAAGATAGAAAATCTTGTATTCCACGATAAGTCAATAACACATAGAGATCCGATACTTCTATATACGAGATATGGTGCAGAGAGGAGCTATCAAGCTCGAGTATATAAGCACTGAGGATCAGATTGCCAATATCCTGACTAAACCTTTGTCTCGAGTAAAGTTTGAATACTTCCGAGACAAGCTTGGTATAGTCCAGAAGGACCCTCCTCGAAAGGGGGAGTAGTATAGTATTTGACAACAATTCCGTCCCTTAAATTGTATTTTGTTGTACTTAGCTACTTACAATTATTTAGATTTAGAACTCTTATATATCTTTTATTTTAGATGTATACATGTTTTGATGTGATGTATACATGTTTTGATGTTAGATGTATTAGTGAGAATACATGCTAGATGTATACATGTTTTGAGGTGATGTATACATGCTTTGATGTTAGATGTATTAGTGAGAATACATGCTAGATGTATACATGTTTTGATGTGATGTATACATGTTTTGATGTTAGATGTATTAGTGAGAATACATGCTAGATGTATACATGTTTTGATGTGATGTATACATGTTTTGATGTTAGATGTATTAGTGAGAATACATGCTAGATGTATACATGTTTTGATTAGTAATGTATACATGTTTTGATGTGATACATGCTCTTGGACATTTGTACCTGTATAGATGTGAATACAGATGAGGATTGGATCATCCTTGAACTTAAGTTCTAAAGTGAGCCGTAGACGTGAGGTCTCTGAGAATGAAGTCCTTAGTGGACAGTTGAGGGGATTGGATCATCCCTGTACTTTCAGTCCTAAAGAGAGCCGTAGACGTGAGGTCTCCGAAAATGAAGTCCTTAGTGGACAGTTGAGGGGATTGGATCATCCCTGGACTTTCAGTCCTAAAGAGAGCCGTAGACGTGAGGTCTCCGAAAATGAAGTCCTTAGTGGACAGTTGAGGGGATTGGATCATCCCTGGACTTTCAGTCCTAAAGAGAGCCGTAGACGTGAGGTCTCCGAAAATGAAGTCCTTAGTGGACAGCTGAGGGGATTGGATCATCCCTGGACTTTCAGTCCTAAAGAGAGCCGTAGATGTGAGGTATCCGAGAATGCAGTCCTTGGTGGACTTGAGGGGATTGGATCATCCCTGGACTTTCAGTCCTAAAGAGAGCCGTAGACGTGAGGTCTCCGAGAATGAAGTCCTTGGTGGACTTGAGGGGATTGGATCATCCCTGGACTTTCAGTCCTAAAGAGAGCCGTAGACATGAGGTCTCCGAGAATGAAGTCCTTGGTGGACTTGAGAGGATTGGATCATCCTTGAACTCAAGTTCTAAAGTGAGCCGTAGACAGGTGTCTCCGAGAATAGAGGATAGGACTGCATCGTCCCTGGACCTTGGTTCAAAATGCACGTGACTGGATTAATCATCCTTAGACAGTAAATCCAGGAAGGATAGTCTTAAATGCGATTGTGGTTGGATTAATCATCCTTAGACAGTAAATCCAGGAAGGATAGTCTTAAATGCGATTGTGGTTGGATTAATCATCCTTAGACAGTAAATCCAGGAAGGATAGTCTTAAATGCGATTGTGGTTGGATTAATCATCCTTAGACAGTAAATCCAGGAAGGATAGTCTTAAATGCGATTGTGGTTGGATTAATCATCCTTAGACAGTAAATCCAGGAAGGATAGTCTTAAATGCGATTGTGGTTGGATTAATCATCCTTAGACAGTAAATCCAGGAAGGATAGTCTTAAATGCGATTGTGGTTGGATTGATCATCCTTAGACAGTAAATCCAGTAATTCCAAAAGGAAGGATAGTCTTAAATATGATTGTGGTTGGACTAATCATCCTTAGACAGTAAATCCTGTAATTCGGAAAGGAAGGATAGTCTTAAATATGATTGTGGTTGGACTAATCATCCTTAGACAGTAAATCCAGTAATTCCGAAAGGAAGGATAGTCTTAAATATGATTGTGATGAGATTGATCCAGTAATTCCGAAAGGAAGGATCATGTATATAGATGACGATGCTGATGATCATGTGATGACGATGCTGCTGATCATGTGATGATGATGCTGCTGATCGTGTGATGACGATGCTGATGATCATGTGATTACGATGATGCTGATCGTGTGATGACGATGCTGCTAATCGTGATATGACGATGCTGATGATCGTGTGATGACGATGCTGATGATCATGTGATGACGATGCTGATGATCGTGTGATGACGATGCTGATGATCGTGTGATGACGATGCTGCTGATCGTGTGATGATGATGCTGATGATCGTGAGATGACGATGCTGATGATCGTGTGATGACGATGCTGATGATAGTGAGATGACGATGCTGATGATCGTGTAATGACGATGCTGATGATCGTATGATGACGATGATGCTGATCGTGATGGTCTAGATGATGATGTTGATGGTCGTGAGGATCCAGACATTGATGTTGCTATAGTTGTTCGAGTGCTGCAGAAGATAAAGACTCAGTACTGAAGATGTTGATGTTCCGGTAACTGGTTGAGTTACTGATGATGTTAAGAAAGCTTCCAATGATTTATAGATGTATCATGTATGACGTTGATGACTCCTTGCTCGTGCAGATACTGTTATAATATCCTTCTCGTTAAGGGGGAGTGTTGAAATATTGTAACTTCAAAGAATATTATATTTGTATATTATTTATTCCGGAGATGTTCCATACCTCCGATGTGATTATACTATAAATCCGGAGATGTTTATTCCTCCAAGTTGGTTGTGGTAACTAGGGTTATTAGACCCACCATGTGGGGGTCGGCCCAGTCAGTTATAATGGGGTATTTAACCTAATGGTTAAATACGAGCCTACATGTACTTGTGTAAAATACATATCAGAGTAGTGTATAAATAGAGGAGGTGTGTTCCTCATTTGATACACTCACTCACTTGAGGATAGCGCACTTGTGGAGAAGAGGTCTGCTATTGTGGAGGAGGAGATCATGTCTCAGGGTTTCATCTTTGTATATTGCTGGTCATCTATATTGAGGAAGCTTTGCTGGGTTTTCTACCCCATGAGGGTTTCCCAGGATAAATCTCTGTCTCTTGTGTTTATGCTATGCTTGTTGTTTCTTCAGTGATCCTGTATATGCTATTATTGTGAAATGGAATGTAATGCTGCTATTTTCTGTCTTATCATATTGAATCTTAACAGTAAAGGTTGTTGAGATATTGTAACTTCAAAGAATATTATATTTGTACTTTATTATTCCGGAGATGATTCATTCCTCCGTGAAGATCTTATTGTATATCCGGAGATGTTTATTCCTCCGTCGGAATGTGGTAACTCGGGTTATTAGAGTTCCCTAGTGGGGGTCGGCCCTAAATGTGTTATGTGGGTCAAAGGGTTATTAGACCACCCTAGAGGGGTCGGCCCAGTTAGTTGTAGTGGGGTATTTAACCCATTGGTTAAATACGAGCCTACGTGTACTTGTGTAAAATACATATCAGTGAAGTGTATAAATAGAGGAGGTGTGTTCCTCATTCGATACACTCACTCTCACTTGAGAAAGGCGCACTTGTGGAGGAGAGGTCTGCTATGGAGAAGAAGGAGCTTATGCTCAAGGTTTGCATCTTTGTATATTGCTGGTCATCTATATTGAGGAAGCTTTACTGGGTTTTCTACCCCATGAGGGTTTCAAAGGATAAATCTCTGTCTCTTGTGTTTATGCTATGCTTGTTGTTTCTTCAGTGATCCTGTATATGCTATTATTGTGAAATGGAATGTAATTATGCTATTTTCTGTCTTAGCATATTGAATTTTAACATGGTATCAGAGCTAACTTGAAGGAAGACAAGGTATGGCACTAAAGACACTTGCTTTACTTACGACAATTTGAAGGTTAGGGTTTTACATAGCAAAAACCAGTCATCGTAGCACTTTCGCTATAAATCCGTTTTGTCAAAGTTTTCGGATCTGAAATTGTTACAAGACGAAGCTAAGATCTCCAGGTACCTTGTGTCCAAAGGACAACCTCTAATTCGTTGTACTTTGTGATTTATGATCTGTACAATATAGGGTTTCTGCCTCTTCCAGATCTGAGTCAAAATCAGGTGACCTTGGGAAAAAGGTCATAACTTGGGCTAGGAAGCTCCAAATTAAATTTCGTGAAAAGTGACAGGTAGTACACAGACTGTAATATCTCAGAAAAAAATTTCAGAGGCCGAAGGTCAAAAAGTGACACGTGGCACGCCGTACAAGTTCGCTCTCCTGTATTATCTCATAAACAGGTCACGTTGCGACACTTGTCATAACTCTCTCTCAGAGTATCCAATTGAGGTCAGACCTATCAGGATGGAAAGATAACAGGCCGAGCTATCTCAGAAAAAGTTTTCAGAGGCCGAAGGTCAAACAGTGACACGTGGCACTCCGTACAAGTTCGCTCTCATGTATTTTCCCAAAACAGGTCACGTTGCGACATTTGGCATAACTCTCTCTCAGAACATCCAATTGAGGTCAGACCTGTCAGGATGGAAAGCTAACAGGTCAGGCTATCTCAGAAAACTTTTTCATACCCTGTGGATCAAAAATTTCGGAGTTACACCAGAAACAATCAGGTACATATTTCTGTCAAAACAGAATTATTTTTTGGTACCTTCATTCATGGCTTCCGGAATTTAGGGCTTTGAAGAAAGTTGGAATTTTTGTAATCGGAGACCACGGCTAGATGATACTCATCAAAATAGAAATTTAGAGAACAAGATCAGAATTTTTGGTTGGGCAGAAGGCCGGGCTTGATTAGACGCTAGTTCGGGACTTTTATCAGAAAAGCAGAAAATTAGGGCTTCTGTAAAAAATGGGAATTTTTGAAATCTGTGACCACGGCTGGAAGCTCCTCAGAAAAATAGAAGCTTAGAGATTTGGATCAAACTTTTTGATGGGGCAAAAGAGTGGGCTTCATCAAACCCCAGTTCAGGGTCACGTCCAGTGAATCCGAAAGTTTCAAAGGCAAAATTGAGGAGTAAAACTTTGCAGTTTTCAAATTCTGAATATATCAGTTTGATCAGCTCATCAAGGCGCATATTTATATCCTTTCGGAAGTTTGAAATTCAAAGTTTGAATTTTTGGGGTTTCTATGACAAACCCATATCTAGCTCCAGGTCCAGTTCTTGCAAATCAAGTGGATAGGGTTAATCCTAGAAGAATATGGATTGGTCACCTACATAAGTGAAGGAGTTCATGTTTCAGAGGGAGATGAGGCTAAGGCTTTACATAAGGAGATTACAAGCGATCTCGATAGGTATGACTCATCGAGGTATGTTTTGAGATTTGTTCATGATTAAGTTTATGGTATGTTTGTCTTCATGTTATTACAGTTAGCACAATCTTGATTTAGATTTGTTGTATCACCTTAACAAAATTATGAATGCATGATAGAAGATATTCATTGGTTAGGGTGTTGACACTTATAATTGTACTAATGCATTATGGTGTTGTGTGAGGTTGAGGTTGTCTGCTAACAAGATACAGGTACATCACAAAAGACAAATCAGGCTCCATGACCATGAAAACATGAAGACAAAGACTCATCCATAATCTTTGTTCTACTTACGAGGTATGTATGACTTTGTTATATTATGCTTAACCTATGAGACATGCAGGTTCTAGCTCATGATCTCTAAATCATTGAAGAGGTTGTTTAGGTATGTTGTACATAACCAAGTAGGTATACTAATCCAGGTATGTTTCCCATGAATCTTACCTTGTGTTAGGATCCCTTATATAAGTATACTTGGAATGATTGGTTATGCTTATTCATAAAGTTAGTAATCAAGGGATTATGCATATTATATCTTTTATCAATGATATGCATGAGTAAAAGAAGACTTCCCTGAAATCTTGAATACTAATGTTTATTAACTATAATCATGACTATACGTTTTCAAGATTATTTAGTACTATAATGTTTTGATAGCATTTAGAATATACTAATGAGTGTATGTTTGTGTATGAGATCATGAGGATGACTCTTGAGCATGCACAGTGGTACAGAATGAATAGAAGTTCAAAAGACATACAGAAGATCAAGCGGGAGGCAGCCACACAAACATAAAAGATAAGTATTTGAGTTGCTATTTGAAATAGTAATGATATTTCCTGCATGCATATTTGTATTCCTAGAATATATAATGCTGAGTGTAAACATTCATAGAGCATTGAACAATATACAACTAATGTGCATATGTTTGGACAAACATTCCATTGTTGCTTGTCTAGAATGAAACCTCTTTGCTGACATGCTGAGAGTTGTGCACACTCTCGATAGTATGTTCTGGTAGAGATGGAAGGCATCTAGATAGCCACTGTATGCATACAGGATATGGGAAAGTGTTGTGCCAAAATATTGGTCAAAATAGTTGCATCACTATGTAAATGATATCTGTATGCATAATGGGTTATCTTTTGATGATTATGAAGTATTACTAATCATGTACTTAATTTTGATTTGTAGGAAAGGTCATGAAGAATGATGGACACCGTACAAGTGGTGGATGTTCAAACAAGAAGATTTTCAAATCAAACAAAATATAGAAGGCTCATGGCTAGAAGATTCTCTTAGAAAGGGGAAGAGAATCACGACAAGATGTTTGCTCCAAGTATGGTGTAATTAAAGAAGAAGTATGAATCAGGTTCTGTATAGGTACCTAGGATCGATAATAATTTGATAAGCTTAATGATCACCATGGGTGATGTGGATCTCAACCTTTGCTACAAGGTTGAATATGATACACATATGACATGGATGCAAGAAGGAACTCACCACAGAGTTCGAATGATATTGAGGCTCATATCAGTAGACCCATCTAACGAGAGATGGCACAGATAGATATGCAGAAGATCATTCAATGCAGAAATGAAAAAAAAAAATGAAAGATCTCAAATTGATGCTTTACTTCCTAGGTCTGGAAGTATGGCAAGGCTCAGAAGGAATATTTCTCAACCAGGGAAAGTATGATGAGAAATATGACTTGAGGTGTTGGAATGGCCACTCTTATGGATTCCAACTTGAAGCTGTTAGGGGATAACTCATCAGAGTTAGTGGATATAACTCTGTACAGTCAAATTATTGGGTCTTTGATATATCTAACTTATACTAGGTCAGATATATGCTTTGTTATGAACACCTTGAGTTAGTATCTAGTGGAAACTAGATGTGTTTACCTGATAGTTGCAAAGTATGTGATGAGGCACATAAAGGACACGATAGAATTTGATCTATGCTATCTTGAAGATCATGACTTCAGATGGATATTCAGATTCTGATTGGGCAGGAAGTGTATCAGACAAGAAGAACACATCGAGAGGATGTTATTGTCTGGGATTAGCCATGATCTCGTGGTTTAGCTGGAAGCAGTCTAGTGTGGCTCTCAGCACAAGCGGAATATATGGCTGCTTTCTCTGCTAGTTGTGAAGAAGTTTGGCTTTAGGTTTGTTTGACTTAGAGATAGAACCAACTGAGATCCTATGTGATATTTAGAGTTGTATCAAGATGACATAGAATCTAGTGTTCCATGATAAGTCAAAGAACATAGGGAACTAACACGATATGACGCAGAAAGGAACTCTAAAAGTTTGAATTTGTAACAGGTTACCGTTGTACTAACCAAACCTCTACGTCAAGTGAAGAACTTACCAACCAAACCTCTGTCTCGAGTGAAGTTTGAATACTTCCGAGACAAGCTTGGTGTAGTTTAAAAGGACCCTCCTCGAAAGGGGGAGTAGTATAGTCACTACTGATGAGATTGTCTCATCGAACAACAAGGTTGTTGATGAGGTAACATGTTCTCTACACCCAGTTACTTAGAATTATTTAGATTTAGGACTCTTATACTTAGAATACTTAGCTTTACTTATACATGTTGTGATTGTACATGTTTTGATGATACATGTTATACATGTTTTGATGTTGATAATACATGTTGTGGTTATACATGTTTTGATGTTGATGATACATGTTATACATGTTTTGATGTTGATGATACATGTTGTGGTTATACATGTTTTGATGATGATGATACATGTTGTGGTTTTACATGTTTTGATATTGATGATGCATGTTGAGGTGATACATGTTATGATGATGAGGATACATGTTCTTGATGAACATGTGAGGGGATGGGATCATCCCTGGACTTTCAGTCCTAAAGAGAGCCGTAGACGTAAGGTCTCCGAGAATGAAGTTCTTAGTGGACAGTTGAGGGGATTGGATCATCCCTGGACTTTCAAGTCCTAAAGAGAGCCGTAGACGTAAGGTCTCCGAGAATGAAGTCCTTAGTGGACAGTTGAGGGGATTGGATCATCCATGGACTTTCATTCCTAAAGAGAGCCGTAGACGTGAGGTCTCCGAGAATGAAGTCCTTAGTGGACAGTTGAGGGGATAGGATCATCCCTGGACTTTCAGTCCTAAAGAGAGCCGTAGACGTGAGGTCTCTGAGAATGAAGTCCTTAGTGGACAGTTGAGGGGATTGGGATCATCCCTGGACTTTCAGTCCTAAAGAGAGCCATAGACATAAGGTCTCCGAGAATGAAGTCCTTAGTGGACAGTTGAGGGGATTGGGATCATCCCTGGACTTTCAGTCCTAAAGAGAGCCGTAGACGTAAGGTCTCCGAGAATGAAGTCCTTAGTGGACAGTTGAGGGGATTGGGATCATCCCTGGACTTTCAGTCCTAAAGAGAGCCGTAGACGTGAGGTCTTCGATAATGAAGGGATTGGGATCATTCCTGGACTTCGGTCCGAAAGAAGAGCCGTAGACGTATGTCTCCGATAATGAAGGGATTGGGATCATTCCTGGACTTCAGTCCGAAAGAAGAGCCGTAGACGTATGTCTCCGATAATGAAGGGATTGGGATCATTCCTGGACTTCGGTCCGAAAGAAGAGCCGTAGACGTATGTCTCCGATAATGAAGGGATTGGGATCATTCCTGGACTTCGGTCCGAAAGAAGAGCCGTAGACGTATGTCTCCGATAATGAAGGGATTGGGATCATTCCTGGACTTCGGTCCGAAAGAAGATCCGTAGACGTATGTCTCCGATAATGAAGGGATTGGGATCATTCCTGGACTTCGGTCCGAAAGAAGAGCCGTAGACGTATGTCTCCGATAATAAAGGGATTGGGATCATTCCTGGACTTCGGTCCGAAAGAAGAGCCGTAGACGTATGTCTCCGATGATGAAGGGATTGGGATCATTCCTGGACTTCAGTCCGAAAGAAGAGCCGTAGACGTATGTCTCCGATAATGAAGGGATTGGATCATTCCTGGACTTAAGTCCGAAAGAAGATCCGTAGACGTATGTCTTCGATAAAGATAGGACTGGATCGTCCCTGGACTTCGGTTCAAAAGGTACATGACTGGTTTACATCATTCCTTGATGATGCTGCTGATCGTGTGATGACGATGCTGCTGATCGTGCGATGACGATGCTGCTAATCATGTGATGACGATACTGCTGATCGTGTGATGACGATGCTGCTGATCGTGTGATGACGATGCTGCTGATCATGTGATGACGATGCTGCTGATCATGTGATGACGATGCTGTTGATCGTGTGATGACGATGCTGCTGATCGTGTGATGATGATGCTGCTGATCATGTGATGACGATGCTGCTGATCATGTGATGACGATGCTGTTGATCGTGTGATGACGATGCTGCTGATCATGTGATGACGATGCTACTGATCGTGCGATGACGATGCTGCTAATCATGTGATGACGATACTGCTGATCGTGTGATGACGATGCTGCTGATCGTGTGATGACGATGCTGCTGATCATGTGATGACGATGCTGCTGATCATGTGATGACGATGCTGTTGATCGTGTGATGACGATGCTGCTGATCGTGTGATGACGATGCTGCTGATCGTGTGATGACGATGCTGCTGATCGTGTGATGACGATGCTGCTGATCGTGTGATGACGATGCTGCTGATCGTGTGATGACGATGCTGCTGATCGTGTGATGACGATGCTGCTGATCGTATGAAGACGATGCTAAAGATCGTGATGTTGATGATTGATGTTGACAGTGATGTTCCAGTAACTGCTTGAGTTACTGATGATGTTGAGAAAGCTTCCAGTGATTTATAGATGTATCATGTATGATGTTGATGACTCCTTGCTCGGGCAGATGCTGTTATAATATCCTTCTCGTTAAGGGGGAGTGTTGAGATATTGTAACTTCAAAGAATATTATATTTGTACTTTATTATTCCGGAGATGATTCATTCCTCCGTGAAGATCTTATTGTATATCCGGAGATGTTTATTCCTCCGTCGGAATGTGGTAACTCGAGTTATTAGAGTTCCCTAGTGGGGGTCGGCCCTAAATGTGTTATGTGGGTCAAAGGGTTATTAGACCACCCTAGAGGGGTCGGCCCAATTAGTTGTAGTGGGGTATTTAACCCATTGGTTAAATACGAGCCTACGTGTACTTGTGTAAAATACATATCAGTGAAGTGTATAAATAGAGGAGGTGTGTTCCTCATTCGATACACTCACTCTCACTTGAGAAAGGCGCACTTGTGGAGGAGAGGTCTGCTATGGAGAAGAAGGAGCTTATGCTCAGGGTTTGCATCTTTGTATATTGCTGGTCATCTATATTGAGGAAGCTTTACTGGGTTTTCTACCCCATGAGTGTTTCCCATGATAAATCTATGTCTCTTGTGTTTATGCTATGCTTGTTGTTTCTTCAGTGATCCTGTATATGCTATTATTGTGAAATGGAATGTAATTATGCTATTTTCTGTCTTAGCATATTGAATTTTAACAAAGGTGTCCTGAGCAAAGTGCTAAGGTATTTCCCCATTGTACCAAGGTTGAAGAGAATGTATAGGTATGATATTTAAATCTTTTATTTCTAATCTAGCATGCACCTTCATGTACCACTGACCTACTCACAAATTATCCTCTTTATTCTTTTTAAGTATTGTAATGTATTTATTATAATTGCTTTTTTGTTATAGATCTAGACACATCTCGTAGAAAATGAGGTGGTATCATGAGAATGCAAGTGGTGATGGAATAATGCGCCACCCAGTTGACAGCCCAGCATGGAAAACTATAGATTCTAAATGGCCTAATTTTTTCAATGATCCTCGCAATGTTCGACTTGCAATGGCAGTGGATGAATTTAATCCTTTTGGAGACTTGTGAAGTGCATACAGTGTTTGGCCAGTAGTACTAGTCACATATAACCTTCTGCCATGGTTATGCATGAAAAGGAACTTTTGTATGTTGTCATTGTTAATATCTGGTCCCAAGCAACCAGGAAACGACATAGATGTTTATTTGGAACCTTTGGTACATGAACTAAAGGTTACATTGGATGAAGGGGTAAGGACATACGATGCTCAATCAAGGTCATTCTTTAATATGAAGTCTATATTGATGTGGGTAATCCATGACTTTCCTGCTTATGGAAATATGGTTGGTTGCATGACTAAAGGGTTTTATGCATGGTCGATATGTAGAAGGAACACAGATTCAGAGTATCTCAAATGTAGTAGGAAGTGTGTGTACATGGGACATAGGAAATATCTTCCAGTAAATCATAAGTATTGTTCTCAAAAATGACCATTTAATGGGAATCCTGAGCATCGCATTGCACCTCAAGTTGTAAAAGTGAAAGATATTTTTGCAGAAATAGAAGGAAAGGAAGAGAATTGGGGGACGAGTAAGAGTAAAAAAAGAAGGAGAAATATTCAAAAAGGTGAAAAATCGATCCCTGTTCTGTGGAAGAAAAGGTCAATTCTATTCAATTTTCCATATTGGGAGGTATGTACACATTAACTCTAGGTAATTATTAAATGCATAATGCTTTAAGGCTTTCACTAATTTATATGTCTTGTTTGAATCCATTGTTTAAATTTTCCTCCATTTTATCATGCATTAATTTTGATATGCTTGGATGCAGAAACTCTTAGTACATCACATCTTAGATGTAATGCATGTAGAAAAAAATGTATGTGAAAGTAGTTTTGGCACCCTTATAGATATAAAAGGAACATCAAAGGATGGAAAAAATTCTCGTGATGACTTACAACAGTTGGGTATAAGGAGGTCACTATGGCCACAAGAGTAAGGAAAAAAAATATTTCTTCCACCTGCACCACACACTCTTTCAAAAAAAGAGAAAGAGACATTTTGTGTTGTTTTGTTCACATTAAAAGTGCCTGATGGTTATAGTTCAAATCCTAGAAATCATATATCCATGGAAGAACTTAAGTTTCGTAGTATGAAAGAACATGATTTCCATGTTCTCATGCAACAACTCCTTCTAATAGCATTGCGCCATGTGCTACCAAAAGCAGTGCGAAACACCATTTGTATGCTTTTCTTCATTTATAAGCGAATCTGTGCAAAAATGGTGGATCCAACATATCTTGAAAAATTAGAAAATGATGTTGTGGAGACAATGTGCTTACTCGAAAAAATACTTCCTGCCCTCATTCTTTGATATCATGATACATTTGATAATACATCAGGTATGAGAGCTATGTTTTTTTGGCCCAGTCGCATACAGATGGATGTACCCTTTTGAAAGGTAAGTTAAATTTTAATGTGTGTACAACTCCAGATCAGATTTGTTGATTTTATATGCATGTAGATAGATTAAAAGTTTCAACATATGAATAGATAAACATGCACATATGAGGATCTTCCTGAAAGTAAGACACTTGCAGAAATATAAAAATCAGAAATAAAATAGAGATACTCAGGGAAACCCTCCTGGGGTATAAAACCCAACAAAACTTCTTTTGGGATTCTTTCAACAAGTACAATATCAAAGCATACACTTAAGATTAACAAACTGAAATTAGATAGCTGAAAACAATGAATATGTTTCCATCTTCTACACATTTCCTAACTAACTGTAACTTCAACTGAATGATGATAGACATTTACCAGTTAGGTGAATGTGATAACACCATCCATTCCGATTATGGATTTCCATTGGTGATTTCTATCATGGATTTCCATTGGTGATTTCCATTAACTAATGGTGATTTCCATTATGGATTCAATGCCAAGTAGCATGTTCATCTTTATCTCTTCTAGTGTTGGTGACAACATTCCATAAGTTTGCTCAAGGTTTGGTATATTTCAATCTAGCATTTTTCAATGAATCCTCTATATATTGTTCCAAATGAATTCTAGGTAGCTTTGTTTTAGTTATCACCATGTAAGAGTCTTTCTAATTTCCTCAACATTCAATCTTGGAGTAGGTTTTCTCTAAGGTCTATTTGGGATTGTAGATCTGATTCCTCTTTGCTCAGAGACTATGCATGTCCTTTAAGAATGATCCTTTGTTGAAGTTGCACCATGTTGGATTCTTATTCTCTCTTGATTTTGAATATGTTTTCCAATACATCTTTGTTCCACTACATTAGTTTGATTTTGAGGTTTTTTAGCCTTTGTTGAAATCTGTACAGCAATGATCCCTAATGGATTTCAACTTCCTTCCACCAGCTAACAATGTTGTTGATGAAGTCTAGGTGTTTGATCCAAAAAATTTCAAATCTGAATGGTCACTTGTTGGGAGGTACTCATAGGTACATATTTAAATTGATTTCCCAATGGTCATATCTAGAGAAAGTGAGAATTTTGGGTTGATTGGCAGTCCACTTAAGAGCCACCATAAATCATAGAGTACACAACTTAAAGCATTGACTACCAACACCTTCAAAAAGGGGAGCTATTCTGCTACAAAAAGAAAGAACAAGTATAATCTTTTGAAATTGTTGCTAATGCTAGAGTTCCTTTGCAAATTGTCACAAAATCAAGTGAATATTTATGGTGCAAAATAGAGTATGAATTTCACAAACCTAAGAAACAATACCGTAGAGGGAGTGCCATGTGTAGGTATGAACTGAGGCCGTACAGATACCCTGTCACATCCCTACCAGCCCATACAGGGGATTGTAATATTTTCTCAGAGATGTTGCAACAATCATCAACTAGGGTACTAGATGCTTCCTACTTCAACTATATCTTATCTAATTTGGTGCCGAATCTGCTCAGAGTTTCTCTATTGATATTTGAAGATTCTATGATTCCTTTATTTCTATGTTTCCCAAAGAAGGAAACTAGGAAAGTGTTGCCAAGATATATTTAGAATCACGTTCTTAAAGACTCCTTTCCACCACTGTTCAATAGTAAGTTTGGTACTCTCTCAATTTTTGTTGGTTTGCTTGAAAATATATGCCCCCTTATCCCATAACCCCAACACATATGAACATCGATTGAGGATATCTTCCATAGTTTACTCTTGATCTTTGCAAAGTTGGCACTAGGAGGGGTCTTCAAATCATCTTTGCATAATTTGATACCAACTAAGGGTTTTATACCTAGCCACTGTCCAGAGAAAGGTAGATATCTTTGGTTGTAGATTTTGTTTCTATATTTGATACCAAATTTTTCTCCCCTCAATAATTTGAACTCCAATAACTAAAGAGTAGGTTTCTTTGAGGTTTAAATTTCCTCCCATGATATGGTTCCATGGAAGTTGACTCTGATTCACCTTTGTTGAAGTTTTAACCATATCACTTCACTATAATGTTGAGGGGAAGAAGAGGCCGTTTTTCCTTATTATCCCAAATTCTCCAATCCCATGTTGAAGTGCTAGTGTCCAAATATTAAGACACTAAGGTTTGATTCCAAGTCAGGAAGGAGATTCTTTGATCCTGAAGGGCTAGATAGGCGTGAATTTTCTAGAGATGCTACCAAGCAACATCCAAGAATAGGGAAGTTTTACCATCTCGTATTTCTAAAAAATGTTCTTGAATTAGAGTTTGATTTTACTACTCATTATTCCTATCTTCCTCGAAGGTCTATTTGGGATTGTAGATATGATTCGTCTTTGCTAAGAGACTGTGCATGTCCTTTAAGAATGATCCTTTGTTGAAGTTGCACCATGTTGGATTCTTATTCTCTCTTGATTTTGAATACGTTTTCCAATACATCTTTGTTCCACTACATTAGTTTGATTTTGAGGTTTTTTAGCCTTTGTTGAAATCTGTACAACAATGACCCCTAATGGATTTCAACTTCCTTCCACCAACTAACAATGTTGTTGATGAAGTCTAGGTGTTTAATCGAAAAAATTTCAAATCTGAATGGTCACTTGTTGGGAGGTACTCATAGGTCCATATTTAAATTGATTTCCCAATGGTCATATCTAGAGAAAGTGAGAATTCTGGGTTGGTTGATAATCCACTTAAGAGCCACCATAAATCATAGAGTACACAACTTAAAGCATTGACTACCAACACCTTCAAAAAGGGGAACTATTCTGCTACAAGAAGAAAGAACAAGTATAATCTTTTGAAATTGTTGCTAATGCTAGAGTTCCTTTGCAAATTGTCACAATATCAAGTGAATATTTAAATTTGTTTGGGGCTGCTAGGACATCCACAAAATCATGCAAATGGCTCTTATTCCCATCAACAACGAAATGAGTAAATACATTTCAAATAGATGGTAGATTATTTGGGTATTTGTTTTGTGTTTTCATTCAATAGCAATTACATTTGTATACCAATGCTAACTTGACTATATAAACATCTTAATTGTTCCTTTTAGTGAAATTAATTACTATATGGTTAACAGGGTCGCTATTCATGAGGCCATGGAGCAGCAAAGAATATCTAAGTGTACAGTAGACTTGTATTTGCTTCCATCGCATAGCATACTTTTAATAAAATTGATCCTAGGTTTTATTGCGATCGTGCTTGCACCCTAAGATACTATTTAGAAAACATTTGAGGTTGCAAAAACACACTAGCATAAGATTTTATGGTATCAGATTTTAGAGGTTGAAAAAATATGGTATCATATTTTAGAGGCTGAAAAAATATGGTATCAAATTTTTTCATTTTATTTTATCACTGTTACACATAAACACACTAACATCTCCCCCAACCTGTGAACTGTAGAGTACCTTAGTTCTCTCTGTTCAAAGACATTTATGTAGACTCTAGAGCTCCCACTGAGATCTTGTTTCTCCACAAACTGGAAGGAGATCCAGTGGAAACATACAAGGCACTGCAAAAATTCAACTCACTGGCATCTAGCTCACAAAGCTTTCTTCTTCCAAGATACATCTTGAAGTTGGAGAATTCAAAAGCAAGCACTCTTCCCTATTTGTGGGGAGCAATGACATTATCATGAGCATATTTTGGGTGTTCCATTCACATTGGATTATATGGGTAGTTCCGCAAGATAGACATTTTGTTACACCCATGATCAAAGCATCTGCATATAAAAGAAACATAAATGCCCCACTCCATAACCAGTTGCAATATCTGAATTGTACACGCAGTAGGTGACATCAAATTCATTTAGCTCAGGAACTACTCGACCCTGTGATCAAACAAACAATAGAAAAGTTTGGGATTGGTTCCTAAAATTTTCAAATGAAATACATACATTTAGAAATGAAAATCCAATCTAGAGGTAAATGAGGAACATCTACAAGTGATCATTAAGAATGGAACTGAGGTTTGTGCGTTGCAAGTGGATATTTTCCTGTCTAAAAATTTGGATGGCAAAATGAAGATCAAGGATTGACACTTAGGACTACACCTACAACAATCAACACAATTAAGTCATTAATTGGCCACTTCGATTTTGCCCCAAAATATGTTTTTGAGATTATTTTGGAATGTTGTAAAGATTCACCCTGAAAATTGATAGAGGGACAAGATGCAAACGCTGTTAGTTCATCAAGCACTGAAGCTTTGTAGTCTGAAAATGGGAATCTGAATTCTTCAGAGGTACATAGCTATTATGGGCTGTCAAGATTGAAAGTTACAAGAATGTCAAAATTGTGCCTTAATAGAACAAGTTACAGTCACAACTTAAAGATTAACAGGTGTTTTATAAATAAATCCTAAATATGATGAGTTTTTTATAGAGAAGAACAATAGACACGACAATACACAGAGGATCTTACCAGAGGTCGTGCACCTATGGGTAAATTAGCATGCGGAAGAGGAAAACTCAACCATTATAGTGCTGCGTGACACTATCACTTCTGGCAGAAATTGTTAATTCTAGGCTTTTACAACATAACTTCAACACCCAGGCAAAATTTACAGAACTGGGGATTCATATAAACACGTTCTAAAAGGATTACACAGTAACAAGATAAAATCAAAGATTGTTGAACTTATGCGCACAATTTTTTTGCATAAGAGGGGAAGACTTGGTGTGATTATATCCTAATCATATGCTTCATCCAAGAGAAATCAAATGGTTGCAACAGGCTGTGTACTCAGCTCTGATCTAGTGGGTGTTGCACTTAATTATAGTACAGGTGGCTAAATAATGAAGATCCTTCAATCAATTGCAGTCCATATGAAGAAGACAAAAATACTTTTAATCATTGTGCAAAACAAGGGATTCCATGACTGGGTGCATAATTTGAATCCTTTGGGAACTAACAAGGTTATTGTGGTATAGACAAAGCCTTAATACATACCTCACAAGCCAATCAATTACAAACTGATGGTTTTGGTAAGTTGAACTTACGGTTCATTATACAAGTAGAGGTGGCACCCATAACAAAACATCTCTAACTAAAGCATTATTTTCAGTGTTTTTTATTGTCCAGATTGGTGTTGAAGTTACCTAGAGTTCTTGCACCTTTTAAAAGTGTACAAACTGATAGTTAATGGGTGACACATTTCTAGATAAAGACTACAGATAGAACTAGTCAAACTAATGGCCCTACTTTGGAGTCTCAAAGACAGTTTGTCAAGAGCAGTTAAAGGCCAGGCTTAGACAGAAGTTAGAAAAAATAGTAGTCAAATACACCCTAGTTTATTAAACACAAGCTGGTAGCCATGATGCTTTTAAAGATCAGTGGAGGGGTGCACCTGTGGAGTGAGACTCCTGTTTATTTTAGTTAGAGTAATGGTCCTATTTTAGTCTTCAAAATAGAACATGCACTGTTGAATCTATCTTAGACATAGTTCTATGTTTGTGAGGAAAAGGCATACTAGATCCCTGCTATCTGAGGTTATTACATTAGTTAGTGATGTATGGGCTAGCAGTTGAATATAAGATACCACCAATGAGATTCCATTTGATCAGTGATATGTATTCATATGTGGAAGTGCCCTCCTAAACAGATCGATGCATAAGTATAGTTGAACAACGATAAGGATAGTGTTTCCAGAAAATAATGGCCAATCAGTTCATTATATTTGGACACCATGCACATGCCTTTGAACCTACGGTGCATTGACCTAGGTCATTACGCCTATAAAGTAATTTGCAATGCTCTTTGTAAAGGTTCGTAATATCAAAGATCACCTATTGTATTTACAGATGGAAATTTGTAGTTAATCTCGAAGGGTTGTGCATTGTTGGTCAAGACAACAAGAGACTCCATTGATGTGAGCCTGGCATTATATTATAAGTAGCATTGTACTCTATTAGCATATTACCAATAATAGAAAAGCTATTTTTCACTAAAAAAAGTTGAGTATAATATCATTACTAGTCATATGACAAAAACTCAAAAACTAGCTAAAATGGAGGCAATATATTTGTAAAATCCTCTAAAAAAGAATACTAGCATACCTCTGTTCTAGAAATTCCCATGAAATTATGATGTAATTCTTACAGTGGATTCATTCAATCCCATTCTGTTGTAATTCTTAAAGTGGATTCATTCAGCCCCATTCTGTTGTACCCACTATCATGTACATCAAATTATAGATTTTTTGCTATCCAGTTCTCTTGTTTTGGCTTCCCTGATGATTGGATGCGATCTTTATAGGGAAAGAAGGGTGCCTGGATTACAAGTGTTTTTCCATGATCATCTAATTTATATGGAAGAATATGTTACCTCTTTCAATTCCAGCAGAAGCTGCTTCATGGTATGACACAGGGAGCTTGGTGTCTAGTTGTAATTGATAAAAGTAGGATTGTGTTTGAAGCTTGTATCATCAAGATACTAACACAGGAAATACCCATTATGAGTTTCCCATGTCTTTCTTATTCTCTTGTAGAACTAATGGGTAAGCTAGAACTAAGATTCCCAACAATATATTCCCCAGTACTTAATAGGTTCCTAAGTGTTATAGCTTGGAAGCAGTTAATAGGTTCACACATGATTCAATTGATTGTGTTCACCATATGGTTTAACTTAAATTCATATTGATTCCATGAGTCCAAGTGAGGTACTTGGAATTTGGATTTTATTCAGTATGGGCAGGTGTAGTCTCTTTTCTACCACCTTCCAAAGCTTGGTTTCTGCTGCACATTCTCTGCAGCCATTTCTTTGTGTTACTGTTCAAATAGATAGGCAGGTTATTTGAGTATTTGTTTTATGTTTTCATTAAAGAGTAAATACATTTCAAATAGATGGCAGATTATTTGGGTATTTGTTTTGTGTTTTCATTCAATAGCAATTACATTTGTATACCAATGCTAACTTGACTATGTAAACATTTTAATTGTTCCTTTTAGTGAAATTAATTACTGTATGGTTAACAGGGTTGCTATTCACGAGGCCATGAAGCAACAAACAATATCTAAGTGTATAGTAGACTTGTATTTGCTTCCATCACATAGTATACTTTTAGGAAAATTGATCATCTGATCATCACATAGTAGACTTGTACAACTGAGTTTTGAGGAGTTTGGGTCAAATTTTTTCTTTCATAACTTTTTTAATATCATCTTCCAACTCATTAAACCCAATGTAGTTTATCCCTTATTCAAAATCACCAGTCTTCAGAAATAAGCAGCAGACTGTGTTTTAAATTTTTAATATCATCTGCCAGCTCTTTAAATAATAAGAGACTTATTATGGTTTATTTCCATACCTGTAGCCTTGCAATACAATTTCAACAGATCCTTTAGTTTTTCCTTTGCTACTTATTTCAACAAGATTCCAACATGTTATGTTCATTTAGTACATCACTAACAAATCTTTATTAATACTTTAGATTTGACTGCAAGTTTTGTGTTCTTTCCTTGTAGGAACATGAAAGTTTTCAAAAGTTATGTGAAGAAAAGGAATAGGCCGGAAGGGTGCATAGCTGAAAACTACACTATGGAGGAATCCATCAAATTTTGTGTTGGATATGTTGAACGTATGGAATATATTGGAAGCATGCGTAGTAGAAATGATGCTTGGGATGATGAATAAGGAGAGGTTGGTGACTATGGGAAGGCCTTATCTAGTGGAACTTCTATTGAATTAGATGATACTAATTTGTTACAAGCACACAGATGGGTCTTGCAGAACATGGATGAAGTTCAACCTTGGATAGAGTAAGTAATAAGAAAGATCTTATAAACTCTTTTTTTATTAGAATATATCAAAATATCTTGAAAAAATTGCTCATTGAAATGATTGGAAATTAGGATGCACTTGACTGAAATCGCAAATAGAAACATCCAAGCCAAAAAAGATGAGGCCTTGTTACAAAAGCTCCATAGCCAACAATTTAGTGATTGGTTAAGAAGGAAGGTAATGATATGTTCTTTATATTATAATTATTTGAACAAGACTGTTATGATGTATGAAACTAAGATTATGTTTATATAGTTTGGAATTGCATGATTTTCTAACGACATTTAATAATTTACAGGTGGACGAAAAAGAGAACATATCTCATAACCTTAAATTTTTTGCACGTGGCCCAAGGAAATATGCAACTAAGTGTCATGGCTATTTAATCAATGGGTGTAGATTTCAAATTAGAAGCATAGAGAATGCTAGGACCACCCAAAATAGTGGTGTGTGCATAGATGCACAAACATTAATGAGATCAAGTGCAAAAGACAAAAATCCTATATGTCAAACAACAACATATTTTGGAGCGATCCAAGAAATAATCATATTGGACTACTATTGTGTGGAGTATCCATTGTTCAAATGTGATTGGGTAGATGTACACAAGATGAGTGGATTGAAAGTTGATGAAATTGATTTTACATTGGTGAATTTGAAGAGATGCTTAAGTAAGGGCAGAGTGCAAGATGATCCATTTATTCTGGCATCACAAGTGAAACAAGTATTCTATATACAAGATCCCGTAGAGAATGATTGATATGTAATTCTGACATGCCCTCCAAAGGGGAGAAATAGTAACACATATGAATTGGAGTATGCAGATTTGTCAAACGTTGCAAACTTTGAAGGAACAAAATGCAAAGAAGATGAAGCTGTAGGTGATGGTGACATGGATTATGTTCGAAAAGATTGTGAAGGCACATGGTTGGAAATTGATAAATGAGTACTATTCATGATTTATTTATCCATTCTCATTGAATTTATATCTATGAAAAATAAAATTACATTTTCACTCTTCATTGTTTTGAATGTACCTGTATCAATTAATTGACTATATTGTTTACTTGAATGCCATTGTTAAAGTTGCTTAGATGGCAAGCATTGTTGAAGTTGCTCAAAGGAAGTCATGTCATGGTTTTGTTTTTGTTCTCATTATGGTAAAATGACTAATATATTATATGCTATTGTTTTATGTTTGTTATATAGCTCCAACTTTAAATTTTTTCTTCAAATCATAGTATAAGTGGCTATTTTAAACTATTCTAATTTTTACCCTTTTGTGGGAGATAATGAAAAGTTTGTATAGAATATAATGAATTTTTATGTGTTGATAGCTAGTTGTTCTTAAGGGATGGTAAATAACCACCCTAGTAGGTGGATTTAAGAGCATTTGTAATCTACACCTATATATGCATTTAATAGTGGTTATTAACCTCTAAAAGTTTCTATAAGGGAAGTTTAAAACTACCGACGTAGGTTTCTATAATGACATTGCAAACCAGGCCCATAATTTTTTATAACGGAGGTTTGTAATCACCTCCAAAAGTCTTAAAGATGGTTTTTGAACTTCCCTGTATACTGTTATAGTTCAGTGCCACACCCCCTCTGCAAATTGCTATGAGGGGGGGTTCTAAAGTGTCCTCGTATATTGCTATGATGGGGGTTCTCAATTGATCCTCTACGTAGGTATGGGGGGGTTATCAATTGATATTGTAGGTGGTTATGAGGGGGGTTGTAAATTGACCTTGTAGGTGGTTATGAGGGGGGTTGTAAATTGACCTTGTAGGTGGTTATGAGGGGGGTTTTTAACTGCCACCATAGCTTACGATGAGGGGGGGGTTCAGAACCCCCCCTGTAGATCTTTAGAAGGGGGGTATCAAATTGTCACAATAGGAATCTATGAGGGGGGTTCCAAATCACCCCTATGGACATATACGAGGGGGGTTCTAAACTGACCCTATAGGACTCTACGAGGGGGGTTCACAACTACCCCTATAAGTCTCTACGAGGGGGGTTCTAAACTGCTCGTATAGGACTCTATGAGGGGTGTTCACAACCGCCCCTATAAGCCTCTACGAGGGGGGTTCACAACCGCCCCTATAAGCCTCTACGAGGGGGGTTCTAAACTTCCCTTATAGGACTCTACAAATGGGGTTCCTAGCCGCCCCTCTAGGACTCTATGAGGGGGGTTTGAAACCGCCCCTGTAGGCCTCTATGAGGGGGGTTTGAAATTGCCCCTGTAGCCCTCTATGAGGGGGGTTCACAACCACCCCTATAAGCCTCTACGAGAGGGGTTCTAAACTGCCCCTATAGGACTCTACAAGGGGGTTCCTAACCAACCCTATAGGACTCTACGAGGGGGGTTTGAAACCGCCCATGTAGACCTCTACGAGGGGGGTTCCAAACAGCTCTTGTAGGACTCTATGAGGGGGGTTTTAAACTGCCCCTGTAGGCCTCTACGAGGGGGGTTCAGAACCACCCTCGTAGGTCTCTATGAAGGGGTCTATGAGGGGGGTTTAGAACTACCTCCGTAGACCTCTACTAGGGGGTTTCAAAACCACCCCCATAGGTCTCTATGAAGGGGTCTACGAGGGGGTTCTAGAACCACCTCCGTAGACCTATACGAGGGGGGTCACAAACCGCCCCCAAAATTCATTTTTGGGGGCGGTTCCAATCTCGTAAAAAAAACGCCCCTAAAGGGAAAAAATGTTAACATCGGTGCCTTTAGGAGTGGTTTTTCCAAAACCACTCCCAAAGCCAACCCCCCCCGTAGGTTACTTTTGGGGGCGGAAGACAACCCCCTCTAAAGGCTTAAAAAGTAGTAGTGAGAAATTTGTTGGTTGAGGTCTAGGCTTACCTGTTCCTGAAGGTGCGTGAAATGGTCACTCGTAGCTCCAACAATTGACGATTGAAAATCTGCTCCAAATGGCAATTCTTTCTCCCCAAACTTGGAAATTAACAGTGATAACTATTTTTGGTCATTTTTTCTATTTTATAAACAAAAAGAGATTTTTTTTTTTCAAATTTAGACGCTCTATGGGTTATTTGCTATAGTTTGGATTATTTTACTGCATTTGAATACTTGGTTGACTATTTGACCTAGTTTTCAAGCATGTAGGAGACGTTAAGTATTTCATTTATGCCATTCTTACATCGTAGCGATCTTGTCAGGTATGAACAACCCGTTGAATATTTCTGTTGTTATTTTTTTGCCGTTAGAATTCGATTATTTAATGATGAAAAGATGACTCTTTGTTCTTTCTCATGCTCGTGAAAACATGAGAATAATTCACTGAGTTATGATTTATAACTTTTCTGGGCTCGTTAAACTCCTATAGAAAAGGAACCCCCCAGAGTCTATCTCTAAGCTATTTTCAGGCTCTCGAAATACGAAAATATTGCCAAGCGAACTTGTCGCATTCATGCTTGCTAAAGTATTTGAACGGTCGTCTCCTCGGTGATAGTTTACCCCTTTTTTGGACAAGGGGGCACTATTTATGAAAGATGAATACTCTAGCCAATCATGACTAGAAGAGTCCTCTCTCGCGTTGTTTTACCCTTTTTCAGGTGAAGAGGCTAACCTTATGAAAAAGGACCATTGGAGTCTTCTTTAGTTCTTTTCAGATTCTCTAAACATGAAATGACGATCGAGTTTACCTTCTATGGACTTGTTAAAATTTGACATTCAAGGGCCCGCTATGGGACGAACCCCTCCTCTCCTAGGTTCGGAAAATATTTGGAATTGGACTCATCTATGAGATGAGCTATATTGAGCATCTGGTTACCCTCATCAAGCTCGGAAAAAAAACATGAGGCACTCATCAGTTATGGTGGGGAAAAAGGAAAGCTTTTATGTTACACTTTTTACTAGTGGCAGTACCTAGTCATTCTTGAACATGGTACTCATTTGCATTTGCATACGACACTTGAATCATCCATTTGTCCATGCGTTTTTCCCATTTCGTGAGTCTTGTTACTCCCTTAGGTCATCCAAAGAATACTTCCATCATCAGTTGCATTAGGAACAACGCGATTCTCGTCATGTCAATACTTTTAAGTCATGCCATGTCCATGTTCAAGAACACTTTCACCACTCATTATCTGTAGTCAGTGGTGAGCTCTTAGAATGGATGCCTAATAAGGGCAGGTAGACCAGGAGCCTACTTTAATTATCAACACGGGGGACGTACAAACTTCAGAGGTGCTGGAACTATATGTGCTCTTATAGGATAGTCTTTGTCGTGGTTGGGTGTTGGTCTCAATGTTTAAAGGGTTGCCTAAAAGAAATCAAATAAGCTGGAAAAGGATTGCCTAATCTATGTATGAGAAATACCTATGCTAGGAAGTTCAAATGCTGAAAACAGTAAATCTATGTTAAGGAATTTAAATGCTGAAAACAGTAAATATATCTCTAAGAATTGACTTGTTAAAAACAGTGAATTTATACTATGAAATTGAATGCTAAAAACGTAGCAGATCTATTCTAATAGAATGAAAGTTGGATCTTTAATCTAAGAAGCAATTACTGTAAATCGAATGCATAAAACTAGAAGTTTGGTCTAACCAATTCAATTGCCAAAACCAAGTTCAGAATGCCATTATCTAATGCTATGAATTAATCAAAACTTTAAGAAGTGAATATCATTAATTAACCACTGTACTGAAAGTAAGCACTCTTCATGAGCAACTGTAATAATGAAAGAGTAAATGAGCTTTAAGATCTAGATCACTATTTCAAAAGCAATGTGAGCACATAGGGAAATATATGCTTAAAATTTGTCTTGGAAGAATGCTGCTACAGGACTACTAAAACAGCGTTACTGAACTACATAATGCGTTATAACCAACTACGGAATCGGAATGGTCGTTTTACTACAGAAATCAAATCGTACTATTTAACGCCATTTAAATACTTTCACATGCAATATAGATTCAATCAATGTAAAGCACAAAATGAAAATACCTGAACAGTAAGATCTCCTGACTTATGTGTTGGAGGGGCCCTCTCCAACCCATGCTCAGGAGTGAAGAAAACTTAAATACGCTGAATGGAAAGTAACATCAAGTCTTTATTCAAAATAGTACTCCATAGTTAAAAAATAAGGTCTGTATCACGACTGTCTCAGCAATATAAAAATGTAAAATGATTGTTCTCAAAAATGGCAACAGGATCCCCTCGCTAACCGAGAGACCCATATATATATGCCTCTAATGCTTAACCTAACTATATGTCTAATTGCCGATTATGTTTGAACAGGAGTTCTCTCTAGAAATCAGGGAAAAAGGCACTGAGCTTTGTATGATCTTCCAGTCCTTCACTTGATTTGCATGTTTGTCCCTTAGTGTACCTGGACCTGCTCAATCATACTCGATTTTCACATAATTATTTTATTGAACAGGCTTTCAAACATATAAGAATAATCTTTAAAACAACTTCATTAAATAATCAAGGTAAATCATTTCTCCCACAAAACAAGTATATTTATTCACCCTTTCTTGTGCTTTACTGTGGGGAAAAAGGCTATCAAATACCTGTAACTTGGACTCATCAGTCAGTACACCTTCCACCATGTCGGTGTACTTTGAGTCAGTCTTGTATGTTACTATACCATCCGATCTCTTCAAAACATCTTTTATCGTGTTTCATGTCAATGATGGGGGATTCATCATGGCCCTCCTTCGATGGATTCATCCTTTCCAACTTCAACACATCATCCGAGGATTGAATCTAGAAACTAATAGAGTACCTTGGGCCTGCATGCCTCAATGGAAGGATTCCTCGCTTTCGACATGAGTTGACATCATTGACTCTTGATTGAAAGATCCCATTGAGCATTCGACTTCAACTCATTAATTCACACTCAGTGGTATGTACTGTGATACGTTGGGGATCATTGACATTAATGGTGATTTCCCTCGCTCTTGTTAACGGTATACATCAATGACCGGTAATCAAGTGGTTTCTACCATGTTCGACGTCAAGACATTCGTAATCACATGGATAGATTCGTATCATTGCGGTTTCAATTTGAAGACCTCAGGGAGTCATGTTTTACCCAGGTTGCGATGTAGATTGTTTCGGGTCATATTACATGAATCCACTTTTGTATTGGTCGTGGCTGTGTTATCATCTCCTCATGGATCTACACTTGTGTCTAGTAGCCATGATTATGTTAGGTCGGTCATTACTACCATGGATCTGCATTGTATTGGTCGGAATCCATGTTGTGAGTCATATGAGACTGTGTACTCAGAGTCAGTTGTATTATAGCAACATCCTTAGTCCAACAAGTCCATTGCCATTCCTTCTGTCAAAGCATTTCACCTGGCAAGTTCCAACAACTTCATGCTTTGGGCGGCATTCTGTTACACCTAAATCTTTCCATCATGATAATCAGTGTAAACATTCCTTGAAGTTCCTTTGACTAAGTCATCAACTTGGAAGAGATACTATCATTTTCCTGCTATAATTTGAGAGGTTGTCACAGGTCACCTTAATGCAACCTGCGACGTCGCAAGTTTTCCTCTTATAGCCTGCGACGATGTCAGTTAATTGGATAAAAGTGCATATTTGAGCTCATTTTTGAAGGTGGCTAATGTGGATCCCTATCCCTAGTCTATAGGAGAGCTAGCATTCAGTTCCCTAGCCCTTTGGTGAGATCCCTAACTCTCTCCTACCATATCTCAACCTATCCTATCCGCTTAGTCATATATAAGTGAAGTTCATTCCCATTCCAAAGAGAGGAAGTCTATAGTATCTACATGCTGGTGAAATTAGCTTAGGAGATCTCTAATCATCCCTTGAGAGATCCATACTCCCTTTCGAGGCTTTGGCATTGGCTTGATTAGAGAAGGATTTCTACGTTAAGCCTTGGTTGTAATCACTTCCTTCTATGTACTTTTCCTTATTATACAGTAATATAAATGCTTTCCACCAAATGTTATTGCTTTGATGATGTTTGTGTAGTTTTCCTGCTTAACTGCTTACTTAGATATGTTATTGTGTAGATGCATTTTACTACTTGTGTTGTTCTGTATTGTCTTGACAGGTTTTGCAACTGAGATCTGAGGACCATCAAGCTTGGAACAAAACATCAAGGAGAAAGGATCCGTGATCTAAAAGGTAAAGCATCTAGCCACTTGATCTCTAATTAGATCTAGGAAAGTATCCTATATTCTGTCTCATTTGTTCTAGTCTTGCATTAAGCTAGGGAGATCAGGCCTTAAGTCTGCTCTTGGTAGATTGTCCGTCAAACAACATCTACTAGTGATCTTGTTGGACATCCATCATCACCATGTCCTAGTTCCTTTGATAGTGATCTCACCTATGTTGGTTCAATTAAGACATCAAAGAACTACATGCACATTCTGAAACAATTTCATGATATTCACATTTTTGGATTTGTTACTCCTTTGAGTGATGATGAGAAAGAAATCACAGCTTCTTCACATGAGATTTCATATTCAAAGTTTGGATGTGATGATGAGCCAGTTGTACTTGCTTCTTCACATGAGATTTCAGATTCAGAGTTTGGATGTGATGACAAGCCAATTGTACTTGCTTCTTCACATGAGATTTCAGATTCAGAGTTTGGATGTGATGATGAGCCAGTTTCATTTGCTTTTTCACATGAGATTTCAGATTCAGAGTTTGAAAGTGATGATGAGCAAGAGAGCGAAGCTTCTTCACATGAGATTTCAGATTCAAAATATGAAGATGGAGATGATGACAAGGGAATTCTAGATCCATATCCAAAAGCACATGAAGGTCTAGCTACCGATGATGAAGATGAGTGAATTGGAGATCCAGATCCACAAGAACCTAAATATCTCTTACTTGATGATCCTCCTCTTCCTCGATGGGCAGCCATTACACTCCGATCTGTCAGTGATTTGGTTGGTCATCAACATGATCATAGAAGAACCAGATCATATTTTCAAAATGGAAGGTTTCATCCTTCTCACATTATTGATCCATTTCAGATCAATCAATCCTTCTTCAGAAAACAAGGACACTTGCCTCCTTCTGGGGTGAGTGATGATATACTACATTAGCATCCTTCAGTCTATTTTGAGGGAGGGATTTCTTCCCACTAGGTTTTCCCTCTTTCCTCACTTAGTTTATTTAGATTTCTTATACGAGATGACCTTTGGTCTCAGTCACTAGGGCCCTATTTTTTAGTTTCAGTTACTACGTCTTAGTATAGCTTGAGGGGGTGTGTTGGAATATTCTCACCGTCATTTTTATATTTTGCATGCCTGCATGCAACTGCATGCATCTAGTCATCATGTCGGTGGTCTCCCTAGAACCTAGAGCCTATTTTCATCTCTCTAGAGCCTGTCTTCATCCCCTAGTAGGCCTCCTACCTACTTGATGCACCCTATTTGACTCTTTTGCATGACAAGTGTGCCTTTGCTCACCTACCACCAGTTATCATTCAGTTAGAGAACCTCATCTCACCTACTAGTTGACTGACAGTCAATTAATGCATTGATTCAGTAGTTCTTCCACTGATTGCTCATGCTAACTACGTGTAGCCCCTAGTTAGCTAGTTTTGGAGTGCCACTTGACCTTCTGACAGCCTCATGCAGCCCCCTTGGAGTCTCCATCCCTTGATTTATGCCTAGATGGTTCTATTAGACTTAGTTAGACTCAATTGATTGACTATTACCATTTATGACTGATACTTCTAATTGGATGATGTCTCCAATGTTATCCAAGCTAGACTTTGAGCATGATTCAAATGACCTCCTTGGTTAATTCGAATTCTCTACACAATTATTATATTGTTGTATTTAGTTTTCGTAAGTGCTAACTCACAGCTGATGTATGATACTGCTATTCTCCATTTTCTGTGTTCACGAGTGATTATTGAGTGCAATTCTTGTCTTCTTCTTTGCAACTTCTTGAGAGTTTGTGTGAGGCTTGTTATAGCTATTATATCCTACTGCACATTATCACAACACCTAGAGGACAGATGAGAACCACCTAAATTTGTCGAAGTGTAGAAAATGGATTTAACCATTAGTTCATGGGCCAAGTTATTGATTTTGGCAATGTTCTTATTATCAGTGTCCATCAGGTCATGAATAAAATGATGCATCCAATTTTCCAGACAGTCTATGTGGACATGCATGTTGAGACCCTAAGAACCCTCCTGAAATTGCCTTTCTTCATAGTCTAAAATCCCTTGTCCCAAATGTGCCTTGGTCTTCCAGAAAAGTACTATGATCCACGTATAGCAAGTTTCTTTGGTGAGAATTGCAGCCTCATCTTCTATCGTTCTACCCATTTCAGTGATCAACTTGTTAGGACGATGCCTACAATGACATTCCTGGATCCGAGTTTCCATGTCATGAAGATGCCTTTGGATTAGTGGAGGTACCATCTATTCAAAAAAATCCTTGGCTTAGTCATTATCACGTATAAACCAAAGTATCTGGGAGCATTGAGGACCATACTTGTCCCTCTGCTCGGTGGTGTTAGAGAGAACCATAATTGGAACAAAGAGTGTAGAGGTAAAGTGATGAGACCAACACAATGTGGGATGCCAAGCTAGGAAAGAAGAGTGGAAGCAGGATGAATGGAGGAGGAGCTTAATAGAAAGGAGCTGAAAAACCGCTTGATTACACATCTTAGACGGAAGCCAAACAAATGTATGATTTGATCTTGTACAAGGATTAACAAGGGACGAGATTTCCATCAGTACCGGAGCCAAGGTCAGATCCATCGGCATGAGATGAGTTAGAGTTCTGATTGCTCGCATGCGTGAGTCAGGAGTGCCAGTTTGAACCGTAATGTTGACATTCATTTTACTATCAACCTTCTTTAGGTGTCGGACAATACACCCTCCCGATGACACTTGGCCATGCCGAGGACACCCAACATGGGTGATTATTATAATAATTTATTATATAATAGACTAATTTTTTAATGGCATTCACCGTTGTCAACATTAATTTATTTTATAATGAGTAATGTTTTATGATTTATTTCAAGGAAATATTACTATAAGAAAATTATTTTGTTACATTTTATTAGATTTTTTTTAAATGTATGTGTATTGCTTTGTAATGAAATATTTTATTTTAAATTATTTTTGTGTATCTCTTACATTGAATTTATGTGAATATATTATTATTTTTTTTATTAAATTATAATTTAAATGTTGTATTTATTAATAAAATTTATTTATTTTTCCAGCGAAAAAAAACTACTATTGATATTCAAAAAATAATCAAATAGTACAATGAAAAGTCATGATTCAAATAGTTGAATTAGTTACTAGTCATCTTGAAAGTTCAGAACTGCATGAAGTTTCGGGAATCCCTCAATACTATCCATGCAATCAACAAGGCACGGAAGATGCCTATACCACATCACATACAAAAAAACAAAATGTAATATGCATCCATTAGAAAATACCAGATTCTAGACCAAACAACAGATCAGTCAAGGAAGTAAAAGGACCCATAGTCCAGCAAGCAGTTGTCACACCATTCCTCCCAGATTAAGTGACCTTCAATGCCAGAAAGAGCAAGTTTGGAAAACTTGTCAGCCCGAGAATTATGCTCTCTATAAATATGTTCAAAACTGATATTCTGCTGTTTAGATATTTCAAAATGTGTTCTAATAGCCCAATGTCTCAGATTCGTAACATTGAGCTTGAAATCGCCCACCGCCCATTTGATGGTGACCCGAGAGTCACCATATACCTTGATATTAACCATCCCAAAGATATTAGCAACTTTTAGAACACACCAAAGAGCCATTAACTCTGCCTTCATATTAGATCCAAAACCACAGTTGAGCCTGACAGAAAAATAATGAGAGTCATTAAGGTAAATAACACCCCCAACTGCACATAATCCATTTTCTAAGGCACCATCAAAAAATAGGACAGGCTGATCCACTTTGAAGTCAAAATTACTTATTCTGACAGATTTCAACTTCTGGTAATCCACCATACATGCAGAAATCATGTTCAATGCAATCAAGCTGCGATGCACACTATCAGGTGCCAAATTCCGGAAGATGCAATTGTTTCTATTGAACCAAATGGCCCACGGGATACAGATAGCAACATAAAAATGTTGTTTGCAATGCCTAAACCAGTTTAATAAACATTTATTGAAGTCACCTACATTCCAGCACTGAGTTATATTAAGCTTTATAGACACCACATCCCAGATTTTACAAGTGAAGGAGGAGTTGACAAAAAGATGTTGTTTTGTTTCAGCAGCATTTTACACAGGTTATCCCATGTCTTCAAATATTGTTTTTAATTTATAAGTTTATAAATAATAAAAATATATTTTATATTATTTTTATTTTTTAAATAATTATTGTATATATAAAAAAATTAATTTATAAAATTTTAAACAATTAAAAAAAAATGTAAATATTTACTATATTTATTTTTATAAAATTATTTTAATTTACATATATGAAAAAATGAGAACAATAATGTAACACTTCATTATATTCACGTGTATAACTTTATGGTAATGATCTATTATTTTATACGTAGATTATATATTAAAAACTAAATTCATTTTTTTTGTATTTGAAAGAATTGGGAGATCAGTTCTCGCTAGGGTTTGAAAACCGGTGTTTGCACTCTCAAGATATGTTCTCGGTTATGGAAGAATGGTGTGCCCAGCTAGTGGTCTAATGGGAGGAGTCATGGTATGACTCTAAAATATTATGTACGGATGATTAGATAAAATCCAAGGTGGTTCAGACTGTAGGTGGCGGCATTTCACCATTCCTTCGAACGAAGTGTGAAGCAGAAAGCAATTGGGGAACAGAGCATGTGTCATGAAGCCAAAAGTTGCTATCATAGGACAGTCGTTTCACACGTTTTATCTCATTTGAAGCACCGGTGATGATCTTAGCAGCATGTTCTTTAGGGTCACCTTCGAATGAGTGTGGGAGGCGGAATGGTATTGCACCCTCCACCTTCCGGTATGATTGGATACCGAGGATGCTGGGAGTTATCTCTTATGCACCTTCCTATCAACCTGTATTGGGATTAGAGGGATCAGGATTGGAATGCAGTCATATGCCGACGCATGCAATCCATAAATCATCCCTAGTAAGTATGATGACTCTCGTCAATCAAGTTTTTTATCCATGCATGTAAATAAGAAGGCCCGGATGAAGGATATCTTCCATGATATCACTGATTCTAGGTTTAACTATGATGATCCTCGGGGTGGTGGAATTATTAGAAGAATCATGGGGTTTGAAGAATTAGTAGCTCGGGTATCTCTAAAGGAAGGGGTTTCGCCGCACAAACTCAGCAAGAAGAAAAAGATGGTGCTCTCATCCAAGTGAAGTAGAAACGAGTTGGTCGTGGGGAAGGATATAATGATTATGTAAATCCCATGATTTGTGAGCAATATTCTCATAGGTAAATTTTGTGGAAAATTTTTCAGAAAGGAAGTCATAAATGTAGTGGATGGATTGGTTTCGAATTAAAGAACCTTTGGGATGCAGAACGTATCTTGCACAGAGTCTAGCTTAATGGGAAATTAGTGCTTGATTTTAAACCATGGCATCCACTTTTCGACCCCAGGAAGGACTCGCTAGAATCCTTTTCTACATGGATCAAATTTCCATGTTTTCCACCAGATTTTTGGTCGACAGAAGGATTCATTGCCAGAGGGGACTTTATTGGGAAACTCATAGCTATTGATGCAGGCTTATTCAACTCGAATGGACGGTATGTGGAAAGAGTTCTTGTGGAGGTTGATGCTCGGCATGGATTATTTGAGTTCGTTGATTTGGTGGCTGGCGAATTCATATTCACCCAACAACTGGACTATTTGAACATGCCCTTCAGGTGTGCACATTCCCACCTCTATGGGAACATGGTGGCAAACTGTTCATTAGAATTCAAAAGAAAGGTTTGGAAAAGAAAGGACCATCCATCTAAGGAAGAAAGTGTTTCTTAATACTTAAATGACACAGGTACAAAACAAACAGAAGGGGAAAAGGTGGCAGATGTAGATATGCAAGAGGAGGATGTAATTCAAGATGTGATCTTGCTAACGAATGTTGCCGTTTCTGAGGTGAAGGCTCCCTCTCTAAATGAGTTAGTGGAGGTCCTGGAGATGTCAAGCAGTCAGATGGAGTGTCTGGTGGAGATTTGGAAAGGACGTGAGTCCAAGATGAAAATGAGAGGGAATATCAAGAGCCAATATTCACTCGAGAAGGAGAGGAAGTCAATTGAAAAAAAAGATGATGTGATTTTAAGGGAAAATCGGGCTAGGGAAGTAGGCCGGCTAGATCCAAAGCAGGAGGATTCAATAATTGGGTTGGAAAGTGCTTCTCCGCAGCAAGAGAAATAAAAAATGTCACTTTCATCATATATGGTAAGTCTTTTATTAGGGAGTAGTTCTTGAGGCCCATATTTTCTTTGCTCGAGCATGAAAGGTACCCTCGAGGCAGGTGGGTTAGGAATGGAGGAAACCATTTGCACTATGCGAGGTAAGGCATGGAGAAAAATGCACTTTGCACCATGCTAAGGAGAAACCAAGACAAGAAATATCCCAAGGTTGTCAATTAAACATCACTCGGGTCCTTAGAGAAGGAGACACCCCTGGGGTGTTCCTAAATGAAGTTTTCCTCAATTAATGCTCAAGGATTAGGAGCGAAGGCCAAAATTAGAGCCCTCAAGAATTTAGTAGACTTGGAAAATACATACATTTTGTTACGACAGGAAATGATGATGGAGGGGAAGTAGTGATTGATAAATTGAATGGATCTAATTAAGAGAGTAATAAAAAAAATGGTTTTTTTTTGCATTTGTCGAAGAAACATTGATTCCACGGGTGGGGTTATTTGAGTCCAAGTCCAAATAATATGGTTGAATTTAAAGGATTGTTCTCCCTTCTGCATCAAGTGATCAAATGAAATCTTTAGGAGCTATAGGTTTTTGGGGATTCGAGGCTAGTTATCAATTGTATGACTCATTCGTGGAGTAATATTTTTATAATATTTTTATTGGGTAGTTAGTTGTTCAATTGAAGCAGGTTGGAAGGCTCATTCGTGGAGTAATATACCATCATGAGTTATCAAAACAGATTCTGGACTTTTATATCGGTTATCTTTGTCTGGAAGAATTCCAAGGAGGTATATTGATGAGCCTTTTGGAGATCTATTTAGAAAAATTTTGTGATCCACCATAGTGGAAGATCTATGCTCCCTAATGTAGTCAAAGGCCTTCTTTTTTTTGTTTCCTACTAATGGAAAAATTTGCTAAAACACTCTTGTAGATCAGGATTTTTGTCATTGTATAAGCATCCCAAGGATGGATAGAACTTTTTGTTGATTTTTCCAAATATGGTGCTGAAAATTGTATTTTTGACAAATGAATAGAAATAAGTTTTTTCTCTCCGAAAAAATAATTATGCCATACCACTAAAATATTGGGACAACTTACTTTACAAACATAATTGTAAACCCAAGTCTTGATTCCTCTAAATTTAGATTGTATTTTATATTATCAAAGCATATGCTTAGTGACATAAAAGTGTTTTGTTGCATAAATGTGTATTGTTGTTTTACAAATTAGAATAAAATATTTTTATTTAGATATATATTGTAAAATTTGTAGAATTAATTAGATTGATGTTCTAAATAATATATGTTTTTCTAAAAAAATTATGGGATTATAATATATTCATTTTAAAATGCAATAAAAATTTATTTTAATAAAAAATATTTTTTTATTATACTAAAAATGTAAATAGTTAAATTGTTGTTATTCTATTTAAATAATTTTTTTATTATACAAAATAATGTAAATAGTTAAATTGTTGTTATCATATTTAAAATATCTTACATGATTATAGTGAGCTAGATATTTTACAATTCAATATGTCAAAAATTATCAAGTATACAATTAAATTAATTCCTTTCTATGTCTAATATCTCTAAATTTAAAATATATTTCAATATCATAAATGTTCATTTTTCTTCATCAAACTTTGGAATCATTACAAATTGTATTTTAATATTAAAAATATTTCATATTTTTTTAGGTGGAACTAGTCATGTAATTATGACTAAAGGAATTAGTTGTAAGTTTTATTTAATAACTTTCATCTCAAATTAGATATCTATAACATTTAGTTGGTACCAAAATAATAAATGACATGTTAAAAACTAACATTTAGTTATTCATGAGAAAGTATGGCCAGAGTCATATGTCTTGTGAAAGCAGTACATAGTCAACAAGAGCATCATGTCACTTACAAGAATAAAAGCTCAATTGGGAGGGTAACAATGATTCCTTATAACCACCCAAGCTACATCAAAATTTTGAATTTATTTTATTTTATTTTGCTTCATTCCTTGTTATAATTTTCTTTTCATTTCCATGTCTATGGTAAAGGTATATTTTCTTTAATATTTTAAGTATTAAACATATTTAAATTTAAATTTAACAAAGATGTAATTGAAATTTTGAAATTGTTTTTTCAAAATTCTAATAACATTTTGTTTTCTTTAATATGAGATCTAATTATAATTTTAAATCATATTTGGTTATATGTATATGATTAAAGTTTAGTCTTATCTTGTGAACACTATTTAGTTTAAAAATGTGATGTATGAGTTAAAATTGTTTTAAATTGGCTAAATCATGGATACTCTTCCTTTTTACAAACCATGAAGTAGTATTTTGAAGTGAAAATGTCTATCCTTGAATATTATATATATAGTATTTTACTCAAATTTAAGAGTTATTTAGATCAATGTAGTTTAGTATACCTGAATTTTAAGTATAGAGAGATTTCAATGTTAAAGAAAGATTAATTTTAGGAGGTAAAACGCTTTCTCTTTTATATAAAAGCTAGATACACATACTATAATTTTATTCTTGAATTGTTTGCATAAAAATATATCATTCTAATAACATAACTTAATTTAACAAAAGTGAAATTTTAAAGATTTAGAAAATAAAACAACCAATATTTGAATTAAAAGATGTCTTTGAGTCAAAATTATATTTTACAAAAAAATAGACAAACAGGTTGGATGTCACTAAAGCTATTTAATACCTTTATTTGAAGAAAGACCTAAACAAAAAAATGGGATCGCAACCAATTAGCTACTTAATACTTCCATTTGAAGAAAAGTTTGATAAAAAACCATTTGAAAAATCATATAAGTATAAGAGTTGGAAATTATACATTTACTTAGCTTTGTAAATGATTGAAATTTGATGTCCTATTTTGTAAAACAATAATAAATATAATGTGCATATTCAAATGTTGGTTTGTATTTGACATTAATTTTAAAGTTATAAAAAAGATAAAAAAAAAATTAAATCAAAATACATTCAATATATAATTCAAGTATTTTTCATAAATATGTAAAAGCGGTTTGCATTTGAAAAACAAATAGATTTACATTAAATGAAATTTTGATTCCCTAAATTTTATTTTCATCCCAACCTTATCACACCTAATACCTTGATGCACTTATTTTTAGATATAGTGTATATTGATGTTCATAGTAGTGATATAGTGTATATTGATGTGCATAACTTAGTGCTATATATGGATGTGAGTTAATATATCAAGTACACCCAACATTTAAAAAAAAAAACTTTTAATTTTTAATATAAAATATGTTAAATTTAATTATTTTGGAGCTCCTCATAGAATTACAAGTTGATTCAACTAATAATTAGGACAATGTCTCTATATTTCTATAACCTTTGGATCTCACATTTCTTAATTATTATTATTTTATTAAAACTTGTATTTTAAGTTAAGTTATGTGTAAATAAATCTATGTTACACACTACGGTTGTTTAATATAATGTGAAACTAACAAGGATTTTTTTTTAATTGATTAATTTTTTATAAAATATGTTAAATTACTTTGGTTCTTCTCATAAAGTTACACATCGATTAAACTTGTGTTATACTCACATTTATCCTCAATCCCACGTTAAGAATTAATATCTAACCTAAAACCTAGGAGATAGTAAGGACATGTATATGCTAGGATATAAAACCATGAGATAGTCATCATGATACTACATCATATTATGGAACATAAAGAGTCAATATCTCAATACTACCTTAGGATAAAAGGCTATGAACATAACTTCCACTTTTTGAAAGGGACTCAAGAATCCTTCAAGCAAGCAAGTCTAGAGGGACACCTCAAAGTAGCTTGTCCCTCTAAGTAGCTCATCTAACCATCTATATATCATACAAGATAAATTTCCTTGTTAGAGGCTCAATGCATGTAGGGGCTATGGCATCAACAACTCCAAAAATATCTTGATTGCATCCAATTATAAGCTTGTCTTATGTAATTATATATATATATCAACATAGATATATGCTAACATAATAAAATAACAAAACATGAAGAAAAATACATAAAAACTAATCATGACATAACATATAAACATAAAATCAAACGCAAATACATTACAATTTATACTTATTTAATACTTAATCATTATAACAAATACATTCAATTAATCAAATTAAATTATATGCATATAATATAATATAATATAATATAATATAATATAATATAATATATATAAAAAGTTTAATTTCTCAATAATCGTATATAAAGTTTAGTTTTTCAATAATCGTAAAAGTTCAATTTTTCAATAATGATAAATATCCATGAAATCATAGGTTACCCAGCCCGAGCATTGGATTAAAATTGAAGTTAAATTTTTAAATAATAAATGGATAAAATCTGGGTGAGTGAACTAACATACATCCGTTATTCAAGGTGAGTAAACTAACCTACAATCTCTAAACATACAATCTGTGAAAAAAAATAATGACATGGGCCAGAATCTCTAAAAACGTAATGACACGACCTCAATTATTTTCAAAACTATCTTTGTTGTCATCGCACGAACAATATCTCGTGCTTCCGTCAGCTAAATTTAAGTTTTAAATATCCACTCTAATCCGACGTGGCTTCCATTCACCGATGTTTACACCATCATCCGTCATGTTATTCCTTGTGTTGCATTTCAACACCTCGAGCATACACTCAAGATCAGATCACATGAAAAGAAACTGAGTTAGCTGAATAGATCAAATTTCAAGACAAGATACAGATCGGTACAAGGAGACCTCGAGCATAACTCAAGATCAGTACTATGAATTAGCTTCACGTTAAACATAAGAACATGGGTATGGGGTATGCGTTCTAGCTCAGTGGATCTTAAATTTAAGAATATAACATTTATTTTTAAGAGGTTAGAAGTTTAAATTAAGACAAAAAGGATAGGATATATCCATTTTAGTAGATTTTAGTACTCATGCATTATAACATTATGTAAAAAGTTCATGTCCCACATACTAAGAATTCTTAAACACCATTTTAATCTCCATCTCAGTAAAATAAAAATTATTATTCTCATTAATAATTATATAATTTACAAGAGTGAAACATGAAATACCAACTTATATAATTTACAAGACTGAAATATGAAATACCGACTTGTTACTGATATGCCCTTGTCGGGTTTGAGTATGAATCCGGGAAGATCGAATAGCATTTTATTTGTTATGTGCCAGATATAAGAAATATCAAATTAAGGAGCTTTTAATTATTATAATTTGCAGACATGACATAGCAACGATTTTCCTTCCATAGAAATATGGATACATTTTCCGCTGGACAAAACGATGGCCAAGATGTATTAAATTTCAACTTGACTTTTTAAAAACATCAAACGAATTTTCCTCGATGATTTATCTAGTGAATTTTCCGCAACAAACGCCTATGTATCTCACCAAGTTAGAGACTAAATACTGCCCTTGCGTGTGTCTGAATTATTAGTGTAGTAATAATTTTAAATTTATTTTGCATATGATAACTGTTTCAGTGATTTTAGAATTATTTTTTTTCTTAATACTATCATAGTTGTTGTAGTAATTTTAGGGTTTATCTATTATTGTTTAGGGTTTCTTTTATTCTTATCATGATGATGATCACATATATAGAAATGATAGGTCTCAAAATATAATTTAACATAATTTATGTGAAATATGAGATGAAAATGTTAATTCCTCGGGGCTAATGAATACTAATTCTAATATTTTGTATCACTATGGGTTTATCTATTATTGTATAGGGTTTTCTTTGTTCTTATCATGATGATCATATATATAGAAATGATAGGTATCAAAATATAATTTAACATAATTGATTTGAAATATGAGATGAAAATGTTAATTCCTCACGGCTAATGAGTACTAAATTCTAATATTTTGTACCAGACTTATAACCCTAGGCTATGGTCAAAACTATAGGCTTTGTAAAAAAAAATTACCACATGTTATTTATCCGTCCTGCATTACCATGGTAATGCAGCCAAATTATGTAGCTGTAAGACATTATTTTCAAAAGCCTCGAATATAGATATATGTGTGATTTATATTTATATTTTTTACTTTTTATTGTATAATTTAAATATATACATTTTCTTGTCAAATCAAAAACTTTTTAGAGTATTTTTCATTTTGCATAGTGTTTGTTATATTTAGCGAACTTAATTTTATGATTTTTTAAAGAATTTTAGCCAAACTTTTGTATCTGTGTAAATTTTATGCCCTCTATGTTTATAAATATTTTTGGGTACTAATTGTAATTCAATCCTAATATTTTTTGTGTGATAAGAAGCAACAACCTGGAATAGTATATAAGTAGGGATTATGGGATTTTTTTGGGTATGGTAAGAAGCACCCGAGTGGCCTAGAGCAATAGATAAGTAGGGATTATGGGCTTTTTCTTAGGCAGTAACCAAAAACCCTCAATTTTAAAGTCCTTCCTCATCTCTTTTACTGGTTTTCATGTAACAGATAGATTAATATATATTTCCAATTTTAGTTGACAGGTACTGAAGGGAAGAGAGGCACACCGCAACACCGTGATACCACGACAGTCAATTGAAACTTCGTGTGGATTAACTTTGCGGAATTTTACTTTGCCACAACACTTGATATCGCACCAAATTTACATCGCAGTAAATTAACTTCGCACATCATGCGATATGCGATATGCAACAACCTTACCATATGCGATATGCAAAGCTTGACTTTGATAAATACACTCTTAAGCAAACTATATAATGAGATATTTCTTGAAACTGGAACTTTACCCCTTTGAAATACTTGGAATTCTTTTACTGGCAGTAAATGTAAACAACATTTACGTAGATGAATAAGAAGGAGATGTGCGACATGCATTAACCATCATTATTGAGAATGAACACAAAATAACTATTGACTTATATATTACCGCAATAAAACAAGTAACATTGCCGCAATACAGAGAGATGGTAAATACTTCAATCTTTCACCATTTTACTTAGAACTTGGGCTCTTCATACATTTCACGATGAACTTCTTCTTCTCCTTCCACTCCTCTTACATCTCTACATAATCTAATGAGAGTGATTTATATTTATACATAATCTTGAGATCGCTTCGCTTGGAAGCTATTGAACTTCATTAAAGACTGTAATTAATTTCTACATAAGAAATTCAACTTGCAAACTATTAACGCAGTTACATAAATGCAAACATGACGTGGACTCATTTGGATGAGAACTTACTGACATCGTGGATATCGCACTAACACAAAAGACGGCTGACAAGGTAACTAACAGAGCCAGTGCAATGAATACGCGATTAGCTCATAAATTATGATATATCCAACACTCCCCCTTAATTATCAGTGGATGAGGATTTTTTTTTTTTTAAACAAAAGTGAAATATTACAAAATGTTTCAGAGCAGAAACATGCTCTATGCAAGACGAATTTTACTACGCTGAACTTGTCATTCCTAAACAACTTCGCACATACTGAAATGGGTCTTTTGCCAATGGTTTGGTAAAGATGTCTGCTATCTGATATTCAAACCTGCAAAATTCTAAATAGATTTCCTTATTGTTTATTAATTCTCTCATGAAGTGATACCTTGTGTCGATGTGCTTGGTTCTCTTGTGGTAGACATGATTCTTTGACAGTGCGATAGCTGAATTGCTATCGCAATAAATGACTGTAGGTTCTTGCTGATGCTACGACATATCACTTAACATCCTCCGCATCCAAATGGCTTGACATGCAGCGCTTGTAGCTGTGACATACTCTGATTCTGCTAAAGAAAGAGTTACGATCGGTTGCTTCTTTGAAGCCCATGATACAACACCTGTTCCTACATGAAATGTATTGCTAGATGTGCTTTTTTTGTTGTCTATGTTGCCTCCATTATCGCTGTCTGTGTACCCAATGAGTTTGAAATTTTTTGTGGCTGAATACAAAATACCGAAGTCTTTTGTTCCATTTACATACCTGATAATTCTTTTACCTACTTGCCAATGCGATTCTTTTGGTGTCTCCATGAATCTTGAGATTAAACTCACTCCATACATGATGTTTGGCCTTATCGGTGTAAGAAACATAAGACTGTCGACGAGTCTTTTAAACAAAGTAGGATCAACCTTGGATCCATCATCATCCTTGCTTAATTTCAAACCTATTATCACTGGTGTTGGTGCTGTCTTGCAATTTAACATCTTAAATCTGTTTAAGACATCACTTGCATATTTTGACTGAGATATAAATATCTCGTTTTCAGTCTCTTGGACTTCAATACCCAGAAAGTACTTCATATACCCCAAATTAGTCATTTCAAATTCACTTTCCATGACTCTTCTAAATTCTTCTATGCCAAAATCACCAATAAATATTAAATCATCTACATACAGGTAGACAATTAGCTTATTACCTTGCTTGTTGATTTTTGTATACAGCGTTGGCTCACATTTACTTCTGTGAAATCCATTCTGAATGAGATATGACTCATTGCGACTATACCAAGCTCGCAGAGCTTGCTTCAAACCATAGAGCACCTTTTTCAGTATACTCTATGTCCTTGTCTTGGAACTTCATAGCCTTGTGGCTGCTCTACGTATACTTCTTCCTCCAAATAACCATTTAAGAATGCAGACTTGACAATCATTTGATAAACATGCCATTTCTTTTGTGCTGCGATAGCCAAAACTGTTCTAACAGTGTCCATTCGCGCTACAGGTGCGAATGTTTCATTGAAGTCTATGCCAGGCTTCTCAGTGGACCCTCTTGCTACCAATCTCGCCTTGTGCTTCTGCACATTTCCTTCAGCATCTTGCTTGGTCTTATAAATCCATTTGACGCTTATCACATCCTTGTCGATAGGGACATCGACTAATTCCCATGTTTGATTTTTCTCTATGCATTCAATTTCTTCATCGCTGGCTTGTGACTAGACTTCATATTCAACTGCTTCTTCATATGTTAGAGGATCATTAACTTGAGAAAATAATGCAAAACAAGAGAATGAATTAGGTGTACCGGCATCATATATCTCACGCAGACTTGTTGTCCTTGGCGGAGTTGCTAGTGTCGAACTGCGCGAACTACTTAATGGAGTTTGTTGCGCACTTGCTGTGCTTGTCGGAGTTACTTGAGTTGCGACTAATGTTTGAGTACCTTGTGCTGAAACATGTTGCGTTCTCCTGGGAGTAGATGGAGCTGCAACATTCTGGTTTATATGCGGAGTCTCAACCGCATCTTTTGCGATGTCATCATGTTCAATATGTGACACAATTCTAACATTCCTTTATACAGTTCCATCCCATGTTTCATTTTCAACAAACTGAACATTGCGACTGATGATAACTTTTCATGCAACAGGATCATACAGCTTGTATGCTTTTGTGTCTCCAGAATACCCAATAAAAATGCATTTTTGTCCTTTATTGTCTAACTTCCTTCTTAGCTTATCTGGAACATGTGCGTATGCTACACAACCAAAAACTTTCAAATGTGAAACACTATGTTTCATACCTGTCCATGCTTCCTACGAAACCTTGTTCTTCACGCTCTTCGTCGGACATCAATTCATGATGTATATTGCACTTGCCACTGCTTCAGCCCAGTATTCATCTCACAGATGCACGGTTTCCAACATACTGCGCGCCATTTCCATAATTGTTCTGTTCTTTCTCTCTGCAATACCATTCTTCTGCGGTGTATACCACGCAGTGAACTATTTTTGTATGCCGTGATTCTTGTAAAAGTTTAAGAAATCATTTGAGACATACTCACCACCTCTATCTGTTCTCAATATCTTAATGCTGTAACCACTCTGCTTTTCCACGAGTGCCTTGAATTGCTGAAAACAATCAAATGCATCAGATTTATGCTTTAGAAAATAAAACCATGTTTTTCTTGTGAAATCATCAATAAATGTGAGAAGATAAGTGCATCCTCCCATGGATGGTGTTTGCATTGGTCCACAAATATCAGAGTGCACGATTTCAAATAGTGTGCACACTCTGTATGACTTTCTGACTGGAAAAGTCTCTCTATGCTGCTTTCCAAATATACAGCCTTCACAAATTCTCTCTAGCTTTTCAATTAATGGTAATCCTTTAACCATGTCCTTCGTGTGTAGTAGCTTTAGCCCACCAAAATTCAGATGTCCAAATCTGAAATGCCATAACCAAGACTCATCTTTTACTTCTGTCTGAAATGCTGCTTGCATTGTGTTGTCCTTCTCTTCTGCTACGCAATGAATTTCTGCTCCTTTGCTCTCTACACGGAACGCAGATCCATAATTCTCATTCTGACTTGCATGAACAGCTTGAGTTGTCTTTCCTCTTATGATGGGTCTTATTGTAATGCCCATATTTTTGATTCGGCATATTTATTAGTTAGACACACCATACTTTATTTCTTATATATTTTGTCGAACTCAGCTCGACTGAGTAAACTATATTGGACCTCATTATATGATGTTACTCTGTCTTATGATTTCACCATGATTATGATGTTACTATGTTATGCAGTTATGATGTCATGATTATCATATGATTTCCTTATTTTACGATTGCAGTATATGTTTATATGTTTTCCTTAATGAAATGAAAAATATATGATTCGGTACGTGGATACCATCTTCTTATATGAATTATTGAAATGTTATATGTATCTATGATGAGCTAAAAGGTTACATGAAATGAAATGATAACATGGATCAATTGGCGATCAATGGAAAATGCTTTCTATAAATTGTATTTTGCAAAACACTAACCTACAGGACACAAGGGCTATGGGATAGCCAGTTACTTGATCTGATATACATTGGAAAGGAAAAACATGTTCATACAGCAAACCTTAGCAGCCAAAATGAGGATACGATAACACAAACTAATAATCCCGATAGCAGCAAGTATGAGTTGATAAGGGCGTAGGCCCAGTATGTTGAGAGGGATGGATGTGTTTCCCACCCTATGTTTCCATGAGACCCGAGGTCGTGGGAGGGCCGTGCTGAGACACGCTCCCCATGTTGTTGTGATGACGATTGTCGGATGCCTGCTAGGGGAGGATAGGTCCGCTGTTCAGCCGACGCTATCGCTCTCAAGTTCTATGTGGTCAGATCGGTGAGTCCGACATCCACTATTGTACTAGCAGAGGAAGGATAGGGAGGATGCTGGACGTAGGTTATGATGGGAGGATGTGTTAGTTAGCACTGTTGGGGGTTTAGTATTCCTTGATTCCGAGTTAGTGGAAGTAGGCACCCTTCCTGTACTTGATTGATTAAACTAATGTAAACATAAAGACAATGAGGTTAAATCATAAAGGGTTAATTGTTAAATAACCGACGATGTTAAAGTAATTATACTATATATTATGCTTGCTCTTCTGCATGGGGGTAGATACTATTGTTAGTTAGCAAGTATGCATAGGCGGAATGGGGTTTGTTTATAGTACATGTCCGACATGTGCATACACTGGCCATGCATGCACACCTTGTACGTGTACAATATTACTGGTGTATAACATACTTGTCATGCTTGAATAGTAGTATAAATGTCATAGATAACTCAGTTAAGGATACATCAATCAACTTAGGTAATAAATGGTTAGGTTGTCAATGTATAAATAAGTGAATTAGTAATTATATGAAAACATTGTAATAATAAACTAAGACAAGTATCGTTAGTTAACATTGTCATAGAAGAACTGTTGTGAATAGGGTAATGATAGTGTCTAATTAATTAGTAAAATTGTTTAAGCCCTCACAAGTGCTTTGTTTATAAGAACAAGGATGCTATGTTGATGATAGGGTACTCATGTGATAAACAAATAATTAAGAATACTATGATTGATTCACCTTTTATTATTGTCAAAGGGTGATTTAATTATTATTATTAATTAATAAATGATATTCCAGCAACATTTATATCCCTATCGTAACAAATGCAATATAAGTAAGATTTAAAATATTGATTTATAAATTAATATTGTGTGATTAATTCCATTTCAAAAGTTAGCCATAATAAGATAATCATTTTTGGAATAAAAGTGATGTGATGGAAAATGGATATTTAATTATTCAATGTTAGTCTTGGAATTTAAACCTCAAGCTAAGTAGCCTCGACGGATAAGGTGGATCATTAAGACACATCATGTCCAAGTTGACAAGGGGCAACTAATTATATAATATTTTATTAATTACATTAATAACATTAAAATATCAATGATGGCGGATAGACTTGTATTTAATGAAACTTGTTCCGAATGGATAACCTTTGGGTGATAATCCCCACCGTAATAAATATTTACGACCGTCAATCCAAAACCAACTAATTTTTCCATGAGAGTAATTAATTATACTTTTTTTTTATAAAGAACCGTGTATGACTGAACTGGTAATAGGAGTAAATGTTGAGGGGCTCGAGAGGGGGACTTTGGGGCGGTGGAATAAGCCCAAGATATTCTCGAGGAAGGGAAATTACATAGAGGGGGAGAGCCGGGAGAAAGAGAGGTTTTTTTTTTTGATGGGGGAAGAAAAGAAGTTTGAAAAACAAAAGTTGGGAGAACAGAAAGTTTGGCGAACAGAAGGATTTTGAGAACAGAAGGAAAGACTGCTCTCGGGATTATCAGATTGTGGGCTCGGGGGCTTGGAAATCCTTTGATTTCCAAGGGCCAGCAAGATTATAGCTGGTCGGTAGGGTGGACACTTCAGTTTGGCTGTCTAAGGGGTTATAAAACCTGCTACAACTTACGGTTAGCATCAGCATCAGGTAATTTCCGTTATTTACTATTATGCTTAAACTTACTATAAACATGCATCACTTGCTATTTACTGATTCACTGCTATTTACTGATTCACTGCTATTTACTGATTCACTGCTATTTACTGATTTACTGCTATTTACTGATTTACTGAGTTGTGAAACATATTCTTATGCTAGATTGTTGGGAAGAAAATATTTGTATGTTAGTCTATTTTAAATTACGAATGTAAGGTGATAAAAGAAAACATGACAGTACACTAAATATTATTTAGGCACATAGTAATTCTTAGAAATTTGCTTCCATAAACTGGTAAAGTTAAAACGTAGAAAATTAAACCTAAAATTTTACACAGTGCTCTGCTGTAAAAACCAGAGCACTACAGATGGTATCAGAGCTTAAGGTTCAGACACTTTAGACCTTCGGGCCTCCACACGCCTAAACCACCGTGAAGATTCAAGAGGTCAAATCCTACAAGAGCTTAGAACATAAACCTGGATAGAATTAAAGTGTGAACGGTACCAAACTTCAACCTCTTTTACCTGCACTAAGACAAATCTGAAACACCAATTAGAAAACTACATGTTTATACATGAGTGTTTGTATTTCAAAATAGATACATATTTGAAATATATTTAGAAATAAAAATAGCACGAGAGCAGTATTAAAATTCATAACTAACCCGGCAAATTTAGAAGTGATAAATTTCTCTAAAATTTGTGCAACCGAAAATCGAGCCTAAATATTTAAATAGCAAGAAATCTGAAACAGAAAATCTATAGTTTAGAAAAATATATATATATATATATAATAAAATAGTGAGTGCGTTTCAGGCTCATAAATCTTGAGACCATTTCCCCTTGATTCAATTAACTTGGCTTCTTTTTATGATTTGAACCCACCCTTTTCACATGAATAACCTAAACTTTCAACGTTCAACTTTCATGTCCATGTTCTTCTAAGTGCTGTCATGGTCAAGATTTGGCATTGAAAAAGATTTGGCATTGAAAAAGGGGAAATTAGTGTCATGATGAGACGAAGGAAGTCTTCAAACTTGTTTAGGTATGCTAAAGTCAATATCACTTTAAAGAAAATAGATAGATGATATTAAGAAATAAATATATTACTTTAAAGAAAATAGATAGATGATATTAATAAATAAATATATTACTTTAAAGAAAATAGACAGATAATGTTTCATTTTTCTGCAATAAATTTTGTGAGATCTAGCGTTATGACAGTAGTTTTTTTTGAGTCTATAACTCTTAGCGTTCTGCCATAATCGTTGAAAACCTATGTTCTGTCCTCTTACCTGAAATTTTCCATTGTCTTGCTCGGTCTGCTGAGACATGACAGGATCTCAATTTAAACGTTGTTCAAAATTGGCATATTCTATGTTTCTCTCTGCCTGCTCGGGATATGCCTCTATCTATGCTCAGACCTGTCCACATAAGACGTTGCAACTGCTTGGATTTATTCCTTGCATTTATTAGTACGTTAATGGCATGCTTCTCATAAGCTACGTTGCAACTGCTTGGATTTATCAAGTTTACAGCATTGAAATTTACTAAGACTAAAATCATAAACACCGAAATGCAGTCTTGATAGGTCTCGAAACCACATTGTTTCCTATGCATCAATGACTCTTACCCTAGAATCATGCACTCTATTTGTGACTTCAATGAGTCTGGCTTCATTTTATTTGGAAACACTTTCAAAAACATAAATAGTTTGAGCCACTCAATTCGGAGCAGCAAATCCAACCGCTCCGTGCCTTGATTTTTCTCGAGAGGAACGAAGCATGAGACCTCATGGGGAGTGTTTCTAAAGCAGAAATACTGTAAAAAAAATGAGAAATAGATGGATTAATATGGGAGGTAGCCATCCATGTTGATCCAGGTGATTTATAGATTTTGACGGCCAGGTTTGGAGCAGACACAATGTTCAGATAGAACTAATTTTAGAAGACCTTCTCATTCACTATTTCTACCAGCCAGGCAGTAACTAAAAGGCAAGTAACAGCACCCTTCTCGGGGTTTGCATACTTCAAAATGAAATCCAGGGGTAATAAACTAAGGGACGGAATTGCTATGGCACACGGCACGGTATGGCACATTGTGAATCACACATACCCGCCTGCTGATCAATCTCTCTCTTGCTACCCTTAGTATCTCTCCTTCCTTATTTTCTCTTCCTTCCCTCGTGTGCCTTTTCCTCAAACCCTGATAATAGTTATGCTAATTAATGAATGCACTTAGTGTAGTGCATCGGGACTTATACTATTACACATTGCATATAACACAAAGCTATAGACGGCATCTTGTTACTATTTGATATACATCTCGAGGAGCATAGTTCAACTTTATGGATGGTGCTACTTGATTGATGATTCACAATGAAAGAAGAAATTGACTTACTTACGTGCTTCCTGGCTAGATAGATTCGGGCTTATTGAGCTTGCTCACTATAGGGAGGAACCTGGCTGCTCGCTGGGGTAATAACCCCCTTACGGGCTGGTACAATAAAGATACAGCGCGCTTACTTATGTGCTTACTGGCTATATTTTATGTGTGGGAGACGTCGTGGGCCACCGGACGAAGGAATAGTCCATGGGGGAGGGCAGATAGCCAAAAAGAAAAAAAAAACTTAATAAGAATCGGAAGACAGAAGTTTGAACAACACTCCAATTGCTTGCTGCCCAGGCACCAATAGAAACGAAATACTAATAAGAGCATGAACATAAAAAGACGACCAAAAATCTGAACAGTAAAGTGAAATTTCCAAAAATGATATAATGCCGTTAACAGTGTTGACAAATCGAACATGTGGGTACAAAGTACATACAAACAAAAAGCTAAGATTACGATGAAACAACAAGCATAGATAATTAAGAAAAAAAAGCTTACCTGCCAATGGTATTGCAATTATGTCACCTGCGGCAACCTGGAAGCTTCCCAAGGAATTCACACTCGTGAGATCTGTAACAGTGGTGCCATATGTTGTCGCAATGCTAGCCAAACTATCCCTAGATTGTACAGCATAAGACATATACACAGCAGGAAAACCATTGTCAGTGCCATTGAAACAGCTACAGGGAAGAGGGATTACAAGGGACTGCCCAATATTTAAAACCCCTCCATCAGTGATATTGTTATTGGCGGCCTTAATCTGGTCCCATGTGACCAATCCCCCAAACACCGAGTCCGCAATACCGTGCAAAGTATCAATGGGTTCGACAGTATACACAGTGGACATAGACTTCCGGGTTCCGTTGACACATTGACATTTGAGGGGTACCTTTATCAAGGAACCGGCGGGAAGAATTTGGGTCTGAGAATCAGAGGTCAGAGGATCGAATCCATTGGCACCCAGTATGGATAATGGATCTACTTGAAAACGAGTAGCCAACTCCGAGACCTTCAAATCTGCGGGAAGAATGTAGGCCACAAGAGCATTGCACGTATCTGATCCATTGCATGGTTCAATGGTGGATTTTGATAGGGTTCTCGATGCTACAAACAGCAACAAAAGGACGCGCGCCAACAAAAACTCCATTGCTATGATGCTGATACTGGTAATAACATTGCTATAGGAATTTACTGCTTTTCTTGTTTTTTTTCAATGGGTGTTACTCTGGTCTTCTGCCTCCCGTTTCATTGAATAACAAAGAAGATTTCGGGTCGTTGTGTGGTTGACAATGTAGTGAACAGCCATTGAATGGAAGGTATGATAGCAGTAGGAAAATAATCACAAAAGCCTGGTCGAGACACAGCGTGAGTTACAGAGCCTAAAAGGAAGAGAAACCTAGGAAGATTACCAGGCTCGCGCGCGGGAGACGAAGCACGGTTTAGAAGAGGGAGGCACCCCACGGTGGTTAATGGGGAGGGGCGTGCATGCAGCCCGCGTGGCTGGCATGCAGCCCAGGCCTTCTCGTGGCTTCCTTGAGCCAGTTGGGCTAGCAAGCGGTAGAGGTATGCGTGGCAGTCGGAGTCAATAGGGGGAGCAAGCGGTGGCAGGTAGGTGGCTTCTTGCGCATAGAGTGGGAGCATGGCCATTGTACAGCTCGCGGGGATGATGGCCAGGAAGAGTGGACGTAGGGAGGGGCTGAGTGGGAGCCAAGGGAAACGTGGAAGAGCGGCATAGGATGGCTGGCGGTGGGAGAAAGCCACGCGGAGGATATGGAAGAGAGGTAGGCGAAGAAGTGAGGCTGCGCGTGGAGGAGCATGGGAAGCCAAGCGGCGGGGAGCTGCCAGGTGGAGAAGATGGATAGGGGTGGATGACAGTGAAAATTCCTATTCTGCACACGAAAATTTACATTAAAGAGAAAGTATTATGGGAAGTTGAAATGAATCTAGTAAAAAGGGATAAAAGTAAAATTAGTGCAACAAGTGAGAAAAATTACCTTTCCAGTAGATGGTTTCACCACATGTTTCGAGATTAAAATTGTCGAGCCTCTGCTATCGTACTTTGACACTATTCTAGGTGCTTCATACTTACTTCCCACGGTAGATAATATTAATATCGAGCCTTCCAATGAAAGCTTACCACAAAGATGAATTGAAGTTTAATCAAAAGGCAAGTAGAAAAGAAAAATAGTCACTTATTTTAGTTATTCATTCCAAGCGTTCGATATTCGAAAGTCCAAGCATGTGTGCCAACAAAATCACTTTAATCCATTCATATGGGAGATTATGGACACATTGTTTTGTTGGGTTCAAATATCTAGTTTTAACGTCCATATATTTTATTATAAAAATAAAAAAAAAATCCTTAAAGTTGATGCAACCCATGGAGTGGGAGGTCAAAAAAAAAAGGGGTGAAAGTCCATAAAAGTTTTAATCACTCCTTATTTATTTTAACAAAATGCTCATTCAATTTCGTTCTTGTCGATATATTATGTTTTAGTATAAACGGAATTTAATTATACGAAATTAGTGAGGTTGATATAAAAAAATAAATAAATAAAAAATAAATAAATACTCACTTTTAAATTACACCATAACGTATTAAGGAAGTGCATAAAGTTGAATTTCATTATTTATGTTTGAGAAAATATATATATATTAATATATATATATATATATATATATATATATATATGAAATGCTTTAAGAGTAATATAAAAAAAAAAGGGGGTGTGACAAATGAAAAGATCAAATGAAATATTTTCTTTCATTTTAAATTTTGATTCACTCTTATAAGTTAACTTTAAAAATATAAGGGATAAAACTAGATCAAATTCGCATTTATGCACATTTGGGATTTGATAGGTTAAACATCGTAAGTGTGATGTGAACTCCATACAGCATAGGGTGCACGCTTGGTTCATAATATAAGGTACGTTTGGAAAAGATAATAAAAAAAAAATAAAAATAAAAAAAAAAGGGGGAGAAAAGAAAGATTAAATATGCAAATATATTAAGTAATAATAAATTCGGGGTATAGTGAATGACTTTTACAGTATTTTAAAATTGTTGAGTATATTAAGGTTTTGATTATGGTGATTTAATTAAAAATTGAATAGAGAATTTGGATTATGCTAAAAAAAAAAAAATTTGATATTAAGGTTGAATTAAATATGGAAGGATGTTGAATTAAGTTGGGTTATATATATAGTTTGGAATATCGAAGTTGACTAGGTATTAAATTTTGAAGTATTTAATTTTCAAATTTAAGTATTAAACATCTCAAATTCATATTTTGAAATTTAGTATTAAGATAAATAAATAAACTAGGTTAATATTAAATGTTAAAATGTTAAAATAAAGTAACCACTTAACCATAGATAACATTCATAGTTAGCTCAATTAAAATTCGACACTAGTTAGTTTATTCCTTGTTCTAAAGAAGACCCCTTACAGAAACTTGGACTTATAGTCGAAAATACGAAATGAATAAGGAATAAAAATATAAAAAAATATATATATATATAAATAAATAAATAAAAAAAAAAAAAAACAAGACACCTTTGAGATCAGCATGACGAGCTCAACACTAGGACTTAATCAAGATGAACTCGAGCAATAAAATATAAAAGTATGGAAATTGTTGAGGAACTAATGAGCTAGCATTTAATGATCCCGTATGAAATTTTAAAAGAGGTTAAGTAAAATACTAATATAAATAAATGTAATAGTAATAAATGCAAAACGAGGACCAATGTGCATTGCAATGAATAAAGTTATGATGTTTAAATCCTTATTATAGGATGGAAGAAACCGATAGTCACATTAGAGATAAAATTGTTGTTACTTTTGAGAGAGTGAGACAAATAAGAAGTGGAATAGGATGAAGAAAGGTAGATATGTTTGTTTTCATATCAACATCTCATAAATCGAGAACAATGCTTGATTCCACGTGAATGTATTGGGTTCATATTAGTACCTTGTGAGGTGGTCATAGTGCATAATGGGTGTAAGTATCTATGGGTTTCACGTAGAATAATAAGTGTATGTATACCCCATTTAAGCAATTTTACAGTCGCCTCTATATTTAAAGGACTAAGCTGAATATTTCGAGCCTCTAAACCACCAAGCAACAATTTAACTTTAAAAAGTACAATTAAACCCATAATAAGTGTATGAATACTGCGATAAACACTGGTAAAGCACCCTTACGATTTGAGAGGAAGAACAAAATTAGTTATAAATTTCTTAAAATGAGTACATAATGGTTTCCCTTTGAATTATATTAGATTGAAAGTAGGGTACAATAAATGACTTGAAAACATTTGCATTCTGATAAGATATAGTTACTAAAGACATTCTAATGAATAATAGTTCTCTAATTTAATATGTGTTGCAGTACTTATGGTTATCAAGGATACAGATTCCTCATTAACACTAAGGTAATAATAATGTCTGACCTTAGGATGGAATAACAAGGATATTTTCTCCTAGGAAAGTTATGCAAACCTTAAATATCCTTTGTAGTTGCTTGATGAATAATTATAGATTATGAGCTCTCAACTCTCCATTTTTAAACATCGATTATTTTCTTGCCAAATTGGATCGATATACGCTTATGAAGAAAACCTAGTCGTGTGATGAGTAAACATGTCTGGATGGTGTAAATTAAAGGGTATTGTTAAAAGGTAAGAAGTAGGGTGCTAAGGTGGATAACACTATATTATAACCTTAGGCATTCTAGATATAATATTGAGATTTGATGAAAGGATTAATCTAAATGTTCTTTAACTATTAGAACACATATCATGGGATTAAAGAAGTGAAACCATAAGATAACATCGACATATTTGGTTAAGTGAAAGCTTAAAGTAGGACAAGTATGGCCACGACTTGCTACTTACAAGGATGCAGAGACTATGCATCGAAAATTTTCCCGCATCAATTTGACCAAACTTCGGGACGAAGTTTCCCGAAGGGTGGGTGTATGTAATGCCCATATTTTTGATTCGGCATATTTATTAGTTAGACACACCATACTTTATTTCTTATATATTTTGTCGAACTCAGCTCGACTGAGTAAACTATATTGGACCTCATTATATGATGTTACTCTGTCTTATGATTTCACCATGATTATGATGTTACTATGTTATGCAGTTATGATGTCATGATTATCATATGATTTCCTTATTTTACGATTGCAGTATATGTTTATATGTTTTCCTTAATGAAATGAGAAATATATGATTCGGTACGTGGATACCATCTTCTTATATGAATTATTGAAATGTTATATGTATCTATGATGAGCTAAAAGGTTACATGAAATGAAATGATAACATGGATCAATTGGCGATCAATGGAAAATGCTTTCTATAAATTGTATTTTGCAAAACACTAACCTACAGGACACAAGGGCTATGGGATAGCCAGTTACTTGATCTGATATACATTGGAAAGGAAAAACATGTTCATACAGCAAACCTTAGCAGCCAAAATGAGGATACGATAACACAAACTGATAATCCCGATAGCAGCAAGTATGAGTTGATAAGGGCGTAGGCCCAGTATGTTGAGAGGGATGGATGTGTTTCCCACCCTATGTTTCCATGAGACCCGAGGTCGTGGGAGGGCCGTGCTGAGACACGCTCCCCATGTTGTTGTGATGACGATTGTCGGATGCCTGCTAGGGGAGGATAGGTCCGCTGTTCAGCCGACGCTATCGCTCTCAAGTTCTATGTGGTCAGATCGGTGAGTCCGACATCCACTGTTGTACTAGCAGAGGAAGGATAGGGAGGATGCTGGACGTAGGTTATGATGGGAGGATGTGTTAGTTAGCACTGTTGGGGGTTTAGTATTCCTTGATTCCGAGTTAGTGGAAGTAGGCACCCTTCCTGTACTTGATTGATTAAACTAATGTAAACATAAAGACAATGAGGTTAAATCGTAAAGGGTTAACTGTTAAATAACCGACGATGTTAAAGTAATTATACTATATATTATGCTTGCTCTTCTGCATGGGGGTAGATACTATTGTTAGTTAGCAAGTATGCATAGGCGGAATGGGGTTTGTTTATAGTACATGTCCGACATGTGCATACACTGGCCATGCATGCACACCTTGTACGTGTACAATATTACTGGTGTATAACATACTTGTCATGCTTGAATAGTAGTATAAATGTCATAGATAACTCAGTTAAGGATACATCAATCAACTTAGGTAATAAATGGTTAGGTTGCCAATGTATAAATAAGTGAATTAGTAATTATATGAAAACATTGTAATAATAAACTAAGACAAGTATCGTCAGTTAACATTGTCATAGAAGAACTGTTGTGAATAGGGTAATGATAGTGTCTAATTAATTAGTAAAATTGTTTAAGCCCTCACAAGTGCTTTGTTTATAAGAACAAGGATGCTATGTTGATGATAGGGTACTCATGTGATAAACAAATAATTAAGAATACTATGATTGATTCACCTTTTATTATTGTCAAAGGGTGATTTAATTATTATTATTAATTAATAAATGATATTCCAGCAACATTTATATCCCTATCGTAACAAATGCAATATAAGTAAGATTTAAAATATTGATTTATAAATTAATATTGTGTGATTAATTCCATTTCAAAAGTTAGCCATAATAAGATAATCATTTTTGGAATAAACGTGATGTGGTGGAAAATGGATATTTAATTATTCAATGTTAGTCTTGGAATTTAAACCTCAAGCTAAGTAGCCTCGACGGATAAGGTGGATCATTAAGACACATCATGTCCAAGTTGACAAGGGGCAACTAATTATATAATATTTTATTAATTACATTAATAACATTAAAATATCAATGATGGCGGATAGACTTGTATTTAATGAAACTTGTTCCGAATGGATAACCTTTGGGTGATAATCCCCACCGTAATAAATATTTACGACCGTCAATCCAAAACCAACTAATTTTTCCATGAGAGTAATTAATTATACTTTTTTTTTATAAAGAACCGTGTATGACTGAACTGGTAATAGGAGTAAATGTTGAGGGGCTCGAGAGGGGGACTTTGGGGCGGTGGAATAAGCCCAAGATATTCTCGAGGAAGGGAAATTACATAGAGGGGGAGAGCTGGGAGAAAGAGAGGTTTTTTTTTTTGATGGGGGAAGAAAAGAAGTTTGAAAAACAAAAGTTGGGAGAACAGAAAGTTTGGCGAACAGAAGGATTTTGAGAACAGAAGGAAAGACTGCTCTCGGGATTATCAGATTGTGGGCTCGGGGGCTTGGAAATCCTTTGATTTCCAAGGGCCAGCAAGATTATAGCTGGTCGGTAGGGTGGACACTTCAGTTTGGCTGTCTAAGGGGTTATAAAACCTGCTACAACTTACGGTTAGCATCAGCATCAGGTAATTTCCGTTATTTACTATTATGCTTAAACTTACTATAAACATGCATCACTTGCTATTTACTGATTCACTGCTATTTACTGATTCACTGCTATTTACTGATTCACTGCTATTTACTGATTTACTGCTATTTACTGATTTACTGAGTTGTGAAACATATTCTTATGCTAGATTGTTGGGAAGAAAATATTGGTATGTTAGTCTATTTTAAATTACGAATGTAAGGTGATAAAAGAAAACATGACAGTACACTAAATATTATTTAGGCACATAGTAATTCTTAGAAATTTGCTTCCATAAACTGGTAAAGTTAAAACGTAGAAAATTAAACCTAAAATTTTACACAGTGCTCTGCTGTAAAAACCAGAGCACTACACTTATCCTCAAAGGAAACAAGCGGTTGCTTGTCATCTGTACTTCAACAATTAACTGATTTCTTGGATATATGTCCTTAATCACACAGCAATTACCTACCATGTGAACTATGTAACCTTTTTCCATCAGCTGACCAATGCTCATCAGGTTGTGCTTCAATCCTTGAACATAATACACATCATGCATATATTTCTGCTCCCCATGTTTTGTTAGAATATCAACAGTACCCTTACCCAAAACAATGACTTGGATATTGTTTCCAAGTGTTACATCAGTTTGGACTGATTTATCTAGACTAGAAAATAGATTTAAATTACGAGTCATATGATTGCTACAACCTGAGTCTAAATACCATATGTCATTTGGAATTTCTTGGACAGCATTGCATTCCAGTGGAGATGCACATGCTAAGAACAGTGAGTTGGTCGGTGTGCTATTGTTGCGTGACTGCGCTTAACCTTGCTTTCCTTGGTCATACTGCTTCTTCATGCATTCATATGCGAAGTGTCCATACTTCTTACAGTAATGACATTGAATTTTTTATTTATCATACCTTTGCCCACTTGGCTGATTGGGGGTCTGATTCTAACTTCTTCCCGCGACATGTGTAGGGCTGCTACTGCGACCTCCTCTGAAAGAACTTCGTCCTCTGCCTCTAGAGCTTGATCTTCCTATGCCTCTTCCATGACTTATGGATGACTGTGCTGCGAATGCACCTTCTAGCGATGTGTCTGGACCGCTGATTCTATGTTCATGATTGAGTAATGAGGCTTGCAACTCATCAATAGTAAATGTCGACAGGTCTTTGTTTTCTTCTAGGGTTACAACCAAAGATTCAAATTTCTTTGGCAGAACTCTAAGAACCTTTTCAACAACTCTTTGATCAGTTAGAGTTTCTCCATGAGACTTTATTTGATTAACCACACCAATAACACGAGTATAGAATGCATCTACTAACTCTGTATTTTTCATTGACAGTGATTCAAAATATCTTCTAAGAATCTGAAGTTTGGCAGTTTTTATCAAACCTTGGTATGCTGTTTCCAGCATGTCCCACGCTTCCTTGGATGACTGCACTGCTGCTACTCTTGGGAGTATTGATTCATGTGTCTCTTGATGTATGTGGAACAATGCCTTTCCGTCTTTCTTCCTGTGTTCTCTTAGAACATCCTTCTCAACTTGAGTGAGATTATTGTATGCTGCTGCATTTACTGGTTCTGCATAACCAGTCCGGACTATGTCCCATACATATTGACCTCTGAACAAAGCCTTCATAGTTAGAGACCAATATTTATAATTTTTACGAGTAAATATTGGAGTTTGCAAATTACCAGAAATGGAAGCCATATTTTAATCACTCTTCCCTTATTAAATAGAATTCTTCTTTGCCGTAAACCAGGATCTGATACCAGATGAAGGGAATAGAGGCACACCGCAACACCGCGATACCACGACAGTCAATTTAAAATTAATTGTGCAATACACAAACTTTTCTTTCACTGTGGACTCTAATGGAAACTTCAATTTTGACTTCACAAATGACTTTCACTTCCGCAAGCATTTACTTCGCATGGATTAACTTTGCGGAATTTTACTTTGCGGAAACACTTGATATTGCATCAAGTTTACTTCGCAGTAAATTAACTTTGAACATCATGCGATATGCAATACACAATAACCTTGCGATATGCGATATGCAAAACCTGCAGAAATGCTATTCCTGCAGAAATGTTATTTTTACTCCGTCGCTCTGAAATACTTGGAATTCTTTTACTGATAGTAAATGTAAACAACATTTACGTAGATAAATAAGAAGGAGATGTGCGACATGCATTAACCACCATTATTGATAATGAACACAAAATAACTATTGACTTATATATTATCGCAGTAAAACAAGTAACATTGCCGCAATACAGAGAGATGGTAAATACTTCAATCTTTCACCATTTTACTCGGAGCTTGGGCTCTTCATACATTATCTCTACAAAATCTAATGAGAGTGATTTATATTTATACATAAATTTGGGATCGCTTCGCCTCGAAGCTATTGAACTTCATTAAAGACTGTAATTAATTTCTACCTAAGAAATTCAACTTGCAAACTATTAACACAGTTACATAAATGCAAACATAACGTGCGCCCGTTTGGATGAGAACTTACATATCGACATCCCGGATATCGCGCTAACACTTAAGAGGGCTGACAAGGTGACTAACAGAGCCTGCGCAATGAATACGCGATCAGCTCATAAATTATGACATATCCAACAGGTACTATTGGATAGCCTCTAACATGAGCCACTTGTAAGGCGATTATGCCTGATAGTGGTAGGCGTAGGCGTGGCATAAGTATGGAAAATATTTAAAGCGGCTACTTCCTTTCTCTTTTTTATCCATTAGAACCCAGCGTTGTTAATGGCTTTGACAGTATCCAATCAATTCTTTCATTCCTTAAGACATTATACAATTATTAATTCTTTCATGCTTTCAGTATTCAAACTAAAGAAGGCAAATTGTTCATTGAGCCATGTCACGAGTGACCAATTACATCAAAATAAAAACATATTTCTCTCTAAAACCAAAACATATTTCTGTCCAAAACCAAGTTTGAGTACAATTTATAGATGGAAAAAATTCCACCAAAAATTCGGCAATATAATTAAAATTACAGTATAATGTAAATATTGCGAGATTTTGGTCTGCAATACCTTAATTACATTGAAATTATCCCACAATTTGATGTTGTTTTTCACAATATTAAGATACAATGACTATCCATGCTACCTTCCCAACCCTAGTCCCAGTCAAAACAAGAAGCACCGAACCTCGCTGGTTCAAACCGTTTCCGCTGTACAACTGATAAGCCTAGCGATTCAAATTTAATGAACAATTCGGTTGAAACATCCAACTTTCGAATTTATTTGGCCAAATTTGGTAACAATGAATTTAAACCAACATAAAAGAATCAAGATCTTTAATACATGTTTCTTGTTTACAGTTTTAAATCTAGCCGTGGCCAAAGGGCATTCTTATATACAGAAGAATCTACAGAACATTCAACCATTGAATGGAGGAGTAAAATGGACAATGCCATTGTGCTACCTGAGTTACTATTATTGGTGATGGTGCTGGTCGATATTGTGACGTAAACCCTAAATGAAGAACTTTAGAATGGCGAAGGACTGGAGCTCACCTAAAACAATACCTGGAAAGAAGGAATAGAGATTGAACAGCAATGGGACTCTATGGAATACCTGGAAACGAAGTAACTATAGAGGTGAGTGTAGCAAGAGAGAGACAAAACAACTTTACTTTTGTACCTCTAGTTCACAGCTGTCAATTAAGCTTACTTGTATTAGAAGGGCATGGAAGGGCATGGAATAGCTAATCATAACACAAAACCATTGCTGTAAGCAAAGAAAAATATTTAGTCGAGGACAACTTGCCCAGAACCTGAAAGAAATAACGCCATAACTAGCAGATACTGAATAACAAGCTGTAGGAAAGTCATGCAAGCGCACACAGATGAGCAGAAAACTGTAGGCAAGTCTGCCTCTACATGCAAGCGCACACAGATGAGCAGAAAACTCTGCTCCGTCCACGAAGCTCCCAATAATAATACCCTATTTTTGGATCTTATTCAATCTAGAAGGGTCTACCTCATTTTCGGATCTTATTCAATCTTCCCGGCCATAATCCAGAAGGGTCTACAGTCTTATAGATTAGCTAGATTTGTTATCAACCAGAGTGATTTAATACAGTAAAACACTACAGTAATGCAGTAATACAGTAATTTGCTAGATTTCCAATTTTAAATACCAAAACACCAAATTGGACCGTCAATGATGGCACCAAAGAAAAACACTAAAACACTACAGTAAAACGGTAATTCGTTAGCTACCACAGTAATACAGTAAAACATTAAATTCATAGATTTTTCTTAACTAATAATTGTTTCATTTTGTAGAATTTTGAATTTAAACATTGCATTTAATGAATCCAAAGTAAATTGCTTTTTGTAAAGATGTTGACCAAGCATTCGAATGCTTAGGGAAGTCCCTATTATAATTTCATGACAATCCGCATATCTGGAAAGTTACATTTCATCCCACTTTACTTCGGATTATGAATTTGATATTATTTTATGATATTAAAGCATAGTTTTCTTTGGATTTGAAATTATTTTAAACCATACATTTCTTTAAATTTCAAACTGATATGTATCATAATGATATGTTACTTAGTTTTATAATGATATTTAGTTTGTAGTTACCGAGTTATATATATATATATATATATATATATATATATATATATATATATATATATTTTATAATGATAATTTTTTTAAATAATTATAAGTGTATAATTATATTTCTTAATTCAATAATTAAATTTTATGTTTATTTTAATTTTGTTCATCTATCATATTTTGATTAAGCATTTTGATGAAAATTTCATAATTTTCTGCTACTAATTTAAAAATAAACATTTAATATTTAACGTTGTTTCTATGTGTGGAATTTTATGAGATGTGAGTTCGTTTTATTTCTTTTAACGGATTCAAATTTCAGTTAATAATTAAGAGTTTGTTGAAATTGGTTATAGTTTCTCCTTAATAATTTAGATCTTTTTTTGGTGTTGAAATAGTTTAGAGTATTGTTAGATTATAAATTGTTGTTGAAATATTTTAGAGTTTTGTTAGATTATAAATTGAGCTATCTTGTTTATTTTTGGTAAATGTATTTTTCATGGTTATAAATATAAAGTTAATTGGAATATTTAAATGAGAATAATATTGTAGAAAATATTTGTTTTTTATGTATATTAAATTGTATACCTTTTTTATATTGTTTGCATTAGTATGTTGACCATAGGGGTTCTATTGAAAGTCTTGTGTAGAGTGTTTTCAAAGGACCATTTTGGGAAATTGCCTGGAAACAATTTCCTAACTTGGTATCTTAACACATGTTGCTTTGTTGTAGCTAGAAAGTGAGACATCATTGAACTAGTAATAGGTGGAGGGAGGTAACTCCCAAAGAAGCCTTCCCAGTACGCCCCAAGTTGGGTGGTTAACCATGTATACACAAGGTTTTTAAAGTGGTCTAACGAGGGACCCCCCTTTGTTGACACTCTATTCATACAACATAGGAGTTAGGATCTATTTTCTTGATAATTATAACTTTAACCCCTATCACACCTAACTCATCTTAACCTTAGTTACTTTAGCCAATATATCATCCAACCCATATAATCTCTCTCTCTCTCTCTCTCTCTCTCTGCAATTCCACCATTCCCTAACCCCCCATTCATCCCTCTCTCCAACCCCATCTTTCTCTAACCCCCCTCCCTCTCTCTAGCCCAACCCTTCACACTCTTTCTTCCTTTCCCTAGTCCCCCTCCCTCTTTTTAACCCAACCCCCCCTCCCTCTTTTTAACCCAACCCCCCCTCCCTCTTTTTAACCCAACCCCCCCTCCCTCTTTATTTCCAACCCCACCTTTTCCTAAATCCCCGCTGCTCTCTCTCTCCTCCTTTCCCTAAGCCCCCTTTTTCTCTCTCCATCCCCAACTTTCCCTAATCCCCCCCTCCATCTTTATAACACCTCACTCTCTCCCTCTCACACACACACAACCCCCCATCTTTCCCTATACCATAAATACTAAGCACCCTATATTTATATGTACCCTCTTTATTAACCTAAACCTTAAACCCCTACTCTCTCTATTTCTCAAAGACTCCCTCCCTCTCTCCTCCACCCCCCTCCCTCTCTCTCTCGTTATCCACCTAATACCTAACCTTACTCCCCCTAACCATATACTTGCATCGCTAACCATCAATGCTCCACCCAGTGATCTCTCTCCCTCTCTCTCTTTCTCTAAAACCCTAACACCTATTCTCTCACCCTCTCGCCCCTCAAAACCCCCAATCCTCACCCTTGTAACTCTTCCCCCCACTCTATATCTCTATCTCCCACACAAATAACAATCTCTCTCTCTCTCTCTCTCTATACATATATATATATATATATATATATATATATCCCTCTCCTACCTACTCCCCACAATCTCTCTCTCTCTCTCTCTCTCTCTCTCTCTCTCTCTTGCTCTCTCTCTTTTCCTTTCCCTAACGACCATTCTCTCTCAAGCCCTGCCTTTCACTAACCTAGCCTCCCTCTCTATAAACCAACCCCCCTCCCTCTCCTCTTTCACCTAACCCCCCTCCCTATTTATAACTCTAATCCCTCTCTCTCTCTCTCAACCCCTTATCTTCCTTATACCATAAATCCTAACACTAGTACAAAATGAGAAATAAGTGACTAGGCGACTAAAAACGTTAGTCACCACTATGTTTTCAAGGTATAAATGACTAAAATTAAACAATTTTAAATAAACCAACAAAAAATGACTAAGATATATGACTAATTTATTCACACGATAAAATATATGACTAGATAACAAGAGACTAAATAAAAATGACTAAAATAAATGACTAATTTAGTCACAGGAATATAAATATGACTAGCTAACAACGATTAATGTGAATTAGTCGTTTATGTTAGTGATTTTTAGTTGTGTCACACTAACAATAGAAAATTACAATATTTACTAAATTTTAACAATGCGGATGGATGGAAAAGTCATCCATGGGGAAACAAACAAAAAAGAAGTGAGGAAAGGTATATATAACCACTAAGTACAAAAAAATAGAAACGAGGAGAAAGGTATCCATCTATGAGCCAAAAACATGAAAATTGCCTGTGGAAAAAAGTAGACCCGATCCGCACCACTCCTCAAAATGAATAAACCCCTCCAAGGCCAAGTCCATGTCTGGATAAAGTGTCCGCATGTGTATTGAAATCACTGAAGATATGTATGATAGATACATCAGGAAAGGACTTCGGAGCAATCAAAGATTAACATGAGCCATCCAAGCTACAGAGAGCTCCATCACCTTCAAAGAGCACAAACCTTTAATTCACCCAATCAACTAGTATAAGTTAATTTAGAGCCACAAACAATATGGTGTAAAGAAATATGTTGAGAATTAGAAAAAAAGAGGACAGGCAAGAGCGCCAGTAGCTCTCCTCTCGTATTGGTCCTTGATCAACCGTAATTTAACCATAAATTAAAGTGACAATCCAGCTCCAAAATAATGAGAGCCCCAACACTGCAAAAACAACCCCGTTCTTGAGAAGCCCCATTGAAAAAGGCCTTGTGGCCAGATAAAGGAGGAGGACAAGGCCAAATCCAAAAATCATTTAACATGGGCATGTTGAAGCCTCAACACTGCGTTAATGCTATAATTGTAGCTTGTACATTTTAGTCTCAATTGCCATATTTTCCTCAATAGGATGTCGGATGCCCTCCCATATTTGAACCTTGATTTGATCACATTTTCCCTATGGATAAGACACTAGTCTTCGGTCCACTCATCCATTTTTATTTTTAAACTTATCATATTGTTTTGCTAAAACTATATCTTCATTTCACTTTGAATTCCATTTCCTATGTTCTAGTGCAAAACCAAGGATAATATGGTAATACATATGTGTATCAGTGGTCAATTTGTCAATCTTCGACTCACCCCATTCCTTAACACTATTTTCCAAAACTGCCAACTTATTCTCACATTCTTCCAAATCTTGACTGAGATAGTCTATTCCTTCACCCTTGCAACCATCAAACTATTCATGTGCGACTATAAACTAAGTGTTCGAATAAAAAGAGAGTGGATGTAAGTACTTTTGAAATGATAATCTCCATTTTAGATTTTGATGATACAACTGTTTGTTGATTGTAGAGGCACTTGAGTGAAATCTTCTTTTGATTTCATGATGTGATTCTTATGTTCGTTTTCTATGATGATATAGTTTGGTTGCTCATACAAGAGGGTTATGGCCATTTATGGTGGAATAAATCAGAGGCGAACACATTCAAGATTAGGGTGTCCTTCCGTCTCAATCTTTTAGGTTTAGGTTAAAGTGATTAAGAGTCTATATGAAAGATCTGGTGTTTATTTTTTCTCATAGACAAAACTCAGTATCCATTTTTCTACTCCTACTTGAAAATGTTCATGTTCTGTAAAATATGTTTAACGAACGATTTTCTATTGGTATTATACTTTAAATCATATGATAGCAATGGCTTGTTAAAGTATATTATATTATATTATAAGCATAAAAATTATATTATAAACATAAAATATAACTGCACTGCGAGATGCTCATCTTAAAACTTTAAAGAGGTATCAGTGCCATGATTGACCATCTGTGAGATGGATTTAAGTTAACAAAGAGGAGCACTTCTACTGCAACTTGGTTCTCCTTTAAACAAATCATGGTGTGTAGTCATATCCCAAGTAGTATGTCATGCCCTACCTTTATTCATTTTTTGATCAACAATACTTTTTTCCTATACTTATCAACTCATCTGCAAAGCCACAACCCATCTGCTAAGAAACAACTAATCAGGTCAGAAATGAATCTCAATTGCTTTGTCCATGAGCAATCACACCACTTCTAGGTGTATTTTGGCTGTCATGGACTCATTCTCTTCTATGCAATCAATAAATCAACCTAGTACTTAATCACTCATTTTTCAAGAGAGGGATTGGTGTCTTCTTGGAAACCAGTAGGCTGGTGCCAACTATTTCATTTGGCAATGTTTTTCACTCCAAGTACTCATTAATGACGCATGTGCATATCAACTTCTTCCCTTTCTTTATGGACTGACAATATTCTCTAGCTTCACACAATGTTGTTGATCTCCTCCACACAATGCTATGGAGTTCTGCGTAATGCTCTTTAGCTCCACACTACACTCAGTTCTTTGCAACATCCCATAGCCATCATGCAACATTGAACACATATAGCCAGTGCTACAAAAAATATGAGTTTTGCCTAAGAACACTGACATTTGGGTACAAGACTTGATATGGTCTTATGAACTGATATTAGGCCTTTCAACCTGGGAAATGTCTTACAACAACTTGGACCAACCCTCAAACCTGGGTAAATGGATAAGTGCTAACAACCTAGAACGACATGCATCAATAGAGATTAGCCAAAAACCGTTTAGGGACGACTTGAAAACTACCTGTCAAATTTGAAAATTGTCCACTCAGAAACTGGCCTACAAAAGTACGATACTAAGTGAGCTTTTAATTGAAATCCTATAATATTTGTTATCCTTTATAAATAACAATTAATTTTTTCTCTTAAAATTTTTGTTCTGAATTATCGATGAGTTTAAAGGAAAGATTTGGAAAATAAAAAATCTATTTTCTACATAATAGTTATCATAAGTAACCAATTTTGATATACATAACTTGAAAATATATCATTTAATTAAAATATTATAAACTCTTCCTACATTGAATGCTTAACCCAAAACGAAACCAGCTTACTTTAACATAACCCTCCTAGCAAACCTACTTAACTGCAGCATGCATAGAACATACCAGTTTGATCACATTTTCCATTCTTTTAATCTCCGTGTTCGGACACTATAAATAAAAATCCATTCTTTTAATCTTTGTTATTTAGTTTTTTTTGTTAAACAAACCTATCAAAACCATAACAACAGTCAAATGTAATGTCAAATTATCTTACTCATGTGTCTTGTCTAGAAAAATCGCTGTAGCTATTCGACCGATCTGATCCATCACCTAACTCGTGATCCATCTGATTCAGCTACCAACAGACTCACCAATGGTTTATGGTACGTATCAAACTACATCTTCAAGATCTTTGATTTTTAAGACTCGTGATCCATCCAATTCGGCTACCAACAGACTCACCAATGGTTTATGGTATGTATCAAACCACATCTTCAAGATCTTCAATTTTTAAGCATAGTACGTATCAAAATATAGTTTCAAGATCTCGGATGTGGAGAAAAAATTCTTTTATGATGTTCCATGTAGAATTAACAGGCCGACCATTGAAGACTACTACTAAGCATTTGACCTAAAACTATAGTTGCAGCTCAAAGGATGTGTAGCTCTTATTTGAATTCAAATAGATTTTCAGTTTGCTAAATTGGGTTCCGGCTTAAAACCCCGTAAGCCCTATAAAAATTTTGCAGTAAGTATATAAACCCTAGAAATAATATTAAAGGAAACATCACCAAAAGTCATAAAATTATTTAGTTCTTGGTTAAGTAAGCAGGGACCTAAATTGCAATTAACCAGAAACCCTGATTGATAGAAAGAGGAAAGAACAGGGACGCTCCTTCGGTTTGGTAATTTGCATTATTGGTTGTGTCATGTCCCAAATTTGGAATTGGGTCACAATGGCCTAATCACATTAGCCATATTCATTAGAGTTTGTAAAATTGGTGTTAAGGGTCAAATAATTGCCAAGGAGGAAAATTACTAGTTTCCTAGGTTTGGGGTGGAAGCTTTGGGATTTGGAATAAGGGGGATAATAAATGATGTTTAGAAATTAGAAGGGTTCAAGTATTTAATAAATAGAGTGAATAAAGAAATTCAAGAGAAATCCTAGGTGACAAATGGTTTTGGAGACATATGGAGGATGTGGGACCCACACTAGCTTGATTTTTCATAATACATGGTATCTCTCTTTTGCAAATTCGAATTAATGGGAGTGTGAAAACTCTTGCGTTAGTTGGTAAGTCATAACACATTTCATTGAGCATATTAGGTCGAATTGGGAAGGATTGGTAACCTCCATGGAAGATAAAGAGTCAAAGTGGAAGTTTGTGGACACTTGGGCTAGATTCCCTAGCCCCTATGACACCAATGATGGAGCATCTATGACAACTATGACAAATTGCAGACCTGACCTCTGACATTTGACCACTATGACATGTGAGCCCCAAAAATAGGCTCAAAGAAGGTGAATTTGGGAGTTGGAGAAGCCAAAGACACTCAAAATCGAATTTGGGAGAAGATGGAAGGTTGGAACTAGGAGACAAGTGGCAAATGTGGAATATTTCCTAAATGAAAATCTATTGAATCTATTGAGAGGATTTCGACCCTTAGAAGGCTAATGTTCGTTATAAAATGTAGAAGTTAAGTATGAGAGTAGATTGTGATCATTTGTAGAATTTGCAATTGCATTTGTGAAGAGGGAGAGCTAGTGGATGACTAGTTTCTTGCCTTAGCCAATTTCGAGGGTGAAAGATTCCCATCCAAGTTGGTAATTGGAAAGGCCATTCAGACCTTTCATTTGGAGATTTAATGGAGTCTTTATTTGTAGAAGTAAGCTACAGGGCAGCTCATGTTTTCTTCTATTGTAGCTCACTCCTTCAACCATTTCCAGTTTTGATGGCATATTCTTGATCCTTGAGGGAGGGCGTTTTTGGTGAGCTATTGTACTCTTTGTGGAAGCTTTTAATGCCCCATTTCTTTTGTAATATGAATTAAATACTCTGTTCTTCATCTCCAAAAAGTTTCAGGTCGAAATTCCAAGTAGAAGTGTATAAATCTCATTTTTAATGGAAGAACAATGCCATTTCCCCACTACCTTGTTGTGAGCCAATGTATTGATGATGATTTCGAATGAATGGATGATTCTATGATATATTTGTGATCAATATACTTCCATGGGTGTCTTATAAAATTTTCATGTACTGTACTTGAGCATTTGAAGCATTTTTACTCAGTTTAGTTGTATTGGGAGGTGAAATAGTGCCATTCCCCCAAGGGTCGAATTGGGGATTTTTGCAGTTGAATGGGAGAGGTTGAGAACGGTTGTAATAATCCATTAATGGTGCATATGAGACTTTAATAAAATAATTAACACATTACATACCTCTGTTCATAAATTTGAGTGGGTTTGGAGGCATTTGGGAAGCCATTTTCAGTACTTACCCCAGGGGGATTTGAACCCCAAATTACTAGTAAAATTGCATAATTGGTCCAGAATCTTAAGAGAGTTTGCAGAGGTCTTTTGGTGGACATATGTCATCCATAAAAATCATATTCAAGTTATAATATCATTCATACACCTTCCTTGAATATTTGAAGGCATTTGGAGTCAATTTGAGACCTAGAGACCAATACTAGTCAAAGGAAAATCACTAGTAAAGTTACCTACATTGATCAGAATTGAAAGAGGATTTGCAGAAGTATTTTAAAGGTCCAAAGGCATCCCTGAAACAAATATTTATTTTCTAATATCATTCATATACCTTCTCAGAATATTTGGGATCATTTGGGGCAAATTTGGGACCTAGAGATCAAAACTAGTCAAAGGTCGAACTAGGGAAAAAAAGTGAAAAATTGCTATTTTAATAAAATTCCTAACAAGGGACATTACAGTGGTATTAGAGCATGGTCCTTGCACCTATGTATTAGGTATATACATTCAAGAATAATTGGCAGCCATGTCTTACTATTATGATGAATCCTATGAGTACAATTCTTATGAGGAATATGCAGATGCTTATGAGCAATATGAAGCAGAATGTGAATGGTACGAGGAAGAGGTGCCATCATGCAACACTTCTTACAATTTCAAGAAAAATGAAGATTATTCTTATGACTTTAAATCTGATGAATATGAGTGTGTCACACCAACCAAGGATAATTCTATGAGTGAGTTCCAAAGATGGAGAGCAAAATATAAAACCTTGCCCCAACAATATCAAAAATATCAAGAATATCTTACTTTTAGAAAAAATACACAAAATGCCATGTCTTTTGAGTAGTTTGCTGAACATGTTTTTGAAAATAGGCCCAAAAATGAAGATGTGGAGTTAGTAAAGAAAGGTTTGTGCCCTTCTTGTAAAGAACCTTGGAGTGAGTATCATACATGTGTGCATGAAATTATGTCCCACTTGAGGAGAGCTTTTGGGAATTCTTCCAAAAGAGATTCCAAAGATATTGATCATAAGGAAAACAAGGGGCAAAATGCATCATCTTGCTTGAAGGATAACAATGAAGAGACATCACAAGAGCATGCAGAAGATTCTATTGAAAATATGGAAGATCATTTCGAGACACCTTCTAGCTTAGACATGAACCAAAGAGCATCTACTGATGGATGCTTAAACTATGAAGGAGTACCTACTGATGGGTGCTCACAGCTCTATGTTGGTGACATATAGATCACTTTTGAAAGTGTTTCTGCAAGCCCAAGTTCCATTAAACATGATAATGAAGACCTTGTAGCAGTTGAAGAAGAACCAAGATCAACTTCCCCATCACCACTTGAGCTTCATGAAGTTGGTCCAAGCAAAATTGAAGAAGATGAGGAGGTTCATTTGCAAGAGCCTCATTTTCTTGAAGGGTCCTTAAAGATGAATGAAAATAAAATCCAAGAGTCCCTCAGCATTCTCCATGACACTCAAGCATTGGTGTCAAATTCTTGTTGGAGAGCTACTTCATTGGAGGAAACATCCTTCCTTGAAGTCATGGAGAAGATTCAAAGAGCAACGTGCCACATCAAAGTTAATTTCATGTCTTTGCTTTTTGATAGAAACCATTTGTTTGAGCTTAATGAATTGTTACATGATGCATACTTGAATAATAATGAGGATATTCATAAGCTCACAATTCGAAATGAGCAACTTCTTGAAAAGTTGCAAGATACTTGTTTTTCCTCCTATGTTTCAAATTGTCAAATGGTAGATTGTTTGGAAGATTCTCATGACATGGTGGATCATGAGAAATGTGGGAATTTGAATGTGCTTAATGTGTTTGAAGATGAACTTGAAGATATCCAAACACTTGATGTGGTGGAAGAGGAACTTGAATTGTCTCTTGATGAAGCTTATGCAATTTTTAAAGAAGAGCATGATTCCTCTACATTGGAACCAATCTATGAAAAAGGTTTCCCACTTTTGAAGGAGCTGCATGATACTACCCACATGGATCCTTCCCATGATGAAACTTCTGAACTTTTTGATCATTTGGGTGAGTTAGTACATTCTCCTACATCCTACAATTCCATGTTTTGCAGTATTAGTCTCAATGAAGTATGGGTGAAAGGGTTCTTTTTGATGGTGCCACATGAGGAGTATGGAACTCCTAGATTTAACTTTTATGATGACATGGTTGGAGCACATTCTTACTCACATTTGCAACAGCATAATTTGTCACTTTATGATGATTCACATCTACATGGATGCACCTATGATATGGATTTGAGTCACTTGAAGACTCGTGGTTTTTCTTGCTCAACACTGGGTTCATTTGATGTTAGAGGAACTTCATCCAACACTTGGGTGAATAGATTTATGATGGGAGAACATTTTTGTTGGCAGCCACATACCTTGTTACATCTTTATGATTCTCACATTCATGGATGTATGGGTGAGACTTCTTTGAGTCATTTGAAGTCTCCTTGTTTTTTCTGCTCATTATTTGGTTCAGATTTTAGTGGAGATTCTTCATTCACTTCTTGGATGAAAGAATACATGGTTGAATATTTTGATGCATATCACATCCTTTTGGAGCAACATTATAGGACATTGGATCCTCACCTATGTCATTGGAGCACATTTGATTGGTCACTTGAAGCTTGTATGCACTTGGAAAATTGTGGTCTACTTGCTTGGAGGTACAAGCACTTTCATGATTCTTTGATGAAGCATCTCCTTGATGTACATTTTCATTATGTAGTTATGTACTTTGATGATATATATTTTGTACTCATGATTTTTGGAAGAATGCATACAAGAAAATGGGATCCAGGAATCATCTTATTTGATGGTATGGGTTGGAGAGCACTCTTCATTGTTGGGGTGCAATACAAGCAATGGGACCCTGGAATAATTTTTATCTCATTGGTTTCAATTTTTTGGGGGAAACAAGAAGTATGGCAGATGGATTTACCATTTAATAAAGTTATTTTTATTAGAGTAGTGCAGCAGCAAGCATAGTGGTTCCTCTCTAAAATATTCATGGAAACTCAAAGACTCAAGGTTTGGCAATTCAATGGCAACTTCAAAGAATTATACAGAAAGCAGGTTCTTCAACACCCATGTTTGAAATTGCTTGAGGACAAGCAATATTGGGAAGGGAGGATTTGTCATGTCCCAAATTTGGAATTGGGTCACAATGGCCTAATCACATTATCCATATTCATTAGAGTTTGTAAAATTGGTGTTAAGGGTCAAATAATTGCCGAGGAAAATTACTAGTTTCCTAGGTTTGGGGTGGAAGCTTTGGGATTTGGAATAAGGGAGATAATAAATGATGTTTAGACATTAGAAGTGTTCAAGTATTTAATAAATAGAGTGAATAAAGAAATTCAAGAGAAATCCTAGGTGACAAATGGTTTTGGAGACATATGGAGGATGTGGGACCCACACTAGCTTGATTTTTCATAATACATGGTATCTCTCTTTTGCAAATTCGAATTAATGGGAATGTGAACACTCTTGTGTGAGTTGGTAAGTCATAAAACATTTTATTGAGCATCTTAGGTCGAATTGGGAAGGATTGGTAACCTCCATGGAAGATAAAGAGTCAAAGTGGAAGTTTGTGGACACTTGGGCTAGATTCTCTAGCCCCTATGACACCAATGATGGAGCATCTATGACAACTATGACAAATTGCAGACCTGAAATCTGACATCTAACCACTATGACATGTCAGCCCCAAAAATAGGCTCAAATAAGGTGAATTTGGGAGTTGGAGAAGCGAAAGAGACTCAAAATCGAATTTGGGAGAAGATGGAAGGTTGGAACTAGGAGACAAGTGGCAAATGTGGAATATCTCCTAAATGGAAATCTATTGAATCTATTGAGAGGATTTCGACCCTTAAAAGGATAATGTTCATTATAAAATGTAGAAATTAAGTATGAGAATAGCTTTTTATCATTTGTAGAATTTGCAATTGCATTTGTGAAGAGGGAGAGCTAGTGGATGACTAGTTTCTTGCCTTAGCCAATTTCGAGGGTGAAAGATTCCCATCCAAGTTGGTAATTGGAAAGGCCATTCAGACCTTTCATTTGGAGATTTAATGGATTCTTTATTTTCAGGTGTAAGCTATAGGGCATCTCATCGTTTCTTCTATTGCAGCTCACTCCTTCAACCATTTCCAGTTTTGATGGCATATTCTTGATCCTTGAGGGAGGGCATTTTTGGTGAGCTATTGTACTCTTTGGGGAAGCTTTTAATGCCCCATTTCTTTTTTAATATGAATTAAATACTCTGTTCTTCATCTCCAAAAAATTTCAGGTCGAAATTCGAAGTAGAAATGTATAAATCTCATTTTTAATGGAAGAACAATGCCATTTCCCCACTACCTTGTTGTGAGCCAATGTATTGATGATGATTTCGAATGAATGGATGATTCTATGATATATTTGTGATAAATATACTGCCATGGGTGTCTTATAAAAGTTTCATGTACTGTACTTGAGCATTTGATGTATTTTTACTCAGTTTAGTTGTATTGGGAGGTGAAATAGTGCCATTCCCCCAAGGGTCGAATTGGAGATTTTTGCAGTTGAATGGGAGAGGGTGAGAATGGTTGTAATAATCCATTAATGGTCCATATTATAATTTAATAGAATACTTAACACATTACATACCTCTGCTCATAAATTTGAGTGGGTTTGGAGGCATTTGGGAAGCCATTTTCAGTACTTACCCTAGGGGGATTTGAACCCCAAATTACTAGTAAAATTGCATAATTGGTCCAGAATCTTAAGCGAGTTTCCAGAGGTATTTTGGTGGACATATGTTATCCATTAAAATCATATTCAAGTTATAATATCATTCATACACCTTCCTTGAATATTTGAAGGCATTTGGATTCAATTTGAGACCTAGAGACCAATACTAGTCAAAGGAAAATCACTAGTAAAGTTACCTACATTGATTAGAATTGAGAGAGGATTTGTAGAATTATTTTAAAGGTCCAAATGCATCCATGAAACACATGTTTATTTTCTAATATCATTCATATACCTTCTCAGAATATTTGGGATCATTTGGGGCAAATTTGGGACCTAGAGATCAAAACTAGTCAAAGGTCGAACTAGGGAAAAAAAGTGAAAAATTGCCATTTTAATAAAATTCCTAACAAGGGACATTACAGGTTGCTTGATTTTTATTACTGAATGGTAATGATGGATTATCTTGATAAGTTCATTTGCATGCTTTACGAGAACATTAGAAGTGTTTCTATTGTATTGTTCTATTTGATGGAAACCCTAATATAGATTTGTTTGGAGTGGTGGTAGAGTATATTGCTCGTTGGAAGTCAAATATTTTTGTCTTCATTTGAAACTTTATTGAAGCCTTGTGTGGAATGTGATAAACATCTAGGTTGTTTCCTTGAATGAGTAAATCTTGATTTTGGTTTCTCTGCATTTTGCGGTTTGGTATGAAACTTTATTGAAGTCTTGTGTGGAATGTGATAAACATCTACTTGGTTTCTTGAATGGGTAAATCTTGATTTCGGTTTCTCTGCATTTTGCGGTTTGGTTTTCCTTTTTTTTCAATACTCAAGAAATATTTTATGATAGAAATTTGGGAAGGATATAGGGAGTTCAACGATCCTACCAAAAACTGAAGAGGTCAAGAGGATGTGAAGGAGGAAGTAAGAAAGTACGAAAGCAAGATAAGGAACAAGAAAATTGGAATGCTTAATTACAAGAGAAAGTTTTTCGGTTGAGAAGGCATGAGAATGGGTTTTTCCCCACACAGAGAATGGTCAAGGATTACATCAACTAAACCCTTTTGAAATGATGTCTTTGATGTGGTCAAGAATTCGATAGGAAATAAGAAATTGTAAAAGCAGCAAGATACCGATCAAATCAAATGGTAAGCTAATCTGTAGGAGAAATTTGGTTGATCGAGCAAGAATGAGAACAGTTACCACAGTACAAAGAGGAGGAAAACCAATAAGTACAATAGATAAATCCACCTGAGATGATATTTTTCGATGTGGTTAAGAATTTTATTGGCTTGTAAGTCAAAATTGTTGTTTAAAGGGCATCCTTGGCATGAGCAAAGATACCGATGGGAGATCTCAGATCTTAAAAATTTGGGTAAGGAAAAATAGTGTGCACAAGAACACAAGCCATGAAAAGATTAAAAATAGTTGAGTTGATAACACTTGAGAGAGACAACAACAAGTAGACAAGTCAATCCTCGTGGATGGATCACTCCTTGCAAATGGATCCATATTAAGTTATACAACCCAGTATTATAGAGATTGTTGTTACACCTAAAATCCTACCATCCTGAGATTCAATGTATACACCCCTAAAGTTTCATTGGCTAAGTCATTTACCTAGAGAGGATATCATTGCATTTATACTATATTTTGAGAGGTTGTCGCAGGTTGCACTCATGCAACCTGCGACATCGCATCTTGCTCTATTGCAGGGTGCGACGAAGTCTGTTAATGGACAAAAATAGGTCCTTCAAGCTCATTCTAGAAGCTTGTTGACTTGGATCCTTATCCTTGACCTCTTGGGGGAGATGGCACTTGATTCCTAACCTCTTGGGGGGATACCCTATCTCTTTGCTACCATATCTCAACCCTATCATATCCATACCCTATCCACTTAGTCCTATATAAGTGAAGCTCTACCCCTCTCCAAAGGGAGGAAGTCTATAGTGTCTACATGCTGGTGAAATCATCATTGAGAGATCTCTAACTCATCCATTGAGAGACTCACACTTCCTTGGGAGGATATGGAAATTGGCTTGGATGGAGAAAGGCTACTATGTTAAGCTTTGGTTGTAGTCATTCTTACCTATGTACTTTCCCTGTATTTACAACAATATAAACGCTTTCCACCAATATTGTTTATGTGTGATGATATTGTGTAGTTTACCTGCTTAAATGTTTACTTATCTCTCTTATTGTATAGATGTTCTTTACTCATTTGCATTGTTCTATGTGTCTTCACAGGTCTTGTAGCTAAGATCCGATGACCGCAAGGCGTGGAGCAGTATCCAGGAGAAAGGATTGTGAAGTTAAGGTAAGGCATCTAATCAATTGATCCTTAATCAGATCTACGTTCACATGGCATGTTCGAACCAGTTTGCAATGGTTTGGGACATTTGGGTCAACCTATGGGGGGCTTAAGCTATTTCTAAGCTAAATCAGTGTGAACACTCCAAACGGATTCGAATTGTTCCTATTTGTATAAAAGGAGGTTCCTAACCTATTTTGAGGTTGGACTATTAATAATATTCAGATATTTCACCCATTTCATGTGTGAATTACATTTGCTCTTCATTTTACAGATTTGTGCCTATTCCTGTAAATGTGTTGCAATCTTTCACTAGTGAGGAATCCATAGTAGCTATGTTTTGCTGTGACTAAGATTTTACACATTTCCAGAGATAGATATATAGTAAAAAAAAATACATAAGAAGATAAGAACCTAAAAACTGAAGAGTGAAACAAACACCCAAGCGAGTCTGTTCCTCCAAACCAACTCCTGAAGGTAACCAAATTACTTGCCTTAAGACCTCTGAGCCTGCTCACGGAACCACTAGGGTGAAGATGCTGGGTGGATGCAAATGTAATCCTCTGCAACTCAGCAGTGATGTTGACAATACTCTAGAATGAGACTTTTTCTTTTCAGCAATACTTAGTTTTGCATAAAGTAGTACTAACTCATATTAACAGTCTTATCTCAATCAATCCCTCTAGCTTTCCCCTCATCGAATTTCACTTGTTCTCTCCAATTTCAAATTCATCACAAGGTAAAAATTGATTATCCTCCTACTCCAATTAGATGGGTATGAATAGCTTGCCTAGGTCTTCTAGTCAGTTTTTCAATTATTAAGCCACCTGCTCTGTTCCACTTTCTTGGGGAACATGACCATTAATGTAGGGAAGTTGCCACCTGCAACAGCTAGAGGTGCATTGGTGATGCTGCCAAGTGTCAATTTGCTCTCCACCCTGTTAACTTTCAATATGATAATACATAAAATAGCAGCATTACATTCCATTTCACAATAATAACATATACAGGATCACTGAAGAAACAACAAGCATAGCATAAACACAAGAGACAGAGATTTATCCTGGGAAACCCTCATGGGGTAGAAAACCCAGCAAAGCTTCCTCAATATAGATGACCAGCAATATACAAAGATGAAAACCCTGAGCATAAGCTCCTTCTCCTCCATAGCAGACCTCTCCTTCACAAATGCGCCTTTCTCAAGTGAGTGAGTGTGTATAATGAGGAACACACCTCCTCTATTTATACACTACTCTGATATGTATTTTACACAAGTACACGTAGGCTCGTAGGCTCGTATTCAACCTTGTAGAAAAGGTTGAGATCCACATCACCCATGGTGATCATTAAGCTTATCAATTTATTATCGATCCTAGGTACCTATACAGAACCTGATTCACAGTTCTTCTTTAATTACACCATGCTTGGAGCAAACATCTTGTCGTGATTCTCTTCCCCTTTCTAAGAGAATCTTCTAGCCATGAGCCTTCTATATTTTGTTTGATTTGTAAATCTTCTTGTTTGAACATCCACCACTTGTTCATCATTCATCATGATTTTTCCTACAAATCAAAATTAGGTACATTATTAGTAATACTTCATAATCATCAAATCATATTGACATGATAACCTATTATGCATACAGATATCATTTACATAGTTATGCAACTATCTTGACCAATACTTTGGCACAACACTTTCCCATATCTTGTATGCATACAGTGGCTATCTAGATGCCTTCCATCTCTACCAGAACATACTATCGAGAGTGTGCACAGCTCTCGGCATGTCAGCAAAGAGGTTTCATTCTAGACAAGCAACAATGGAATGTTTGTCCAACTTGTCAATCATATGCACATTAGTAGTATACTGTTCAATGCTCTATGAATGTTTACACTCAGCATTATATATTATGGGAATACGAATATGCATACAACCTATTATAGGCAATATTATTACTATTTCAAATAACGACTCAAATACTTATCTTTTATGTTTGTGTGGTTGCCTCCCGCTTGATCTTCTGTATGTCTTTTGAACTTCTATTCATTCTGTACCACTGTGCATGCTCAAGAGTCATCCTCATGATCTCATACACAAACATATACTCATTAGTATATTCTAAATGTTATCAAAACATTATAGTACTAAATAATCTTGAAAATGTATAGTCATGATTATAGTTAATAAACATTAGTATTCAAGATTTCAGGGAAGTCTTCTTTTACTCATGCATATCATCAATCAAGATAAAATATATAATATGCATAATCCCTTGATTACTAACTTTATGAATAAGCATAACCAATCATTCCAAGTATACTCATATAGGGGATCCTAACACAAGGTAAGATTCATGGGAAACATACCTGGATTAGTATACCTACTTGGTTATGTACAACATACCTAAACAATCTCTTCAATGATTTAGAGATCCTGAGCTAGAACCTGCATGTCTCATAGGTTAAGCATAGTATAACAAAGTCACACATACCTCGTAAGTAGAACAAAGATTATGGATGAGTCTTTGTCTTCATGTTTTCATGGTCATGGAACCTGATTTGTCTTTTGTGATGTACCTGTATCTTGTTAGCGGACAACATCAACCTCACACAACATCATAATGCATTAGTACAATCATAAGTGTCAATACCCTAACCGATGAATATCTTCTATCATGCATTCATAATTTTGTTAAGGTGATACAACAAATCTAAAATCAAGATTGTACTAACCGTAATAACATGAAGACAAACATACCATAAACTTAATCATGAACAAATCTCAAAACATACCTCGATGAGTCATACCTGTCGAGATCGCTTGTAATCTCCTTATGTAAAGCCTTAGCCTCATCTCCCTCTGAAACAGGAACTCCTTCACTTATGCAGGTGACCAATCCATCTTCTTCTAGGATTAACCCTATCCACTTGATTTGCAAGAACTGGACCTTGGAGCTGGATATGGGTTTGTCAGAGAAACCCCAAAAATTCAAACTTTGAATTTCGAACTTCCGAAAGGATAGAGATATGCGCCTTGATGAGCTGATCAAACTGATATATTCAGAATTTGAAAATTGCAAAGTTTTACTCCTTAATTTTGCCTTTGAAACTTTCGGATTCACTAGACGTGACCCTGAACTGGGGTTTGATGAAGCCCACTCTTTTGCCCCATCAAAAGGTTTGATCCAAAGCTCTAAGCTTCTATTTTTCTGAGGAGCTTCCAGCCGTGGTCACAGATTTCAAAAATTCCCATTTTTACAGAAACCCTAATTTTCCGCTTTTCTGATCAAAGTCCCGAACTAGGGTCTAATCAAGCCTGGCCTTCTGCCCAACCAAAAATTCTGATCTTGGTCTCTAAATTTCTATTTTGATGAGTAGCATCCAGCCGTGGTCTCCGATTACAAAAATTCCAACTTTCTCCAAAGCCCTAAATTCCGGAAGTCATGAATGAAGGTACCAAAAAATAATTCTGTTTTGACAGAAATATGTACCTGATTGTTTCTGGTGTAACTCTGAAATTTTTGATCCACAGGGTCTGAAAACGTTTCTTGAGATAGCCTGAACTGTTATCATTCCATCCTGACAGGTCTGACCTCAATTGGATTCTCTGAGAGAAAGTTATGCCAAATGTCGCAACGTGACCGTTTTTTGGGAAAATACAGGAGAGTGAACTTGTACGGCGTGCCACGTGTCACTGTTTGACCTTCGGCCTCTGAAAAAGTTTTCTGAGATATCCCGGCCTGTTATCTTTCCATCTTGACAGGTCTGACCTCAATTGGATTTTCTGAGAGAGAGTTATGCCAAGTGTCGCAACGTGACCTGTTTATGGGATAATATTGGAGAGCTCACTTGTACGGAGTGCCACGTGTCACTGGTTCAACTTCGGCCTCTGAAAAAGTTTTCTGAGATAGTGCAGACTGTGTACTACCTGTCACTTTTTACGAAATTTCATTTGGAGCTTCCTAGCCCAAGATATGACCTTTTTCCCAAGGTCACCTGATTTTGACTCAGATCTGGAAGAGGCAGAAACCCTATATTGTACAGATCATAAATCACAAAGTACAACGAATTAGAGGTTGTCCTTTGGACACAAGGTACCTGCAGATTTTAGCTTCGTCGTGTAACAATTTCAGATCCGAAAACTTCGCCAAAATGGATTTATAGCGAAAGTGCTACGATGATTGGTTTTTGCTATGTAAAACCCTAACCTTCAAATTGTCGTAAGTAAAGCAAGTGTCTTTAGTGCCATACCTTGTCTTCCTTCAGGTTAGCTCTGATACCATGTTAACTTTCAATATGATAAGACATAAAATAGCAGCATTACATTCCATTTCACAACAATAACATATACAGGATCACTGAAGAAACAACAAGCATAGCATAAACACAAGAGATAGAGATTTATCCTGGGAAACCCTCATGGGGTAGAAAACCCAGCAAAGCTTCCTCAATATAGATGACCAGCAATATACAAAGATGAAAACCCTGATCATAAGCTCCTTCTCCTCCATAGCAGACCTCTCCTTCACAAATGCACCTTTCTCAAGTGAGTGAGTGTGTATAATGAGGAACACACCTCCTCTATTTATACACTACTCTGATATGTATTTTACACAAGTACACGTAGGCTCGTATTTAACCAATAGGTTAAATACCCCACTACAACTAACTGGGATGACCCCTCTAGGGTGGTCTAATAACCCTTTGACCCACATAACACATACAGGGCCGACCCCTACTAGGGAAGTCTAATAACCCGAGTTACCACATTCCGACGGAGGAATAAACATCTCCGGATATACAATAAGATCTTCACGGAGGAATGAAACATCTCCGGAATAATAAAGTACAAATATAATATTCTTTGAAGTTACAATATCTCAACACACCCCAGTTCATTCCTCCTAGTGGGTCAGTGAGCACTCTTTCAACAGTCTCCTTGGGATATTTGTCTCCTCTTTTATTTATAAATAATAAAATATTAAAGTATTTAATTATAGTCATCCTTGACCCCACTTGGTCAATAATCATAAAACATTACAATAACATATAACATAATTTTTTTCTCATGAAATAAAATATTCATAATTTGGGTATGCGACAAACACCCCCTCTTAAATTTAACATCGTCCTTGATGTTGCTTTATTCATCATCCTCTACATATTCCTGGCACTAGTAAAAAATGAGAAATTAATGACTAAAAAAGTGACTAAAATTCGACTATAAACGACTATTTTTTAGTCAATGACTAATAGTATCCGATTTCCACTATCTTATCTCTAGTCGTATTTCACTAGTCATTAATTGGTTGACTTATTAGTCATTGATTTAGTCATTGATAGTCACTGATTAAGTCATTGATTTAGTCATTGATACTCATTGATTTAGTCACTGATTTAGTCATTGATTGTCTCAATTAATGACCAAATATACGACTAAATAAACTACTAGATGATAACATATTAATGACTAAGGTAAATACGACTAAATGTTAGTCGCGCTATAAGATATTGGAAATTAGCTACTAATAGTCGTATATATGTGAATTTAGTCAGTTTCTTAGTCACTAATTTATGATAGGGTACGAAGGAATTGAACCACCAATCTCCTGCCTATAATTAGGCAGGTGCTCTACCATTGAGCTAGCACCCTTTAAGAAGTTGTCATTGCTTGACAATGATGATATTCAAACAAATTTTGCAGGGGAACAATATATGAGTCACTCGAACAGGGACAAGTCATATGGTAATGCCGCCACAAGTAAAGACGCAAACAATAATAGAATATGGTTGAAGGTTCAATCCATATGCAACAAAAATTTCAAATAAATAAATTATGGGCATGAGTATTTATAATTTTATATGCTTGCAACATGCAAACTTATGGATACAATTCACTTGGGCATAAATATCTTGAGCATATTGATAGATATGCTCAAGATGCTTGCAAGATTTTATAGCCTGAAATCCTGGAGCCTGAAAAAAATTGTTATGAAGAAGGGTTAGTGATGTGAATGCATGCAACCCATAAATTAAAATGTCCAGGTTCAGGAACTGAAAATGGCATAATCATTGGCACTATTGCTCTATGGAGATAAGACATACAAGAAATTGTTTATGAATAACAAGTAGAGTGTAGGATGTAGTTCTTTAATGCCCCTTTTCAAATGCAATCAATGAGGTTTATCAAATTTGATGTTAAAATATCTGAGTCACTAGAATAGAGACAATTCATACGTTAATTCCCACACAAGTAAACAAGTAAACAATAATAGAATATAGATGAAGGTTCGATACATATGCAACAAAATTTTCAAATAAATACATGATAGGCATGAGTATTTATATGCTTGCAAAATACAAACTTCTATATACAATTCACTTGGCCATAAAACATTGTGAGTTCATCTACAGTGTTGATTTCAAAGCAATGAATGGATAAGGTATATAGTTACAACACTCTATCACGACCTGAAAAAACTAGTATTTTTCCAATGTTATATCAGCTATGCCCAATAAAATAGACAATAGGAACATGTCTCAAACCAACAAGATTACCATTAGTCACGGCATGTAATTTGAATTATGTATCACCACTTAACTTTATCATAAAACAACAGGATCATAGAAAAAGTAGAATCTCAATCAGATTCATTAGGATTTGCCAGCACAGGTTTACACCATTACAAACAATTAAAATTAGGGAGTCAAACAAACATCTAACATCACAATTGTGTAATATAGGCACTTGTTAAAGGTTGGAAAACATCATAACAAAAAAGTGCACCTGTTCTTTATCTCAACAACCATGGTCATGAAAGCCTGCTCCACATTTGTTGCATTCTTCGCACTTGTCTCCAAAAATGGAATGCCAATCTCATCAGCAAATGCCTTGAATAGAAAAATACACAAAGCATGTCAAGAAAAATGTATACTGAAAAGTGACAAAAAAAACTAACCCTTGATATTAATAAAAATAGAATCTACAAGCCAAGTCAACAAACTTAAGACCACAAACTGCCATAGTGTTGCAATTAACAAAAAACAGAGCACCAACAACTTCAAGGCACACTCATATTTAAATCCTCATCAAGTCAAAGACGATGATGCATACAGTGAAACACATAGCAATGCACATGATGCCAAAGCTACTCAGCATTTAACATTACCTTGGTTGTATTATAATCAACAACTTTATTAGCAATCAAATCACATTTGTTTCCAACAAGCAACTTGTTGACATTCTCACTCGTATAGCAATCAATCTCATTCAACCATTGTTTCACAATATTGAAACTCTCCCGATCAATAACATCATAAACAACCTGCCAATAGAAGAAAAATATCATTATGAACTTGAAGGATTAACTCCTACTTGTGATATCTGGTAATACATTGTAATATGTGAAAGGAAAATAGAATGCAAAAGATAGAACATGAAGACAAAGAGCATAGTTGAAGAAGATTGAAGATAGTAGAAGAAGATGATGAAAAATGGACCAGTTCAAGAAACAAAGAATGACAATTGAATATTGAAATCAAAAGTTTTAATTAAGAGAAGTATGAAGGATTAGCTCCTACTTGTGATATTTGTTAATGCATTGTAACATGTGAATGGAGAAGAGAATGCACAAGACTCTGCATATGATTCAAAGATGAGGACAATGACTAAAACTAGGGACGAGGATCTCATAAGCTCAATAGGAGTGATTCATGGAGATATTGTTGGTGATAGTTATGGAGATGGTTGAACTAAACATGGCCTAGTTCTTATGGCCACCTAAGTTATATAAAGGGACCTAATTGTAGTATACAAATACATATGGGAATGGCATGATCGAATAAGATTTCCATTTTGGGGGTTTCTTGAGTGAAAACTCATGGTGTCCCTTGCTTGATATGTGCTTGTGTGTATTTGCTGCTGATTTTTCTTCCCAACATTTGTTGATTGATTTGACAAGTAACGTATTTGGTTGGATAGAAGTGAAACAAATGCTACTATAATTTAAATTTTAAATTCAGCCATAAGTTGAAAAGTTCATGGGAAATAAAACTTGGAAACCATGAGGTGAAATTTCTGAATTTGGGTTATGCACAGATTCTCAAAATTTCTATTGGAATAGGGTCATAAAGCACAGCATTTTAAACAACAGCTACAACCAAACACAAAAGCAAATAAAATAAATGAATGAAGATATTTTTCTTTTACAATTTTGTAAAAAAATTTCAAGGATTGTGAACTCATACCAACTTGGTATGGCCCTATAAAGCAAAGGTGTCTCCAATCTCCAGAAAAATGGATATGAGTGCATAATGCTGCCTGAACTAACCAATATTCTCTTATCCTGTCCAAAATTTCCATCAGAGAAAATTAACTCCATAAATTCTGAGCAACGACAATAAACTAAATCTATTGAGTTTCCATGACCTATCAAGAGTTGATTGTTTTTAATCTAGAGCCTGGACAGTTGACAAGTTAAACTACAAACAATAGCTAACAAAGTCTCATACTGAAACACAAACAACAACACACAAGATTTTAGACATAATGAGGTCAAGTAAACAAGCATACCTTCATAGAAGAGATAATATCTTTATCGGCATCTTTTACATATCAACCTTTAAAGTCAACAACCTTTTGAGTAAAGCATCCACTTGCATCAACTGGGATTTGAAGATCCTCACCCTGCAAGAGTATAAATTTCACAAAATAAATGTCAGTCTACATATTTCTATCTAGTTAACCTTGAGTTTTTAACACAACTATATTACCCCTAAAACATCAATTGGTTGAGCATACCAGAGTAGATATACACAATTTGTAAATGTTACATAACAGAGAAGATATACACAATTTGTACATGTTCTCAACTAAACAAGTTACAAGCCAAACATTGTTAAGTCTGTAAGATTGTCGATCCAAACTCTACATTGAGAGGATATTATACATCATTCAAGATTTCAGAAATTATGCAGATTACTTATTACTTTGTTAGTCAACTGTGTAGCTACTTGCAATGAGATATACCTAGTAACAATCCCCAATCAAGTTAGAATACTGAAGTATGACTTCTAACTTCTCTTATAAGGTTCCTAGATAGGCTCAATTAAAATATTCCATTTAAAATCTTATAAGGTTTTCTTGTAAAGTTGAATCTATCTGCTTTTGCAGGCATCACATTTTTAACCTGACTTCTAGTGAATCCTCCATGATAAGCATAGTTGGTTGGGTCCCCTTTTGTAGCCACCTACTTAGCTACACTAATCCCTTCCTCCATGGGTAGAGTGGTATGGAACAACACAAGAGAAAGTCGGTGCATGCAATGGCTCCCTTAAAGGAGTAAAGCATACAAAAAACAGAGCCAGTTAGTTGGTGAATAAACAAGCCCTTTAAAAATAACCAACAATCCAATAACTTAAGAGTGTATATCTTACTTGCGGGCTGTTGGATATACCCTTTGGAGGTTGTTGTTCCCATGGTTATAAAAAAAAAAAACTTAAGAGTGTAACCTTCACCAAGTATAAATTTTGAATATCAAAATAGAACAAAAACTAAGGAGTATACCTTTCGCGTGTCAATGATGTGGAGGTGAACGAAACCCAATCGACGGTGAGACTTACAATACGTATCCAAGATGCACATCTGGAAGTATCATTGGTGCCATCATCATGCCTTCAGGTGTTGGGCCTCTTCCATAGATGATAGGCTGAAATACCATATGAGAAAGTTTAAAAGCAAGGTTATTTGAGATTATAACATGTGCAATTTCTCTACCATAGATGACAGGATGAAAGACCTTGTGAATAATTTCACAAGTAAGGTTATAAGGATAATCAATAAAAGCTTGGAAAATACAACAAAAATAGGAAGCAAAAGAATTATGAATCTCTTATTATGAATTATGAATTATGAATTACAACCTGGGATCATTCACCAAAGACATAAACAAGTTAGAGGTTGATGAATACAAAAGATCTACCTCAATCTCAAATATAACACACATAGACTATAGAGGTAACGGCACAAACAAATTGGTAATTACATTTTCCAAGGAAACCATAGGAGTGATGTACTGGCCATTGCTTTTTCCATGGTTGATTTGATTGTGACATTGTGCAACCAAAACAAAGGCTAGTACCTGCATATGAGAGTTTTCCTTTCTCATTCAACAACTAAATCTGTGTAAGGTGGAGGGATTTAAAAAAGACACTAGTCCATTATCAACTACCTCTCATATTTTGGTATCAGTTTTGAGTGAAGACAGTAGTACAAGAGAAATAGGAGAAGAGAATAGACTTGTTGGTGTCACATTGGACTTATTGACAAATTTTATGCCAATTTACGTGGCAGGGGAAAAAGTTTCAGTTCCTAAGTGGGTGACTGCCTTACGGCTTATACTTGACCATATGCTCAAATGAAAGCTCCAGCTTACTCCAGATGTTCAGAACATTGTAGCTATGGGAGGAACTTCACTTGTGTCTAAGTCTGAAGATACAACCTTAGTTGGTGCAGGTTCTATGGATAACAATAAAAAGTATTCCTTGGATAACAACATCAAAAGCAATAGTCCATTCATGAATAATTTAGGAAATCCTTTGCGTTACATGACAACATATGAACAACATAGAGTAATGAAGAAATAGGCTTTCCCAGATTTTGGAACAGAGTGTTTTTATTTCTTGCATGAATGCAAATGCAAACACGCTACTTACAATAAACACTGGGAGTGGGAGAAACATATCATCAATGACATTTGATCAAACCAAGAAGATGATGACCCTTTTCTTGTCGGGATTTGACAATTCAGAAATTAAATTGTCCCAAGTAGGTTTTCTATGTTACTTTCCTCCAAAGAATTTTTCTTATATACATGCATGCAATATTGAAAGAGATGAAAAGCTTTTGGTTAGTAAGTGAAATACTAGCTAATTTCTTGAGAACCATCTCTGCCACCTTTGTATACACTATATCTGAAAACTTGGAATAATATAAGATTTAATTCAATCAAGGCGAAAACAACAAATTACATTACTAATATAAATAAAAACTTAAACATTATGCAATATCTAACATGGTGTATTAACTCAAGACCAACTGCCATTGTTTCCTACCCTTCCTTTGCTAGAAGTTTACACAAGTTTTTCAACTCTCTCTTAGGAAGTTGGAGAAGAATATTAGATGCAACCATTTCCATATTCAAACCTTAAATTGAAGCTTCCATGCCTTCACTATTTTTACCTTCTCCTCAGCACTTGGGTACCTCAGAATCAATATTAATTTCAGTGGAAGTAGGTTCAATTGCATGGTCAGTAGAAGTGGCATTGGATCCAATATTAGGTCTAGCTTGAACACCTTCCCCTTAAAATTCAGGTCCACCTTGAACACCTTTCCCTTGTGGAAAAACATCCTTTAGTTGACTAGAGGGAGCTTCTAATACACTTTTAACTTCAATATTGTTCATAACAACCTCAATTATCCCCATAACCTATAGACATTAGAAAAGTGATTACCAAAATTTACATTACAAACAAACATGAAAGAACATGATTATAAATTATCCAAACCATACCTGCTCCAAATGAGCACTGCTCCTTGAGAATAATGGTTTATTAAGGAGCATTAGAAGAAAAATAATAGGTGTCTTCCCCTTCTCAGTCCCCCCTGATACATGCACATATGGAACTTCATCAACCATTCCTTTGCCTTTCTCTTCTATTGATATTGCAGATGTTTGCAATGTTGACTCCAACATGGGATATGACTCCATGTAGAAAAGAATATCAACAACACAAAAATATTTTTGGCAAGTTATGTCAAAATATCAAGGACATGTTGAGAAACAAGAGGTGGTACACTTGTACATTAAACAATATCATCACTATCCATGAAGAAAATGTTTGTAAAGAATCTGCAACCAGCTGCGTTGAAAATGAAATATGACCATTACCATCTGATATTTGGGAGCACACATAAATCACATTCCATTGGCACCCATAAATTATCTGAGATGGAGCACCATTTGTGTCAATTGATAATCCTTCTGCTTCTGGTTTGAGCATGTCTAGCAAGAGGTGAACTAGTATTGTCCTTGTAGCACTATGTGCACATAGGTTCAATAAAATTCTTTGCAACAACCCTTTACCCAAAGACTGCAAATGGAGAGGGGTCAGTAAGATCCTAATCATATGTTTAAGAAACTACACATCTATCATCCATTAAGTCTATACAAGGCATATAATTTTTCTCCCTCAGATGAACAATACAGTATAAACTATAAATAACATAACAACAAATCCAGGCTTAAAGATGAATAACACACATAGACTCTAGAGGTAATAGCACAAACAAATTGGTAATTACCTTTTCCAGGAAAACCATAGGAGTGATGTACTGGCCATTGATTTCTCCATGACTGATTTGATTGTGACATTGTGCAGCCAAAACAAAGGCAAGTACCTGCATATGGGAGTTGTTTCCTTTCTCATTCAACAACTAAAGCTTTGTAAGGTGGAGGGATCTGAAGAAGACACTAGTCCATTATCAACTATTTCTCATATTTTGGCATCATTTTTGAGTGAAGACAGTAGTACAAGAGAAATAGGAGAAGAGAATGGACTTGTTGGTGTCACATTGGACTTACTGAAAATTTTTATGCCCATTTACGTGATAGGGGACAAAGTTTCAGCTCCTAAGTGGGTGACTTCCTTACGGCTTATACTTGACCATATGCTCAAATGCAAGCTCCATCTTACTCCAGATGTTCAGAACACTGTAGCTATGGGAGGAACTTCACTTGTGTCTGAGTCTGAAGATACAACCTTTGCTGGTGCAGATGTTATGGATAACAGTAAAAATTCTTCCATGGATAACAACATCAAAGGCAATAGTCCATTCATGAATATTTTAGGAAATCCTTTGGGATACATGACAACATATGAACAACATAGAGTAAAGAAGAAATAGGCTTTCCCATATTTTGGAACAGAGTGTTTTTTATTTCTTGCATGAATGCAGATGCAAACACGCTACTTACAATAAACACTGGGAATGGGAGAAACATATCACCAGTGACATTTGATCAAACCAAGAAGATGATGACCCTTTTCTTGTCGGGATTTGAAAATTTAGAAATTAAATTGTCCCAACTAGGTTTTCTATGTTACTTTCCTCCAAAGAATTTTTCTTCTATACATGCATGCAATATTGAAAGAGATGAAAAGATTTCGGTGAGTAAGTGCAGTGCTAGCTAACTCCTTGAGAACCAACTTTGCCACCTTTGTATACACTATATCTGACAACCTGGAATAATATAAGATTTAATTCAATCAAGGAGAAAACAACAAATTGCATTACTAATATAAATAAAATCTTAAACGTTATGGAATATGTAATAGGGTGTATTAACTCAAGACTAACTGCCATTGTTTCCTACCCTTCATTTGCTAGAAATTTACACAAGTTTTTCAACTCTCTCTTAGGAAGTTGGAGAAGAATATCAGATGCAACCATTTCCATATTCAAACCTTAAATTGAAGCTTCCATGCCTTCACTATTTTTACCTTCTCCTGAGCACCTAAGTACCTCAGAATCAATATTAATTTCAATGGAAGTAGGTTCAATTACATGGTCAGTAGAAGTGACATTGGATCCAATATCAGGTCCAGCTTGAATGCCTTCCCCTTGAACTTCAGGTCTAACTTGAGCACCTTCCTCCTGAACTTTAGGTCCATCTTGAACACATTCCTCGTGAACTTCAGGTCCACCTTGAACACCTTCCTCTTGAACTTCAGGTCCACCTTGAACACATTGCCCTTGTGACAAAACATCCTTTAGTTGACTAGAGGGAGCTTCTAATACAATTTTAACTTCAATATTGTTCATAATAACCTCAATTAGCCCCATAACCTACAGACATTAGAAAAGTGATTACCAAAATTTACATTAAAAACAAACATGAAGGAACATGATTATAAAGAATCCAAACCATACCTGCTCCAAATGAGCATTGATCCTTGAAAATAATGGTTGATTAAGGAGATTTAGAAGCAAAATAAGAGGTGTCTTCCCCTTCTCAGTCCCCTTGACACAGGCACATATGGAACTTCATCAACCTTTCCTTTTCCTTTCTCTTCTATTGATATTGCAAATGCTTGAGATGTTGACTCCAACATTGGAGATGAGTCCATGTAGAAAAGAATATCAACACAAAAATATTTTTGGTAAGTTATGTCAAAATATCAAGGACACGTTCAGAAACAAGAGGTGGTACACCTGTACATTAAACAATATCATCACTATCCATGAAGAAAATGTTTGTACAGATTCTGCAACCAGCTGAGTTGAAAATGAAATATGACCATTACCATCTGATATTTGGGAGCACACATAAACCACATTCCATTAGCACCCATAAATTCTTTGATATGGAGCACTATTTGTGTCAATTGGTAATCCTTCTGCTTCTGGTCTTAGCATGTCTAGCAAGAGGTGAACAAGTATTTCCCTTGTAGCACTATGTGCACACAGGTTCAATAAAATTCTTTGCAACAACCCTTTACCCAAATACTGCAAATGGACAGGGGTTAGTAAGATCCTAATCATATGTTCAAGAAACTACACATCTATCATCCATTAAGTCTATACAAGGAGTATAATGTTTCTCCCTTAGTTGAACAATACAGTATAAACTATAAACAACATAACAACAAATCCAGGCTTAAAGATGCATAAATCATAATGGTTACTTGTAATATCAATTTTGAAATTAGGTATGTAAGAAGAAAATGCAAATGCATAGTACTAAAACTGAAAATCATAGTGGATATATGAATGAGCTCATGCAGTTCCAAAAATAACTCCATATATGGTTTTACTAATGTTGATTGAAGCACAAAATGTCTATTGAAAGACAAATCTCAGTGGGAGGGTTATGAATCATTTTCAATATAACTTCCCTACACCCCACCACCAATGCAATGTACAAGAATGAAAACACAGATATTCATAAAGAAATAACATAAGCTAAATATATTTTATGTTAGTAAGTACAATCACTACATTTCACTCCAGAAGAAAAAGGAGTGATTATTGAACAATAGAAGAGAAACACAAATTGAAGTACCTGTTAATAAAAATCAATCCTAGAAATCAATCCAAAAACAACAAATCACTAAATTTTAATCACTAAATAATTATGATTAGTGAGGAACTAGCATACCTGATCTAGCCTCAATAGCTGAAGCATAGCTTTTAGAATCATAGTATCTACAAGAGGTTTTCCTTCAACTTCTTTCATCTTTGTTGAATTACCAAGGGATGCAACTAGCCTATGCCCCAATGTAAGACCAACACTACTTCCTACACCTAAATCCATTGCAATTGACCTCTAGTTGACATATTGTGGTATCTTCCACCTAACCTATGGCCTCCTCCAAACAAGCTATGAGATTGGTACTCATTCATTGCTCTTTCTCTTAGCATTTGTTCTTACTCAAGCAACGTTGGAGACAAAGCAGCAAGAACTGTTTCCGAGGAATTCAAAAGAACCTATATAAAAATCACCAAAGGAATAAGAAAACATGTTAAATTTTAACATACAAAGCCAAAATTTAAGTAGATGGAATGGAAATTGTTAGTCCAAGCATTAACCATCAGTCATAAATAGTCAGATAATAATACAATATAATCAAGGATGGGTGTATATTGCAACCTCTTCGTGCAGCTCAACAGGAAAAGTAGCAATAATCGAAGCGTTATCCATATCCATAGGCTAGCCTTCAGCTTACTGGGTTTGTACGACCCTTTGAGCATGTTGCTAAGCCAAAACTTTAGCTTGGATATCTAGAGGAAGTGTTGCAAGGAATTCAAGGAAATATGCCCAGAATATGGAAACACCATCTAGAAGGGGGAAATTGTTTACAGGGAGAAATGCAATAGTTTGTGGTTCAATTCCATCCCAAAAAAGACAACAATCTATAGTAGACATTGTTGAAAACCAGAGGAGAAACTTTTTGAGAAAAAAAAGAGAAAAAAGGCAATTGTTGATGTGATTATAAGCCATTTTTGTAGCAAATCTCTCATTTATTATTTGAGCAATAGTGTAGAAAAAGAAACAACAATAGTTCAGCTAAGACAAACTACTATCTACATTTTGCTAAGAAGTTACCAACATCATCCACATTCCTACTTCTCATTGGTGTGTGCAGGTGCCATGTTTCACCAAGAAGGGAATGTTGGCAATTGAAATTGGAAAATCCTCAACATTGCTAGGGTGATTCACAAAAAAGATGCCAAGACACCTCCATGGAAGAGAGAAATTTGCAACTGCTAAGGAATAAGGACATCTAAGTTGTTTCCTATCATTTATTAAAGCACATAAAAATTGAAATAAAGCTGGGGTTTGAAAAGATAAAGGATATTTCAATAAGCTCAAAAAAGGGAAAAATCATTTAAGACTATAATTCAATTTATATTACACATTCCAGTTTCCAGGTATATTTTATTTTGAATTGAAGTTGTTTCTCTAAACTTGAATCTGATATATTATTTCTCTAAGAGTAGCTCTGGGTTTTATGATAATTGATCCATCGTTTCCTTATTTCTCCTGTCATTTATCTGATTTTATAACCTCATTTACTGGTGACAAAAGATATGAGAATGACCAACCTTTTGTGTATGCACAGGATATGCCAATAGTGAGGCTCAAAAGGACAATAAATAGTCCCAACAATGCAAGATTAACTGGGGTGCTTCTGATTATAGACTACAAGAGGGAACATCGCTGCACATATACAAGTACCAAAGAAAATAATGAGAATGACATCATAACATACAGAGAACATGTTTCTTAAAAACTTTTTTGTTAAAAATATTAAACTAGTTTTTCTTATAGGCTACAAATGCGATTAAAGATTACATCCATTTAAGTAGGTTCAGAAATATACAAATGAAATATATTCTAAGAACACTGTCATTTATATAACAATAGGAGAACACGTTTCCTCAAAATATTTGTTGTTAGCTTTATTGAACCAGATTCTATTGTAGGCTACAAATACAATTCAAAGTTACATATATTTAAGTAGGTTCAGCAATACACAATCGAGTGAAAGAATCGAAGAGACACATATTACAAAACAAATAGAGAACATGTTTCCTAAAATCTTTGCTGGTAAAATTATCAAACTAGTTTCTCTTGTAGACTACACATGAGTACTTGAGTATGTTCAGCAATATACAACTGAGTGAAATAATCTGAGGAGAACATGTTTCCTCAAAATCTTTGCTATTAAAATTAATAAATTATTTTCAAAATTATATATATCTAAGTGGGTTCATATATGCTTAGGAGTAAGTTAGGATCAACTTGGTCTGATGTGTCATTAGGTAAAGTGTGTTTCTTTAGTGTGCATTGTATCCAATGGTCATGATATGTTCTAGACAAAAACTTAAAAGTGATCCAAGAATTCATCTTATCCTCAATACTAATTGCTTTATCCTATATTGATACGTGTCTTAGCAACCAATTGGTCTATGATCTCTATTTAAAGATCATGGAGGGTCATTTGCATTGGATGGGGTCGTGGATTGTTTCTCTTTGAGGTTAAAGTTTTAACCACACAATACACTGGTGTATTGATCTTTTATCTGTTTGTGTGAGTAGTTTCTTTAAGATGTTCGACTAGTGTGGAATAGCGTGTTTATCAATAAACAATAGAGGGAAATAATTTGAAGAGGCATGCATATTATAGAACACAAGGAGAACATGTTTCCTGAAATCTTTGTTGTTAGAATTATTGAACTGGTTTCTCTTGTAGGTTGCAAACACAATTCAAAATCACACATAATTAAAGCAGGCTCAGCAATACACACTTGCATCAAATAATCCAATGCATGCACATGAGGCTTGTCTGACGGGAAAATGAGGACCAAATGTACACTGATTGTGAACAAATTTACTGCCAATAATATAAAATATTAAGAACAAATTTACTGCCAATAAACATTGTGCACAGAATTTGACAAAATAATATTAAATATTAAGAACAATAGGACCCAAGCTCAATGGAGGATGTTCTCAGGGACTTTGTTACTCATATTAATCATTAATATAACAAAAGATCCAAATTACAAAGAAGAGAGAAAATACTGAATGTAGACTCCAAGGAAACTCTTAAAAACTAATACAGTAGTATCACCGTTGGGGAAATCTTTCAATGCGGTAACTATTCAAGAAAATTGATGTTTAAAAAATAATGCATGTAATGCACATAAACATTAGTAAATTTGTCCATCTAAGGTTGAGAAAGAGGATACCGGAAAGGAACTTTGCTGATGGTGATGCTTAGTTCATAGTTAGTAGACAATAAATATCAAACAAGATTTTCCTTTGGTGTGGCTATTCTTTCTTGTAGTTTCTACTGCAATGGGCATCCCTAAGTAGAGTTTAATAGTTTATGGATTAAGGTCAGGAGTAATGGTTGCATATGGAGCATCCATCTCCACCAAGTGGGAAGCCCTTTTGCTGGACAGAGCAAAGATCATGTCCTAAACATTGCAGGGTTTTTGAAGCACTATTTTAAGCAGTAATCTCTATTTTGTAACTAATTAATTTGTGTAAGTAAAATTAATTTATGGTTCACTAGGACATGGACCTATGGCATAACCAGAGGTAATTCCATGGTTTCATTCTCATCCCCATATGCTAGGAGGGAGACAATTGATAGGAGAGTTCTTCTCAGGATCACATGGAGTTGCTAGGAGATTTCTTGGTCCCCTCAGTCCTGGGTTCTCTCTGGTATCAGATAATCTATTGGACCCTTCTCAGTGATCGATGACTCAGTGGGGAGTCCTCTTTTTCTTCCTTCCCATAATGCTAAATATGGACGCATTAGACTCATCATGATAAGTGGAAGCTTAGTTCAAAGAAGATGTTTTCATACAAAGACCGACACAGTCAAAGTAACTCGCTTGTTACCATTCTTCTCCTCTGTGCTTGTATCATTCTAGGACCAGCTGTCTAAAAACACTGCTATCTTCTTGTCGTTCCGGGTCAATGTAAAACCTAACATGTACACATGATGATTGGTAACAGAGTAAACAGATTCCAATTCTAACCTGTTGTTATAGATACACACTATTAAAAGGGAATTAGATTGATCAGCTACTAGATAGTATCAAATTTGCAATGAAGCAGAGGGGTTGCAGATGTCAGAGTATTAGATTTACTCATGAATATCCACCACAAAATAAAGGAAATATAGTTCTCATGCTTTTTTGAAGTAAATTCTTAGGGCATAAATCATTTTATATCAACAAGAATCTTAAACAAAATTCATTATGAATTTAGCTATTTATCTACTATGAGGCATTGGTTCACTAGTGAAGTCAATTGAGTGCTAAACAATCTGCTTCAATTCCCTCCTCAATGCCATGTGCTCTACCCATAGTGTAAAATCTGAATCACAGCAGAAGCTAGCTACTATGGATTCCTCATTACTGAAAAGATTGCAACACATTTACAAGAATGAGCATAAAAATGTGTAAAAATGAAGAACAATACACATGAAATGGGTGAATAATGTAAATATTATTAACTATACAACCTCAAAATAGGTTAAGAACATCCATTTATACAAATCTGGAACAAATCAAATCCATCTGGAGTGTTCACACTGATCTAGCTTAGAAATAGCTCAAACCCCCCTAGGTTGACCAAAATATCCCAAACCATCCCAAACTGGTTTGAAACTGCTGTGTGAATGCTGGGAATGATTGGACATGCCCATGTGACCTCACACATGTGAAGAATCTAGTTGGTTAGAGGTTAGGCAGCTAGAATTGGCTAAAAATGGGCAAAGGAGGCAAGTTTGTCCACATTCTGAGCATGTGTGCCCTTGGTCAAAGAGAATCCCACAAAACAAGGAGCAAGAGCACCCTAGGCATGCAGGAAGCAATAAATGACTGGGAGGGCACACTCAACAGCTAGTTTGACTTGGCACAATGCTTAGTTTTGTCCACATTGCCAACTGGTTCAAGCTAAATGATTATTTACTCACTAACCAACTTGGGGATGCAATTATTAAGCTATTTGGTACTAATTAACCATCAATTAATAAATGATTAATGTACATAGGTGTAATAATGTTCTAACAACCCCCCTTAAGCTAGACTTAGTGAAATATCAAAAATAAGGCCTTGGAAACTAGGCTCAAGTCACCTTTTACATCATAAAAATTTATTTGTCCATGTAACCAAGGTAAGGAGGAAAACCACATGGGAAATAAAACCTCCCCTCTAAAATGGACATGTGGCATATATCAGAATACACCAATCATCACCATGCATCACTCACCCCAAGCAAAGATCTAAGGTGAGTGAAGGTCTTCTCGGTAAAACACTTGGTGAAGATATCAGCAGTTTGCTCACTGGAAGGGCAATACTATAATGCTATGGTCCGGTCATGCACCAAACCCCGAATGTAATGCATGTGTATCTCTATGTGCTTGGTCCTTTGCCTTTGAACTGGATCAGTAGAAATCTTGATTGTACTTTGATTATCACACCAAAGAATAGTGGGTGAATCAAAAACAATCTTGAACTCTGTAAGAATACCTTGCAACCAAACACATTATGTGGCTGCATTAACTGCTCCCCTGTACTCGGCCTCAGCTGAAGATAAGGAAATACTATTTTGTTTCTTGCTTGACTAGCAAATAGGTCCATGTGCAAGCATAAAAACATAACCGGAAGTTGATTTCTAATCGATACAATCACCAGCCCAATCAGAATCTGTAAATCCTACTAGTTCAAGGGATGAACCAGCATCATAATGGATACCAAAGGACTTAGTACCCTGAACATAATGAAGGATCCCTTTGGCTGCCTTCCAATGGATCTCATGAGGTTCTTGCATGTACCTAGCAACAGCCCCAATAGCATATGACAAATCTGGTCTAGAATGAGTAATATATAGCAAGCTTCCAACAAGCTGCCTATACAACGAGCTGTCAACTAGTGGAGAAGAACCCCACTCATTTAGCTTAACTCCTGAAAGAAATGGAAATTTTTCAGACTTACATTCAGCCATCTTAAATTTCTGCAGCAAATCTGAAGCATACCTTGACTGAAATATAGAAATTCCATTCACAGTTTGGTCTATCTCCAAACCCAGAAATTGTTTTAGCAATCCTAGATCGGTCATGGAGAATGCACTGTACAATGCTCTCTTAACTGAGTCAAGTTCTTTGGTGCAGCTACTAGTGATCAAAATATCATCAACATATAGTACAATAATCAATATCAGATCACTAACATGCTGCATATAAACATTTGGATCAGACTTACACCTCTCAAACCCCAAAGATAGCAGAAAATTGTCCATTTTTTCATACCATGCTCTAGGAGCTTGCTTGAGCCCATAGAGTGACTTGTTCAACCTGCAAACAAGTGTATGATCAGAAATAAAACCTTCAGGATGCTGCATATATATCTCCTCATTCAGATCCCCATGAAGAAAGGCACTTTTTACATCCATGTGATGAACCTCCCATCGCTTGGAAGCCCCAATGGCCAAAACTAGTCTTACGGAGTCCATCTTCACCATCGGTGAAAATGTCTCTGTATAGTCCACTACTTGGACCTAAGAGTAACCCTTAGCCACCAACCTGGCCTTATACTTCAGATCAAAGCCATCAATTCCAACTTTGGTTCTATAAATCCATTTGCATTGCACTAGTTTCCTCTTTGGAGGAAGAGGGACCAAATCCCAAGTTTTGTTCTCATGGAGTGAGTTCATCTCTTCTTGCATGGCTGATTGCCACCTTGGGTTTGTACATGCTTTTCATCATCAAGAAGAGTTAATGAGCATTCCCCATCACCTTGTTCACTAGCTTGCAAAAACTCTTCTTCTTCGAATTTGACACTTCTTTCAATGAAAGTTTTGAGAGTGGATGGATCAAAGAGCTTGTAGCCCTTGGAATCCTCTGCATACCCAACCATGATTGAATCCTTGCTTTGGGGCTGCAAGGCCTTTCTCTTCTCTGGTGGAATTCTGGCCCAAGCCCTTGAGCCAAAAATTCTGAAATGTGAAACATTGGGTTTGTGGCCCATCCATGATTCAAATGGAGTAATTCCTTGCAATGATTTGTGTGGTGCTCTGTTCTAAACATATGCTGCACAATTCATAGCTTCAACCCACAATTTAGGAGACACATCCCTTGCTTGCAACATGCAAGTTTCCATCTCTTTCAGTGTTCTATTTTTGCGCTCTACAACACCATTTTGTTGTGGTGTGTAGGGCAATGAGTGTTGCATCTGAATGCCATGCTCTTGACAGAGCTGCTGCAGATTCTTATTGACATACTCTCTACCATTATCAGTTCTCAAAACCTTCATGGCCTTACCACTGAAGTTCTCAACCATACTCTTGAAAATTTTGAAACATTCAAAGACTTCAGATTTTTGCTTAAGGAAAAATAACCAGCAGTACCTTGAATAGTCATCGATGAAGGTGAGCACATATTTGCTGCAGCCATAGGAGGGAGTGGGAAGTGGACCTATCAGATCAAAATGCACTATCCCAAGTGGCTGATCAGCCCTCCTTTCCTCCCTTTTTCATACTTCTTTTCAGGATGCTTCCCAACCATGCAACCCTTGCATGTTCCATTGGAAAAACTGATTTGTGGCAGCCCTTCTACCATCTCTTCTTTGCTCAAAGCTTGAAGATATCTGTAGTTTAGGTGACCATACCTTTGATTCCATAGCTTGCTGGTCTCATTCCTATGTGACAAAAGTACACTTGGTGAAGAGAACTTGAGAAAGTGGGAGAACTTGTACATCTTCATATCATGGTCTGCAACACCCATTGCAACAATTTTTCCGGTGGAAATTTCTGATATCTCCACATCATCCTGAGTGAAGAAAACTTTCTTTGCTTCTCCAGTGTGTGTCATTTGATATACAGAGAGCAAGTTTGCTGCAAGATTTGGTACATACAGCACATTAGAGAAGAACCCATTCTCCATAGAGATTTTCCCAATGCCATGAGCAGGGATTTCTGAGTCATCTCCCATTCGAATGGAGAGACCACTGTAGGGTGCAAGTTCAGAAAATGAATCTCTTGAAGAAGCCATGTGCCTTGAGGCACCTGAATCAATGATGAACAAGGGTGACTGAGATGAACAAGCCACCAAAGCATGGAAAATCTCCTTGTCTTCAGAAACGCACTCCTTCTTCTTGGAACTTTTAGGAAGACGAATGTTGTTTTTCTGTAGGAGATGGGTCATGATGTCTATGGTTTTCTTCATGCATGAACTCTCTGGGTGAAAACCCCTTTGACAGTAGCTACATTTTGTCTTCTCAGCCTTCTTTCCCTTGTTCTTGATAGGATTCGAAACCCCCTTAGAGGATTTGGGCCTCTCATCCTTCCTCTTCTTCTCTTGAGGTTTCGGCCCCTTGGGTTTTTGGTTGCCTCTTCCATATTTCGAATCTCTAGCTGCAAGAACTTGGTCTTTTTACTTGATGGAGCCCATCAAGACCAGCTTGTCTTGCTCTTGAGTTAGCATCTCCATGAAATCAGCCAAAGGTGGCATCTTCCAACCTCTAACTTTGAGCCTTGTGGAGTTGAAGGAAGACACAAAAACTGAGTATTCAGAACCCAGTTTGGAGAGAATGGACAACACCAACTGTTCTTCTTTCTTCTCTATGCCACATTGTCTGATCTGCAAGACCAAGTTCTTGAACTTAGTGAAGAAGTCCTGGATGGAATCGAAATTCCCTGGGCTCAGTGAAACAAGCTCATTTTCGAGTTGGTGGCCTCTCATCTCATCAGTCTTTCCAAACAAGGTCTCAAGCTTGGGCCACACTTCATTTGGAGTAGCTAGACTTTCTACATGAAACATGAGGTCTCTTGAAATGCTGAGACAAAGGAGGACAAATGCCTCATCCATTCTGTTAAAAAACTTGGATTTCTCCACAATTGAGTTTGGCTCCACCTCAGTGCCCATCGTAATTCTATAGAGACCCTAGATCTCAGCAAAATTACCATTTCTTCCTTCCAGTCGAAATAGTTGAAGGGAGTAAGCACATTTGGGTGAGATGGCTCCATTCTTCTCTGTTGCTCACGTACTTGCTGACAATGTTGATCTTCAATACCTGCAAACAACTCTCAAATCACTCAGGAGGGATCTACACTAACAGATTCGAACCCTGTTTGATAGTGGGTGCATTCGGGAGAGCATCACACCTGAGAAGAGCCACTAGATTTCTCTAATGAACTCAGGCAATGGCCTCAGGAATTATGTGGTTTCTCCACTGCTTCTTGCAAGCCACTAAAACAGTCTTGCTAGTTCGAATGGTAGCTCCAAGAGCTCTGATACCATGTAAAATCTGAATCATAGCAGAACCTAGCTACTATGGATTCCTCACTAGTGAAAAGATTGCAACACATTTACAAGAATGAGCATAAAAATGTGTAAAAATGAAGAACAATACACATGAAATGGGTGAATAATGTAAATATTATTAACTATCCAACCTCAAAATAGGTTAAGAACATCCATTTATAAAAATCTGGAACAAATTGAATCCATCTGGAGTGTTCACACTGATCTAGCTTAGAAATAGCTCAAACCCCCCTAGGTTGACCAAAATATCCTAAACCATCCCAAACTGGTTCAAAACTGCTATGTGAATGCTGGGAATCACTGGACAGGCCCATGTGACCTCACACATGTGGAGAATCTGGTTGGTTAGAGGTTAGGCAGCTAGAATTGGCTAAAAATGGGCAAAGGAGGCAAGTTTGTTCACATTTTGAGCATGTGCGCCCTTGGTCAAAGAGAATCCCACAAAACAAGGAGCAAGAGTGCCCTAGGCATGCAGGAAGCAATAAATTACTGGGAGGGTGCACCCAACAGCTAGTTTGACTTGGCACAATGCTCAGTTTTGTCCACATTGCCAACTGGTTCAAGCTAAATGACCATTTACTCACTAACCAACTTGGGGATGCAATTATTAAGTTGTTCGGTACTAATTAACCATCAATTAATAAATGAATAATGTACATAGGTGTAATAATGTTCTAACACATAGTTCTACCTACATGGAATGAATTTCGAAGGGATGAGGTCATGTGCAAGTGAATGCGGCACTACTAATGATGGTAATGGTGCTAGCTGGGGAAGTGAATGCGGAACTACTAATGATGGTAATGGTGCTAGATGTGCTTCCTTCAACATAATTTCTACTGAATCTGGGAGTCCCAAAGATACAAGGTGCTCATGTATGATTTGTAGCAGTCCCCTAGCAATACAGAAGGAATTTCACCAATATATAATGAGTGGTAGATAAGCAAAACAAGCTAAGCTACAAAGGATGCTAAAATTCCACCATAAAAAATAATAAAGTACTTTGGATGATAAGTTATTAGTGTTGCCACAACTATTGCAGCTCTTTGTATATGCCTCAAAGTAGGAGCAACATCATTTGTGGCTGCTAAATTACTTGCACGCCCAACATTTGTTGCAATCTACAGATGAATGAGTTCTAGAAACATCATAAATCCCACATACGAATTGTTGTACTTGGAGACAAAACGATAGGCATCTTCCCTAAGTTGTATATTATTATTACTAGTTGTACAGTTGTAAACTTATAAATGAAACAAAAAATCTGAAATAATAGTCAAATTAAACCAAAAAACAAGAAATTATTCAGAAGGAAGAGAAACCATTATGCAATGTTGAAACTTGTATGTGGTGCATAGGTGTCAGATTGATGTTCTCCAAGGCTCAAGCCCTAGTCTCCAAGCACTCGAGCCTTCCAGAGTCCAGTGCTCATAGCTCACCTCCAAATCCAACATCTGGAAGTCTCAAGAATCCAATGCTCGACGAACTGAACTTTCTCTCATAATAACAAACTCTCAAATAGTTACAGACAGTCTCACAAGTGGCATTGGAATTGGACAACAAATGCAAGGGAATCGTAAAAATGCTCTCAGGTTTCAACTCTCTCATTCAGGAAATCATTGAATCAATCGAAGAAAAGCCTCTCATCTGCTCTTACAGTAAAAAACTATGAGAGAGCAGTGACATTTTAGCGGGATAATGTAGATTTTTAGGATTAGGGTTAACATTTTTTTTTGGTAGTTTTTAATAGTTTTGGCAGCTAGCATACATTTATCAGCAAATGTGGCTAACTACTTTCAGAAATCCCACATTTGGCGAGAAATGCAAGGAGTTTCTGGAAAAACATATCATCGTCAAAAAATAAAAGACGCAATCAACAACGACATTTTTGACATGTTTCCCATTTCTGACGGGTAACCAAGGCAATTGTCACCAGTCATGAATTTAACCATTCCTCACTCATTGGCATATTGAATCTTATTGATATTGTATAGAAGATGAAAACCATGGATATGCACTTACAAATTGCTAATAGTTCTGGTTCAATTATATAATCAATAGCATAATACTATGCATTTTTTAGATTTTAAACCTTGATTTGGCAGCCAATGTTTTTGGCAATGCTAGTATATTTGGTTGTCTATAGGCCTACAGTTAAGACCTTCCTTTTATTCAGGGCACACAGATGAATTTACCATTCTCCTCCCAAAAGAGGGGCATAGACTTGGAGAGTCTCATGGATAACCAGGACCACTATGAGTGAAATAGTGAATAGCTGAACATTGATGGCATGGAATCAAGGGTTAATAATGAAATTGAAGTTTTGTTTGAACCCTCAGCTCATCCATGTCTTAATTAAGGAATACAATTGAAAAACCTTAATGGCATCAAGGAGATTTTGAGACTGTCTCAAGAAACCCTTATGAGACGATTTGGATTTTCCTTTGGGTGGTCAAGAAGTCGAATCCCATGGCATCAAGGATATTTTGAGACTGTCTCAAGAAACCCTCGTGAGATGATTTGGGTTTTTCCCCTGGGTGGTCAGGAAGTCGAATCCCATGTCCTCGGTCGATTTATATTGATTATTTTTTATTAGACAAAAAAAGAAAGAAATAACGAAAGAATGGAGGATTCAGACAAATAATTAACGAATGAATGGAGGATTCAGACTAACCTGCATGCATTTGGCAGTGTGTTCGTTGATTAAGCCGAGCCTCCTCAGATTTATGTTGGCTAAGAAGGGATAAATTAATGAAGTGAATCTATGTGAATCTATGCATTTGAGTGATAATACTAGTCTGTGAATCTATGCATTTGAGTGATAATACTAGTCTGTGAATCTCTGCATCTATGAACTGTTGATAATTCCCGTGTAATTCACTGTGGAATGTATACATTAAATGCTGTGAAGATATTCTTTATTGAATCATTAAAACCTGCTTACCTGTGTAAATTCATGTCTGTCGAAATCTAGTGGATTCATAAGCTGAGAGAATCGAAACCCACCAAGATTAGAGAAATCGAGCAGCAGAGTGACATTGATTCCCGATCCCTGTGGTCATAGGTTGGAGATATATGGATAGATCGCAATCTAATTTTGTCAAGTGAGGAGTTCCTAGCTTGGATTTATTTTTATCTGAGAGAGTCTAGACGCGGTCTTCCCGGCCCTTCCCACCTAATTACCCAGGATGAAACCATATCTCCGAAAGGAACAATAATCAGTCGTGTGATCCCGAGAAGTAAGTTGTGTGATCTATTTTATTCGTTTGACCAAAGGTGAAATAGTTAAGTTCCACTCCTTTCCCTCACCATCTGCTCATTTGGTTCTCTTGGATGCTATTTGGTTTCCTCGACTACGTGACGGCCACTCACTAAATAGCGACCTTCACCATGCCATTTGGTTTCATGCAAATGAACCGAGAGACGAGCACACTAGTGTCCGGAAGAGGTAGCATTAGCATCATACCTATCTAATCTAGTAGTATGGTTTAAGAGGTTTTGCAGAAGTTAGCGGGTATGCCGAACCTAACTTCAGGAATTCACCATAGCTTATCAATTGACAAATTTCTCATAGTATGAGTTCTGTGTTTTGCCCGACGAAGGTCGCAAGCCCAGATTTGAGAAAAATAAAGGTCAAAGTGAGATCATTGAAAGGTATGAACTTGTGGTCGACAACATTGATAGGAAACAAATTAAGTCTCACGAACAAATCAATCATTCAAATTTGTGAACTCGTTCCTGGTAAACATCAATACCTGATAATGGATGGAAATGAGGTCACTTCATCCTTTTAAAAGAGTATTAAAAATCCAGCTCAATGATGGAATGCCCACTCTAACATTACTACCAACCAAAGTTTAAAAATTAAACGTAAAAGATACAAGGATGGGAGGAGGATATTTAACATGAAGGGACGATCCTAGATCCAAAAGACATATATATGTATCTAACAAGTTGAATAGTTATAATAAAATCCAAGAACAAAGGTATTATATAAATATATTATTAGTATATAGATTAGATTGTCCTAATTAAAAAAACTATTATAACAACATAACTCAATATGCATATGCTAATGAGTTGTTAGTTTGGAATTTAATTCAAACAACATCATAGAAATAAAATAAACAAGCTCAAACAACTTCAAATGTAGTTAAATAATAAACATAATTATCAAACAACAAACAACTTCAAATGTTGTTAAATAATAAACATAATTATCAAATAATAAGAACAATTGTTGAATAACCAATACTTATATGTATCACAATGCTTTGATTAAGTCTATCTCAGTAGTGTAGATCGAACTTTAATAACAACAATAACCACTGTGGAAACACATAATAAGGGTATGTTTTCCTCTTGACCAATGCAACATTAAGAACTCTAGTGATGCCCCTTATAGGAATTTAGCTCACTAGGTATTCTCATTGGCACAGTCACCTAATGGCCAAGTTAACCAAGAAAGTAAATACATAGGTATAGTCAGTTGAGTTATGGTCAAGCGGTAAATCAGTGGTAGTTTCGCATCACTAGCCCAAGTTCAATTCTTAGAGTGAGGGTGCTAACATCCAAAAATAGGAGCCATAGTTTCCCATTTGAAAAATCATTTAATCATTATAAAATTGCTCATTATACAATTGCATGGATTTGGATCATTATACAATTACATGGATAATTGAATCGTGGCAATCGAAATAAGACAAAAATGTGCCCTAAATCCTAAACGTCTACCCATATAAACCCTAAACAACAAATGAAAATGGGAGTATGTATTCATTATGTGTACCTTGGCAGTGTAGGTGATGCCTTCAAGTTAGCAATTCCAATAATCTTCACATTTTATCATTTTACCTCTCTACAGCTCGCCAATCTTTAGCTCAACTGTCACCACATAGTCGGCTGGCTCGTGAAGCAACCTCATAGGTATCCCCAAACTTCTTTATCTCAACTGTCACCACATGGTCCACTGGCTCATGAAGCAACCTCACAGGTATCCCAAAACTTCTACTCATTTTTTCCCACTACTCAAAAACCTTAAGCCCTAGATGAACACTATACCCTAAATAAACCCTCTGCTTTGCGTATTTTATCCCAGAATGTCGTATTCTTGTAGAATATGGAAAAGGCCGTAATTACTTTCCTTTCTATTAAAGTGCACACTGTAACATATTAGTCTCCTTGCTATCATTCCTATATTTACGGGTATAGTCATGTCTTAAATGTATTCATTGGTAAATGAATGGGTTTAACAATTAACAACATGTGTTTCCTTGAAAATTATTTGTGTGGTAAAATATGTACACCTCATTAAATTAAGCTTCAAATATTTGGGAGGGAGTCCCTTGTCCTACAAACAAGGATCCCATACATTAATTTAGTTCTTTGTTAAACAATGACATAAAAAAATCAATAATTCTTGTAATTATGAACCCGAAAACCAATATAAATAATGCAAATTTCATAGTAAATATTTACAATGCCCTTAAAAATATGACCCCAAACATAAATTATGAACAAATCTCACCTATAGGAAAAGCTCAATTAGACCAACTTTAAGACCGAGGCACCCACCCCAAAAAAACCTCATCTACTAAATTAAAAGTTCAGTGGCTCAATATACTAAATTAGCCCATTTCCATGACATTATATCCTAGTGCACATGAAACCAGGGTCAAAATAATGAAAGTAAAGCTCATTCAAAGCACATTAGAAGAATCGAACCCCATACCTGAACCCCATATTAATCAGTTACCTTAAAGGGGGTCCTTGGCAAGAACATGTTGTAAAAATTGCAATGTTGATAATGCTTTTTTACAATTAACTAAATTTTGACACTACAGAGGATTCAAAGACTGCTTAGGTGAAATTTTAGTAAATTCTAACATTGTAAATAGATTCAGAGACTGCCTAATGTGTCACTCGGTAATGTAAAATTGCAATTTTGACAATGAATTTTTACAAATTACTAAATTTTGACACTACATGTAAATTTAGAGATACCCTAGGGGGTCTCTGAATCCACTTGCAATGTCAAAATTTAGTAAATTGTAACATTGTAGATGGATTTAGAGACTCCCTATGTCACTCGACATTAATGGAAAATTGCATGCCAAGTGACATAGGGGGGCTTTGAATCCATCTATAGAGTTTCAATTTACTAAATTTTAAAACTGGAGATGGATTCATAGAAAGGGGTCTATGCATCCTTTTGCAATGTTGAAATTTAGTAAATTGTAACAGTTCATTGTCAAAATTGTAATTTTCCATTTTTAGAGTGACACAATTAAAAATAACTAACATAAACGACTAATTCATATTGTTGTAACTAGTCATATTTTTACTCCTTGACTAAATTAGTCATTTACGTTAGTCATTTTTAATTATGTCACTTATTATCTAGTCATATTTTTTAACTCGTGACTAAATTAGTCATTTAAGTTAGTCATTTTTAGTTTGGTCACTCAAAATTGCTCAAATTTGGTAGTAAATCACTTGAAAAAACTGTCGTGACTAAATTTTTTAGTCACGTAGTCACTAATTTCTCATTTTGTACTAGTGTGGAACAGAGCTGGATATGCTACCTGCATATTACTTTCCAACTCTGAGGTTGCTTCATCAGGACTAAGGTGCTTCCATTGCACCTTTACCTATCCAATGGCACGATTCCAAAGCAAAATTTCCCTCCTGCCGAGGATACAATCCGGTTCCACCTATACATCATTCGAATTAATCACATGAGTAGTATCGTGCACATACTTTTTCAAAATATAAATGTGGAATACATTGTGTACTTTAAGGTTTGGTGGCAAAGCTAATTGATATGCTACTGGTCCAACCCTAACAATATTTGAAAAGGTCCACAATATCTTGCTGCTAATTTAGCACAACTCCCTAATTTTAAGGAACTCTTTTTGGGTTTTACCTTGATGAAAACATGCTCACCAACCTGAAACTATTTCTGAGTTCTTTTTAAATCTGCATGACTTTTTTGTCGATCTTGTACAATGTTTAAATTGCCTTGTACTTGTTTCACTGTTAGTTCCACTTCATTCAATAACTCAAGACCTATCATTAACCTATCAACCGGACTACTCCATGAAATATGAGTATTGCATTTTCTACAATATAAAATTTCAAATGGACTGAGTTTCGCTGAAGCTTGATAATGATTATTATAAGCAAACTCAGCAAGATGCAAATATTCCTCCCATTTATGTGGATGATCTCTAACATACATTCTTATCATATCTTAAACAATCTGATTGACCCTTTCTATTTGTCCATCCGTTTGTGAATGAACTATTGTACTGAAATTTAAAGTAGTGTCTAAACCCTTAAATAAATATTTCTAGAAATTTCCTGTAAACTTTGAGTCTCTGTCATAAATTATAACTTTTGGAATCCCATGCAGACGAAAAATTTGTTTCATAAGAATTTGAGCAATGTTAGCATCCTTGTAAGTTGTTTTAACATATATGAAATGGGCTTCTTTACTAAGCTTGTCCACAACTACCACTATAGAATCATTCTGCTTCTGATTTTTAGGTAAACCAGTGATAAAATCAATACTAATTATTTCCCACTTCCAATCTGGTGTGGGTAGTGGCTGCAACAGTCTAGCTGGATGTTGATGTTCAGCCTTTATTTGCTGACATTCCAAACACCTAGCAATAAATTCAGCTACCTCACTTTTCATACAGGGCCAAAAGTAATCATTCCTCGGCATTGTTACCATATTTTGGTAACCTTGATGCCCTGAGTATGGAATTGTATGCAATTCATTTAAAATCAACAACTTAATTTCAGCAACATTGGGCACATCAAGTTTGTTTTTATACAACATTTATCCTCTTTCATCAATTCTGAAATCTATTATTAAATTTTCAGCATTACCTTCAACAACTTTTTCAAATAATTTTTGATATTTTTCATCCATTATGATCCCTTCCCTTATCTAATTTTCTAAATCAGTTTTGTAAGTACTGATTGCTGAAACAAAATTTAGCCTAGCATTTCTGCTTAAGGCATCAACAACTTTATTTTCTTTTCCTTTTATGTGTTGGATCTCAAAATCATATTCGCTAAGGAAAGCTAGCCACCTAGCTTGCCTTGCATTTAGATTTGGGTAATCCAACAAATATTTTAAACCTTTATTATCTGTCATTAGTGTAAATTTTCTTCCGATTAAGTGATGATTCCACATCTTTAATGCATGTATTACGACAACCAACTCTAAGTCATAAGTTGCATAGTTCTTCTCATGAATCTTTAAATTCCTAGACTCATATGCAATCACATGACCTTCTTGTGTTAAGACCCCACCAAGTCCATCATTGCATGCATTAGTGCACACGATGAAATCCTGTTGATGTATATGTAACTTCGGAATGTATTTCACATATATGTATGTTGTATTCCTATAGAGATGTAATTATTCCTCTATACGGAAGTGTCGTCATTTATATTATAAGTGTCGTAACTTATACTTGATGGGTTATTAGACCACCTTGTTGGGGTCGTCCCTGTATAAGTCATGTGGGTCAAAGGATTATTAGACCACCCTAGTGGGGGTCGGCCCAGTCAGAATTATGTTAAGTGGTTAAGTTGAGGCCGACCTAGTTGAGTAAAGGCCCAGTCAAGTTAGTGTATAAATAGAGAGTGTGTCTCTCTCATTTTACACATTCTATTCTCTCACTCACACTTGGGAGAGTGGTGCACTTGTGGAGGAGGAGGCTCTACTGCTAGGAGAAGACTATCTCTTGTATTCTGGTTATATCATTGCTCTATCTATCTCTGAGGAAGTTATTGGGGTTTTTCACCTTTATGGTTTTCCCCAAGTAAAATCTGTGTCTCTTGTGTGCTTGCATTATTGTTTCCATGATTGATATGCTGTAGATATGATGTACATGTTGTTCTCTCAGTTAGGATCCTAGATCAGATTGAAGTAAATTCTGAAAATTTAACATGGTATCAAAGCTAGCCTAAAAGAAGGCATGATATGGCATGTATGACACTTGTTGCACTTACGATGCTGGGGCTTGATATAGCAAAAACCATTCATCGTAGAACTTTCGCAATAAATCCATTTTTACAACGTTTTCGGATCTGAAAATTTTATAGGTCGAAGATCAGATCCCTGTATACCTTGTGTCCGAAGGAAAACATCTAATTCGTTGTAATTTGTGATTTATGATTTGTACAATATAGGGTTTCTACCTCTTCCAGATCTGAGTCAAAATCAGGTGACCTTGGGAAAAAGGTCATAACTTGGGCTAGGAAGCCCCAAATGAAATTTCATAAAGAGTGAATTTAGGGATTCTGAAATTTAGGGCTTCAGAGAAAGTTGGAATTTTTGTAATCAGAGACCACGGCTGGATGCTACTCATCAAAATCAAAATTTAGAGACCAAGATCATATTTTTTGGTTGGGCAGAAGGTTGGGCTTGATCAAACCGCAGTTCGGGACTTTGATCAGAAAGATGGAAAATTAGGGCTTCTGGAAAAATTGGAATTTTGGAATTCTTTGACCACGACTGGAAGCTCCTAAAAAAAATCGAAGCTTAGAGCTTTGAATCAAATATTTTGGTTGGGTGAATCTCCGGGAAACTCAAACCCTAATTCAGGGTCCTCCCTAGTGAATCCGAAAATCTAAAAGGCAATTTCGAGGGGTGAAACTTTGCAGTTTTCAAATTCTGAATATACCAACTTGATCAGCTCATCAAGGTGCATATTTCTATCCTTTCGGAAGTTTGAAATTCAAAGTTTGAATTTTTGGGGTTTCTTTGACAAACCCTAATCCAGCTCCAGGTCCAGTTCTTGCAAATCAAGTGGATTGGGTTAATCCTAAAAGAAGATGGATTGGTCACCTGCATAAGTGAAGAAGTTCTTGTCTCAGAGGGAGATGAGCCTAAGGCCTTCCATAAGAAGATTACAAGCAATCTTGACAGGTATGGCTTACAAGCATGTTTCATGGTTAAGTTTATGATATGTTTGTCTTCATATCATTACAGTACAATCTTGATTAATTACTAGACTTGTCATATCACCTTAATAGAAGATATTCATTGATTAAGGTTTTGACACTTATGAATGTACTAATGCATTGTGATGTTGTATGAGGTTTATGTTGTTCGCTAACATAAAAGGTACACCAAGAAAGACAAATCATGTTCTACTTCAAGAACATATGATCATGGTGACATGAAGACAAAGATTCATCCATTGTCATGGATCTCATAGAAGATCTACTTTCGAGGTATGTATAACTTGGTCCTACAATGGTTAACCTTTGAGACATGCAGGTTACTAGCACAAGTCATTGAAGAGAACCAGAAGACATTATGCGGGTATGTTAGACATAACTAGCTAGCATTCTAATCCAGGTATGTTTTTCCTATATCAAGCTAGAATCCCACCTTGTGTTAGGATCTTATACTGTTGTGTTGTTGATAATGATTATTCATGAAGTCATAGGTTTGAATAGTCATGGCTGTATGCATATTATGTTTCTTACCATAATTGATGATATGACTAACCAGAAGAATCATGAAGGTATAGGTTTGAGTAATCACGGGTTTATGCATTGATGATTTAACTAATCTGAAGAGTCCTAGGATCAAATAAGAATATGCATGAGTAAAAGAAGACTTCCCTGAAACCTTGAATACTAATGTTTATTATCTGTGAATGATCATGAATATACATGTTTAATATTATTGTGTTTTGATAATATTAAGATTATACTAATAAATGTGTGATTATGTATGAGACCTCAAGGATAACACAATGATGATACTAATAAGCATGCATAGTGATTAAGGATGGGTGTAAGTTCAAGAATAGGTAATCCAGGAAGCAAAGATCAAGAGGGAGCACACTCCAGTTGTTCCTGCAAGAAAGTAATGGAGCACACTTCAGTAGTTTCTGCAACGATGCAGATATTCAGAGGGAGTTGACCACTTCTCACAATCCACATCAGAATGGAGTTGCAAAGATTCAGAGGGAGTCCACCCAGCAACCAAACAAAGATAAGTATTTGAATTGTCATTTCTTACATAATGTTATTCAATGATGTATATGCTTATGTTCCTAGAATTAGGTTGTGTATTATGCATACTAGAATAGTTGCTTTGATGAACAGTATACTACTAATATACATGGGTAAGTGGCCTATGGCACTGTACAACATTCCATTGGTACTTATCTAGAATGAAACCTCTTTGCTGACATGTTAGTAGTTGTGCACAGTCTTAACAATGTTCTGATAGAGATTGGAAGGCATCTAGAAATTTACGGAATATGGATAAATGTTGTATTGAAGCATTGGCTAAGATAATTGCATGACTGTATGACATATTTCTTTATGTGTAAGAATTTGTTCTGAAAACTATGAGATGTTTTGTAATCATGCAATTTAACTTGTTGTGTAGGAAAGATCGTATACCATCACCTACAAAAGAAGGACTACAACATTTGTTCAGCAACAAAGTTATCTATTGAAAATATTGAAGATATTGAAGTTCCTAGGATCTAGGAAGAATGCCATGATCGAGGAGTACCAGTCGATCATGAAGATGTTTGGGATGCAGTCCCAAGACCTGAAGGGGAGTCTGTAGTGACTTCCAAGAGGATCTACAAGATCAAGCATGCTGCAAGTGGTAGCATAGAGACTTTTGCTCCTATAGCCAGATACACTTCCATTAGATCAGTACTTGCTCTGGCTGCAGTGATGAAGTGAAAGATACACCATATAGATTTCAAGACAGCCTTCTTGAATGGTGTAGTTGAAGAAGAAGTGTATGTGGATGACTAGTTTATAATAGGTGAGGATAGATTGATTGCCGACATGCAGCAAAAGCTTGCTGCCGAGTTCGAGATGAAGAACTTGGGGATGATGCACTATTTGTTTTTGGCATGGAGGTGTGGCAAAGTGAAGATGGAATCTTCCTTGGACAATGGAAGTATGCAGTAGAGATCCTGAAGAGGTTCGGGATGATGTACTGCAAGGCTATGGCCACACCTATGGCATCGAACCTGAAGCTTTTGTGTGATGCTCCATCTGATCCGGTTGATGTCACAATGTATCATCAAATGATTAGGTCCTTAATGTACCTGACAAACACGAGACCAGATATTTGCTTTGCGGTGAACACATTGAGCCAGTTCCTGATGGATCCGAGGAGTGTTCACCTGGTTGTTGTAAAGCATATTCTGAGGTACCTGAAGGGTACAGTTGATTATGGGCTCAAGTATGATGCGAATCAAAAGTTTAACCTGCAGGGTTATGTTGATTCAGATTGGGCAGACAGTGCTGCAAATAGGAAGAGCACATCTAGGTGCTACTTCAATATGGGATCAGGTGTGATCTCTTGGTTTAGCAGGAAGCAGTCCTGTGTAGCACTGAGTACAGCTGAGGCAGAGTATGTTGCGGCTTGTTCAGCTAGTTGTGAGGCAGTATGGCTTCAGAAGCTATTGTCTGAGTTATTTGATCTCCCGTTGGATGCTACTGGTATCTTTTGTGATAACCAGAGTTGTGTGAAGCTGTCCGAGAACCCAGTGTTTCATGACAGGTCGAAACACATAGAGATCAAATATCACTATATCAGGGATATGGTGTAGAGAGGAGCTGTGAAGCTCCTGTACATTGCGATGGACGAGCAGATTGCAAATTTGCTGACGAAGCCACTAGCCAGGGTGAAGTTCGAGTACTTCAGGGAGAGGCTTGGTGTTCTTCAGATTAATGACACTTCGAGGAAGAAGTGATGGACACATTTGCAGAAACCATTCCAAGCATGTTGGAAGGAGGATCCTTCACATGGTTGTGGATGTAAGCGCTAGATGATGAGCATCAGGACGATGCTCTAGTTACTGCTCTGTATAGGCATCATGTTGGATGTTGGACATGATCAGTTGGATCATTTATATGTATATGTATGTACGCATCATGTTGGATGCTAGATATAATCAGTTGGATCATTTATATGTATATGTATGTACGCATCATGTTGGATGCTGGATATGATCAGCTGGATCATTTATATGTATGTACGCATCATGTTGGATTCTTGGACCATGTATCTGTATATGTATCAGGTGGATACATTGCATGATCAGGTAGATCATGTATGTTGATATGTATCAGGGATGATCAGGTGGATCATGTATTTGTATTTGTATCAAGTGGATGCATTGTATGATCAGGTGGATCATGTATGATGATATGTATCAGGTAGATACTTGGTATGCATCAGGTAGATGCATTGTATGATCAGGATGATCATGGATGACGAGCTTCAGGATGTTGCTCCAGATGACATGCAGCAGGATGTTGCAGTGATGATGATCAGGATGATCATGTGTACATCAGGATGATGTATGGTGAGTATCAGTTTGATACTCTGTGGCCATGGAATAGGTTGTGTAGATAAGCATATAATTTGTGCGCTGGGAGATTTGCAGATAGTCTTTCGAGGTTTTTCCTATGGCATGTAATTTGTACCCTGGGATATCTGGAAAATGCTCTTTCGAGGTTTTGCTTGGGAGGACATATAATTTGTGCCCTGGGAGATCTGCAGATAGTATTTTGAGGTTTTTCCTATGGCATGTAATTTGTGCCCTAGGATATCTGGTAGATGTTCTTTCAAGATTTTGTCCTATGGCATGTAATTTGTGCCCTCGGAGATCCGATAGGTTGAGCCGTGTGCTCATAATCAGTCCTAGGATGCTCTTTCTAGATTTTGCTATGACCACATGTAATTTGTGCCCTGGGAGATCTGATAGGTTGAGCCTTGTGCTCGTAATCAGTCTTGGGATGCTCTTTCGAGGTTTTGTGGTGACCACATGTAATTTGTGCCCTGGGAGATCCGATAGGTTGATCCTTGTGCTTGTAATCAGTCCTGGGATTCTCTTTCGAGGTTTTGTGGTGGGGTCACATGTAATAAGTCCTGGATATCTGGACAGGATGAAAAAGGCCTCAGATGCTCTTTAGAGTTCTTGCTAGTCAAGAGAGTCTTTTAAGGTTTTGTGATGCACGTAATAAGTCCTGATATTTCCATAGTATGGCCAATGATGACAAAGACCTGCAGGTGGTGGGCCTACATCCAGTATGAAAAAGGACTGGCTCTGTAGAACTTCCTATGACGAGTAGATTCAGAAATTGATTGAGATAGCAGCAGCAGTGACGATGACGATGATTTAAGGATGATGATTTGCCGGTGATGATCCAGAGAAGAAGATATGTTCTAGAAGAACTGTGTCGAGAAATACCTTCCTAATTAAGAGGGAGTGTTGATGTATATGTAACTTCGGAATGTATTTCACATATATGTATGTTGTATTCCTATAGAGATGTTATTATTCCTCTATACGGAAGTGTCGTCATTTATATTATAAGTGTCGTAACTTATACTTGATGGGTTATTAAACCACCTTGTTGGGGTTAGCCCTGTATAAGTCATGTGGGTCAAAGGGTTATTAGACCATCCTATTGGGGGTCGGCCATGTGGGTCAAAGGGTTATTAGACCACCCTAGTGGGGGTCGACCCAGTCAGCATTATGTTAAGTGGTTAAGTTGAGGCCGACCTAGTTGAGTAAAGGTCAAGTCAAGTTAGTGTATAAATAGAGAGTGTGTCTCTCTCATTTTACACATTCTATTCTCTCACTCACACTTGGGAGAGTGGCGCACTTGTGGAGGAGGAGGCTCTGCTGCTAGGAGAAGACTATCTCTTGTATTCTGGTTGTATCATTGCTCTATCTATCTCTGAGGAAGTTATTGGGGTTTTTCACCTTTATGGTTTTTTCAAAGTAAAATCTGTGTCTCTTGTGTGCTTGCATTATTGTGTCCATGATTGATATGCTGTAGATATGCTGTACATGTTGTTCTCTCAGTTAAGATCCTAGATTAGATTGAAGTAAATTCTGAAAATTTAACAAATCCTTGTTTGGATCAACAATTTTTAGAATAGGTGCCGTTGTTAATAATTCTTTTAGTTTCTTAAAAATTTCTTCACATTTTTTATCCCAGGTAAATTTCTTACCTTTCTTTTGTAAAGAGGTTATAGGATTCGCTATTCAGGAGAATCTTTCTATAAATTTACGATATTGACCTGTAATTCCCATAAAAGATCGTACATCAGTTACGTCTTTAGGGGCAGACCATTCGTTAATAGCTTTTATATTGTCTGGGTCTATTGCGATTCCATCCTTGGATATCACATGCCCTAGATACTGTATTTTATCCTTAAAGAAATCACATTTGCTGAACTTAGTGTAAAGTTGGTGTTCTCTTAACACTTGTAAAATTATCTTTAAATGTTCTTTGTGTTCCTCTTTAGTCTTAGAATAAATTAGAATGTCATCAATGAAAATGATTACAAACTTATCTAAGTACTGATGTAAAACATTACTCATAAGACACATGAAGACTGTTGGGGCATTGGTTAGCCCAAAAGGCATAACCACGAACTTGTAATGCCCATAATGGGTTCTGAAAGCAGTCTTAAAGATGTCCTCATCTTTTATCTTGACTTGATGGTACCCCGACCTTAAATCATTTTAGAGAATATCATTGCACCGCACAATTGATCAAACAGATCATCAATGCGGGGAAAATGATATCTGTTCTTTATGGTCATTTTATTTAACAAGCAGTAATCTATGCATAAACACATAGTTCCGTCTTTATTTTTAACAAAAATTACAAGTGCTCCCCATGGAGACACACTGGGTCTTATATAATTTTTATCAATTAGTTCTTTAATCTATGGTTTAAGTTCATTAAGCTCCAAGATGTTCATTCTGTAAGGAGCCTTTGACTTTGTACCACTCCGATACTAACTCAATGGTGAAATCTAGTACCCTTTTTAGCAGTAGTCCAAGAATTTATTTTGGGAATACATCCGAAAATTCCTTTAGAATGGGCATGTCTTCCAGCTTTAACTTATCTTCATTAGTTGATTGTTCATAATTAATTACATTTACAGCAAACAACTTACGCCCTTTACGAATAGCCTTTTTAACTTGTAAAGCAGAAATTTGTCTAACATAAATCTTTCTTGGAATTCCTTTTACTATTATCATTTCATATTGAACATTCAAGCAAGTAAAATATTTTTCAAAACAATTTAATACTACCCTATGCTTTTCCAGCCAATCCATTCCAATCAATACGTCATAAGATCCTAAAGGTAATACATTTAACTTTACTTGAGTTCTAAACTGATTCATAAACAATTCACAATTATTAACAAAATCAACTACCTTTCTTTTTGTACCTGTATCTAATTGAACCAACCGGGATTTGTCAAACTTTTCTACATGCAATTTACATTTTTCTACTATACTTGGAGATACATAACTCAGTCTTGCCCCTGGATCAATCAAAATAGATATAGGTTTATTTTTCAACGTACCTTCTACTTCAACCATGGAAGTTTGATGATCAACTTGTCTATTTTCCAAAGATGCATTAATCTTGGACATTTCCCTTGCTACATCACCAACAGTAGCCTCCTCCTGTATTGTGTGTATGTTGTTGATGGTCCTCTTTTTGAGTGGGTAGTTTGATGCATAGCGAGGTCCCTGACAGTCCCAACATTTTACAGTTTCCTTTTGTTCATTGCTTTTAACATAATTATTAGGTGGATCTCTGTTTCTTGCAGCTGTAAAATTTGGATGTGCATTACTTCTTGAATTATTTCCTTGAAACTTTCTGTTAGAAAAATTATGTGAATTATTATTTCTGAAATTTCGATTAAATGAGTAATGCTTCTTCCTTTGCTCAAAATTATCAGGCTTCTTGGCCTTTCAGCTTGGCATGCCTTCCCTCTTCCTGTTCTGTTCATAACAGATATTTTCCTTCCTCATGGCCTCTTCAAGAGTTCTAGGATCGTCGTATTCAATTATGTATTTTATATGAGAGGGTAGATAGCTCAAAAACCTCTGTACTTAGGCTTCTCTTCCATAATATAGGGCACATACCTTAATAAATTCAAATACTTGCTGCTCAGTTCTTTCATATCCATGGAACCTAACTTTAGTTCATAAAATTATTTAGATCGTTCTTCGTAATATTGTTCTGACATAATTTTTTTTTAAATACTTTTTAAAACTGATCCAGTTTACATTTCTATCTTTCAAGCCTTTTACCAACTTCAAGTCTTGCCACCAAAGATCAACTTTACCCATCAGATTATAAATTGTCATTTTAATTTTTAACTGACTTGAGTAGTTATAAATTTGGAAATATTTATTCATGCCGGACAACCATGCTTCGGCTTCCTCACTCTTTTCAGTTTCTCCATTAAAAGTTGGTGGTTTAATTTTTTTAAATTCTCCAGAAATTTCCTCATATGGTTTATATTTCTTCTTTTTAGTGTAACAGTCACTCACTACTTTCAATGGAATATTGATGCTTCTTCCTGTGTGATTTAATGTCAATTTCAGAAGAAGAACTAGTTCCATAATCAATAAGTTTTAACTTTTAACTTTTTCGTTGGTAAGGCATGATTTCAGATTCAGAATTAATTTATGTTCTTTTATTTTTATCATTACCATGGAATTTATTCATCAGGATTTGATTCAGCTCCTCTTGAGCTTTTAAAATTTGTTCGTTCTCCTCTTTTACAATATTTATTTATGTTTTTAAATCTCTTATAGTTCTCAATAATTCAGATGAGTTGTCGTTTAATTCAACAAATATATTTTCTGCATTAATGTGTTCTTGTTCATTATTATTTTGACCATTAAGGTGGGACCTGTCTTCAGCTGACTCTTCCGGTCCTTCCATACCTGCAAATTAAATAAGTGTTGAAACTGAAAAACAAAATTAAATAAAATTAGTATATGTATTTTCTGTGCTGAATTTTGTTTGCGTGAGTTGGGCCACTTTCAGGCCTATAGTTTGAACTTTTACTCTGATGCCACATGTAACATCCCCAAATTTTACAAAAAAATTAAAAAAATTATTACTATCATTTATGTCAATTAATTGTTATGCGGAAACATTCTTATGGACAATTGCCTCAGAAAGGACTATTATGTCCTAATTATGATGTTGTGTTTGTATTTAATTATTGCATCGTCTTAAATCATTTCAAAAGGTTTGACATGTCATAGATGTTTATAATTATTAAGACTTAGCAGAATTTATCTCATAAATGAATGTCGCTTCTTTTGTATAAGAGATTTACAACATTAATGTGTCGACTTTTATTTTTGGATAAGTAATTAATTCTACAATAGCGACGTAACGGAAAAATATAATTTTTTATGTTGCTAATCTTTTCCTTTTTTTGATGAAGGGATCCTATTGAATCCCTGAGACTTACTTAGCTATTTTTATAGCTAACGCTCTTACTCCTATCTGTACAGATATCACAGGTGAGGTTATTACTATCGGTGAAGAACCAATTACTGTATGTTTAAACATAGCATTTACAATTACATCCTCCTTGGTATTAAAGACATAAGGGAAAACCCTATTAGGACCTAGGGTAAGACCTACCCTAGCCTAACTTGTTATTTCTATTTAAATGAGTTACAATTATATTAAAAACATATCAGTAATAAACTTTAATGTAAAGTTTTATATATATATATATTGACATGAAAATATACCTTTTGTATTAGACTTTAATATATATTTTGACATGGGATAGTTCTTATGATTTTCACGATGATAACTTAACATATGATTCACCCCTTGTTAATATCATTATGTTTCAATATTATTATTATATAGTCGCATCTCAAATAATATGTGGCACTTATATGTTTGAACCTTCATGTGGCAGGGTATTAACCTTGGTCACGATGTACATTATTAAAACTCGAGCATACAAGACTATGGTTATAAGGACACATGCCCACAACCATTGGGAACTATACGATGAATAGTCTTTATGTAGTAACCTAGTAGTGGATCCTTCGCTGGCTAGTAGCTGAGACTTAAATACAAACTTGAATGCAGTCGAAGTGGAAAGTCTAATTGACACTTATGTGGCATCCCTTTCATGTGAAAACATTGGACTTTGGGAAAAACCCTAACTGAGGTTTTGAGTGACTAACAAACCCTACAAAGGTTCATTTCTTCTATCCATTATGTGAAGAAGGTAGTGGGGGACGATAGGATACTGAAATGGAAGGGTTTGCAAACCTTACGATGTCTCAAGGTCTTCCATGGCAGTTTGCAACTGACAGATGGAAGCTTGGTTGAAGGAGCTTGTAAGAAAGGTGAGACTATCCTCACGGTGCCAACTCTCATCGTTTTAAATTCATCTTTTCTCAAAATGAACTGTTACTAAACTTGTTTCCATTGTGTGGGTCGTGGAGTAACAGGGTGCCATAAATGCTACGTGCTACCACTTCCAGGCATCTAAACCATCTTGGCTTCCAACAAACTGCACGGGTAAGCCTCGACATTTCTTACAAACCCTGAAATCAAAATTTTGGTTAAGATAGAAGGTGATGGCAGTCAACAATGTTGAATGGTGTTGTGTTGAGATGAGGGTTTCCTTCGGTGTTGTTTTATATAGTTCGTTTTTAAATTAGAAAGCTAAAAGGCATTTGTAATAGGCAGGATGCACCTTGAGCCTATGCCTATGTTGGGTTCTCAACGTCCTTCGTTTTATCCAGTGCTGTAAAGGCCTTTTAAATATTTTAATAAAGAAATGATAATCAGATTTCCATATATTGTTTTGGTTTGTTTTTCATCCAAAAGGACGTTCTCGGCATTTTTGGTTATTTTAAATAATGAAATATCTTATGATGCAAGTTTTTATGAATTAGGACTTCGCCCATTAGTTGAATTTAGTAGCAGAATACCATTCGCATTGGTTTTAATGGTAACCGTTGTTCCAAAGGAATGGACACAGGGTTGAAAACCTATCTTAAAGATTTAATATGCTGTTGATTTGGTAATTGATTGGTTAAGGGTTTTGAACCCGTACTTCATATATATTTTGTTAATTTTATAGAGGTTAAGGGGAGTTGAAAATCCACCCTACAAATTTGTGTTTTTATACTGTTGTAACATTCGTTAATAAGTTTATGAAATAATGACCGTTTTTTAGTGATCCTTCAGGGTCTCGAACCCTGGTCTGTAATGTTATTTTGGTATGTATATAACATATTAAAATAATGAGTTTTCTTAAAACCATGGTGATGCCCTATCAAAAGGCTCGGCCTGTACATTCCTTGCTACTATGCCGGAAAGAGAAAATATTACTCGTGTGTGTACTATCTTATGAAGATTGTAATTATTACAGAAACAATGATCAGTTTCGTTACTGCAATTATTATGGTTGTGATGGGATTTTAAGAGTTCTGCTTTCGAAAAAGGTTTTGCTTTTATATTACCATTCTTTAAATGAAGATATACTATTAGGTTTTGTCTTTGTAACGTTTTATAAATCAAAGGATTCGGTTATGAAATAGTTTTCTTTTGTCATTTAAATGTACATTTGATTATTGATACGTATGAATATAAAGGCTATGCTTTTACTCTAGATTTTGTTTGAATTATGAAATCTATTTAATGTTATTATTGCTATAAAATGTAATAAGATGGTATGCAGAGAGATTCTATTTAAATGCTTTGTACTTGAATAAATACTATGTTTTCTACAATTGATTAAGGATATTTTTATTGAAATATAGATAGAGAGTTTATACTGAAATAAAACAGAGTTTAATCTATGATGATTAATCATTCGAATCTATCATTAATCTAACTTTTCTGTACTAGAGTATGACACGTAAAGTGTGTGGAAAAATATAGAAAAGTAATTTAATCAATCATTCTGCATTTCAAATTTTATCTCTTTAATAACAGTATAGATTCACATTCATAACTAGCTCTTAAAACTAACTAGAAATAACTCTATAGATTTCTAAAATACTTAAAACATTTCCAGAGATAGATACATAGTAAAACAAATACATAAGAAGATAAGAAACTGAAAACTGAAGAGTGAAACAAACACCTAAGGGAGCCTGTTCCTCCCAACCAACTCCTGAAGGAAGCCAAATTACTTGCCTTAGGACCCCCGATCTTGCTCACTAAACCACTAGGGTGGAGATGCTGGGTGGATGAAAATGTTATCCTCTGCAACTCAGCAATGATGTTGACAATACTCCAGAATGAGACTTCCACTTTTCAGCAAGATTGAGTCCTACATAAAGCAGTACTAACTCAGATTAACAATCTTATCTCAATCAATCCCTCTAGCTTTCCCCTCATTGAATATCACTTGTTCTCTCCAATTTAAAATTCATCACAAGGTAAAAAGTGATTAGCTTCCTGCTCTAATTCGATGGGTATGAATAGCTTTCCTAGGTCTTTTGGTCATTTTTTCAATTATTAAGCCACTTGCTCTGTTCCACTTTATTGGGGAACATGACCATTAATGTAGGGAAGTTGCCACCTGCAACAACTAGAGGTGCATTAATGATGCTGCCAAGTGTCAATTTGCTCTCAACCCTAGTTCATTCCTCCTAGTGGGTCAGTGAGCACTCTTTCAATAGTCTCATTGGGATATTTGTCTCCTTTTTTATTTATAAATAATAAAATATTAATGTATTTAATTACAGTCATCCTTGACCCCACTTGGTCAATAATCATAAAACATTACAATAACATATAACATAATGTTTTTCTCATGAAATAAAATATTCAGAACTTGGGTATGTGACAACGATGCCCAAACTACCGGCCCAAACCTTGGCCTTCATGGTGAGACTTACGCCACCACATAATGTGGAGGTGGTAAAGGTTCATAGTACATGCACTAAGGTTCAACGTTGCATAACAGATAACATGTGGAGTGTGGTGATTGTATCAAGCTTACTCTCTGCCATGCAGACTGCGAAATCTATGAACCAAAGTTTTAACCTCGGGTTGTTTGATGCTAGTTAACTCCACTGGGAAATTGTCGTGGTTCAACAGTCAGCAAGAATTAGAAATTTTGCTCATGGTACAGCTAGCCATGCTGGCTCTCGTACGAAACTACCAAATCCTGAGGCATTGCTGCATTAATGTTCCAATGTGGTTGAATTAAGTGTTGAATGTCCCACGACCATTGATAGTGATCCAGGTTGTCCAGCTTTGGAGTGGTGCATGCCTGGGCATCACTGATGTTTCTTGTGGTTGTTGGTGCCAACTCTACAGGGTACTTCAACAAATTAATGAACTTGTGACTGGGTTCATAGGTTTCCACTCCTCTAACCGGTATCACCTCAAATACCAAAAACCCTACCTTGTAGTCATTATTCTTTTTGGCATTCAATAGGCTCCTTCGATCTCTTCTGCTCCGATCATGGTGTTTGGTCCCGAACCAAGGAGGAGGTGCTTTCATAATGCTCCAACACTTATGCGAGAGGTGGCTACTGACATCGTTACTGGGTTGCACATTTTAAAGGTAAGAATGTTCATCTTTTACGCAATTACCAAACTTTACTTCGTTGTTTCTGTTATGAGAATATTATGTTGCCACAATTTAACTTATTGGGTTTCATGTGCAAGTATGGTGCCACCCAAGCTTGGGCTTTGCGATGGTTTGACCCAATTGTAAGTTGTTACGCCACCACTAGCTTTGTTGTAACTTTTATTTTTTACATAGGAAATAGTTACTACCACGACTAACTGCTGCGCTTGACACTTCTCGACACAGGATCTGTGAGACGATGGGCATGTTGGTTCATTCGGCACTCTCACCCAGACTTGGAACGAATAAAAAAATCTCTACATGGCCAGGTAACCCATCATCCTTGGTCCTTCGGGTGAAACTGCCCTGTTGGTTTGGATGGGTTACTTAAAACTCTTGGTTCTTTCTCTAATTACAATGCAACCAGGCCTTCGGCCATCCTTGCTATTGCATGCGACTTTTTTTAGGGTTGAAGGCTTGCCCCATCTTGTAGGTGAATGTAATAATAGCCTTGAATTGTAAGGCAAACCAACTCTTCATTTCACTTGAACTTGGGTGGCTTGGCAACGCTGGGCGTCGCTGGTTCAATGGTGTCTAGCTTTGGTGTGACCCATGGAGGGATTTCAGTGTGGAAAAAAAGAGCGATAGCTCTGGACTGTATTATTTTGTTTGTAAATAATGAATTCATTTGAATATGACACATTTAAGTATTAGTTTGTTTTATTATAGTGTGGAAATGATATGGATGCTCTCGGCCTCTGTTTGCCTCTTTTACATGAACAGGTTTATTATGTGAATCTCGTTGTAATCATCTTTTCAAATGTGGAAATGGTTATCTCATTTAACTTCCCAAATGGGCTCGGTTGTATCGCTTTCATCATACTATATGTGAATTATTTAAATGGAGTCACAAAGTGTAAGGGAACATTACAACATTCAAATGATTATGAATGATCATCTCCTCAATGCATATATATACGTGATATATATAAGCATACGCAATTGTTCAGAGAGTAACTATGCATCGATTCGCAACTATCTTGCCTCACCAAATCATTTTGGTATAGATATAAATATATATATAAATAACCCAACATCTATATAATGCAAAAGTGAACGTTGTGGGAATAACGCTCCCTGAGCATGCCCAAAATGCATAGACGCTTTAAGGTAGATGCATTCTATGAAATCATTCTTAATTTTATTGTGCAACATTATTTGTTTATCATGTGGTTATGCTGCATGGTTTATTTTAATGCACATGCTGTGTAGATAAATGTAACATAAAGGGGTTTGAATGGAAACATTGAAACACTTAACCCTTATCTATATATAAACGTAACCTTGATAACACATGATGTGATAAGGTGGATTCAAAACTATGGACCACGAAATTTTTCTTGAGAGAACATCACGACTATATCTCAGCCAAACATTAAGGCATTAATAATTAAAACAATGCCACTCTATGATAAGTAGCTACAGGATAAATTCAATCTAAAGTTGATCTACATCTAGTATTATAACTAGCAAAAGTATATTAGGCATGCAAAACCATAATCGAGTAATAAGACGAAGTATATACATACTGCATACACAGAGATAGCTTAGAAGATGATCTTGATTCTCCAATCTAGAATACAAGTTTTCATATGCATATTCAGATAAAAGTATGAACAGATTAAGAAAATAAATATTTCCTTTAAACATGTAGGAAAAATATCCTATTCAGTAATATCTCCATTTTGGGTTGATCTATAAAAATAGAAAATGAGGGTTTATAAATATTTATGGGCTTGACATGTAAACCCCTTGGTTTACATGTCTGCCTAATTTGCACAATAATATATATATAAAGACAGTTCTATCAGTAAGATATAAATAAAGGTATTTTGTGTAAAATGCATTCATATAACCATAGGTTAGCATGGAAACCATATTTACTCTAGGGTGCCTCTCTCAGGCTTGCAAACCTTGATTTAAACAATATTTATGTCTACTTAAATGCATCATAACTATAGCCATTCCACAACAAATATAAAATATGAATATTTCAAGCATTTCAACTGACATCATAAAACTATATAATATTATAGAGATCTAGGAATTTATGGCAGATCTATGCTCAGAAACCAGTCTAACAGTACACATTTAAGCATATATGAATAGTAAATCATTCAACAGTAGTTCCATGAATAAATATAAACAAATTCCATTATTATCCATAAAAATCATCCAATAGGGCAGCAGATAAACGTATTTGAAATCTGATGACTAGTGGGACCAAGCACAAACCTCCCATCCTTTGACCAACAAGCTCTCCTTGCTTTTAGGTCACCCACGAGATGATTTCACAGTCCCCCAGGTTTAAAAAATATATTTTAAATTACCCTTAACTTGTTCCCCAATTTATTTAGGATATTTCAGTGGCAATAGGAAACCCAACATCAAACTCAATAGTCCTGGTCTCTAGGATGCTCCACGACCTTTTAAGCCTCAACCATTAAGAGACTCAATTAAACACAACCTATTCAGAGTAAGTGCAGTGCTCTTGCAAGCTTGGGGTAGTTCTCCTACCTGCACAAATTAAGTGGCCAAGCCAATACCCAGCTATATGTTTCCTCTTAATCTGGACCAACTTGGGACTCCCAAATCTGACCTCATTCACTTGTCTTCATTTGTCTTTGGTCATGGTTTTTTTCCCAGCTCCAATTTCTCTTATGTGTTCATGATCATGAGAATGTGAATAATTGTTAAGAATGTGTGAAGGGTTTGAATGAGTTTCACTTTTTATTCTCTTGGTGTGAAATTCTCTCAATTTTTTATTTCTTTTAATTCATTAGTCTCTCAAATCTTTTCTTTAGGGTTTTGTCATTTTCTCCAATAATAATTTCTTATTATTATTTTAATTGGCATTTTCCCTCCAACCCATAGGGGACTGTGACTCCCCTCACATTTATGTGATGGTCCACATGGTCATTAGAAATCAATTTATTAGATTTCTAAAGTCACCTAAGTAAAATGAAATAATACTTAGCAGAAATCTAAAAGGGGTTAGAGTCCAACATTTGGGGTATTACATTTATCCTCCCCTTAAGTTTTCATTGTCCTCGGTGTTAAACAGATTTGCACAAACAACAAATAGCATAAATACAATTCAGTTTGTGTCATGTACTTCTTCGAATAGGAAAGGGTATGCTACTCGCATTTCCCTTTCCATTTCCCAGTTAGCCTCTTCCGGCTTATAGTGCTCCCATTGCACTTTTACCTGAACAATGGTTCGATTCCAAAGTACCACCTCTTTCTGATCCAGTATGAAAATAGGATTTGTCTGGAAGTCTCCTTCTGATTCCACCTAAATCACATGCCAATTCACAATATGCTTAGGATCATATACATATTTCTTCAGCAAGGAAACATGAAACACATCATGTACTTTAAAGTTTGTTGGTAAATCTAACTGATAAGCAACAGGTCCTACTCTAGCAAGTATTTGGAAAGGACCACAAAATCTTGGTGCAAGTTTGGAAACCTTGTCTAAGCTCAAAGAACTTTTCTTTGCTCTCACCCTTAGGAATACATGATCCCCGATTTCAAATTCTTTATGTTATCTATGCATACCAACATAGATTTTATGCTTATCTTGAGTAGTTTTTAAGTTTGTTTTTACTTTTTGCACAATGTTTTCTAGTTCAGCTAACATTTCGGGACCCATCACAATCCGATTTACCGTATCATCCCATGTCATAGGGTTTTTTCATTTTCTGCCATACAAAACTTCGAATGGACTCATTCTTGCAGAAGTTTGGTACCCATTGTTGTAGGAAAATTCAACCAATTGTAGGGAATTTTCCCACTGCTTTGGATTGCCCATGACATACAAGTGAAGCATGTCCACTACTACTTGGTTCACCCTCTCAGTATGTCCATCTGTATGGGATGGTAGGCAGTACTAAAACTCAGTTTAGTCCCCAAAACTGTAAATAAATCCTTCCAGAAATGTGAAGTGAACTTTGTATCCCTGTCGGATATAATCACCTTGGGGATTCCATGGAGTCGGAAGACTTCTTTTCATGAAACCCTCTGCAATGTTTATTTCTTTGAATGTGGATTTGGCTGGTATGAAGTGAGCTACCTTAGTCAACTTGTCCACTACAACCATGATGGCATCATGTTGCTTGTTATTTTTAGGAAACCCGATGATAAAATCCATAGAAATGGTCTCTCATTTCCATTCTGGTACTGGTATAGGCTTTAACAAACCAGTGAGATGTTGATGTTCCACTTTCACCCACTGACTGTCCATACATTTTGCAATGTACTCAACAATATCAGATTTCAATATGGGCCAATAGTGCTGTTTTTTTAACAGTTGTTATCATTTTCTGATAACCTGGATGGCCAGAATATGGCCTTTTGTGAAACTCATCCAGAATTAATTGTTTTAAATCTGCCTGATGCGGCATGTAAAGTATTTTTTTAAAGAGTAGCAGCCCATCTCTAGATATGTTGTAATTTGTTGCTTGCTGATCTGAATTTTCTGCAAGACACTTTTGTCTTAAATTCAGATATTTTTGATCTTTTTCAGCTGTTGTCCGTATCTACAACACTAAATCAGATTGAAAACTGTTAACTGAAGCCATAGTTAGTATGTGCATGCATCTACTAAGTGTGTCAGCTATTTTATTTTCTTTGCATTTTCTATGTTGAATTTCAAAGTCAAACTCGCATAAGAAAGCTAGCTACCTTGCTTGCCTTCCATTCAGATTTGGCTATTCAAAAATGTATTTAAGCCCAATGTGGTCAGTTTTAAGTACAAACCTGTTTCCCAGAAGGTAATGTTGCCACATTCTTAAAGCATGAATTATGGTATCCAATTATAAACCATGTGTTGCATAGTTTACTTCATGCATTTTTAACTTTCTAGATTCATACCCGATTACCGAACCATCTTGCGTTAACATGCCTCCCAGTCCTTCCTTGCATGCATCTGTTCATACCACAAATTCTCCATAGGGATCAACTGCTTTTAGAATAGGGGATGAAGTTAGCAACTGTTTTAGCTTCACGAAACTTGACTTCCTTCCTATGAAGGAATGTCATAGGATGAGCCACTTTGGAAAATCCCTCAATGAATTTTCGATAGTACCCGGCTAATCCCATAAAACAGTGGACATCACTTACATTTTGGGGAGGAGGCTAGCTCATTATGGCCTTGATTTTGTCGGGGTCCACAACAATACCTTAGGCTAATGTAATGTGACCCAAGTATTGTATTTGGTCCTTGTAAAAGTCACATTTGGATAACTTTGCATAAAGTTGATTTTCTCTTAGAACTTGCAGCACCAACCTTAGGTGTTCCTCATTGTCACTTTCTTTCTTCGAATAGATGAGTATGCCATCAATAAACACTACAACAATTTTATCCAGGTACTTGCTGAAAATATTATTCATTAGGCACATAAACGTGGTTGGTGCATTCGTCAAACTGAATGGCATCACCACAAATTCATAATGTCCATAACGAGTACATAAAGTTGTCTTATGCATATCTTTTTCCTTAATTATGATTTGAAGATAGCCCGAACTTAGATCAATTTTTGAAAAGATAGTAGCACCCCCAACTTGATCGAACAGATCATCAATCCTTGGTAAGGGATATCGATTTTTTATAGTCACTTTGTTCAACTATCTATAATTTATGCACAGTCGGAATGTGCCATATTTCTTACATACAAAGATCACCGATGCTCCCCATGGGGATACACTCGGACGGATATAACTTTTTTCCAACAGCTCGTGCAATTTTGCCTTCAGCTCTATGAATTCCAATGTACTCATCCGATAAGGTGCCTTAGAATTTGGTATTGTTCTCGGGGATAGGTCTATTGTAAAATCCAGTTATCTCTTAGGTGGTAACTCAAGAATCTCCTCGGGAAACACATCCTCAAATTCAACGAAAATAGGATGTTTTGTGAAATTTGAAATTTCACTTTTTTGATTTTCTATCATGTGGACAGCATAAAGTTTACGCCCTTTCCGTGCATTTATTTTCAGTTGAAGAGAATAAATTTCCCTTAATTTCACTGCTCTTAATACTCCTTGAATATTTTCAAGATGTCCCACATCATTCATAAAAGTGATAGATTTTTTATAGCAGTCTATGAAAACCCTATGTTTTTCCAGCCAATCCATACCGATAAGCAAATCATACGATCCCAATGGAAAAACATTTAAATCTATGCTAGTGCAAGATTCAATCAACTTCAAAGGACACTGATTCACAAATTCAGAAACTTTCCTTTTTGTCCCCATGGCCATTTGAACCAACCAAGGTTGCATGTATTTGTTTTTGATAAGTTTGCATGTCTCACAAAGTTTTGGGTCTATATAACTTTTACAAGCGCCAGAATCAATCAAGATAGACACAGGTGTCCCAAAAATCATACCTTCAACCTTGATTATAGAAGCTTGATGTTCTTCTTGACGGTTGTTTAATGCAACATATATTTTCGGAGCCTGTGCTATCTCTTGGACTGTAGAATCCTCTTGAAGGTTTTGCACTAATTTGTTTTGATCTTTCTTGTGAGGACAATCATGCCATCTATGATTTCCCCCACAGCTCCAACATTGGAGTGGCAGCTTAGATGGTGTGGCTTTCGGTTTTTTTGTGCCTTCAGTGCCAAACTTCTTAATGGGTGGAACAAATTTGGGTTGTGGCTTGCTGCCCTCAAACCTGTTGCTGAAAGGTGCACACGTAACTTGGTTTCTGAAATGGTTGGGCTTATGACCCTTTTGCCTACTTTCAGATTTGGTTTTCTTCTTTTCATTCCACCACTTAGATACTAAAGCCCTGTTCTGACCTTGTTCAAAGCACAAGCTAGCCTTTCTGAATGCATCTTCCAATGTCTTTGGATCATCAAACTCTATCCGGTCCTTGTAAACAAACGGTAAACAATTCAGGAAACGTTGGATTCTGAATTTTTCATCTTGTATGTACAGAACATACTTGATCAATTCCAGAAATTTGCTGATCAATTCCTCCATGGTCTGTTGTCCTAGCTTTAGGTCGTAAAGGTCCTTTACTTTTCTGTCATAATACCTTTCAGATAGGTATTTCTATTTGAAGAATGTTGCAAAGGCTTTCCACTTCACCTTTTTCTCATTGATAGATCGGGTCAGCTTGAGATCATCCCACCAAGATGAATCTTTTCCTTGCAAATTGAAAACAACAATCCTAGCCTTTATGATGTTGGAATAATCGAACATGCATAAATATTTTTCCATGTCCCTCAGCCATAGTTCAGCCTCTTCTCCAGTTTTAGTTTCTCCATCAAAAGGAGGAGGCTTGATCTTTCTCAATTCTGAGTGCAGCTGATTTGCTCTTTCATTTTTCTTCTTCTTCTTGGGAACATACTTCTCAGAATATTCTCCATGCGACTCTTCGTCGCTGACGTCCATGTTATAGCTTGCAGAATTTCTTGGAGGTGTAGTCTTAAAATTTGAATTTCTTTTTGTGAATGATTTTTCTACATGTTGTTCCTTTGGTGTTGGAAGGTGACTATTTTCCTTTTCAGTCAACTTTTGCAGCAAAATGGCATTTATTTCTTGTCGTTCTTCAAATTTTTTAATGTTGTCTTCTTTAATGCTGATCAGTTCAGCCTTCAGGATTTTAACAGTCTCTAGCATATCGCTAGATGTTGTCACTCCTTGTGGAGAGTTTGGATTTCTCCCCTTCCTGCTGGCCATTTCTCCTCACTTATTGGATGTTTCCACAGCCCACCTTCCTTCCTGTTCCGCAGAATTCATTTCTGCCACTTCCCGTTTCAACCACTGTGTTTTCTAAGTGTGGTCAACAGCTGTTTGTTAGAAGTCATAACAACAATGTAATTACATTAAAAAAATTACAAAATAGTATGCTACAGGAATTTTAGTAATTTATTTTTAATTAAAACAAAGCATCCGCGCAAATGAGCCTAAGGTCCTAGTGTAGTGACCATGCTCTGATACCAATTTGTCACATCTCTTCTACAGGATTCTTTTTTCGTAAAGATAATAACCAATCAAACAAATCCGGAAATACACATACTAGCTGTCGTCACAGCCTACTTAGTAATATTATGAATGTGTGTGCATTAAACATCATTATTCTTTTGTCGCTTTTCAAACAAGTGACAACCATGGAAACGTGCTTATACATCACTGCGTAGTCACCATTTCAAGTATCTACCGAAAGTATAATGACTAAATTCTGCACACTTGCGACCATATGAAAAATTACATAAGCAACATTAATACTTCAATTAATAACTATATTAATGTCATTAATATGTTATTAATTATTAACTTCCACTCATTAAATTATTAAGGTGAATACAAATAAAGTCTACATGGTTAAATGCTATGAGAAGGTACTAACCTACAACCCAAGCATTAATATTATACTAAGCCGTAATGCTAACTTAGTAAAGGCTAGGCCTTAGCATAATATGCCCTAGTCCCTTATATTATAACCATGCATACAAAACATAATGGATAATATTAAAACAAATGTAATATGAGCTAACTTAATGCAATATAGACTATATATATATTACAACCTAATACACATATATATTTATAACTTGAAGTATTGTAAACTATATACATATATTATAACCTAAGAGCTTATAGGTTGACCCAAGGTGTAACCTAAGCTCGTGCAAATTCACTAAGTGCTCAAATTAACACTTAAGCGATTGTGAATACATCATATGTCAACTTAACATATAGAAATGCCATTTCATTGGACTTAGATTCATATGAAAACATTATAATGTAATGTAGTTAATGGGTAAGCGCATGGCCAGGTCAACCTAAGGTTGGACCTTGGCTTATGTGACCATGTCCCCATGCCATGATGCCCAAACAACTGGCCCAAACCTTGGCCTTCGTGGTGAGACTTACACCAATGCATAACATGGAGGTGGTAAAGGTTTGTCGTACATGCACTAAGGTTCAACATTGCTTAACGGATAACATGTGGAGTGTGGTGACTATATCAAGCTTACTCTCTGCCACACAGATTGCAAAATCTATAAACCAAAGTTTTAACCTCGGGTTGCTTGATGGCAAGTAAATCCACTGGGAAATCGTTGTGGCTCAATAGTCAATAAGAATTAGAACTTTCATTCGTGCTCCAGCTAGCCATGTTGGCTCTCACACGAAAATTCCAACTCCCGACGCATTGTTGCATTAATGTTCCATTGTGGTTGAATTAAGTGTTGAAGGTCCCACTACCATCGATCGTGATCTAGGTCATCTAGGTTGGGAGTGGTGCATGCCTAGGCGTCGTTGATCTTTCTTGTGGTTGTTGGTGCCAACTCTATGGGGTACTTCAACAAATTAATGAACTTGTGACCGGGTTTAGAGGCACGAGGGATTCACTAGAAAGAAATATAATATCACGTTCTTTCATATTGGGGCATTAAATAATAATGAAAACCTAAAAATTATATTGCATATATATTAAGGGGCAAAGGGTTTTTTTATTTAATGAAACAATACAAAAATACTTTGGGGTATTTTTTATATGGGTGGGCTGAAAAATATCCACCAAATGGAGATGGCTAGATCACAGCCGGATGAGAAATCGGGTTGAGGCAAGGCTTGGGCTTACCAGTACGTAGGGAAATTGCGTCTTGAGGCATGCTTGAAGCCAATGGTTTCGTGGTGAGGAGGGTTTCCAGTCAATCATAGTCAAGAGACAATGGTCATTGACAGGAAATTGTTACCAATAGCACTCAGCCAGTTGTTACCAATAGCCTTGGGAGGCTCTAAGCCTCTAGGGCCTCTTATAGGCCCTCGATAGGCCTTCGGGGCTTGAATACCCAACCACTCGTGCCTATTACAGGCCTTGGAAGGTTTAGTCAACCTCCTAGAGCTTGTTATAGGCCCTGGGGGCTTGGATACATAGCCCACAACAGGCTTAGTCAGCGATTGGGGAACTGTAACATGCAATATAAATGTTGTACTATGGGCATTGGCTCTAGTGACATACAATAAGTGATCTCCTATCTCTTAATTAGACCATTATATGTTGCAAATTATAATGATATGTGGTTGAGTAATTGCATTGTGGGTGAAGTAATGTGCATCCACAATATACATCGAAAGAAGCAAGGTGCATTGTAGAATGCATGTGGGGTCATCAGAGGGGTATCATATCAATATACTAGGTAGAAATATAAAGGGATATAAAAACTGTTAATGAAAAATTGGATACATACAATATCTAGTGAAAATAAGGGTTTTTCTAAATTAGGAAGGTATATAGGGAGGGGGTTAAAAAAAACGATTTTGGAAGGTATTTTCCAATATTTAGTGAAATTAGGGGTAGTGTTTCATATACCATGAATGAACGTGCTATGATAACGGTTTATTGAGTGAAGCCCCCGTGTTTAGAGGTTTCCACTCCTTTAACTAGTATCACCTCGTATACCAAAAACCCGACCTTGTAGTCGTTGTTCTTTTTGGCATTCAACGGGTTCCTTCGAGCTTTTCTGCTCCGATCGTGGTGTTCGCTCTCGAACTTGGGAGGAGGTGCTTTCATAACGCTCCAACACTTCTGCAGGAGGTATCTACTGACAACGTTACTGGGTTGTTTTAAAGGTAAGAATTTTCATCTTTTATGCATTTAACAAACTTTACTTCGTTGTTCTGTTATGAGAATATTATGTTGTCACAATTTAGCCTATTGGGTTTCATGTGCAGGTATGGTGCCACCCAAGCTTGGGCTTCACGATGGTTTGAACTAACTGTAAGTTGTTACCCCACCACTAGCTTCGTTGTAACTTTTACTTTCTACATAGGAAATAGTAACTACCACGACTAAATTCTGCGCTTGACACTTCTTGACACATGCTCTATGAGACCGTGGGCATGCTGGGTCATTCGGCACTGTCACCTAGACTTGGAATGAATAACCAACTCTCTACGTTGCTAGGTAACGCGACATCCTTGGTCCTTCGGGTGAAACTTCCCCGTTGGTTTGGATGGGTTACTTAAGACTCTTGGTTCTCTGTCTACTTACCCTGCAACTAGGCCATCGGTCATCCTTGCTGTTGCATGCGACTTTGTTTAGGGTTGAAGGCTTGCCCCAGCCTGTAGGTGAATGTAACTATAGCCTTGACTTGTGATGCTTACCAAATCTTCATTTCACTTGGCGTTGGGTGGCTTGGCCACTTTGGGCGTCACTGGTTCAGCGTTGTCTCATTTTGGTGTGACTCGTGAAGGGATTTAATGTAGAAAGGAAGAGCGATAGCTCTGGAGTGTATTATTTTTTTTGTAAATAATGAATGAATTTGAATATGACATGTTTAATTATTAGTTCGTTTGATTACAGTGTGGAAATGATATGGATTCCCTCGGCCTTTGTTTGCCTCTTTTACATGAACAGGGTTATTATGTGAGTCTCGTTGCATTCATCTTTTTAAATGTGGAAATGGTTATCTCATTTGACTTCCCGAAATGGGATCGGTTGTATTGCTTCTGTCATACTATCTGTGCATTATTTAATTGGAGTCGCAAAGTGTAAAGGAACATTACAACATTCAAATGATTATGAATGATCGGCTCCTCAATGCATATATATATATAGGCATATGCAAATTTTTAGAGAGTAACTATGCATCAATTCACAACTATCTTGCTTCACCGAATCATTTTGGTATAAATATAAATATATATATAAATAACCTAGCATCTGTATAATGCGAAAGTGAACGCTTTGGCCATAATGCTCCCCGATCATGCCCAAAATGCATAGATGCTTTAAAGTAGATGCATTCTATGAAATCATTCTTAATTTTGTTGTGCAACATTATTTGTTTATCATGTGATTATGTGACACGGTTTATTTTAATGCACAGACTTTGTAGATAAATGTAACATAAAGAGGTTTGAATGGAAATGTTGAAACGCTTAACCCGTATCTATATATAAACGTAACCTTGATAATACATGATGCAATAAGGTGGATTCCAAACTATGGACCACGAAATCGTTCTTGAGAGAACATCACGACTATATCTCAGCCAAACATTAAGGCATTAATAATTAAAACAACTCCACTGTCTGATAAGTAGCTACATGATAAATGCAATCTAAACTTGATCTGCATCCAATATTATAACTAGCAAAAGTATATTAGGCATGTCAAACCCTAATCGAGTAATAAAATGAATTATATACATAATGCATACATAGAGATAGCTTAGAAGATGATCTTGATTCTCCATTCTAGAATACAAGTTTTCATATGCATATTCAGATAAAAGTATGAACAGATTCAAAAATAAATATTTCCTTTAAACATGTAGGAAAAATATCCTATTCACAAATATCTCCATTCTAGGTTAATCTATAAAAATAGAAAATGAGGGTTTATAAATATTTATGGGCTTGACATGTAAACCCTTTGGTTTACATGTCTGCCTGATTTGCACAATAATATATATATAAAGACAGTTCTGTCAGTAAGATACAAATAAAGGTATTTTGTGTAAAATGCATGCATATAACCATATGTTAGCATGGAAACCATATTTACTCTAGGGTGCCTCTCGCACGCTTGCAAACACTGTTTTAAACAATATTTTTGTCTACTTAAATGCATCAGAACTATATCCATTCCACAACAAATATAAATTATGAATATTTCAGGCATTTCAAATGAGATAATAAAACTATATAATATTACAGAGATCTAGGAATTTATGGTAGATCTATACTCAGAAATCAATCTAACAGTATACATATAAACATATTTGAATAGTAAATTATTCAACAGTAGTTCCAGGAATAAATATAAACAAATTTCGTTACTGTCCATAAAAATCATCCAATAGGGTAGCACATAAACTTATCTAAAATCTGATGACTATTGGGACCAAGCACAAACCTCCCAGCCTTTGACCAGCAAGTTCTCCTTGCTTTCAAGTCACCCCCGAGCTGAGTTCACAGCCCCCAGGTTTAGAGTATATATTTTAAATTACCCTTAACTTGTTCCCCAAGATATTTAGGATATTTCAGTGGCAGCAGGAAAGCCAACATCCAACTCAATTCTCCTGAGCTCCAGGATGCTCTAGGGCCTTTTAAGCATCATCCATTAAGAGAATCAATTAAACACAGCCTATTCATAGTAAGTGCAGTGCTCCTGCAAGCTTGGGGTAGTTCTCCCACCTACACACAATTAAGTGGCCAAGCCAATACCCAACTATATGATTCCTCTTAATATGGACCAGTTTGGTACTCCCAAATTTGTCCTCATTCACTTGTCTTGATTTGTCTCTGGTCATGGTTTTTTTCCCAGCTCTCATTTCTCTTGTGTGTTCATGATCATGATAATGTGAATAATAGTTAAGAATGTGTGAATGGTTTGAATGAGTTTCACTGTTTACTCTCTTGGTGTGAAATTCTATCAATTTGTTATTTCTTTTAATTCATTAGTCTCTCAAATATTTTCTTTAGGGTTTTTCCATTTTCTCCAATAATAATTCGTTATTATTATTTTAATTGGCATTTTCGCTCCAACCCATAGGGGACTGTGACTCCCATCTCAATTATGTGCTGGTCCACATGGTCATTAGAAATCAATTTACCAGATTTCTAAAGTCACCTAAGTAAAATGAAATAATACTTAGCAGAAGGGTTTAGAGTCCATAATTTGGGGTATTATAGGCACAGGTCTGAGAATTTATTTTAAAACCCAGAATGTACCCAGATTTGAGAAAATGCTGCTTACTGTCATTCTATGGACCTATGCATATAAAATCCATCAAAGAAGGTGAGGAAGCATTTGTCTCCACGAAAAAAAGTGGTCATAGGTGCAAAAATGTCACTATGAAATTGTTGAGAATCATGCCTCACATCACAATAAAGTATAAACCAAAGCATTGGTTAGAGATCCACTAACTCCTGGACATAAAGAAGATCTCAATAAAAAAATGAGGACTTCATAAACATGAATACCATATGAATGAGGAATGAATAAACATGAATACCATACATCATAAGCATTGACTTCATCACACAAAAATTCAAAACTCCATCATACAAAACTCCATTTTTCATTTTTTGTCGATAAATACAAGACTCCATCACACAAAAATGCATTTTGCGTTGTCTGTCGATAAATACCAAACACCATCATAAAAAAATGGGTTTTCTGTTTCTATAGATAAATACATATATACATTGTTTTATACATGTCTAGCATGTTTCTGAGATGGCTGCAATCCCTCCTCTTGAGTAGAAGAGGGTGAAAACATGAAGTTGGGAAACAATTTTGGCTTGTTTTTTACAAACAAAACTGCTAAATTTTATGTTTTTCAACTTCGACCTCTTCAAATCCATATCTCCCTTTGGAATTTAAACTTGAAGTAAACACAAAGGTTTTATAGAATTGAATTGGCTTTCTACTCATATTTTTTTAAATTTTTTTTATGGACATATCGTGGGAAAGATTTGTTGCACACCAATGGCATATACTTGACAATTTGAGGTATGGATAATGAGTGACATGTGTGCATGTTGGTGTTTTGATAGATGGTTATTCATTTTAGAGAAAAAAATTGTAGGCTCATAATATAAACACACTACACTTGTGCATGGACTATATTTTGATTTTTTTAATACCTGGGAACTATTTTTTATTATTTAACGAAACAACATTGTACAAAAAATAGTGCCTTATTGACACATGTTTTTGTCTTTGCATTTTCTTTCAAATGTTACTCTTATCAAACAAACTAAAACCAACCCATTGAAGAGGACACTGCAAGGAACATCCTTGTGATTTTTTATATTTTATTGGCTTCATCATTGTGACGATATTGAATTTTCATTGTGACTAATTTTTAAGTCACTAAATTTTTTAATGATAAAGTTTAGAAAAAAATAGTAAAAAATAGAAATCCTAAATGAAATTCAAAAAAATTTATATTATGAGAAAGTAGATTAAATGATGAATCTATTGGTATAAACTCGGACATGTAATTCTCATGTTTTGCAGTGTTTCCACCTTGTTAAAGTGACACATTTCTGAATACTGCAGAAATGGTGCTGGAATTGTTGACCAGAAACTCTCGGCCGAGAAAATGTCTCAAGCGACAAATTTAAAATATCTCGGGCGAGAGGTATTCCCGCTCTAAATTTAACCTAGAGGTAATGAAAACTCTCGGCTGAAAGTTAGTTTAAACTCTCATCCTAGATTTTTAAACATGTCTCGACCGTGAGTTTTGTCACATAATTCCCCAAGAATCTTTTAGGGGCCGACACATTAAATGCCCATGATATTCCGACGGGATTCCACAATTTCTCGGCTGAGAGTTGTATATATAATCTCTCGGCCAAGAGAGTTTTCCAAAATATCTCAATTGAGAATCTTTTTCTATGATTTTTTTTAGCCGAGAGTTCGCATTATCTATACTTTTTTCAGCCAAGAGTTTTCAATATCTATGCTTGTTTCAGCCGAGAGTTCGCATTATCCAAGTTCACACATTTGAAGTGCATAAAAACACTAGGACATGTCATAAGGCCACAAAGTCATTTTTCATAACAATGTTTTTTCTTTATAAGGTATAAGAACATTTTTCTTTATAAAGTATTGTCTTTATAAGACCATAAGGACATTTTTTCTTATAAGGTATTTTATTTATATGGGCATAAGGACATTTTTCTTTATAAAGTATTTTCTTTATAAGGGCATAAGAACATTTTTCCCTATAAGGTATTTTCTTTATATGGGCATAAGGAAATTTTTCTTCTTGACAAGAGAGAGCATGGTAGTTTCAGATGATTTTTACCATTCGCACATTAGGTATGAAGGCCATTTTCCCAAGGCCACCTGAGCCAGTTTTCCAATACTTAGTCATTTTCAAGACATTCTCCAAAGTTTATCTTGAAACCCTATTTTGGTAGATCCATAACTTTTTCTTCGTACATGCTTAATGAAAAATGAGATCATGGTTAGGTAGACAAATCAATAGACTACAGCCTGATCATATGCTTCGGGCATTTACTTTAACCTATGATTTATGGCGGGCATTTTCCTGATACTACTTAGGTAATTTTGCTTTCTCTGGTGAAAACCCTGTTTTGGCAAACCTATAATTTTTTCCGCAGAAGTGATTAAGGAAAAATGATACCATGAATAGATAGCCACTTCAACAAGCTGTAGCCTGGTATCATGGTAAGGGAATTTTAGTCAAACCATGAATTATGGAGGGCATTCTCTTAGAGCAGTTTTGACAAATTTTTCCATACTTAGTCAATTTCCAAAGTTTCACAAACTTGCCATTGTTTTCTAGAATGATGTCATATTGCAACACTGACTTAATGATAGCACCAAGACACCATCATGTGTCTTTCCAACCTCATCACACATGCCACATCATCATACTTTCCATGTCATCACTTCCTTTGTCTTTCACTAAGTTTTTCCCTGCCATCATGTCCTTGGTTATTCCTTTGTCATTATTGAACTCCTTTGACATCAATGACAACCACATTAAATAATTTGGTAAATTTTCCGTACAAGAGTGCTTAGCATATTACTCTTGTTGGTTCAAATATTGTTTTTTTTTTTTTCAGCATATAGCTCTCAATTCTCATATCTTTTCATGCATTGGATTTTAGGTTTTTAATTCTTTCAACATGGGTAACCGAAGGAAACATGAAAGAAAATATGATCGCACTAGAACATATGAAGAGGCAAGGAAAGAGAGAAACTATGAAAACATGAGAAATTTAAGAGAAAAAAGAGCAATGGAAAGACACATGGAGGCACATGGCGGTGACGAAGAAATGAAAAATGTGAATGCACATGGCGGTGATGAAGGAATGTAAATTGTCGAGGAACACATTGATGAAATAAATGAAGAACATGGAGGTGACAAGGAAATGAGAAATGTGGATCAAACTATGGGTAGCATCGATATTGAGACCATGATTGGTGAGTAAATAATTTTTTATATGTTTATAATTTACTTTATAATACTTGAGTATATATATATATAAATATATATATATATATATTTGATTTGAAAGTTCACAATCTTATAAATTTATATTTATTTTTATGCAGGGTCGACATCCAACATACAACATCCTACCACACTTTTACATAGATTAACTGGAAGATGCAACAATATCGTCATTGATGATAATTTTTTGGAGAATATGGATTCAAGTAAGATTGAAGAAACGGTACCTACAATTCCTGATCATACATCTCATTATAGAGCAAAAAATATAGTCAAAGAATATTTTGAAGGTATTTCTGTCATAGAACAAGCTCAATTGTTACATAGATTGTTAAAGTGAAAATGTCTAAGAGATGCAATTACATTATTGGGCATTCAAAGTTCCAAAGAGGCTGAATCAAATGAGATTGTATCACAAAATATGCCCTCGGTCCTTGCATCAATTTCAAGAAAACGATCTCATAATTTCATGGTTTCTTGTAAACCAATTCTAACAGGGGTTGTGGCACAAAACACTATAACTAGTTGTTTATTGTCTACGATTGCAAGAACGTTAAAAACATCAAGAAAATGTTTATGGGAGAATAAAAACCTTATGGTTCAATTAGATGAGGATGATGAAGTTGCATGTTGGGGTGTTATTTGTAGGAAACCTTATCAAGACAGAATTCCAAATAATGTGAGGGATGAGGTGAAAGATTTTTGGCATTTAAACCCGCTTGTCTTACCAAATGAAAAGGATGTTGTGAGATGTTGTATATTGAAAGGAAACTATGAAACTCATGCCAAACACATAACAGAGATCACTCAAGTGGAAATGTTCAAAATTTTTATGGAGAGTAATGTTGATGTGAAGATTTTCCTTAGCACATTTGTGAAGCTTAAACCATGGTATGCCAGGTCCATCATTGTTCGCGACACATGTTGGTGTCGATACCATGTAGAATTCGAATTATATTATGAGACATTTCTAACTTTTGCAATGCAGTGTTGGCCAAATAACCCCCCTCCTTTGAGTGTTCGTGATTTTGTATCTAACATATTATGTGCATGAGAGAATGATCAAGTATTCTATAAGAAACAATGCATCGGACGTAAAAAATGTGAGGAATGTTCTGATTTGGCCCGTTTTAATGCTAACTACCCCATTGATGCAAACAATCCTCAATTGTCAAATTGCATTGTCAAAATGGAAGAGATATGTTTATGTTTATTATACTCATGTTACACATTCAACGGAAACAACAAGAAATCTTAATTTAGTTGAAAGTGATATCTCTTTAACAGATTTTATGAATTTGTTCAGGGATCAAATATATAAATATATCAAGCACTCTCACTCAACACAATGGTAGGACTTACAGTTCAAGTAAACACGAGATGTATTTCCAAAAGGAACAATATTATCCATTGTCGATTTTGCTGAGAATTACAATTTCACTCCACAAAAGGAGATACAGAGTGAGTATTATCATTCAAAGCAAGTATCTATACTTGTGCATATTACGTATAGACATGCAGAACTTGATGTCGATGGTTTTGATAGAAATGAAAATAATCATGAAGTAATTAAGGAGTATCATTTCTACATCAATGATGATCGTACACATGATACATGTTTTGTCCAACATTGTTTTGGTATGCTTTATAAAGAATTATCAAGAAGAAGGGTCACTTTTGAAGAACATTGGGTGTGGTCAAATGGTTGTGCTGGTCAGTTTAAATTGACATGATCATTCTTATGGTTTTCTCGCCTTCATAGAAACACAAATGTTCACCACACATGGAGCTTTTTTGAAATGAGACATGGAAAAGGAGAACATGATGGTGCTAGGGGCTACGTGAAACGTGCACTTAGGATATATCAAATGAATCACTCTACTTCTCTCCTTGCAAATTCTAATGATGTTGTTAATTGGTGCAAAAAAAATTGATCCATGAATTCAATGAAAGGATGGGTAATGTAAGAAGGTTTTTCTGGAATATTTCAATGGGCAATGTTGACAGATCAATGGCACATAATTGTACCGCAATCCTGAAAACAATGGGCTTACACTCCATTAGGAGTAAGAAAATGGAAAATATACACACAATCGAGAAACAAAAGTACTCATGCTTTTGTATTGCATGTATTGATGATGTAGAGTCTTTGGATGAGTGTCGAAACAAAACTAACAAATTTGTGAAACCATGGAGACACCAAGAATTGACACCATTGCCCCCATTTGGAAATATCAGTGATGTAGAGCATGGCAATGAAGCGGTTGTGATTGACAAATATTATGATCATGTTTATGATTTGGTTAGAGAAGGTGATGTATTTTTTGTCATTGCACTGATAGATAATCCAGAAAAAAAAAAGTGCATTATTATTTATTGAGATGCACTAGGTCGAAAAGAACGTTGATGCAAGAATTTAAAGACCCGTCAAATTATACATATGCAGTGGGTTCAATGGTTTTAATGGGACATTTGTTTGTAGAAGTAAGGAAATGTAAAGACCATATTCTTTTTCAACACTACGATTCAGATGTTATATGTGCTCAATACAGTCATTTGGTCATAGCATCCTGGTTGAAGTTGAAGGTGGTGAACAGTAGGAAAAATTCCAAGGATCGACAATGGAAATTGTCGATAGAAGATCATATTGCCATTCTTGAAAATATGCCACTGGCACATTTCATATGAATCAAGAGACTGGCACATTTCATATGAATCAAGAGCACATCAAGGTTGACAATTTTTTTCTTTGATTCTAGGGTGGGTGGGTGGGGGGATCCAAATGAGCTTCCACATTCATGTGGTTGGCCTCGTCAGTAGAGAATATATATAATTCTCGAAACTAAGAGAAGCTCTTTTTAACAACATATCCAATGATAACTCAAGTCTGATATTGAACTTGTAACTTCACCATTATATGGCAATGATCACATTAATGACTCCTAAATAGGAGCCATTCACGCTAGGCTCCAAGTGGGCTCCAAAATTTTCAACATCCCATATCACCACAATATGAACAACCCTTTAAATGAGCCCTACTAGCCAATAACTCCAATTTTCCACCCATAAAGTACAAAAATAAATTAGAATTTATATAGTGATCCAACTTGGATCAGTAGATCCTTATTGACCATTTTTAGATGCTTTCACTAGTAATTCCTTGATTTGCACATTAGAGATGCATTCACTCTCAAGCAAACTTTACATATGATCCCTTTTGTTATAGATACATAGATTACCTCCTTTCATAAGGCTGGATGTATTAGTGGGATAAAGTGCTCGCAAATAACATTAAGATAGACAACATTACACTCCTTCAACATTTTTCGTTAAACTACACCATTTGGGCACTATATTGTGCCATGTTGAGGATTCATAGGAGGATCAAATCCACATTGAAAGCATCATCATTGTAAGACATCAACCTGAATAATTTTATTCCCTACTACTAGAGGTTCATCAACCTTGGCTATTAGGAGTGTTCTCACTTCTTCTTTAGTTTCTACCTTGGTCACCAACTTATAAGCAACTTGATGTTGTTAATGTTTAATCCTAATGACCTGTTGGCCAGAAGAACTACCCTAGGCCAACTTAGAGAAAAACAGTCCACACACTCGACATAGTACAGTCTTATATGTGATTGGAGTAACTGTTTTTCACAGGATTTAGGCCCTGCTGCCTGTGTGTGGTGCTCTCAAAGATAAAGAGTCTCTTGAAATGAGTGTGTCTCAGTTTAAAACCATCTGCTAACAAACTAAGAAAATTTAAGCTAACAATTATCTAATCCTAAGAACTAACTAACACTAAATATCAAAAATGTTAGTAGCTCCTAATGTTATCCTATGATAAGGTAAATGCTAATAATCTACCGAAAATGTTAGCTTCCTATCTCGGCCAAGAGCATAGATTGATTTATTTGACTAAAAGTTCGAAACAAAGAAAGTATTCACTAGTTACAGACCAGTAAGAAAATACCAAGCTATAAAAGTGAATTTAAATGATCTCACATTGGATTAAACAAATCTATTATAAGTAATTGTATACATGAATTCCAAACTAGAGTCAAAATTAACTAACAAGATATATCATTCTGAAACATGAAAATATAATCAATACTAATTTGCAATTGAAACAAATTCAACCTGCAAGTCAGATATTCACAAGAATTGATTCATAAACCATTGACATCATGAAAAAGTTCTTTAACATCAATATGAGCATAAATCACTTATGTTTCAAATGAGTATAAACATTCGAATTTCTTGTAAAGCATTCCACATATAATATGAAGATCAAAATAACAAAAGAGAGATAAACCACACAATATAGATATCTAAAACATAGATATGGTTTTAGTATTCTGGCACACTTGATATTCTTCAAAAGAAGTTCAGAGAAAATATATATAAACATAATAGAATAATGTTGTATAATATCGGCTCTCCCATGTATTAGAAATCGAACACTTGTTCCAAGTTTTGAAATTGTTTATATAGCAAAACATCAAACTCCTAACTCCCTATCAGTCCTATTTTCATGGAACCACGTAGATCCCTATCTGAATATACAATAACAGAAATATCACTTGACTTCCTTTGTGTTATAATTCTAATGCATGCCATTTAGTGACACCTAGAATGGAATAACACAACAGATGACTAACAACTTACTGGATAAAATCCAGTATCAGTATTCTCAGGAACGAGATATCCTTGCATTAATCACATCATCAACTGTCGATGTACAAAATTGGAAATGCGATGCCAGCAATGTAAAGGAAACAATTGTACATTCATAGCATCTCGGATAGGTAATCTTTCAACGAAACGAACTCAAAAAATGCAACAATAGGATCAGCCTCTAGCTTATATATTCCATGACACCTGGAATTCACAAACCAAATCAGTTAAAAAATAGTGGACAATATAAACGAATGATAAATACAAATGCATAAAAATAGGATGCCTGCAGAATTTTAATTCTGCAATTGTCTTTATAAAACACTCTGTATTTAAGGTAAAATCTGAATGTGTCTACTAACCTGTAATAACCAAATTTCATATCACCTGTATATTCAAGCAAAACCACAAAACCAAAATGAATTCTATCTTTAAAAGCATCAAGGTTTTGGTGATGCTTCAAGAGAGACTCAAACCAGAACAACTCTCCTAGCTTCATTCAGTTTGGCCTTAAACTTCATAGCCCTCATTTTTGCAATTATGTTTTGTTTGGCTAATTTTTTATTCTTTGAAAAAAGGTTCTTACCATAATCTTTATACTTAAGCATATTTTCCTTTAAGATATTCCATTTATCGACCCAGACAGTCAATTCGATTTTCAAGCTCGCAATTTCTTCCATGGCGAATGCATTGACAACTTGAGCTTCCTTTAGATCAGTTTCCAAATATGATATGACTTGAGCAAAAGGTATTTGAACAGGTTGTTGTGCTGGTTCCATGTTTGATTCTTATACATCTCCCAGGCCTGTACATAGCTCCTGATTCACTTCTTGCTCTACGTTGGGCATTGGTTTTGATCGTTGAACACTCACACCCTCATGTTCAGAAGCCGATACATACTTGAGGTCTAGGATCATAGTACCAATTGGGTTTTTATTTGATCGAGACTCGGTAGAATCACATAGTTCAACCACAAGGGTATCCCCTGCAACCAAATCCCTATTTGCAAAAAGCATGGCAGCCATGCTACGAGTGGTTCGACGAATTGCCTGATCACTCAGCACCTTGCTAACTTCTTGATCTACTAGTTTGTGATCGACGTTTGTCTGTGGATGTAGTAGGGCACCATTTAGACAGGGTGGAAAAATCACAGGCTGAGTCGTTTGAGGCCGAGGATCATCAAAGGGTATCTTAGGGTTTATCTTAGACTCGACCTTAGGGCCACCATCACTTGGGATTTGGTCGGGATTAGGTATCACATTATCTTGATCATTTTGAGAACCATGTTCTTCTAACTCCAGCTCATTTACTTCTAACCCGATATGTCTTTGCCTGGTTTTGGACCTCCGTCGGGGCCACTCATCGTTTTCCCCAAAATAGTTATGGGCGGGAAACGATTCCCCAGAATATCCCAACTCTCCCAATAGGTACAAAATGAGTATCTTAATAATCCCATGATGAATCAAACTCCGTTCCTTATCTCCCACATTACCCTGATAAGTGTTGGCCATCTTCTGCAAACTATTGAGAAAGTAATATGGCATATTCACAGGATTCCCTTCAAAAATCATTAATAACTGAAGATGATAAAACTAAGTCTGAGACAATTGTCCCTCGCAAGAGACATACCTGATAGTAAGCCTGAGCATAGCATGCCACTTCTTCTTCAGTAGACAAGATGGGAAATCGGACTTATATTCAATTCGTCGGTTAGCTGGACTCAAAAACTCCTTCCATTCATCGCTCCTCAAATGCTTACCCTTATACCAACATTCTCCTTCCATTGGAAAACCTATAGCCCGAGCGAGGAATTCCTCTGACAATTCCAACACAACATCTCCTACCTGTGCTTTCATACCATCAAATGATGTCTCGAATGCCCTGGAGACCATTAAATTAAAACCAGAGAACCTCTGCAGAAACCCTAACCATCCTGCCCTTACCACCATTTCACGGCATTCAGGTGCAGCGTCTAAGTATTCATCACCAATGAGCTCGAATCTAGAGATGGGAGCCATAGCAACGATCGCACAAAACTCAGGGATCTTCAAAACCCTAACTAAGAAATGAAACAAGTTCATCCTTAGCCCGTGTAGGTTTATAAAGCCCCAACTGACTTCATTCCACCAGGGTATTGTGAATACTCATGCACAGTCATGGAATGCAGGATTACAATGTCTTCGAATTGGTAAGGGTTATCAGAACTCACAGATAGCTTATGGTGCAATAATGCCTCCCAGAAAAAAATGACAAGCGGGTGATAATTGGACATGACATTTGCCTCATGTAAATCAACAAATGTCAAAATAATTTGGTTAGGAAAATATCAAACCTTTAATCCCCATGATAATTTCAATGTTAACCAACACATTCTCATATCAATGCAATGCTAAGGTATAACCGAGTTTCAAATCTTCAAAGTATAAGTCAATGGTTACCACCACGTAATCTTCTACCACTACATATCATTAATACAAAGATTTCATAATGCAAGATGATATCGATTTAATTAAAATGAGGGTTATCATTGTAATGATGAGAAAATATTAATAAATGTAACCAAAACCAATACTATTCTTTGGAAATCATTTTAATCACTGATGATCAAATTATGATATTTATCTCACCTCCAAGCATCATTAAAAATTCGATAATCATATAGATCTTATCTCATCATAGAATTCAAAGTTCCCATATGGGGATGAGTATATAAAATATGGTGAACTTATGATGTTAATATAAAATGAGCTTTTACCCTCATAAATTTTAATGAGAATGACCCTTTGGAAGTGGGAGATTTCATTAGACCAAGCATATGAATTGAAAAACAAATTGCCATATAAGGTATCAGTCTATTAAGTGAACAGTCAGAGACTATTGATGTAATGAATTTGCTTGACTTTGAATTTGCAAAGATGACTGATGTTGTAAGATCAAGAGCTGCTAATTTTCAGGATTCTGAATTTTACAAATAATCAACCAGAAATATGAAACTAAGTCAAGAAATTCAATTCAAATGAAGACTGATGTTAATCCCTCTATACCAATCAATTTATCAACTTTATTGGGAGTACCTTCAGAATCAAAGATTTTGAAGGCACTCCTAAAATATTAATGGGTGAGTGTCGATTAAGCTTGTGACATGTAGTATGGTTCCTTGTCATCAAGACTTATGTAATGGCCAATTGGATTTTAGTGTTCAATTTCTCTGGAGGGTGTTGCTTTCCAACAAATGGCAACATGCTGGGACCGAACCAATTATCTCTGTGTAGAAGTGTTAACACCTAAAAAGTGCTCACTAGCTCATTCCCTTATTCACATGACCCATTTGTCCACTTTTCCACCATCTGAGCCTCTGAAACCAACAAAAGGTCACCAAAAGACCTTAGTACACCCCCTTTTCCCACTCAAAAAGATTATTTTTCCTAAAAAAGCATAAAAAACCCTCAAAAAGGGTCCAAATTCCCAAAATATTAAAAAAGGGAATAAAAATATTAATTTTATTCAAAAAAGGAAAAATGAGGGAAAAGTACCTAAACTATGTTGGTCAATACCATTGGTTTCCACAAAACCACAAATGGTATTCCCCACCACCAAAACCTATAAAAAGGTGGTAGGGGCTCCTCATTTCACATCCATCCATTATCTCATCCTCATGCTGCCGAAATCTCCCTTGAGCATTTTGGCCATTGTAAGCAACCTTGGAGAAGGAGACCTCTTGGAGCTTGGAGCTACTTATCTTGGGAGTTGCTCTATATCAACCTTCACCATTGGAGGTATTACTATTGCAAGCATTAGCTTGCCCCATTTTTAAATACAAATTTATTCTTTCATATTTTCTTGTTCTTGTTTTTAAAATATTTCCATTATTTGCTTATATTCTTGCATAGATCCATGATTAGTTTTGTTTAGATTATTTAGTTGTTTATTTCTATTTGAAACTGCTGCTACTAGTTAGTAGGTGCCCATAGCACTAAGCCTGGTTGCAAAACCGGGCCTACAGTTTTTGGCGACTCCGTTGGCTTTGAACACTAGATCTCAAATTTTGCTTTCAATCTTAGTTTTTTATTAGTTTTTATCCTTTAAATCCATAGATCTTCCATCCTAGACAGCAGATTGCCATTAACAGCCCGGAATTCTCAATTTTTGGGTTCGTTTTTCGGCTTCCGTGCAAGGCTTTCGCCTCGCGGTCTTTAGCCTGACAGTCGCGCGGTCCATCGTGGCTTTTAGGATTTTTTCCGCACGGTTCCCCGTGGCTTCGCGACCTGTTTGCACGCTGCACATCACGGCTTCGAGGTCTTTTGCCGCACTGCACATTGCGACTGCACGGCCCTTATCCGCGTGGTTCCCCGAGGCTTCGCGGCCTATTTGCGCACTGCACATCGTGGCTTCGCAGACATTTTCCGCGCTGCACATCGTGACAGTGCGCCGAAATCCCGCGCGGTCCATCGCGACTGTGCGATAGAAACCCGCGCGGTCCATCGCGGCTTTTCTGTCAAAACCCGCGATGCTAATTTTTTCATTCGGCCATTCCGATTTAAAAAATTAATTTTTACTGTATTTTCTTCCCACATAGCACATTTTTACAGTATTAAATTCTGCATATTTTATAGCCATAGAAAAAATTTTACTATTTAGAATGCACATCAAGAAGTCTTTTTAAAAAAATTTCAAGAAAGTGAAAGAAAGACGTAGTTTGCAGTTTATCTAGGTTAAAAAAAATTTCCTGTTTACTTCTTTAAAATCTTCCCCTTAGCAATTTCCTTGAAAAAGAAATCCATTTATTTCTTAAAAAAGTTATCTTATTTGCTTTCCTGTTTGAAAGATCCTGTGTTTTTCGAATAGTCCTTAAAAAGAATTTAATTTCCATTTATTGAAAAAGTCATAAAATTTGTTTTTTCTTTTCCAAAGATCCTTTGTTTTTTTAATACTTAGCATTTACTTTTTTCAATTTCCAGTTTAAAATACCACACGTGCACCCAATCAAACACTAATTTTAAACTGAGCCTTAAAGCTTACCCTAATTTCAACCCACTTTTAACCCCACTTGGGGAACACTAAAAGAACTTTGTAGCTAGGTAGTATTGAGGGGATAGGTGTTCCAATAACACCCCTCAGTTATTACATCTGAGACATAGTTGTTTTTTAGGGAGCTAAAATTTCTTAGTATTTATTGGCGCGGTCACAACCGGTTTGTGGGAAGGCCTCTCCCCTAGGAGGGTTGAAGTCGCGAGGATGGTTCCGGAAGCCTGAGTGGAATACCGAAATCCATTCAGTAACCAAAGGGCTACCATTCGCAGTTCTCAGGATATCCCTGTATTGGGATATTGCGATAAAGGACCAAACGGCAGATTTACCTTTTCTCGACGTGTCATGAACGGAGTATCCTAGTAGCCATTCTTTAGGACTGATTACCCGGTGTCCCTGTCGGTAGGGGGATATCTAGCCGTGGACTCAACACTCAATATTGTCTGACTTGGATTTCATCACCTTGCAGAGAATATAGTTTGTTGATTCACAATACTTTTAGTTAGGTGTTTGCATGATTCAACCCACCTTTGGTCTAGTTACACCTATTTTTTCTAGAAGCTGTTTGCATGTTGGTACTCTGACCATTTGTTGCATCCCTCCACTTATTGTAGCACAACTGCTAGAATAAGTGCCTTTTTTGAGGTTGATATTTTGGCCTGAGAGCCTTCATTTTTACTCCCCTTCTTGCACCCTTGGTTGCATTAGGGTTTTGAGTTTTTCATATGTTACCATTTTACACATACAGATTTTTTCACAAAAACTTATTTTCTCACCATTGAGAATTTTAGATGCTCTTGTCGTCTACAGGGTGAACTCCCAGATCTCAGTCTACTTGGCTCGCCACGTCACAGACGCCGAGCCTTATCTTTTGACTCGACACATTGTCGGTCAACTAGACAGTCATCTGATTCTGACACGCCTCACTTCACTTCTGATTCTGAGGCAGAATCCGAAAACCCCGCTGCGTTATTCCCAACCAACATTATGTCTGGAACGCCATTTGATCCACTCTTTACCAGCACCATAGGAGAGACGTCTACTGACCCTTCTACTGCAATGCCATCCATGGCAACACCTACCCCCCTAGGCATGCCTAATATGGCAGACACTCCACATTTAGGAATGCCCAACACAGGGCCACCTCCTGTTATAGGAATCCCCAACACAGGCCCACCACCTGTTATGGGTACGCCCAACATAGGGGTCACACCCCCTCTGATTCCCACAACTCAGATTCCAGGAATTGCCACTACTATTCCTAACCCAAGTGTAACCCATGTTGCACTTGGAAGCGCTGGCCCACACCAGACCACACCTATTGGAGGACATATACCGTCAATCCGTAGCATACCTTTAGGCGCTACTGGACCCCTATATCATACCACCATGACTAGGCATGTCCCAGTCCCAGTCACTACATCTGCTAGTTTACCGTACATGGCGAGTCTGAACTTGCCAGACTTATCCAAGCTCACCAATGATCCTATCACACACGATCCTGCGTGGCCTCACATGCCCACCAAACTCCCCTCCGACATCCCTAAGTTTGAGGGAAAGGCAGGTGAGGACCCCCAGAACCATATCATGTCCTTCCATCTATGGTGTTCCTCCAACTCCATAGTGGATGACTCTGTCTGCCTCTGTCTATTACAACGCACCTTCACTGGCTCTGCAGCTAAGTGGTATATCGAGCAGCCCCATGGGACGCATGCCTCCTTTACCTCCCTTGGCTTTGTTTTGCAACCAAGCTTAGTGCTATGGGCACCTGCTAACTAGTAGCAACCGTTTCAAATAGAATTAAACAACTAACTAATCTAAACAAAACTAATCATGGATCTATGCAAGAATATAAGCAAATAATGGAAATATTTTAAAAACAAGAACAAGAAAATATGAAAGAATAAATTTGTATTTAAAAATGGGGCAAGCTAATGCTTGCAATAGTAATACCTCCAATGGTGAAGGTTGATATAGAGCAACTCCCAAGATAAGTAGCTCCAAGCTCCAAGAGGTCTCCTTGTCCAAGGTTGCTTACAATGGCCAAAATGCTCAAGGGAGATTTCGACAGCATGAGGATGAGATAATGGATGGATGTGAAATGAGGAGCCCCTACCACCTTTTTATAGGTTTTGGTGGTGGGGAATACCATTTGTGGTTTTGTGGAAACCAAATGGTATTGACCAACATGGTTTAGGTACTTTTCCTTCCTTTTTCCTTTTTTTGAATAAAATTAATATTTTAATTCCCTTTTTCTGGGAATTTGGACCCTTTTTGAGGGTTTTTTATGCTTTTCAAGAAAAATAATCTTTTTGAGTGGGAAAAAGGGGTGTACTAAGGTCTTTTGGTGACCTTTTGTTGGTTTCAGAGGCTCAGATGGTGGAAAAGTGGACAAATGGGTCATGTGAATAAGGGAATGAGCTAGTGAGCACTTTTTAGGTGTTAACAAGAAGGAAAGACTTCAATACCTCAGATAATCAGAAAAAAATGATTCAAAGCATCAAACCCATGTTTGAATGATTCAAACCCAAACTAGTTCTAAAATTTGGGCCTTACTGATTTAGCAACAATGACACTTTGGCTGTTACCTGAGTATTCCTTACCTTTTTCAACCTTTGACAATCAGAGTGATGAATGACTTAGCTCCAGAAGAAATCTTTGAGGATTGGGACAGCTTAACCAATGTCAGTGAAAGATGTAGCTACTCAAGAATGCCAGATAATTCTCTTCTCATGTAAACAAAGGAAGTAGGTGATATTTATTCATTTTTTATTTATTTATTTATTTATTTTTAGAATGCTATATATACAGATGAATAAATATGAAAATCATTAATTAGAGATACTACCTTAGCTTGGTAACTAAATGATGGTAGCATTATTCACCAATCCTACCAGAAACTGATTAGGCCAGCTCGTGATGAGACTTCCTGCCCCTTAGCTTTTAAACCAAGGGTCGTTGCCTTGGCTTGGTGACCAGATGTAGACAATGTCAATCCAATAGAACTTATGATCATAACTAGACAGGCTCAACACGAGACCTTCTGTCCTCTAATTAACTTTTCCCGTATTCAAAATTAAAAGCAAATTAAAGCATTTTAGTTCAAGACTATTGTTCAGGCTTGGTGACCAAAAATTAACAGCATCATTCATGAGAACTACTGAAGATAGACAGGCCGGCTCGTGATGAGACCTCCTGATTCTCATTTTTTCAAACAAGAATCATCACCCTGGCTTGGTGACGAGATAAGGTGCTATCATCTCCAATAGTGCTGATGATCATGACAGGTCGGCTTTGTAAAAATACCTCCTATTCTTGAACCAAAATTCTATTATTATGGGTTATTTACAAAGTATTTACAAAAAAAAACTTGAGTGAGAAAACCACTGGCCTCTTGAGATAGCTTAAAAGTGACTAGACATTGGTCAACTGATCTATAGGCCTAGTAGACACTACTGGAACCAGTAAGTAAGTTTCCTGAGTCATCGGCCTTTTGGGTAGGAACCCAAAGATAGCAGTTAAGGATTGCTACAAAAGACAGCAGGTTCACAAACTAAAACCAATTTTGGAAATTAACTCACCTTGTAGGCATCAGATACTTGAAACAAAATCAATAATTACGATCTTATATGTATTTCAATCATCCCAGTTGACACAGTTGTAACAAGTAACAAGTCCTCCAAGCTAGGTCATATGTTCAAGCCAGATTCAAGCAAAAGTGTAGGGTATGTTTGCTGAAGAAGTATTTTACAAAGAGGAGGAAGCTGATTATGTACAAATGCTTTATATCTGACATATTTACAGTCCCCAAAAATGATGTATCTACAAAAATTTAGGTTAGGCTAATTCTATGACTCAACTGGATTAATACAATTTTGCATAATGAGATATGACAAAGCAATGAGTCATGTGATTCACTAGCAGGACGAAATTTATTGGATCAAAATTAATTAAATCGCCAGAACCTAATAGAAGCAATATAGGGATTACCATATACAATTGTATGCAAGTGAATCAATGTTATGTACAGCAATCAAGAAATAAAACATGATGAATTCAAAAGGAATTCACTAATAAGTTGATTGACTCCATTGTGATTAAACAACCATCAACGAGTAACTAAAATCAGGATGGCCTAGATAATGAAATATTGTTTAATGTAACCAATCACCGGAATATTTGTAGGTAAGTAAAATAGATGACTGAATTGAAAAGAAATCAGCAGGTGTGAGACCATCAGATTGAACAATCCTGAAAATCTAAAACAAAGATGACTATGCACAAAAGTATTTACAATGAAAATGTACAATGAGAGTGAATTGAATGATACAAGACTACTAGAAATATTTTTTTAGGACCTGCTCATTCACCAGAAAGGTATCAGGATGTCCCTACAAAGTTTGCAACCAAAAGGTGCTGGGGCCTAACTTTTCTGCTAAGGTATATGGGCCCATCCAAAGTCTCTGAAATTTCGTATGGTCCTTTTTGTCCTCACGTGCTTTATCCCATTTTAAAATGAGGTCACCTATCTGAAAATCTCTGTCCGAGGATGATCCGCAATCAAACCAGGATTTAATAGTTTTATGATGCTTTGAGAAATGTCGTTTTGCGTTTTCCCTCTCCTCTTCTAATTTCAACAACATATTTATTCTTTTTTCAATAGCAAAGCATTCTGTGTCTTGTACAAATTACGCAAGTTGTAAGGAAGGCAAGAATAGATTTGGAGGGAGTATAGCCTCGGTGCCATATACCATAAAGAATGGAGAATTACCGACATAAGACTTTGGGGTAACTCTGTCAGCCCACAATGCTTGATACAGAATGGTGTGCCAATTCTTATGGCTTTCAGCTATTGACCTTTTAAGAATTTTCAACAAGTTCTTGTTTGTTGACTCAGCAAGGCCATTGCCTTGTGGATGATAATTAGCCGAATACCTGATTCTAATTCCCTTTTGTACTGCAAACTCAGTCAATTCTCTAGAAGCAAAACATGATGCGTTGTCAAAGACTAAAGATTCAGGCAGTCCAAATCTCATGATTATATGAGTCTCAACAAAATCGAGTACTTGATTCATATTGACTACCCGCAGTGGAGCAGCTTCAGACCAACGGGTGAAATACTCTGTGGCAGTTATGATGTATTTATGTTGGAGGGAAGATGGAGGATTGACTGGCCCCACTATGTTGAGTCCCCATTGTTGAAAGGGTCTATCCACAACCACTGGCTGTAAAGGGAAAGCTGGCCTTTTGATTCTACCAGATGCCCTCTGACAATCCTAGCATTTTCTCACAAACGAATGAGTGTCTTTGAATAAGGTTGGCCAAAAATAACCTGCTCTCAAAACTTTGTGAGCAATAGTGTCGCCACCGAAGTGACCACCAGTAGGGCCATCATGCAATTGTTTCAAGACGGACTCAGACTCTTCCATTTCTAAGCAGCAGAGCAGGACACCATCTGCACTCTTCTTGAAAAGTATGTTGTTCACTAACTGATATGGTGCTGATTTCAATCTGACATCTCTCTTTTTCTTTGGTTCCAAGTAGTCTGGAGCACTACCTATTTCCAGATAAATGCGAATGTTAGTGTACGAGGAATTAGCAGGATCTGGGATAAAATAAACTTCCTTTTGCAGCAATGAAGCATCTAAGGGTAAGCCATCTTGACTAGCAGGAAAGTGAGATGATTCAGCTGCCAATTTACATAATACCAACCCTCGTACAACCTGAGAGGGTTTGATCTATAGATCATACTCCTATAAAGCAACCATCCAATGTGCCCGTTTTTCTTTTAAATCCTTCTGTACTAATAGGTTTCTTACAGCAGAGAAAGGAACAATGAATTTCGTTTTTGACTTCAAGAGATAAGGCCTGAAGTGTTTAACTACTTTGAACACAGCGAAAGCTTGTTTATCTACTTCGTGGTAGTTTAGTTCATCTCCTTTCATATTCGAGCTCATGAATGAAATCGGTACTTCATGGTCTTCCTGATTATTTTGAGTAAGGATAGCAGTGTAGGATACGTCAGAGGTGAAGGTATAAAGAATAAATTCTTTCTTAAAATTGGGACTCAAAAGTGCAGGGGCTTTAGTAATGGCTTCTCTTATCCTAATGAATGATTCTCTCTCTTTCTCTCCCCATATAAAGTCGTTATCTTTCTTTATCATGTTCTGCAGTGGGTGAACTATTTCTGAAAAACTTGGGACAAATCTCCTTACAAAGTTTATTTTTCACATGAAGGATTGCATAGCTTTCCTGGTAGTCAGGAAAGGAATCTTAGAGATGGTTTCAGTCCTTTCTGGGTCAATCATAATTCCTTCTTTTGATACCAAAAATCCTAGCAAAATTCCCTCCGTGACTGCAAAGATTGTCTTTTTTGGGTTTAAGGAAATGCCAAACCTCCTACATTGTTCAAGGACTTTGTGCAGGTGGAAGATATGATCATATCAGTTTTTTGAATATACCGTAACGTCATCTAGGTAGACAACCACAGAGTGATTGATCAGGCCTCTGAAAGGAACATCCATTTCCCGTTGGAATGTGGCCCCAACGTTTATTAATCTGAAGGGCATCTTCCTATAGGCATAGGTTCCCCAAGGGGTCATAAAGGTAGTTTTCAGTTGATCCCCGGGAGAGACCAGGACTTGGGTACCCAGAAAAACCATCCAATAAAGACGACATCTAGGCACTAGAGACTTTCTGGAGGATTTGTTCCATTGGTGGAACTGGATAGTTGTCCTTTTCTGACGATCGGTTTAAGTTTCAGAAATCTACTCACAACCTAATGTCTCCATTTTTCTTTCTAACGGGAACCAGGTTTGCTACCCACTAAGTGTGACGTACTGGAAATATGATTCTAGTAACAAGCAGTTTTTTTAGCTCTTTCTTTACCGCAGGTTCTAAAATAGGGTGCATTTTCCTAAGTTTCTGTTGGAATGGTTTGGCTTCTTGTTTCATGGGAATTATGTGTTGTATTATCTGTGTGTCAAAAGTTTTCAGGTCATCATATGTCCATGTGAATATGTCCTTAAACTCTTTAAACAGTTTGACCAAAGCTACTTTCTCAGTTTGAGTGCAATCTGACCCTAAATTTATGTTTTGGGGATTTGCTTCTGTGCCTAAGTTTATGGTTTCATAACACATGCTAGAACTATTCGTCTTACAATTAGGCACTCCCTTGAACTTATCATGTAGGTCATAAAAAATTTCAAGTCTGAGAACTGAAGTAGGGATCGAATTTACCAGCTTAAACGATTCGTCAACATAATGAGGTGGATGGATTGTTGACAAATTTTGCAGATCTTCATCATGCGTGATCTCGTCGATCGCCGTTTCTTTAAAAACATATTCTCCTGTTAAGAAGTCGATAATCTGAGAATCATCATTAAAGACATGCCAGTTAGTGATATTATCAGGGATTGATGGTCTACATAATAATTCAACATAAAAGATATTGGGAGAAAAATTTTCTGATGGAAGAAGCCGAGAGGCCACATTCGCCAAAAGATCAGCTTCTGTATTTTGAAAGCGAGGGCTAGAGTTAATATTAAAGGCATCAAATTCTAAAATCAAGTTCCATACCTCCTTTTGATAGCTTCACAGATGGTTAGATAAACAATGTATAGAATTGCGAACTTGACGAACAATGATTTCAGAGTCACCGAAGGAAACCAATACCTTCACATTTAAATCTAACACTTTCTTTAACCCCTTGAATGAGAGCCTCATATTTAGCTGAACTGTTTGTGCACAGAAATTCCAGTCTGCAAGACAACAAGTGTTTATTTCGTAAAGGGTCAAGGAGCATACAGCCTGCTCCTGCGCCTTCTTTTGATTTTGCACCATCAAAGTATAAGTGCCAAGGCTTATCTACAAGATTATCTACATTATTCACACTATTTACAACATTTAACAATCTGGAAGGAGCTTCCTGGAAATCACAATGTAAAATTTCTGATTTATTTACAGAATTGGCAAATGCTGATTTATGTGCATGAAAAGTGCCTAAATCAGAATCAAAACCAAAGTTTCCTAGAATTGAGTCACTAAACATAACCGGTTTGTTAGGTGAATCAATCTTAGTCACTGTATGTTTCATGTATCTTTCCCTGTCAATTCTGATTTGATTTGGTTGCCCATTCTTAGGTAGCCACAGATGTGACCAATCGGTCGAAAAATAGCCCTTTAAAGATTGAGACCAGTCACGGATTAGAAAAATCCCATACAAATCTGGTATGTCTGCCACTACAATGTCAATAAATTGAAAAATTTGCGGATTGTTAGCCATCCCAATCATTACTCCTTTCAACTCTCCTAGAATTTTCACCTTAGAGCAATCAAGTTTGCTGATCTGAGTTTCACAAGGAACAATTTCAGCATTCAATTTCATGCATACCGAATAAGGAATAACATTTGATGATGCCCTGGAATCGACCATGCAGTTATGGACATTCCGGTTAAAGATTTCAAATGTCAGTAGGAAAGGGGGAGTTGTAGACTTGGAATTCTTTCTTATCAGTGTATCCCTATCAACAACTGTCTTATTGTCACTATTGAAACTTGCCACCCCTTTGCTGGTGGTAGGATCAGAGTTATTAGCTATAGATGTGGATGGCTGATTTCTTCTGTTATTGATATTAGATGGAGATGGTATATTTGAAAAGATTGACCCTCCTGGCATAGGATAAATTTTTAACAAGTCAAACATGCTTATGTTTGCTCTTTGTTTTTTAAGATCATTTATGATGTCATATTGGAGGTCTTTGTCTTGAATTGCAGAATGTTGATTCTTGAGTTGCAGACTATTCCTAGGAGTGGGTGATGGTTGCGAGTTGACTGGACCTTTACTCCTGGTATTATGAGTATGTTGATTGACGAAAACAGAGTTGACATGACACTCATCTTGACTAACCGAGCTATCCCAGAAATGACAGTTGAATGGGAGTGGATGTTCAGAAATTTCCTCTTCAGGTTCAGGTTGTTCATGTTCCTGATGTTCTTCTAACTCGTGGTCAGGTGAAGTTTCAGGTAAAGCATAAACAACCCTAATTGTATTTAATATTTCCTCATTGGTCGAAACATTAGGGGGAGCATTTTGTCACACGGTAGGTGGTGTATACGGTCGATATGGAGCCTTAAAATTTCCTCTATTCGAGGTTCCTTCTCCATTGTTTCTTTTTAACATCACCACTTCATTCGTTAGGGACCTAACTGCTTGTTGTAATTTTTCTATATTGAAAGCAGAGGTATCTTTCTTATCTGTATTAGTTCGAAAGTCATGGAATTTTTTTCAACCTTGATTGCTTCTTCGAAAGTTTCAACCAAAGTGGTTTTTCCAGCTTGCTTGACAAACATGCCAAGATATTTCGGCAAGGCAGAGGAAAAATTTTCAATTATAATATCCTATGGCAGTTGGGAAGTTGCTTGTATTCTATTCAACAAGGTGATAAATCGTTGGTTAAAATATTTCATGCATTCCTTATTTTCCATCCTAATTCTAGCCAGTTCAAGTGCTAATACTGCAGGTGTCTTATCCTCTCCAAATTTGTTTATGAAAGCCTGACTGAAATCAACACAGCTTGTTATTGATCCTTGGGTCAGGGAGAAGTACCAGACTATAACTTTTCCTTCGAACGTCAAAGGAAATAAGCGGCATACGACATCCGCGTGCTGAACATCCATGGTATGAACATCGATGATGAACTTATCGATATGGTTTTCTGTAGTCTCTTTGTTGACAGGATCAAATTTTGGTAACAACTTATCAAGGTGCTTTGGCAAGTTATGTTGTACTCTAGGTATAGCAACAACACCTTGTAGCAACCAGGGTCTGTTGTTGTTTTGATCTCCTCCATCATGGTTACCCATTTCTTGATTAGATTAAGAATGTGATGAAGATTGGTTGTTATGGTCATGTGGACTGTCGGGTGGTGAATCAAGGGGTGAAGGGGGTTCGTCAAAACCACCAAAAGTTGGGAGTTGTCTTGAAGTATTGTCATTTATTTCCGCTCTGAGAAGACCAGTGAGATGGTAATCAGGAGATCCTACTGGGGAATGAATAGGTTCTTCACCACTTGGTTCATCAACCGCTTGGGTTTGATTGTGGGGTCTTCTAGGTATACCAAAATTGACCGGAGGAATGCCTGTCTGGCGAGAGTAACGTCTAGTCAAAATACAGCGTGATTCCTCTAGGGATTCTTGTACGTCTTCCGGGGTAACTGGTGGGAAACGGGTATTACGTAGTATGGAAACCCTAACAGTATTCACAAGAGGTGTAGTTGTAGAGTCAATTTGTGATGTAGGGGTAGGACTAGATACTGGTTCAAGATTGCTGAGAAGGGAAGTAGTTTGACTAGTTGTAGGAGTAATATGTGATCGCTCAGCCATTAAGATTTTAGTTCAAGCCCTCCTTCTAGCGCCATTTGTTGGCCATAAGAACTGTCTTAGGCCAACTTAGAGAAAAATAGTCCACACACTCGACTTAGTATAGTCTTATATGTGTTTGGAGTAACTGTATTTCACAGGATTCAGGCCATGCTGCCTGTGTGTGGTGCTCTCATAGATAGAGAGTCTCTTGAAATGAGTGTGTCTTAGTTTAAGACCATCTGCTAACAAACTAAGAAAATTTAAGCTAACAATTATCTAATCCTAAAAACTAACTAACACTAAATATCAAAAAAGTTAGTAGCTCCTAATGTTATCCTATGATAAGGTAACTACTAATAATCTACCGAAAATGTTAGCTTCCTATCTCGGCCAAGAGCATAGATTGATTTATTTGACTAAAAGTTCGAAACAAAGAAAGTATTCACTAGTTACAGACCAGTAAGGAAATACCAAGCTATAAAAGTGAATTTAAATTATCTCACAATGGATTAAACAAATATATTGTAAGTAATTGTATACATGAATTCCAAACTAGAGTCAAAATTAACTAATAAGATATATAATTCTGAAACATGAAAGTATAATTAATACTAGTTTGCAATTGAAACAAATTCAACCTGCAAGTTAGATCTTCACAAGAATTGATTCATAAACCATTGACATCATGAAAAAGTTCTTTAACATCAATATGAGGATAAATCACTTATGTTTCAAATGAGTATAAACATTCGAATTTTCTGTAAAGCAATCCACATATAATATGAAGATATTTATATATGAAGATCAAAATAACAAAAGAGAGATAAACCACACAGTATAGATATCTAAAACTTGGCTATGGTTTTAGTATTCTGGCACACTTGATATTCTTCAGAAGAAGTTCAGAAAAAATCTATGTAAACATAATAGAATAATGTTGTATAATATCGACTCTCCCATGTATTAGAAATCGAACACTTGTTCCAAGCTTTGAAATTGTTTATATAGCAAAACATCAAACTCCTAACTCCCTATCATTCCTATTTTCATGGAACCACGTAGATCCCTATCCGAATATACAATAACAGAAATATCACTTGACTTCATTTCTATTATAATTCTAATGCATGCCATTTAGTGACACGTGGAATGGAATAACACAACAAATGACTAATAACTTACTGGACAAAATCCAGTATCCGTATTCTCGAGCACGATATATCCTTGCATTAATCACATCATCAACTGTCGGTGTACAAAATTGGAAATGCGATGCCAGCAATGTAAAGAAAACGGTTGTACATTCATAGCATCTTGAATAGGTAATCTTTCAGCGAAACGAACTCCAAAAATCCAGCAACAGGATCAACCTCTAGCTTATATATTCCATGACACCTGGAATTCACAAACCAAATCAGTTAACAAAACGTGGACAATATAAATGAATGATAAATACAAATGCATAATGCATAGGATTCCTGCAGAATTTTAATTCTGCAGGTGCCCTTATAAAACACTCTGTATTTAAGGTAAAATCTGAATGTGTCTACTAACCTGTAATAACCAAATTTCATATCACCTGTATATTCAAGCAAAACCACAAAACCAAAATGAATTCTATCTTTAAAAGCATCAAGGTTTTGGAGATGATTCAACAGAGACTTGAACCGGAACAACTCTCCTAGCTTCGTTCAGTTTGGCCTTAAACCTCACAGCCCTTATTTTTGCAATTCTGTTTTGTTTGGCTGATTTTTTATTCTTTGACAAAAGGTTCTTACCATAAGCTTTATACTTAAGCTTCTTTTCCTTTAAGAGATTCCATTTATCGACCCAGACAGTCAATTCGGCTTTCAAGCTCGCAATTTCTTCCATGGCGAATGCATTGACAACTTGAGCTTCCTTTAGATCAGTTTCCAAAGAGGATATGACCTGAGCAAAAGGTATTTGAATAGGTTGTTGTGCTGGTTCCATATTTGGTTCTTCTACATCTCCCAGCCCTGTATGTAGCTCCTGATTCACTTCTTGCTCTACGTTGGGCATTGGGTTTGATCATTGAACACTCATGCCCTCATGTTCAGAAGCTGATACATACTTGAGTTCTAGGATTGTAGGACCAATTGGGGTCTGATTTGGCCGAGACTCGGTAGAATTAAACAGTTCAACCATAGGGTTATCCCCTACAACCAAATCCCTATTCGCAAAAAGCGCAGAGGCCATGCTACGAGTGGTTCGGCAAATTGCCTAATCACTCAGCACCTTGCTAACTTCTTGATCTGCCAATTTTTGACCAATGTTTGTCTGTGCACTTAGTAGGGCACCATTTGGACAGGGTGGAAAAATCATAGGCTGAGTCATTTGAGGCCGAGGATCATCAAAGGGTATCTCAGGGTTTATCTCAGACTCGACCTTAGGGCCACCATTACTCGGGATTTTGCCAGGATTAGGTATCACATTATCTAGTTTGTTTTGAGAACCAAGGTCTTCTAACTCCGGTTCATCTGCTTCTAACCCGATATGTCTTCGCTTGGGTCTGGACCTCCGTAGGGGCCACTCATCATTTTCCCCAAAATTGTTACGGGAAAGAAACGATTCCCAAAAATCTCCCAACTCTCCCAATTGGTAGGAAACGAGTATCTTAATAAGCCCATGATGAAACAAATTCCGTTCCTTATCTCCCACATTACCCTGATAAGTGTTAGCCATCTTCTGAGAACTATTGAGGAAGTAATATGGCATATTCAAGGGATGCCCTTTAAAAACCATTAATAGCCGAAGATGATAAAACTGAATTTAAGACAATCGTCCCTCATAGGTGACATACCTGATAATAAGCCCAAGCATAGCACGCCACTTCTTCTTTAGCAGTCGAGACAGGAAAGCAGACTTATATTCAATTCGCCGGTTAGTTGGAGTCAAAAACTCCTTCCATTCATCACTCCTCAAATTCTTACCCTTATACCAACATTCTCCTTTCATTGGCAAACCTATAGCCCGAGAGAGGAATTCTTCTGACAATTCCAACACAACATCTCCTACATGTGCTTTCATACCATCAAATGATGTCGCGAATGCCCTGGAGACCATTAAATTAAAACCAGAGAAACTCTGCAAAAACCCTAACCATCCTGCCCTTACCACCATTTCACGGCATTAGGGAGCAATGTCTAAGTATTCATAACCAATGAGCTCGAATCTAGATACGGGAGCCATAGCAACGATCGCACAAACCTCAGGGATCCTCAAAAACCTACCTGAGAATCGAAACAAGTTCATCCCTAGCCCGTGCAGGTTTATCAAAGCCCCAACCGACTTCATTCCACCAGGGTACTGTGAATACTCATGTGCAGTCATGGAACGCAGGATTATGATGTCTTTGAATTGGTAAGGGTTATCAGAACTCACATAGAGCTTATGGTGCAATTATGCCTCCCAAAAAAAATGACAAGCGGGTGATAATTGGACATGACATTTGCCTCATGTAAATCAATGGATGTCATAATAATTTGGTTAGGCAAATATCAAACCTTTAATCCCCATGATAATTTCAATGTTAACCAACACATTCTCATATCAATGAAATGCTAACGTATAATCGAGTTTCAAATTTTCAAAGTATAAGTCAATGGTTACCACCACGTAATCTTCTACCACTACATATCATTAATACCAATATTTCATAATGCAAGATGATATCGATTTAATTAAAAGGAGGGTTATCATTGTAATGATGAGAAAATATTAATAAATGTAACCAAAACCAATATTACGCTTTGGAAATCATTCTGACCATTGATGATCGAATTATGATATTTATCTCACCCCCAAGCATCATTAAAAATTTGATAATCCTATTGATCTTATCTCATCGTAGAATTCACAGTTCCCATATGGGGATGAGTATATAAAAGATGATGAACTTGTGATGTTAATATAAAATGAGCTTTTACCCTCATAAATTTTAATGAGAATGACCCTTTGGAAGAGGGAGATTTCATTAGACCAAGCATATGAATTGAAAAACAAATTTCCATATAAGGTATCAGTCTATTAAGTGAACAGTCAGAGACTATTGATGTAATGACTTTGCTTGACTTTGAATTTGCAAAGATGATTGATGTTGTAAAATCAGGAGCTGCTAATTTTCAGGATTATGAATTTTACAAATAATAAACCAGAAATATGAAACTAAGTCAAGAAATTCAATTCAAATGAAGATTGATGTTAATCCCTCTATACCAATTAATTTATCAACTTTATTGGGAGTACCTTTAGAATCAAAGATTCTGAAGGCACTCCTAAAATATTAATGGGTGAGTGTCGATCAAGCTTGTGACATGTAGTATGGTTCCTTGTCATCAAGACTTATGTAATGGCTAATTGGATTTTAGTGTTCAATTTCTTTAGAGGGTGTTGCTTGCCAATATGACCCTGTCATTCCATGGCATGTATTAGAAGACATTATTTGATAGAAACTTGGTATTCACATTTGCACTACTAATTCAAATAAAAAGCTAAGGCTAACTCTCCCATCGTTAGGAAAAGTTGTAACTTATGCACATCCTCACCCCACCAACTACCTTTATGGGAGTAAAATGTGTGTACACACAAACACACCCTCATGCCCTACAACCATCCTCCAAAAACTAAAATTATACATTTATATACACAACTTAATACACCTCTAATTATTGTATTTTCTAATATTTTTAATATATTATGATCTTTCATAGATATCTATATCTCTTTCACTTTCCATTTTAATTTTAATTACAAATCATATTGAATATTTTTATGGTACCACTATAATTCATCCGTAAACACATGTATTTTTGATGTACACTTTTTTAATGAAGTGTTTCCTTTTTTTATTCTTGCAGCAATACATTTCATTTTTTAAGTATTTTGCTTCTCCATTATAAATTTTAACTTCAAAATATTTCAAATATATTATGTACAATTGTGTTAGGGATTATTGCTTTGAGTAATTATAAAAAACTAATTATATAATATAAATAGAAAAAGAAGGGAAAGTATAAATACCATTCAAAATAGTTTTGAAGTGTGACGAAGTTATTTGTATTTGTATAGATGTTCGATTGAATTGTATGATTGTGATTTATGTGGATTGTCCATGTTATGAAAGGTTGCAAGTGTGAGACAACAATCACATGTTAATGCTGGTGGTAGAGTTAGCAGCTAGCCTACCTACTAATCACTCTAATATGGAATGGAAACTATATTGAATTATATTTTCCCTCACATAAAAACAATACAATACATGGCAATTAACACATACTTGAAAAATGTAATTGGATTAATTGTCAAATAAGACATGTGTCGATGTATATTTAACTTCGGAATGTATTTCATATATGTATATTTTACTCCCATAGAGATGGAATTATTTATGTATATAGAAGTGTTTGCATTTCTATAGATATGTTATTATTCCTCTATACGGAAGTGTCGTCATTTATATTGTAAGTGTCGTAACTTATACTTCATGGGTTATTAGACCACCTTGTTGGGGTCGGCCCTGTATAAGTCATGTGGGTCGAAGGGTTATTAGAACACCCTATTGGGTGTTGGCCCAGTCAGCATTATGTTATGTGGTTAAGTTAAGGCCGACCTAGTAAAGGTTATTAGGCAAGTCAAGTCAAGTATAAATAGAGTGCGGGAGGCACTCTATTTGATCATTCTATTCTCTCTCACACTCTTGGGAGAGTAGCACACTTGTGGAGGAGGAGAAGCTGCTTCTAGGAGATGTCTATCTCTTATTCTTGGTTTGTATCATTGCTCTATCTATCTCTGAGGAAGTTATTAGGGTTTTTCACCTTTATGGTTTTCCCCAAGTAAACTCTGTGTCTCTTGTGTGCTTGCATTATTGTGTTCATGATTGATATGTTGTAGATATGATGTACATGTTGTTCTCTCAGTTAAGATCCTAGATCATATTGAAGTAAATTCTGAAAAATTAACATGGTATCAGAGCTAGCCTGAAAGAAGGCATGGTATGGCATGTATGACACTTATTGCACTTGCGATGGTAGGTCTTGATATAGCAAGAACCAGTCATCGTAGCACTTTCTCTATAAATAAATTTCGATGAGGTTTCAGGGTCTGAAAAGTGTACAGGGTGAATATAATATCCTCATGTACATTGTGTCCAATGGAAAACCTCTAATTCATTGTACTTTGGGTTTTATGATATGTACAATATAGGGTTTCTGCCTCTTCCAGATCTCAGTCATAAACAGGTGACCTTGGAGAAAAGGTCATAACTTTGGCTAGGAAGCTCCAAATGAAATTTTGTAAAATGTGACAGATAGTGCACGGTCTGTGCTTTCTGGGGTAAATTTTTCAGATGCTGAAACTGAACCAGTGACACGTGGCACTCCGTACAAGTTTGCTCTCCTCTTTTATCCCATAAATAGATCACGTTGCGACACTTGGCATAACTCTCTCTCAGAGAATCCATTTGAGGTAAAACCTGTGGGGTTGGAAAGATGATAAGTCGGGCTATCACAAGAAAATTTTTCAGACCCTGTGGATCTAAAAGTTTGGAGTTACACTAGAAACAATCAAGTACATATTTCTGTCGAAACAGAATTATTTTTTAGCACCTTCATTCATGGCTTCCAGAATTTAGGGTTTCAGAGAAAGCTGGAATTTTTGTAATAGGAGACTGCGGCTGAATGCTACTCATCAAAATTGAAATTTAGAGACCAAGATCAGAATTTTTGATTGGGCAGAAGGCCGGGCTTGATCAGACCCTAGTTCGGGACTTTGATCAGAAAAGTGAAAATTAGGGCTTTTGCAAAAATGGGAATTTTTGAAATCTGTTACCACGGATGGAAGCTCCTCAAAAAAATAGAAGCTTAGATATTTGGCTCAAGCCTTTTGATTGGGCAGAAGGGTGGGATTTATCAAACCCTAGTTCGAGGTCATGTCTAGTGAATCCAAAAGCTTCAAAGGAAATTTTGAGGGGTGAAACTTTGCAGTTTTCAAATTCTGAGTATACTAGCTTGACCAGCTCTGAAAGGCGCATCTTTCTATCCTTTCAGAAGTTTGAAATTCAATGTTTGAATTTTTAGGGTTTCTCTGACAAACCCTAATCCAGCTCCAGATCCAATTTCTGCAAATCAAGTGGATTGGGTTAATCCTAGAAGAGAATGGATTGGTCACCTACATAAGTGAAGAAGTTCCTGTTTCAAAGGGAGATGAGGCTAAGGCCTTACATAAGAAGATTACAATCAATCTCGACAGGTATGACTTACAGGTATGTTTCAAATTATGTTCATGGTTAAGTTTATGATATGTTTGTCTTCATATCATTATAGTTAGTACATTCTTGATTAATTACTAGACTTGTCGTATCACCTTAATAGAATTATGAATACATTATAGAAGATATTCATTGATTAAGGTTTTGACACTTATGATTGTACTAATGCATTGTGATGTTGTATGAGGTTTATGTTGTTCGCTAACCTGAAAGGTACACCAAGAAAGACAAATCATGTTCTACTTCAAGAACATATAATCATGGTGACATGAAGACAAAGATTCATCCATTGTCATGGATCACATAGAATATCTACTTACGAGGTATGTATAACTTGGTTCTACAATGGTTAACTTAGGAGACATGTAGGTTACTAGCACAAGTCAGTGAAGAGAACCAAAAGACATCATACGAGTATGTTAGACATAACTAGCTAAGATAGTAATCCAGGTATGTTTTTCCTATATCAAGTTAGACTTTTACCTTGTGTTAGGATCCCTTATATAAGTATACTTGGTATGATTGGTTATGTTTATTCATAGAGTTAGAAATGTAAGTAATCAAGGGTTTATGTATATTATGTCTCTTATCTTGATTGATGACTTGACTAACCAAAAGAGTCCTATGATCAAATAAGAATATGCATGATTAAAAGAAGTCTTCCCTGAAACCTTGAATACTAATGTTTATTATTTGTGCTTGAAATAATCATGACCATACATGTTAAGATTATTTAGGATCATAATGTTTTGATAGTATTGAGATTATACTAATGTATGTATGGTTATGTATGAGATCTTGAGGATGACACAAACATGACACTAGTGCACACTCAAGCTTGCATGGTGGTCCAATATGGATGTAAGGTCAAGAACAAGTAATCCAGGAAGAAAAGATCAAGAGGGAGCACACTCCAGTTGTTCCTGCAAGGAAGCAAAGATCAAGAGGGAGCACACTTCAGTAGCTTCTGCAAGGATGCAGATATTCAGAGGGAGATGACCACTTCTCATCAGAATGGAGTTACAGAAAGGAAGCAAAGACTGAGAGGGAGTCAACCCAACAAACAAACAAAGATAAGTATTTGAATTATCATTTCTTGCATATTTGATTGTTTAAATAATACTATTCAATAATGTATATATTGATGTTCCTAGAATTAGGTTGTGTATTATGCATATTAGAATAGTTTCATTGATGAACATTATACTACTAATAGACATGGCTAAGTGGCCTATGGCACTGTACAATATTCTGTTCCTACTTATCTAGAATGAAACCTCTTTGCTGACATGTTGGGATTTGTGCACACTCTTAACAATGTTCTGGTAGAGATTGGAAGGCATCTAGAAAGTTATGGGATGTGGATAAATGTTGTATTCAAGCATTGGCTAAGATAATTGCATGACTGTATGACATATTTCTTTATATGTAAGAATTTGCTCTGAAAACTATGAGATGTTTCTAATCATGCAATTTAACTTGTTTTGTCAGAAATATCGTATATGATCACTTACAAAAGAAGGACTACAACATTTGGTCTAGTAACAAATCTATCTATTGAAAATATTGAAGTTCCCGGATCTGGGAAGAATGCCACGATCGAGGAATACCAGTCAATCATAAAGATGTTTGGGATGCAGTCCCAAGACCTGAAGGTAAGTCTATCATGACTTCCATGTGGATCTATAAAGATCAAGTATGCTACAGATAGTAGCATAGAGACTTTTTCTCCTGTAGATAGATCCACTTCCATCAGATCAGTACTTGCTATGGCTGCAGTGATGAAGTTGAAGATACACTAGATGAATTTCAAGACAGCTTTCTTGAATGGTGTATTTGAAGAGGAAGTGTATGTGGAGCAGCCACTTGGTTCTGAGACATATGACAGGGAGTCATATATGTGCAGAACTTGGTATGGTAGGATAGACAGCTTTCTATCCAGTTTGGGCTTTACCAAGAGTAAAGCGGATTCCAACTTTCACTACAAGGTTGGGGAAGGCAATCTAGTGATACTACTTTTGTATGTGGATGACCTGTTTATTACAGGTGAAGATAGATTGATTGCCGACACGCGGTAAAAGCTTGCTGCCAAGTTTGAGATGAAGAACTTGGAGATGATGCACTATTTGTTTTTGGCATGGAGGTGTGGCAGAGTGCATATGGAATCTTCCATGGACAAGGGAAGTATGTAGTAGAGATTCTAAAGAGGTTCGAGATGATGGACTGCAAGGACATGGCCACACCTATGGCATCGAACCTAAAGCTTCTATGTGATGCTTCATCTAAGCCAGTCGATGTCACTATGTATCGTTAGATGATTGGGTCCTTGATGTACCTGACAAACACAAGACCATATATTTGCTTTGCGATGAACACATTGAGTCAGTTCCTGACGGATCCAAAAGGTGTTCACCTAGTTGCTGTAAAGCATATTCTAAGGTACCTGAAGGGTACAGTTGAATATGGGCTCAAGTATGATGTGAATCAAAATTTTAACTTGTAGGGTTATGTTGATTCAGATTGGGTAGGTAGTGCTACAAATATGAAGAGCACTTCTAGGTGCTACTTCATTATGGGATTAGGTGTGATCTCTTGGTTTAGCAGGAAGGAGTCCTACGTAGCACTGAGTACAACCGAAGTAGAGTATGTTGCAATTGATGAGCAGGTTGCAGATGTATTGACCAAGCCATTGGCTAGAGTGCAGTTTGAATACTTTAGAGAGAGGCTTGTGCACTTCAGATCGAGGTCCCTTCCATAGGGAAGTGATGAGCTTGGAAGATGCAGATGCACATGAGATTTTCTAACATGGTTGATATGTTCTCCCGTGGTCGTGATGTAATTGCTGAGCCATTCTCACATGGTGGTAGATGTGTTCTCTCATGGTGTAGATGTAAGGGCTAAAGCCATTTTTCACATGGTGGTAGATGTGTTCTCCCATGGTGAAAAAGTAAGGGCTAGAGCCTTCCTTGAATGGTGGTAGATGTGTTCTCCCATGTCGGTGGTGTAAGTGTTGGATGATGTGCATTTGGGTAGTGCTTCGTGGACATTGAGATGATCTGAAGAGGACGATACTATGATGATTAGGAGGATCATGGATGATGAGCATCAGGATGATGTTCTATTTTCTGCTCTGTATGATCAGTTGGATCATTTATGTATGTATGCATCATGTTGATGCTGGATATGATCAGTTGGATCATTTATGTATGTATGCATCATGTTGGATGATGGATATGATCAGTTGGATCATTTATGTATGTACACATCATGTTGGATGCTGGATATGATCAGGTAGATCATGAATGTTGATGGATACATTGTGTGGATCATGTATCTTTGTATGATCACGTAGATCATGTATGCTGATGGATACATTGTGTGGATCATGTATCTATGTATGTATCAGGTAGATACTTGGTATGCATCAGGTAGATGCATTGTATGATCAGGATGATCATGGATGACGAGCTTCTCCAGTTGACATGCATCAGGATGATGCAGTGATGATAATCAGGATGATCATGTGTACATCAGGATGATGTATGGAGAGTATCAGGTTGATACTCTGTGGCCGTGGACAGGTTGTGTAGATGAGCATTTCTGGGAGATCCTATAAGTCGAAGTTGTGTACCCGTAACAACCTAGGATACTCTTTCAAGACATTACTATGGGAGGACATATAATAGCGCCTTGGGAGATCCTTTAGGTCGGATTTGTGTGCCCATAAAATCCTAGGATGATCTTTCAAGGTTTTGTCCTATGGCATGTAATTTGCTCCTGGGAGATCTGGACAGGATGAAAAAGGCCTCAGATGCTTTAGCCAGGTTTTTCCATGACCACATGTAATTTGCTCCTGAGAGATCTGGACATGATGAAAAAGGCCTCAGATGCTTCAGCTAGATTTTGTGGTGGACCACATGTAATTTGCTGCTAGGAGATCTGGACAGGATGAAAAAGGCCTCAGATGCTTCAGCCAGGTTTTGTGGTGAGATCACATGTAATGTGCTCCTGGGAGATCCGACAGGTAGAGCTATGTACTCGTAACAACCTGGGATGCTTCAACTAGTTTTTGTGATGGGTCACATGTAATGTGCTCCTAGGAGATTCGACAAGTAGAGCTGTGTGCTCGTAACAGCCTAGGATGCTACCGCCAGGTTTTGTGATGCACGTAATAAGTCCTGAGGTTTCCATAGTATGGCCAATGATGATGAAGACCTGCAGGTGGTGGGCCTACATCCAGTATGAAAAAGGACTGGTTTTGTAGAAGTTCCTATGACAAGTAGATTCAAAGATTGATTGAGATAGCAGCAGTAGTGATGATGACGATGCATCGATGATGATGGTCTAGAGAAGAAGACTTGTGCTAGAAGACATGTGTCGAGAAATACCTTCCTAGTTAAGAGAGAGTGTTGATGTATATGTAACTTCGGAATGTATTTCATATTTGTATATTGTACTCCCATAGAGATGGTATTATTCCTCCATACGGAAGTGTTTGTATTCTTATAGAGATGTTATTATTCCTCTATACGGAAGTGTCGTCATTTATATTGTAAGTGTCGTAACTTATACTTGATGGGTTATTGGACCACCTTGTTGGGGTCGGCCCTGTATAAGTCATGTGGGTCAAAGGGTTATTAGACCACCCTATTCGGTGTCAGCCCAGTCAGCATTATGTTATGTGGTTAAGTTAAGGCCGACCTAATAAAGGTTATTAGGCAAGTCAAGTCAAGTATAAATAGAGTGTGGAGGCACTCTATTTGATCATTCTATTCTCTCTCACACTCTCGGGAGAGTGGCGCACTTGTGGAGGAGGAGAAGCTATTGCTAGGAGATGTCTATCTCTTATGCTTGGGTTGTATCATTGCTCTATCTATCTCTGTGGAAGTTATTGGGGTTTTTCACCTTTATGGTTTTCCCCAAGTAAACTCTGTGTCTCTTGTTTGCTTGCATTATTGTGCTCATGATTGATATGTTGTAGATATGCTGTACATGTTGTTCTCTCAGTTAAGATCCTAGATCATATTGAAGTAAATTCTGAAAAATTAACAACACAGTACAATTATTTGCATATATGAGTCTATGAATTATAAATATATATATATGAAAAATGTATCCATGGATATGTTTGGTAAGTGATTCCATAAAAATGTTTTAAAAATGTACACTCGAAGGGGAAACCAAATAAGCTAATAGTGCATAGCATTATTGATAATTTACTTGCCAAACCCACCATGGATGAAAGTGTTTTTCTTCCTCACTAGGAGGCAACCAACTCGATGCACTTAACCTGGAAACCAAAAAGTAAATTAATGTATGTAGATTTGTGATTAGCCTAGATCAATGAACTTTGTGTGGATATCGTTGGCATTCTGCCAATTTGGAATGTAAGTTGTACTAAAATTTCCATTCAAACATGTAGGTGGTCATGATTAGTTAGTTAGTTACTGTATTATGCAAAGAAAAAAAATTGGATTCATTTCTTTGTTTTTAGTTTTATACTTGAAAAGGTTCCCTGTAAACTCCCAAAACATTACAGTGAATTCAAACACATCAAGCACCAAAAGCGATGTCCAACCAATTTGAAAAATTAATCTGAAGCACTTATTCTCCACTATGTTGTTGGCACACATGTAACCTTCTCTCAAAATCATCTCTTTATTTCACCTAGCCCCAACCCCTAGTTTCTGCCTCACTGTTAAGAATATTGGTGGGTGACTTGACATTGCATCTCTACTGTAGTACCACAACCCTATTCACATAATTTATTTATTTTTGGAATACATTTGCTGGAAAAATAGAACATTCTACATTAATGAAGATATGCTACAAACTAAAACTAGTCAAGCTTCCCTATTCACAATGGGAAACCTGGTGTCAGAATATGTTTTTGCAAGATTCAGAATTCAAAATAGTTGCATCACATATATTTTTAATTTCCAAGTTCATTTTCCATATCAATCATAATGGAGAGACAACACTGGAAACAAAAAAAGAATTAGAAGTACCTTGCAATTTAATGCATTTGGAGGACACTCATTAAATCAATCACAATGGAGAGAACATTGGAAACCAAAAGAAGAATTAGAAGTATCTTGCAATTTAATGCATTTTAAAGACACTTAATAAATAAACAATATTAAGCAACGGTAACCAAAGTTAAAGCAATTAAACATTTTTTTAAACTAAGCAATTTCATCAACAAGATATGCCACTAAGCAAGTTCATTCACTAATTGTTTCTTGCATGCCTCTCAGCATACTAAGAGATTCTAGATGTACAATTGCTTGATGGAAAACATTCACACATTTCTTAGGAAAAAGAATGTTACTGAAAATTGCATTTGTTCCCATCCAACATCCAACTATATATAAAATAACATGATGGCCGTAAAGGTTTCAAATATGATTCATATGCATATCCAAATGTAAAACTGTTACACAAGGTTACAAATATGATTCATATGCATATCCATAAGGTTACACAACTGTCCACATAACATTGGAGTAACTAACATCTGCAAAATGTAAAATTGTATCCAAAGACAAAATTTAAAAATGTAGCAACCAGAAGTTGCACAGATTGTCCTTCAAAAATTGTTATCTCTGCCTTTGGCTCCTAGCACAAATCCGATCCTGTGAAAAGTGGTGACATACTTCCACACTTGTTTGGTATATGTGCAACCCAATAACAGGTGTTCCACAGTTTCTCCCTCCAAATGACATAAAGGACAACTCCATCATATGTAGAAATTGCTTGAAACATATATGGCCTTTCATTCAACTCTTTTAAGTCCAAATTTCTTGCCAAATATTCAACAGACACAACTCCTGGAAGATCCTGTGATGAACATATAGCCATAGTTATCTTATGAAGTTGAATAAGTGCAAAAGAGACATCATTATCACAAACTTAATAGAAAAGGTAAACATGGGCATAACATCCAATTCATGGCCAATTTACTAAATGGGAATACAAATTAGAGAAACAAGTTGTATCTGTGTAAATCTATTTGAGACACTGACTAAAACCCACTAATATGGAAAGGCGCATATATGGTGGAAAGCAACTACAGTATGACCAGACAAGGACTAGTAAACCAAGTATATTATCCCTGAGAAAAAGGTATATCTTGATAACTTCCTAAAGGAGAAGACATTTTTTGGTCCATGTTTCTGTCAACCAAGGTAAGAAATTCCTCCTTGTAACTGTGTAATTAGATGCTAATCACAATCAGTCTATTTATGGTTGATGACTCAACTTACATGTGCCACTGGAACAACTATTTAGAGGAGAAAATTTTATAGTATTCCATTTAGCTAAGGGTCTAACTTTTGGAAAAATTTGTGCAACACCCCAACCATAGGATTCCTTCTTATAATTCTTGTGTTTTAATGAAAAGACTCAAGAGTTATGGTTTAAAATTAAGTCTCCTGAGTTCCCTCCCAGATACATAGGACAAGCATGAATTTTCAATTACATTATAAATGCATGACAAAAACAAAAGTGGTATTCCAATACCTGCCATAACAAAATAATTTGATCATCAGCTTCAGTGTACTCATGATACCCCATATGGTCTTTCCAATCATGTACACATAAGCTAGCATACCCTCTCTGTACAACATTAGATCCAAATCTTCAGGTTCTAAATCTCAAAGAAACTATTGAGGTGTTGAATTCCCAAGCAAATCAGAATGTCCCCGAGCAAGCATTTAATTTGATCTGCAACTGGTGTCACAAAATGACACTGAATCAGCAGCTTGACATAGTGATGTCAATTCTTACTATTTATGATCAAGTCCCTACACCATGGACAAAGTTCCACAACCTTTCTGGAACCCAGTTCTTCAATTCTATCACAAATGTGAGTCCTAGTAGATCCTCGTCTAGAAGATCTGGATCCATTTCCAATATTTTCTTGCAACTTGAATACAAGTATGATTTGTATCTTCTGTATCTTCCCAAGAGATAGAGAGACCAACCAATTGTTTGAAGAATGTTCGAGTTAGGGCATGGTCTATTTGGACCCTGTGCACCAATACCGAACCAATAACACAGCCGCAAAACTTGAAATGGGACAGATGACCAGGATTCACTCGAGATGCTGCAAGAGGAAGGAATAAGATGATCAGATATTCGAGTAACCATACAGTTTCAAACCCATGATGTGTTGATAAGAGAGGTAATATAGCACATTTGGGGATAGTTTATTTGTATTTTCCTTACAACAATGATAGTTTTGGATCATATACAAGATTTCATCCAATGTCCTGACAGATTGCAAACTTATCGATTAATAAGGCAAGATCAAAGGGTGGAACATATTTATCCAGATTCCAACCATATTATCAAGTACAATATGATAAAGGAACATTAAACAATAACTGAGGACAACTTTTCAAAGGACATTAATGCTTTCAAAACTACATCTTGGACTAAAATTCACTAGGTGTTGGCTTGGTTTTGCAACCAAGCTTAGTGCTATGGGCACCTGCTAACTAGTAGCAGCAGTCTCAATATTAAGCAAAAACAATAAACTAAATCTAAACTAAAACTAAACTAGCATGTGCATCTTTGAATTAAAAAACAAGAAGAAATATAAGAAATAATTTTGTATTAAAATGGGGGCAAGCAAGTGCTTGCAATAACAATACCTCCAAGTGAAGAAGATAGTTGAGAAGCTCCAAGGATGAGCAGCTCCATACTCCAATGGGTCCTTTCTCCAAGGTTGTTACAATGGCCAAAAACTCAAGGGAGATTTTGGGAGCATGAGGATAAGAATATGGATGGATGTGAAATGAGGAGCCCCTACCACCTTTTTATAGGTTTTGGTGGTGGGGAATACCATTTGTGGTTTTGTGGAAACCAATGGTATTGACCAACATGGTTTAGGTACTTTTCCCTCCTTTTTCCTTTTTTGAATAAAATTAATATTTTTATTCCCTTTTTAATATTTTTGGGAATTTTGGACCCTTTTTGAGGGTTTTTTATGCTTTTTTAGGAAAAATAATCTTTTTAAGTGGGAAAAGGGGTGTACTAAGGTCTTTTGGTGACCTTTTGTTGGATTGAGAGGCTTAGATGTTGGAAAAAGTGGACAAATGGGTCATGCGAATAAGGGAATGAGCTAGTGAGTACTTTTTGGGTGTTAACAGATTGCCCCCTGATGTGTGAGGGTAGGAGCTCATCATATGGCCGATAGACATCATAGTTCTTTTGTCTTTTTTCTGGGGTTTTGGGGAGGAGAAGAGACTGATTGGAGACTGGATCCGCGACCCTTGGAAGATGCAAAAAATAAACAATATTACATGGCCTCAATATGAATGAGGAATAGTCTCTGATAATGGACGAGGCGGGCATACCATGCTCGTATCAAGACATATATAAACAATTAGTCCCAAGAAGGGGGACGTGAGAAAATACATAAAAAATATGCTGGTACATCATAAGGGTCCAGAGGGGACATCATTTTGGGATGTACTCATGATCATATCATGACTGATCTGAATAACTGATACACTGGAATAGAGCAACAACCGTTCTGACGAAGGTCTCAGAAGGGTTGACGAACTGCTGAAACTGACGGTGTCCAACATCTATAGGGAATCAATGACTGAGAGTCATCTCTGAGAAGTACATGTACATGTAACTATATACTGGAGGGAGTATAAAACTGGGGTACATCTGAATACTGTCGCCATGCGCAACCCGAATATCTATAGGAAAAGTATAACTGGTTGTATCCATAGGTAGACTCTCAAATGTGGAGGAGTCAGATGGTATCCAGGGTCTTTGACTAATAACTGAACGGACTGATGCCCTGTGCGAGTCTCAACGATGCGATCAAGGTGTTGAAGTTGAGCATGTGAGAAACAACCATTTGGAGAGGAACTGAGGACTCTTCTCGAAATGATTCGTAGGCACTCATCATAAATGGTGATGAGTCCAAGACACAGGGACCTCTAGGTCTATCCTCTGGAATAAATTTGGTTGTCGTCGACAGAGGGAGACCACCAACTAACAAGGCAATGATGTTTCCTTGATAGGAGCATGAGGTGTAAAACTGAATTGTGGTAGTACTGATGGTAGGACTGACATACTTGTGGGGATGGGAAGTAACTGGGGTCATATAGTGGGTAGACTCAAACTTCCTTTATTCAGAGCATGATGACATGGTTGACCTAGCAGCGTAGGGAACTGACTTGTAGGTGTGGGTATCATTGCTTTTTAGGGACTGAAGGGTGTGTATTGACTCTGGGGAGGGATCAAGCTGATGGGTGCTGTCGAGGGGTTCTCAGGGTGACATACTGCATCATACTCTGAACAAAGGTGACCAAAATGGGGAAGCTGCTATATGAGTAGACGTGATCTGTTGTGGCACCGAGAAGCACCATTGGGTCCTTCTTCATGGTTTTAATGAGCTCTAAGAAGGTATAAAAGTGTGCTCTGAAATGGTACTATCCTGTTGATTTTGTGAGCCCGGGACTGTTCGTGCTCATTGGTGCTTTCATTTTGTAAGGAGTCTGAAAACGATAAGAAGACTCTGCAGTGGTTATGATTACTGTCCTGTTGGTTTTACGAGCCTAGGATGGTGATTGCTCGTGGTCACTTTCATGTTTAGAGAGTCTGAAAGCGGTAAGTGGACTCCATTGGTGTTCTTTTTCGTGAGTTAGTCTCCAAGGCCCGAAAAAGCATAAAATGATTCAAATGGAGAACTCTTCTAGCCGATGTGACTAGAGTATTCCTTTTTCATAATTAGTCTACAAGGTCCAGAAAAGGGGTAAAATTATACCAGGTAGACGCCCTTTCAGATGCGTTTAGCGAGCATGAAAGGAAGCAAGGTTTCTCGGCGATCTTTTCATTGTTTTAGGAGTCAGAAAAGAGCTTAACAGAAATTCCCTAAGTGCCTTTTTCGTAAAAGGGATTGCTCGGCCCGAAAAAGGGATAAAATTATACCAAACAAAAAAGGGATTGATGAGAGCGAAAAAAGGTCTCAACCGTCATCATGAGTGCGGAAAAATGAATCCGGTGACATAAAGATTGTCAAAAACAGAGAACGGCGGATGTGGCACATAAACCGAGGTGATGGGTGACATTTTTTAAAATTAGCCTGAAAAATCTGGAGGTGAGAGAGAGAAATGATCTCAAGCATCATCACAAGCGCGGAAAACTAAATCCGACGATATAAAGATTTGCTAAAAACGGACGACGATCGATGTGGCATGCAAACTAAGGTGACGAGGGGGGCATGGGAAAAAACGCCCGAAAAATATGGGCGTGAGAGCGAGAAATGATCTCAAGCATCATCACGAGCGCAAAAAACTGAATCCGGCGATATAAGACTCGTAAAAAATGGACGACGGCCGATGTGGCACGCAAACCGAGGCAACAAGGGGGCATGCAAAAAATTCCCTAAAAATCTGGGCGTGAGAGCGAGAAATGATCTCAAGCATCATCACGAGCACGGAAAACTGAATCCGGTGATATAAGACTCGTAAAAAACGAATGACGGGCGATGTGGCACGCAAACCGAGGCAACGAGGGCACGAAAAAATGGTCAAAAAATGGACCTGATGAAAACTGGAAAAGGAAAGAACTGTCATGAAGTTCTTAAATGGACGGTGGTGTTCATCCGATATTATGGGTAAAATCGTTTGAGGTACAACCCGTTGCGTGGGTTGCGGAGGGGGTTGCCTTCTGAATTGGTCAGAATGTATGCCCCTTGTCCGAGGTAAGTGTGTATAATGTATGGGCCTTGCCACATGGATACAAACTTTCCTTTCCCAGTTTTGTCATGAGCCTGATCGTAGACGAGGACAAGGTCCCCTTTAGAAAAAGTTCTTGGGTGGACATGTTTATCATAATTCAATTTGGATCGGTTCTTGGCTGCTTCTATGCTTTGAAGGGCTGTGCGCCGATCTTCATCGGCCTGCTCCAGGAGTAGTAAGAGTTGTTCAATTGGGGCAGTGTCCGGTAGGAGTTCAACGACCATTTGTAGGGTTGGAATCTGGCACTCAATGGGGAGGACAGATTCGACACCGTGAACTAAGTGGAAAGGGGTAAAACCGATGGCGGTTTTAGTCGATGTGCGGTATGCCCATCGTGTCGGGAAGAGCATGCGGTGCCAATTTGACTTGTGTTTGTCTACAGTGCGCTGGGGGATGGTTTTCAAAATTTTGTTTATCGCTTCGACTTGGCCATTTCCTTGGGGGTAGTAGGCAGAGGAGAAATGGTGTTCAAACTTTAGTAAGGTGGATAGTTCTTTCCAGACGGCATCTTCGAAGTGAGAGTCGTGGTCTGATACAAGTTGCTTTGGCACTCCAAAACGTGCGATAACATGGTTGAGAAAGAAACGTGCTGCGGTTTCGGCTGTGCAATTGTAAGTTGGCATTACCTCCGCCCACTTGGTAAAATAATCTACAGCCACAATAATATGTTTGTGACCGCTGGCTGACGTGGGATTGCAATCAAGGAATTCAATGGCCCATTTGCAGAATGGTCCGGCAGTAACGACTGGATGAAGGGGGGCGAGTGGGGTTCTTGCTTTAGGGGCAAAAAGTTGACAATTTTTGCAATGTTTGAATACGGTGATGCAATCAGTAAATAATGATGGCCAAAAGTAACCTGCACAAATGATTTTTGGGGCGGTGGCCATGCTGGAGAAATAGCCTCCATAGGCACCGCTATGACAATCATTGAGGACTTGTTCTACCTCACTATGGGATAGGCAATGTCATAGGATGGTATCAACGCCGCGTCGATAAAGCACATCCCCTAACAAGAGGTATTGGGGGGCGTTGTGACGTATACGACGGCGTCTGTCACGATCGATGTGGGGTCAAAATTTCTACGTGTGGAGGTAAACTAGGATGTCACCGTACCATGGGTCGTCAGACGAAATAATGAAGATGTGATCGTCAATCAGATCCGTTTGGATAGTGGGTGATGACGAAGAGGATGGGAGTTCAGTGATGAGATGGGAAAGCACGAGGGCTTTGGTGCTCTCCATGATCCGGCGGGGCCAGCGGAGGAGGCGCCAGAGGAGCCCAGGGATCCTGATGACTAGATGATATGTATTTGCCCCCAAATGCTGATGAGCATATGGGGAAGCTCTTTTTGTACGGCTAATGTATTTTTGTATATTGGGTGCTGAGGGCACCTATGGCATGTTCTTACTATACGATGATGTATATATATATATATATGATGTTGGTATATAGTCGTGTATGCACGTGGATGCACTTGTTGTCTTTTCGTTCGCCCGTGGAGGCATGTTTGATTTTCTGTATGCCCATGGAGGCACATTGTATGCACGTGGATGTACATTTTGTTTTTGGTATATGCCTGTGGAGGCACATGGTATGCACGTGGATGCACATTTTTGTTTTGGTATATGCCCGTGGAGGCACATGTTATGCACATGGATGCATTATTTGTTTATGGTATGATGCGATTGGTGTGCTAGTCAAGTACATTGTTGGCCATATGGTCTGCTACACTATTGAGGTTTCTTGGGACATGTATGAATGAAATGGATTCAAACTGTCGAATCATTTGTTTAGTGCGCAAAAATTTTCTGAACAGACAGGGATCGCGTACCTGGTAATCATTGTTGAGTTGGGAAACTAGGAGTTGTGAGTCCAAGAAAACGTTAAGGTGACGTATGCTCATTTGGAGAGCTGTGGCCAAGAGACCGGTCACGGCATCATATTCAGCCTGGTTGTTGGTAGCGGCACCCAAACACACTCCGTCGATGTGGATCAACTCATGTGAAGGGGAATATATTACCCAAGCTGTGGAGGCCAGATTGGGGTACCAAGGGCTTGCCCCATCAGCGAAACTGACATAGCAGAGGGGAACATGTGTGCGAATGGGATCAATGGAAGGGGCCGACCGGACATAAGGGTATCCAGTGGAGATTGTATAAATGGAGGGGTCAAGGCCAGGCATTTTGGTATCTGACCAAGTAAAGACATCAGTGAATTCTTGGAAGAGTATTTGGTATTCTCCAATCTCATGTTCATTGTGGGAGGCTCCTAATGTAATGGTATGAAGGGCACCAGGTGGGTCAGAGGTGTCGATGTGGATGATGGGAGAAATATTGGCCATGTTATTTTTCTCAGAGGCATCAGGAGTAGGAATAGGATCCTTCAACCAGTCAACTTTAATAGGAAGGAAATATTTGGACTCAACCGCGAATTGGGTAGCGGTGGTGGATGAGGTCTCTTGTGGGAGGAAGTATGGACGATGGTGCATGTCTTCCCAGGGATAATCTGGGGTAGTAGGAGCCTCTAGAATCTCTTTATCACTGCGGGAGCTGTGAGTGGTCAAGTCAGTTGATGAGGGTTGGGTGGTCGAAGAGATCATATAAATGGTGTTAATCTCTCCGGATGAAGATGATGCGGGAGGGTAGATCTCCTCGATAGTAGGGGGCGCCATCTCAAGATCCAGATTATTCATCTCATAGAGAGCTGCTCTGTAATCTGGGATGTCAGGACAGTTGTGGGAGTAGTGGCCGTAAATACCGCATATCGCACATGGGTGGTTGGTACGCAGTGATTTGTCCCGAGGCATGGGGTTTGGGTCAATTTTGACAACCGGGATGTTGGGGTCGTCGTCAAGCATTTGCATGTGTTCCTGTAATGCAGGTAACTGTGGAAACTGATGGGTTGGATGGCCTAACTCATCACACAACGAGCATTTTGGAGGAGCACGAAATACAGGGGGAGGTTTAACTGCCTTGGGTGGGGGTACCGCAGTGTATGGTTGTGGGCCTCTACCCCCAGTGGGCCGGATGAGTGGAGGGGAATTCGTCAATGACGAAGGAGTAGTGATACCGGGAGGTGGTTGGGTAGAAGTGACAATGGGTTGCACCAGTTGCAGGATGACATTTGGTGTCGGTAGGGGAACGGGAGGTGAAATATACCACACGGGTAATCCCAATGTTAACCCAGGTAGACTAAGGGTATCCATAACCGGAGCACTTACTACACCCGAGGGAGGGAATAAAAAGGGGATTGTGTGGATGGGTGTAACACCGATGTGACTAGGGACCAATGGTGGTTTAGGGAATAGGGGTGGCTGATTACCGGGTGTTTGTGTATTCTGTGAAAGAGTACAGAGGTCAGCGACATGGGTCTCTGGTGATGGTGGTGGAATAGATTGGAATGTAGAAGTCATCGCCGCCTCGGAGCAAAATCTGGGTCCTACTGAGGAAACGAACAAGGTAGTTGCACCACAAACAGGTTGTTCAACCATGGGGAGAACATTTTCAGTTATGGTGGGGGCCTTGGGGTCGTAATAGGTGAGTTGGTCGACCTTGACCATGCGTCCCTCATGGGGTAACATCATAGTACGGAAAACAGATGAGGAAACCGCCCGCATGGCATACATGTAGCTGCGACCAAGTAAGAGGTTATAGTCGAGCTGGGCATTGATGACCTCAATGTCAATGAGCACGGTTTTACCCACCAGCTGAATGGGGACATTAGCTAAAAGACCTTGGGGTTGAGCCGAACGGCCGTCGTAGGCTCGCAATGCAGTGGTGGACTGCTGGAGAGTAGGGGATCCCAACTTCTGCCAAACGAATGTAGACATGACGCATGTAGAGGCCCCTTCAATGATAATGCATTGATGGATGACAATATTCCGAACGAAAATGGAAACTTGGAACGCTAAAGTAGATGGTAAGCATGGTTCGGACTGGTCTGAATCGAATGCGTTCAACTGTGAATCATTGGGGTCAATAGCGCCAATGGCAGAGAGCAAAGTCTTGTGCTATGAAGGACAATTTTTTAAGACCTCTAAAGCAGACATGGATGCAGGAGACTGGGCTAAGTCATCTACAATGTTGTAGTTTGACGTAGCACGAGCATTGGGATTATTGTTGATGCGACGAAGTGGGAAGCGAGGCGCTTTAGAACCGCCATCGAGTGGAGCTGGAGGTATACGTAACGTCTGATCTGTGGGATGAATGTTAGTCTTCTTGTCAATGGGAGGGGCTTCAGAGGTGGAGCCATATTGGTTCCGACGGGTTTGGAGGTTGGCATCGGCGGTTGACATCATCAACAAGTGGTGGGTACCTGAATCGAACATGGGTTGATCAGGGGCTGCATAAGTGATCTGTTGTGGTGGCATGTTGCCCTGAGGGGTAGCTAACGGCTGAGTGTTCACTACACCTTGGTTTGGAAAGGGGTTTTGTAGCACCAAAGGTTGATGTTGAGGTGGTGGAGGGTTGGGTGGCGGTTGAGGAGCCGCTTGCCCTTGACGATGGGCATCGTCGGTCCAGAGTTTCCGAGCTCGCTCCAAATGTGGGCAAGAATGGGTGTAATGACCATAGACCCAGCAGATAGAACAAGGGTGGTTTGTTCTGAGGTTTTTATTTTTAGGTTGCTTGGGATTCCGATCCGGATTGTGGTTGGGAGGAGCAGCATTGTTATTTTGCGGAGGATTGGGAGGTGGAGGACCTTGCTGATGTTGTTGGTTATTACCGCGGTTACGTCCTCTTCCACAGTTCTGTTGCGCACCTTGGTTGCGCTGGTTGTTCTGGTGCTGGGGCTGGTTGTGCTGTGTGTACACTTGCCCTTGAGCGGTGGGAGGATTTTGGTTCGCTGCAGGAGCGGGAGTAGGTTGTGGTGGATAATAAGCCAGTGGGGCTGGAGGTGGACCAGTTTCCTGCTGGGGTTGTTGGTAACCCTGAGCTATTGGAGGTGTTGGACTAGCTGTCGTAGCTTGCTGTGGGTAATGCATTGGTTGAGGTGCAGCTGGGGGGCGTATGCAGGTGGTGCATGACCAAAGCACTGAGGTGGACATGAAGGTCCATGGGTATGGTGGTGATGTGCCATGGGAGCGTATGAACTGGTTGCTCCAGATTGAGATGTAGCCCGCGAAAGGTCGGGACCATGGCTAGGATGTGCAATGGAAAAGGGTTGGGGATGCGAGGCCATACGACCAATGATGCCATCAGCGGCATGATATGCCCCCGGCGCATCATGTTGGGATGACTCACCCCGAGAGGCATCTGGTATAATGGTATACAGATAACTCGACTGGGCGTAAATTAGGTCAAACTGTTGGGCTTTGAGAATGGTCTCTTCTTTAGACTGGGGTCGTTCGGATGCCACATCCTTTGCAATGAGAGGGAGGAGGGATTTGAGAAACCAATCTAAGAAGATACGGTCGTCTAACTTGATTTTGCAGAGGCTTCAGCGTCGACGCCACTCATGAATGTGGTCAGTGATGTGGGTGGCCGTGTTCTGTCTGCAAGACAGTAGGATCTAGATGCCTGCATCATAGCGGACAGGTAACTGAAAGAACTGCAGAAAGGTCGAGGCAAGGGAGGTAAAGGTGGCATGCGTCCCATGGGGCTGCTCGATATACCACTTAGCTGCAGAGCCAGTGAAGGTGCGCTGTAACAGACAGAGGCGGACAGAGTCATCCACCATGGAGTTGGAGGAACACCATAGATGGAAGGACATGATATGGTTCTAGGGGTCCTCACCTGCCTTGCCCTCAAACTTAGGGATGTCGGAGGGGAGTTTGGTGGGAATTTGAGGCCATGCTGGATCGTGTCTGATAGGATCATTGGTGAGCCTGGCTAAGTCTGGTAAGTTCAGACTTGCCATGTACGGTAAGCTAGCAGATGTAGTGACTGGGACTGGGACATGCCTAGTCATGGGGGTATGATGTAGGGGTCCAGTAGCGCCTAAAGATATGCTAGGTATTGAAGGTATGTGTCCTCCAATAGGTGTGGTCTGGTATGGGCCAGCGCTTCCAAGTGCAACATGGGTTACACTTGGGTTAGGAATAGTAGTGGTGATTCCTGGAATCTGGGTTGTGGAACTGAGAGGGGGTGTGACCCCTATATTCGGCATACCCATAACAGGTGGTGGCCCTGTGTTGGGGATTCCTATAACAGGAGGTGGCCCTGTGTTGGGCATTCCTAAATGTGGAGTGTCCACCATATTAGGCATACCTATGGCGGGTGGTGGTTGCCATGGATGGCACTGTTAAATTTTCAGAATTTATTTCAATCTGATCTAGGATCTTAACTGAGAGAACAACATGTACAGCATATCTACAACATATCAATCATGGAGACAATAATGCAAGAGACACAAAGATTTACTTGGGGAAAACCATAAAGGTGAAAAACCCCAATAACTTCCTCAGAGATAGATAGAGCAATGATACAACCAACCATAAGAGATAGACACAACCTAGCAGCAGATCCTCCTCCTCCATAAGTGCGCCACTCCTCCTTGAGTGCATGAGTGAGAAGTGAGTGATCAAATAGAGTGCCTCCTGCACTCTACTTATACTTGACTTGACTTGACTTGCCTTTTTACCTAACTCATGTAGGCTCGAACTTAACCACATAACATAATGCTGACTGGGATGACCCCCAATAGGGTGGTCTAATAACCCTTTGACCCGCATGACTTATATAGGGCCGACCCCAAACAAGGTGGTCTAATAACCCATCAAGTATAAGTTACGACACTTACAATATAAATGACGACACTTCTGTATAGAGGAATAATAACATCTCTATAGGAATACAATATACATATATGTGAAATACATTCCGAAGTTACATATACATCAACACTCCCTCTTAACTAGGAGGTATTTCTCAGCACAGTTCTTCTAGCACAAGTCATCTTCTCTGGATCATCGTCACTGGATAATCGTCATCGAGTCATCATCATCGTCACTGCTGCTGCTATCTCAATCAATCTCTGAATCTACTCGTCATAGGAAGTTCTACAGAGCCAGTCCTTTTTCATACTGGATGTAGGCCCACCACCTGCAAGTCTTCATCATCACTAGCCATACTGTGGAATCCTCAGGACTTATTACGTGCGTCACAAAACCTCGAAAGAGCATCCCGGGATGTTACGGGTACACAACTCTGACCTGTAGGATCTCCCAGGGCATTATTACATGTGAGCCCACCACAAAACCTCGAAAGAGCATCCCAGGATGTTACGGGTACACAAATCCGACCTGTAGGATCTCCCAAGGCACAAATTACATGTGGTCACCACAAAACCTAGCAAGAGCATCTCAGGATGTTACGGGTACACAACTCCAACCTGAAATCTCCCAGGGCACAAATTACATGTGGTCATGGCAAAACCTCGAAAGAGCATCTCAGAATCTTACGGGTACACAACTCCGACCTGAAATCTCCCAGGGCCCAAATTACATGCCATAGGACAAAACCTCGCAAGAACATCCTAGGATGTTACGGGTACACAACTCCAACCTGAAGGATCTCCCAGGGCACAAATTACATGTCCTCCCAGAGCAATGTCTCGAAAGAGCATCCCAGGCTGTTACGGGTACACAACTCTGACCTATAGGATCTCCCAGACATGCTCATCTGCACAACCTGATCCACGGCCATAGAGTATCAACCTGATACTCAACATACATCATCCTGATGTACTCATGATCATCCCGATCATCACTACAACATCCTGCTGCATGTCATCTGGAGCAACATCCTGAAGCTCATCATCCATGATCATCCTGATCATCACTGCAACATCCTACTGCATGATCTACCTGATCATCAATGCATCTACCTGATGCATACCAAGTATCTACCTGATACATATCATCATCCATGATCCTCCTAATCATACAATGTATCCACCTGATACAAATACAAATACATGATACATATCACCATACATGATCCATCTGATCATACAATGTATCCACCCGATACAGATACATGGTCCAAGCATCCAACATGATGCATATACAAAATACATACACATGATCCAACTAATCATATCCAACATCCAACATGATGCGTACATATAAATGATCCAACTGATCATATCCAGCATCCAACATGATGCGTACATACATACATAAAATGATCCAACTGATCATATCCAAGCAGAAACCAGAACATCATCCTGATGCTCATCATCTAGCGCTTACATCCATAGCCATGTGAAGGATCCTCCTTCCAACATGCTTGGAATGGCTTCAGCAAATGTGTTCATCACTTCTTCCTCGAAGTGTCCTCGATCTGGAGAACACCAAGCCTCTCTCTGAAGTACTCGAACTTCACCCTGGCTAGTGGCTTCGTCAGCACATCTGCAATCTGCTCATCCGTCGCAACATACAGGGGCTTCACAGCTCCTCTCTGCACCATATCCCTGATATAGTGATATTTGATCTCTATGTGTTTCGACCTGTCAAGAAACACTGGTTCTCGGACAGCTTTACACAACTCTGGTTATCACAGAAGATACCAGTAGCCTCCAACGGGAGATCAAATAACTCAGATAGTAGCTTCTGTAGCCATACTGCCTCATAACTAGCTGAGCAGGCTGCAACATACTCTGCATTAGCTGTACTTAGTGCTATGCAGGACTACTTCCTGCTAAACCAAGAGATCACACCTGATCCCATACTGAAGCAGCACCCAGATGTGCTCTTCCTATCTGCAGCACTGCCAGCTCAATCTGAATCAACATAACCCTGTAGGTTAAACTTTTGATCCGCCTCATACCTGATTCCATAATCCACTGTACCCTTCAGGTACCTCAGAACATGCTTTATAGCAACCAAGTGAACACTCGTCGGATCTGTCAGGAACAGGCTCAATGTGTTCACAGCAAAGCAAATGTCTGGTCTCATGTTCGTAGGTACATCAAGGACCCAATCATCTGACGATACATAGAGACATCAACTGGCTCAGATGAAGCATCACATAGAAGCTTCAGATTTGATGCCATAGGTGTGGCCATATCCTTATAGTCCATCATCCCGAACCTCTTCAGGATCTCTACTACATACTTCCCTTGTCCAAGGAAGATTACATCTACACTCTACCACACCTCCATGCCAAAACAAATAGTGCATCATCCCCAAGTTCTTCATATCGAACTCGGTAGTAAGCTTCCGTTGCTTGTCAGCAATCAATCTATTTTCACCTGTAACAAACAGGTTATCCGCATACAAAAGTAGTATCACTAGATTGCCTTCCTCAAGCCTTGTAGTAAAGGTTGGAATCCGCTTTACTCTTGGTAACGCCCAAACTGGATAGAAAGCTGTCTATCCTACCATACCAAGTTCTGCACACATATATGACTACACCATGTTGTCTTGAAATCCATCTGGTGCATCTTCTATTTCATCACTTTTATATTTTTCAATGCTACCATCTGCAACATGCTTGATCTGATAGTTCCATATGGAAGTCATAACAAACTTCCCTTCAGGTCTTGGGACTGCATCCCAAACATCAGTCTTCATGATCGATGGATCATGGCATTCCATTTCTTCATCCCAGATCCTGGGAACTTCAATATCTTCAATAGATATCTTTGTTGCTGGAACAAATGTTGTAGTCCTTTTGTAGGTGAAGATATACGGTCTCTCCTACAAAACAAGTTAAATTGCATGATTAGAAACATCTCATAATTTTCAGAACAAATTCTTACACATAAAGAAATATGTCATACAGTCATGCAATTATCTTAGCCAATGCTTCAATACAACATTTATCCATATTCCGTAACTTTCTAGATGCCTTCCAATCTCTACCAGAACATTGTTAAGAGTGTGCACAACTCCCAACATGTCAGCAAAGAGGTTTCATTCTAAATAAGTAGCAATGGAATGTTGTACAGTGCCATAGGCCACTTACCCATGTATATTAGTAGTATACTGTTCATTAATGCAACTATTCTAATATGTACAATAAACAACCTAATTCTAGGAACATCAGTATATACATCATTGAACGGTATTATTTAAACAAACACATATGCAAGAAATGAAAATTAAAAATACTTATCTTTGTTTGGTTACTGGGTGGACTCCCTCTGAGTCTTTGCTTCCTTGTAGGAGCTGCTGAAGTAGCTTCTTCTACACCTTTCTATTATAGAATGTAGAAAGATGTTCAACTCCCTCTGAATATCTGTATCCTTGCAGAAACTACTGAAGTGTGCTCCTTTGCTTTCTTGCAGGGACAACTGGAGTGTGCTTCCTCTTGATCTTTGCTTCTGTCCTTGAACTTACATTCATCCTTGCATGCTTATTAGTATCATCATTGTGTTATCCTTGTGAACTCATCTAAAATCATACATTCATTAGTATACTATTAAAACACAATAATCTCAAGCATGTATAGTCATGATCATTTCAAACAGAAAATAATAAGCATTAGCATTCAAGGTTTATGTAGGATTCTTAAGGTTAGTCAAATTATAAGAAACATAACATGTCTAAACCTGTAATTACTCAAACCTATGACTCTTCAGGTTAGTTGAATCATCAATCAAGATACGAGATATAATATGCATAAAACATGTGATTATTCAAACCTATACCTTCATGATTCTTCTGGTTAGTCATATCATCAATTATGGTAAGAAACATAATATGCATACAACCATGATTATTCAAACCTATGACTTCATGAATAATCATTATCAACAATAGTATAAGATCCTAACACAAGGTAGGATTCTAGCTTGATATAGGAAAAACATACCTGGATTAGCATGTTAGCTATTTATGTCTAACATACTCACATGATGTCTTCTTGTTCTTCTTCAATGACTTGTGCTAGTAACCTGTATATCTCATGGGTTAACTATTACAAAAACCAAGTTATACATACCTCGTAAATGGATCTTCTATGAGATCCATGACAATGGATGAATCTTTGTCCTCATGTTATCATGATCATATGTTCTTGGACCAGAACATGATTTGTCTTTCTTGGTGTACCTTTCATGTTAGTAGACAACATAAAACTCATACAACATCATAATGCATTAGTACAATCATAAGTGTCAACACCCTAATCAATGAATATTTTCTATTGTGCATTCATAGTTTTATTAAGGTGATATGACAAGTCAATATTGTACTAACTGTAATAACATGAAGACAAATATACCATAAACTTAATCATGAACAAATCTCAGAACATACCTCGATGAGTCATACCTGTCGAGATCGCTTGTAATCTTCTTATGTAAGGCCTTAGCCTTATCTCCCTCTGAAACAGGAACTTCTTCACTTATGCAGGTGACCAATCCATCTTCTCCTAGGATTAACCCAATCCACTTGATTTGCAAGAACTGGACCTAGAGCTGGATATGGGTTTGTCAGAGAAACCCCAAAAATTCAAACTTTGAATTTCAAACTTCTGAAAGGATAGAAATATGCGCCTTGATAAGCTGATCAAACCGGTATATTCAGAATTTGAAAACTGCAAAGTTTCACTCCTTAATTTTGCCTTTGAAACTTCTGGATTCACTAGACGTGACCCTAAACTGGGGTTTGATGAAGCCCACTCTTTTTCCCCATCAAAAAGTTTGATCCAAATCTCTAAGCTTCTATTTTTCTCAGGAGCTTCCAGCCGTGGTCACATATTTAAAAAATTCTCATTTTTACAGAAGCCCTAATTTTCCACTTTTCTGATCAAAGTCCCGAACTAGGGCTTGATTAAGCCCGGCCTTCTTCCCAACCAAAAATTCTGATCTTGGTCTCTAAATTTCTATTTTGATGAGTAGCATCAAGCCGTGGTCTCCGATTACAAAAATTCCAACTTTCTTCAAAGCCCTAAATTCGGAAGCCATGAATGAAGGTACTTAAAAAATAATTCTGTTTTGACAGAAATATGTACCTGATTGTTTCTGGTGTAACTCCAAACTTTTCGATCCACAGGGTCTAAAAAAGTTTCCTGAGATAGCCTGACCTGTTATCTTTCCATCCTGATAGGTCTTACCTCAATTGGATTCTCTGAGAGAGAGTTATGCCAAGTGTCGCAACGTGACCTGTTTTGGGATAATACAGGAGTGCAAACTTGTACGATGTGCCACATGTCACTGTTTGAACTTCGGCCTGTGAAAACGTTTCTTGAGATAGATTGTCCTATTATATTTCCATATTGATAGGTCTGACCTCAATTGGACTCTCTGAGAGAGAGTTATGCCAAATGTCGCAACATGAACTGTTTATGGGATAATACAGGAGAGCGAACTTGTACGGTGTGCCACGTGTCATTGGTTCAACTTCGACCTCTGAAAAACTTTTCTGAGATAGTACAATCTGTGTAATACCTGTCACATTTCACGAAATTTCATTTGGAGCTTCCTAGCCCAAGTTATGACCTTTTTCCCAAGGTCACCTGATTTTGACTCAGATCTGGAAGAGGCAGAAACCCTATATCGTACAGATCATAAATCACAAAGTACAACGAATTAGAGGTTGTCCTTTGGACACAAGGTACCTGGATATTTTAGCTTCATCTTGTAAAAATTTCAGATCCGAAAACTTCGCCAAAACGGATTTATAGCGAAATTTCTACGATGACTGGTTTTTGCTATATCAAGCCCTAGCATCGTAAGTGCAATAAGTGTCATACGTGCCATATCATGCCTTCTTTCAGGCTAGCTCTGATACCATGTTTAAATTTTCAGAATTTATTTCAATCTGATCTAGGATCTTAACTGAGAGAACAACATGTACAGCATATCTACAGCATATCAATCATGGAGACAATAATGCAAGAGACACAAAGATTTACTTGGGGAAAACCATAAAGGTGAAAAACCCCAATAACTTCCTCAGAGATAGATAGAGCAATGATACAACCAACCATAAGAGATAGACACAACCTAGCAGCAGATCCTCCTCCTCCATAAGTGCGCCACTCCTCCTTGAGTGCATGAGTGAGAAGTGAGTGATCAAATAGAGTGCCTCCCGCACTCTATTTATACTTGACTTGACTTGCGTTTTTACCTAACTCATGTAGGCTCGAACTTAACCACATAACATAATGCTGACTGGGTCGACCCCCAATAGGGTGGTCTAATAACCCTTTGACCCACATGGCCAACCCCCAATAGGGTGGTCTAATAACCCTTTGACCCACATGACTTATATAGGGCCGACCCGAAACAAGGTGGTCTAATAACCCATCAAGTATAAGTTACGACACTTACAATATAAATGAGGACACTTCCGTATAGAGGAATAATAACATCTCTATAGGAATACAATATACATATATGTGAAATACATTCCGAAGTTACATATACATCAACAGGCACCACAGCAGAAGGGTCGGATTCTGCCTCAAAATCAAATGTGAAGTGAGGCGTGTCAGAATCGGATGACTGTCTGTTCGACCGACGATATGTTGAGTCAAGGGATAAGGCTCGACGTCGGTGACGTGGCAAGCCAAGTAGATTGAACTCTGGGAGTTTTCCCTGAAGACGACGAGAGCGTCTAAAATTCTCAATGGTGAGAAATAAGTTTTTTGTGGAAAAATCTTATGTGTAAAATGGTAATATATAAAAAACTCAAAACCCTAATGCAACCAAGGGTGCAAGAAGGGGAGTGAAAATGAAGGCTCTCAGGCCAAAAAATCAACCTCAAAAAAGCACTTATGATAGCAGCTGTGCTGTAATAAGTGGAGGGATGCAAAAAATGGTCAGAGTACCAACATGCAAACAGCTTCTAGAAAAAATAGGTGTAACTAGACCAAAGGTGGATTCTATCATGCAAACACCTAACTAAAAGTATTGTGAATCAACAAACTATATTCTCTGCAAGGTGATGAAATCCAAGTCAGACAATATTGAGTGTTGAGTCAACGGCTAGATATCCCCCTACCGGGAGGGACACCGGGTAATCAATCCTAAAGAATGGCTACTAGGATACTCCATTCATGACACGTCGAGAAAAGATAAATCTATCGTTTGGTCCTTTTACTGCAATACCCCCATACAGGGATATCCCGAGAACTGCGAATGGCAGCCCTTCAGTTACTGAATGGATTTCGGTATTCCACTCAGGCTTCCGGAACCATCCTCGCGACTTCAACCCTCCTAGGGGAGAGGCCTTTCCATAAACCGGTTGTGACCGTGCCAATAAATACTAGGATATTTTGGCTCCCTAATGGACACAACTATGTCTCAAATGTAATAACTGAGGGGTGTTATTGGAACACCTATCCCCTCAATACTACCTATCTACAAAGTTCTTTTAATGTTCCCCAAGTGGGGTTAAAAGTGGGTTGAAATTAGGGTAAGTTTTAAGGCTCAGTTTTAAATTATGTGTTTGAGTGGGTGCACGTGTGGTATTTTAAACTGAAATTGAAAAAAGTAAATGCTTTGCAGAAAATATTCAAAAAACAAAGGATCTTTTGAAAATAGAAAAGCAAATAATATGACTTTTTCAATAAATGGAAATTAAATGCTTTGCAAAGACTATTCAAAAAACAAAGGATCTTTTGAAATAGGAAAGCAAATAATGTAACTTCTTTGAGAAATAAATGGATTTCTTTTCAAAAATTGCTATGGGAAAAATGTGAAGGAAGTAAACAGTAAAAATTTTAATCTAGATAAAATGCAAATAAATCCTTCTTTCAATTTCTAAATTTTTTTAAAAAGACTCTTTCAAATGTGCATTCTAAATAGTAAAATTTTCTTATGGCTGTAAACAATGCTGGAATCTTAGTACTATAAAATGTGCTATGTGGGCAGAAAAAATAGTAAAAAATTAATTTTTTAAACAGATCGACCGAATGAAAAAATTGGCATCGCGGGTTTCGAAAGAACAACCGCGATGGACTACATGGGTTTATGTTGCACAGTCACGATGGGCAGCACGGGTTTCGGCCGCGAAGCCGTGATGGACCGCGCGGTATTTCGTCACACAGTCGCGATGTGCAGCGCGGAAAATGTCCGCGAAGCCGCGATGTGCAGCGCACTAATTGGCCGCGAAGCCGCGGTGAATCGTGCGGAAAAAGGCGACGCAGTCGCGATGAGCCGCACGACTGTTGGGAAAAAAGCCGCGAGGCGAAAGCCGTACGCGGACGCCAAAAAATGAACTCAAAAATTGAGAATTTTGAGCTGTTAATGGCTAAAAAATGGGCCAAGACCTAGAATAGCAATGGATCTGTTGTCTAGGGTGGCACATCTATGAATTAAACTAACTAATACTATCAAAAAGTAAGATCTAAAGCAAAAGTGAGATCTAAAGATTCGAAAAGCAGCGGAGTCACCAAAAAACTGTTGGCTTGGTTTTGCAACCAAGCTTAGTGCTATGGGCACCTGCTAACTAGTAGCAGCAGTCTCAATATTAAGCAAACAATAAACTAAATTTAAACTAAAACTAAACTAGCATGTGCATTTTTGAATTAAAAAACAAGAACAAGAAATATAAGAAATAATTTTGTATTAAAATGGGGGCAAGCAAGTGCTTGCAATAACAATACCTCTAAGTGAAGAAGATAGTTGAGAAGCTCCAAGGATGAGCAGCTCCAAACTCCAATGGGTCCTTTCTCCAAGGTTGCTACAATGGCCAAAAACTGAAGGGAGATTTTGGCAGCATGAGGATAGGAATATGGATGGATGTGAAATGAGGAGCCCCTACCACCTTTTTATAGGTTTTGGTGGTGGGGAATACCATTTGTGGTTTTGTGGAAACCAATGGTATTGACAAACATGGTTTAGGTACTTTTCCCTCCTTTTTCCTTTTTTGAATAAAATTAATATTTTTATTCCCTTTTTAATATTTTTGGGAATTTTGGACCCTTTTTGAGGGTTTTTTATGCTTTTTTAGGAAAAATAATCTTTTTAAGTTGGAAAAGGGGTGTACTAAGGCCTTTTGGTGACCTTTTGTTGGCTTGAGAGGCTCAGATGGTGGAAAAAGTGGACAAATGGGTCATGTGAATAAGGGAATGAGCTAGTAAGTACTTTTTGGGTGTTAACACTAGGGTCATTATTTACCTAATAATTGACAGCTTGTTAAAAGATATGATTGCTTTCAAAACTACATCTTGTTCACTAAGGTCAACATTTAACTAATGCTCTTATAGAGTCCATAAAACTGAAAGGGCACTATTCCATGATATCTCAAAAAATGTCTTGTATCACAATAAAGAGCGGAATTTAGTAGGTTAAATAAAAGTATGATAACATATTTCCCACTCATCAGGGTTGGGGAAGAATCTTCAGCGATCATTGGGGTAACATAAAAAGAGAGCATTTGTAGGATTAAAAATTTCTCTGCATATTAATCAAAACCACTCCCGCAAAACTCCTGGACCAGAAGCTTCCTCAGTCACAAACTTTACAGAAATTCCTCCTTGTAAAACATCGACTTCTGCATAGGCAAGTGGCTCAAATGAATCCACAAGAAGCTGAGATTTGTGAACAAGTATTTCATGTTGTTCATCATGGTCTTCTTGTGGTCCTGGAAGCGAAGCCATTACTAGATTCCTCTTAGACTCGAAATCAAGAAGGAAACTATGTTCAAGTAACCAAAAATGATTGTCATGCAATGGTGACTATGGAATAAGATTATTTAAAGCTAATCATAGTGTATTTAGCATCGATATCAAATTTTCCATGTCATATTTGGAAATATTAGCAATAGCATGATGCCCTTCATAATGAAAAGGAATGGAGCCCATCCAAAAGGAAAATCGTCATGTGTGGATGGCCCATGTTCAACAATTGTATTTGACACGGCCTCAAGTGAAATATCAATCTTATCGAGCAGCTCCATCAATATCGTGCAAAGCCACTTATGGGATCTGATATCTACCGACATGAAGGGATCTGTTTTAGAACAACTTGCAATGTGTTCAACTTTACTTACATTTACATGAGATGCTATAGGGCTATCAATTGCCTCCATGGCTTTGAAAAAGGTATTACAAAAGCCGTAAAATCCTGCACCTCTCTATCTTGGACGCATTTAACATGTTGCATCATGATAATAGGTTTATATAGGTTAATCCTAGGAAAGAGATGGCCTTTTTGTATTTGTTCCCATCCATAAATGGCTTTTACATTATAAGATACATCAATAAACTTAATCAAAGAATATTTTTTATGGTACTCTATCACAAAAAATCAATAACAAATATAAGCACTAAGACTGAATGATAGTGTAACTAGGGCTAGATATTTTCTGACTAGGGATAGGGAAAGCCTCCTGGAATCATATTGTTGAAGAGGTCAACCAAATATACTACCTCAATCACAGCAATAATGAACTTCCACACTTATGTTAGCATATAAATAAACCTATGACTGCTTCTCATTACTTCTAAAAAAAAACTGCTACAAGAAAACAGTAAACTGATAACTGCTCAATCGAAAACTAAATAAATAAACCTATACCTCTTTATTATCTTTTATATATTGAGATGAAAAGTGAGTACAATGAACCTGGAGCACTATTGATTTACAACTAGAGCAGATCCATCTCAACCTTCGGACAAGAACACCAATGGCTCCTGGTTTTCTGTGGGCTGAAAAGTCAAAATGAAAGTTAATATATATATATATATATATATATATATATATATATATACAAGTTTGGGGATAAAATATACCAAAAGTATTAAAATATTATCAAAACGAAATATCCATATATGCATCCCGTGTGGAAATTGTGAAACTATAATTTCCTCAACATCTATAGTTGTGCCACTAGCCTATGTTTCTTCCCGATCAAGAAAATTTGTATCAGCAAAGTCATCATCATTCATGAATCTGGTATACTGCTTAACTTTCATATAATTTATAGACATTATATTTGGAGAATAAAAACATTAGATTTCATATATTATATCATACTTACGTACCATGCGTCCGTTTTGATTTTGTCGAGCGATTACTTGCTTATAATTGTCTCTACAGTATGTTGCATACTACTCAAGCTCTAATTGACTCATACTTTTCAAGTGAACATCAGAATAATCATCAAATGGGACTTCATCCATACTGGATGAAGATTCCATAGTATTTAGGCCGAATTCCACCCCTACCAATGTAGCCCCAACATGCTCTTTTATCTCTTCCCTCACCCCTCTTGCTATTTTGGATGTCATTTCCAACTCCTATGGAAAAGCAATCACTGAAGGATGTTGTTGTACTAACCGAGGCATCAGACGCCTATACTAGACATCTCATCGTGCATCAGGTCGTTCATATGTACGACCTTTGCGAACACCATAGAAACTGGATCCCGTATCTGTATAGTCTGGGTCCATGTTAAACCGGAACTCTGCAATCAGCATCTGAACAAAATACTTAGGAACCTCATCATTATTTGGGAACTTTCCATATGTACACAGGAACCTCGAATAAATATGTGGTGCAATCAGTGGATCATTGAATCTTGCAATCTTTAGACGTTTTTTGTCTTCGAGCCGCAAGTCAAAACATGAAAAGACCATTTCTTTTGTGAAATTGTTTTTTATTTCTTCAAACTTGTGGAGACCCATCACTGACAATCACCTCTTATGCATCATGTCATGAAAAATATGGGTTGATGCTCCAACCCCAAGATATGTCTCAATCAAACTATTCATATTGTGCAAAACAATCTAGAGACACTGTTAAGTACCATCAGAGAGATTTGAACTCTCAAGTTATGCCCGCAATCTCGAGGAATGTTCCTTCATCTCTTCCACAGTCAGCATAGCGATGTTGTCTTCCCAAGGAGTCTCCTCAGGACCATCTCTAGGATGACTGTAAAGAGGATCATATCTTTGATTGTGAGCATACTGATGCACCTGACGACATCTCTTTGTGTCGGGAGGTGGACTAGGATCAGGTGCAGCAAACCCTGAAAGAAGTAAAATGCACGTGCAAGTATTAAAATCTATATATATATATTTTCAATCAAATTATACACATTTAAATAAAACGTGTTCATTATAAATACCTGATGGAACCTCTACATTAGCATGAACATTGTGAGAAATAGAAATAAAGTCTTCTACTGCATCATTATTGTTAGAATGTCTAGAAGCCCCTGTAGAAAACAAAAAATTGGCAATCACATGTAAGTTTACACGAAAAAACATGTAATTTTTGACAAATAAAATAGTCATGTCAAACAAAAATTCAAGTCAAAATGTATGTAAACAATCTCTACCTGGCGATGGCATATCTGAAGAATAATACACTAATGGTGTCATCTTTGTTTGTCCACCGGCCCCTATAGACCCCTCAGATAGATGCCTGTCATTGTGAGAGCCAACACCTGTGAACAACAAGATCTTAGAAAGATGTGTAAAAGAATATTTATGTTTATATAGACTTGAGCATGAATTGAATAACAATTGAATTTACCTGACGATGACCTCAGGGAGTGTCGTTGCATAGTAGCCAAGTTTGCTTCACCATGAAGTTGTGCACGATAAGAATTTTACACGTATTAAAAAACATGTCAAACAAGAATTCTAGTTAGAATGTATGTAAACAATCTCTACCTGGCGATGGCATCCTATGTGTTTGTCCACCCCCCCCTGTAGACCCTTTAGAAAGACGTCTATCCTGGTGAGAGCCACCACCTATGCACAACACGATCTTAGAAAGATGTGTAAAAGAATATTTATGTTTATATAGAATTGAGCGTGAATTGAATAACAATTGAATTTACCTAAGAATGACCTCAGGGAGTGTTGCTGTATAGTAACCAAGTTTGCTTCACCCTGAAGCTTTGAAGTTGTGCATGATAATAATTTTTCACATATTAAAAAATATGTCAAACAAGAATTCTAGTCATAATGTATGTAAACAATCTCTACCTGGCGATGGCGTATCTGAAGAATAAGACACTAAGCATGTCCTCTTTATTTGTCCACTGGCACCTATAGACCCCTCAGACAGATGTCTGTCATGGTGAGAGCCACCACCTGTGCATAGAAATATCTTAGAAAGATGTGTAAAAAAATATTTATGTTTATATAGACTTGAGCATGAATTGAATAAAAATTGAAGTTACCTGACAATGACCTCAGGGAGTGTCGCTGCATAGTAGCCAAGTTTGCTTCACCCTGAAGCTGTGCATGATAATAATTTTCAACATATTAATAAACATGTCAAATTTAAATTTACCAAAGTTAACATTGTACGACTGTGCATGATGATAAATTCTCACATTAAAAGCATGTCAAAACGTGTCAAACAAGATAAATATATTTCAGATTAACAATTGAATATACCTAACTGCATCACATCTCTTTGTCTAGCACTCATGGTACCATTACCAACATGTGTAGATGTCTCTGGATGATCCATGTGTCCTTGTTAATACAAAATGATAAATCAACCATTTTATAAATATCTCCAGGAATTATAAAATGCAGCAAAATAAACTACAATGTAGTATCTCTATTGTTTACAACAAATATATCACATTCAAGAGATAATAACAACCACGGTTGTTTAAATATTAAAACATGGAGTACATATGTTGATAAATGCAAATTAATATCTGTCACTTTACTACAATGTAAATGGAGTATACCTTGGACAATTAGATATGCCACTTTAAGTAGCTCGAGTGCTTCTTGGACCCAACCAAATCATTGGAGCATCAAGCAAAATTGCAGAGAAAGCTATAAAAGATTGGAAGCATGGTGTATGTTATATTGGGTCTAGTGGTTTTTATTCAACTAATACAAAGATAAATGACCAAACCATTTGCTTGAGTGGTCTTAAAAGAGTCTGTAAGAGCATTCCATTTCCCATTATTATCATTAGAGGCATTAGTATTGGAAATCTAGATGGGCCCATGGAAATGCATCTACCCAATTTGAAGGGTGTAGCAGTTGTTTCTTATATGTCTGGAAGCAAAAATATCTCTCATGAAACCCACAAACTGCATTATGTGTTAGCAAAGTATGCCAAGATTCAAAAATTGATTGGTTAAAAGCAAAGTTGTGTATGGTATTCGTAAATATTGATCAAGGTTGTATTGTAGCAAAAAGTAAAACTATGAAAGTAGGATATGAGGAAGAGTATATGACCTCACCTATATATACCTTTATGTCCTCTTGTACATTTTTTGTTTAAATATTTTTGTGTACATATAAGACATATTTTACAAAAATTAAACTGCAAAAATGATAAGCGATAACTTTTATATGAATGTAGGAGAAACTATGTTATATTAGCTTTTTAGGGGACATCAGTCAACGCAAGGAAGGAGAGAACGACTTACTGATTCAGCGACGAATTCACCTACCTAAAAGGACCAAAGTATTGGTCACTAGGTTTACAATATAAGTTTCATAATTGGATAGGTAATTCCAGGTTATGCAAGCTATATAATACATAAGAGTGTAGTATAGTAGTGTTCTTAGCTTACCCTGACAAGCCATACAGAAGCAGAAATGGTTCCTTTAGGCAACCTTTGAAATCCTATTACACATTCTCTCTAGCATAGCAGAGCACTCCCAAACTATATAGGTGCTCGAGTTCCCTTAACTCATGAACCCATCTGGTTTAGTTTATATGAATAAGTTTATATCAAATAGAGCTGTTCCGTGAATTTAAGGGGAAGGCGATGGAACGGATGCAAGAGGACAGGTAGGAATGAATTTTAAGGGGATGCAACTTTCAAGTTTAAATACTATTCTCCAAAATAACACCTATGGAAACACTTACTATATAGCATGCTTAAAAAATAGACACTTCTAAAAATAGAACCACCATTCATTACTTTCTCAGTTATGGCCTTAAGTCATAAACAGCAGCAGTAAGCAACCTGGGCATATTTTTTTGTAATAATAGTAAGCAAGAGTTGAATCTATTCCACTGCAAATAATCGAATCTACTACTCCATGTGAAAGATCTTATCTCTCTGAAGGGGTTATCTCTCTAAGTCATGTTATTCACTAGGTTGATAAGTCGTTTAGTCTTATAGGGCGACCCCTCGGAATTAATCCAAGAATTTAGATATCCTTAGAATTAACGAGGAGATTAATTGGAGAGGAATGCAGTCCAATCAGTCTCCTAATCCATTTAGTCTTATAGGGCGACCCCTAGGAATTCATCGAATACTTTAGATCTCCTTAGAATTAAGGAGGAGACTGATTGGAGAGGAAGGCAGTCCAATGGTTGTTTATTTATCTTTCCCATGCCTACTACTACAGCAGGTGCCCATAATTCATGGATTCTGTGATAGAGGGGAGTCTTTGTGTAATTATTTGGTGGGATGGCTTAAAAGAAACCCCCAATTGCAGTAGGAGTAGCTACCGACCAACTTCAGATCCTGAAGCTCGGGGTCGACAAATTATATTTTGAATTTTCTATTGGATATTTAATAACTATGGGAAGATGAGCATGAGTCTTTTGACTCCTGAAGGGTGAAGAGTCATTAATTCATATCTTGGAAATCATTCCTTGGTTGAAATTAGAGACCATACCATTAATTAATGTGCATCTTAGTTATATCCAAAGATCATGTTGCATGCAATGTTTCTACTCCACTAAATTCCAAAACCCTAAGAAGGTTGAAAATAATGTCACAACAATAATATAAATGTACAGGAAGCCCAAAAAGGATATACAACTCTAATACTTTTATCCTTATTTTATTGGCATACTGCCTTGAAATCCAAAAAATTAAATTTCCAACATTAAACAAAATGAAATCCAGATATCTCCAGGAATAGGTAGTGTAACAAAAACTCAAACAAATTGCATTCGCAATGACTAATTTCACATGTAGTCAAGCACTCCCTCTATATTCCCAAGAGAATGATATCCCCAACATCCAAACCAAAACTTCTGTTTCAGTCAACTTCCAACAATGATGGTTTAATTATATTTTCCTTCCCATTTGGACAAAAGTAGCAGTACCTAACCCAACAATCAGAACGCAACCAGCTCAGCAAAGGGAAACTCAACGTCTTCCCCAACCAATAGATGTTACAGTGACCATAACGATGGAATTCAAACATCTACATCCACCAACCAATGAAATAAAAACACTGCCAATACCACAAGACAATGGCATCAAGGAGAGTAGGGCAGAGGGGTTGAACGAACAATAAAAGGTTGGGTCCGAGCAATAGCCAAATGCAAGAGTTAAGAGTAAGAGGTTTATTCATAGATATAGAGACAGGAGCATAGATCATATTCATATGAGATAGAGATAGGAGCATTTATCATATTCAAAGAGTTTTATGCACTTCATATGAGACAAATACAGGAGCATAGCTTAGATTCATTTATGCAGCATAGAGACTTCAGGTCAAACTAGATCCACTAGCACTCGAACTGCCTCGAATACAGGATCTCGATCTTGATCTATCCATGATGCTGTGGGAAGCCTGTGACTGGATTTGTAACCCCTTAGGACGGGATCCTAGGAATATTACGGGGACTAGCTATGCTGCTATCTTAGCTTCCTAAACCTATGCTTATAATAACCTAGACACTCTTTAATTAGGCATTTTACATCTTGGCACATTGTGGGCTAATAAGATCCTATGCACAGGATTTTAGTGAAGGTAACATGTGACCTTCATCATGATTACTATTGAGGTTGATACTAGGACAACTAGTGGGCATCTATCTAGGAGACCTATTGACCATACTAGAGAGGTGAAATTGTGAAAATAATATAAAACCAATAAGTGCATGATGATTGCTAAATCAAACCTATCGAACAATTAATATACAAAATAAACTAGAAATACCTAGCTACTTTTTTAGTTCACATAGTCTATGATATAAATTTAGCAATTTAACCAATGAATATTTTACATAGAGGAGTATGCCACAAACCTTCCATGTAATTTATGAAATTCAGTAAACTTCTCACCTTCTTGATTTTGATTTTTCTTTGAGTTTTCATTAGAACTATGACAATCCTTAATGTTCCCCTATATTATTGTAACTAGTTTAGAGACTCTTCCATACAATTTCTCCTTTCTCTAAAGGATGCTAAAAACTTTCTCCAATGATACTTTGTTTTTATCATCATCTGCAAAAATAGAATGCAATGAAAATAGCCCTACAGTTTTTTATGATAGATATTACTACAAGTATAAGGGTCTATTTTAATTAAAATTCATGCTTTCTTTGAAAAAATATCATATGAGAAATGATGAGAATATCCAATACTAATCAAGGATAAGAGCTTCATTCATATTTTTATTTGGCATATGATGATAAAGAAAGATAATTGCAAATGCCAAATTCCAAGTAGCAAGCTAAGATGATGTAGAAAAGGTTACAGATTCATAACCCAATTTATCTCTATGCTTAGGTACCCCTTTTATCACTATGGAATTCAAAATGCTTATATCATTAGTCAAGCATAGGATTTAGATAAAACATTCAAAATCACATATAATAATGTTAGGTTCAACCTTCAACCAGCATGCCATAATCATAAAAGAAAGAAATAACAATTGTCAATGATAAAAATAGGTCCAAGGGACTAAACGCCTATTAGCAAGAATTAATAGGAAAGGGATTGTTATAAAAAAACTACAGAATAACTAAAAATCAACAAATCTGCAATAAGAAAATTTCAAAATACAGAAAGGAAACCTTGGTCATACTAAATGGCATAAAATTTCATAGTTCCTCTATAATGTTGAGGATTTGTTTTGGTGCCATTTTTCGGTGCAAGACTTCATATGTCGTCTACAAGAAATATTGTAGGAACATAAGATCAAAGAGATGCAAAATGCAACAGGCAGGGAGGTCAAAGACATATGAAAAAATATGTAGGGAAAATAGAGGAGGTAAGGGATAAAAATTGTTGGCTGGAAAATTCTAAATGTATTAAGGTTGACAGCTCCATGTCAACAAAGCATAATAACAATGTGAACCATTAATCAATTAACATCATGTACATTTTTCCAACAACCCAAAACACAACTACATAACTATTATAACTTCAAATTGTAGGATGTTAATGCATCATGGAACCAATCATTGCATAATCCAAAACTTGTGCATGAACAATAGTCAAATGCTAATAATGTCAAAGCAATGAAACATTTAGAACAATAAATAAAAGTAAAAAGAATAATTCCCCTCATCTCTGCATTCTAAAATATATGTGACGTTTCCTTGATCTCTACATTCTAAAATATATGTGGCATGCTAAGAATCATACCAAAAGACCATTAATAGTTTTTCAACTTCGTTTTCTTCCACAATTTAGCAAGAGGTCAACCCATATATGTGCAAGCAAAATATAAGAATTGTAGAATGAAAATGATACAACCAATTGAGCATTAACTTTCCCAATGATATTCATTTCTTCCATAAACCTAAAGGGAAAGGAAATATTTGTTAGCAACATGAGACTCAAGGTCAAAAGAAAAAAAAATCAACAGGAGAATACATGAAAATTCTATCCCAATGAAAATAGAGGCAACGATGGCTTTGAAACCATGTCAACACTCTAAATGGCATGCCAATGTAAGGATGAAGCCAAAAAAAAATTCCAATTCGATAAAGTTGGAGAGGAATACTCATGCTCAAAAGAGATAAACCAAGGTAAACACTTGAAATGACCAACCATATAAAATGAAACATAAGGTATTAAGATCAATCCCTCAACAAGAATGCCCAAATTGAAACCTAAATGTGTGGAACCAAAAAAATAAAACTTTGAACGCTAAAGTATGCAATGTTACAACCACAATGGGTATGGGTAAAATGAAATATCCCTCATGGAATCCAAATAATGTTCCACTTCCAATAAGACACAAGCTCGGATCATCACCCGTGTAGGTTTAGCAATAAACATCAACAAAAATATATTGATAACGATGTCAGGATGGAAAGAAATGTATGCATAGAAAAGGTGGGGAAGCAAAGGAGAACAAGGCTAATAATAGTAGTCACAATCCCAATCAAACGCCAAAATATTGAAAAAATAATTAAGAACAAAATAACTTGAAAGTATAGGACCATGATGAAGTTAAGGGTCACCAAATGAAATAGAATTAAAGATTCAAAAAGTAGCCAACAACAATATTAAATAAATACTTTGGATAATAGATCCAAGAGACGAACCAAGCATCACCCCTTGAATGATTAATCACCTCAAGCATGAAATATATGTAGAGACAAAAAGAAGAAAAAAATATATAAGGGAAAGTGATAATTACTTGACCAAGAAAAACTTGCAAGAAACCATCCAATGAAAGATTCAATCATAGAACCAAGGAAGTAGCTCCAATTGACAATACAAAATCCCGCAATTAAAGAAATATGCAATGTAAGACCTGCTTAAGCTAATGCGGGCATGCAAGGTGAAACCATGAAATCTAGCTCCAATGAATGCCAACAATCCCTCCATACCAAACACCAATGCCCACATCTAGATTTGGGGTTCTACTACAGGCCCAATAATGAATTGGGTGAGTCTAGAGATGAACAAAGATGCCTTATGACATTCAACAATGGTGGAAGGAAAAATATTATTAGAGTGAATTCCATGGAGGGAAAATGCCAAGGAGAAATGTAGAGTGAAGGGAAAGCATGTGAAGTTGATTTGCATGAAAGGATAACAGTGCATTACAACATTAGATTACATCAAATACGATCCATTAAACCTCATATAAGTTCCAATGTTCCAAAACATGTAAGTCATCCACCTTCATAATGTCCTTGACATGCATGGTGAAACACTATATTGAAAAAGGCAAAGCATCAAACATTTCCACCAAAGTTCTTAATCCACTCATGTAAACTCAACAAAGGCTTAGAATTCTATTTAATGAATAAAGATTTGGACAAAGGGGAAACTCAAGTTCATGTATTTGGTGATTTATTGGTCATCCTTTGCTGGATAAAGATCAATTGTTGACAAAGAAAAATCGTTTACCTTCACTTTGATCTTATCTCTTTCAAACATATGTATAGAGAGTTAAATACATTAGTTGATGTTGTGTCAAAATTAGGGTTACAATTACCTATATAGGTAATTATAGAATATATCCTCGATGGTTAGGCATCAAAATGCATACATGATGTTAGCATTAACTTTTAGAACTTCGAATATGCTAGTTTATGGACTTTATATCCATTATACTATGAAATGCTTAGTTTACTTTTTTATATCGATGGGAATGTCTTCCCTATATTTTTGATGTGTAAGTAGGATTACTCAAACCAAGTAGGTCAATATATGGTCCAACTTGAGGATTTTCATTTATGAAGCTAACTTTGCAAATTAAGGAAAAATTATATCTTATCCTATTTATTTGTAAGGAATTTAGAAAGAGGGGTTACCATAATAAAGCCAAAGTTTATTTTAACTATTATAAATCAATAACAAATAATGACACCATTAACATAGACTGAGATGAGATTATAACTAGAGAAAATCCTCATCAAAAACAACAACAAATTTATTGTTGTAACAAAATACTTGGGTCTCAGTTCTAAGAAGAATATAGGCATGAGTAGAACATAATTTACTAGGGTGGAAGAAAACTCAAATTTTAATTAAAATTTGGGTGTGTTCACTACGTCGATCTGACAATTCATCGAGGAGGTACATCAATAGCCCATATCTAATGATGATCATGGAAGTGCTCCCTTTTTAATGCTTAGGTGACATCTTAGAGGAAACCACTAGTGTGATGTGGCAGGATCATAGTTCAAGAGGATTAGAGAGGTGAAATGTTTTTACTATTTATCTCTGGGCCCTCTCAACTAAGGTTAAAATCATTGATTTCAATAGGGTGGTTTTAAGTGGAAAGTCCATTGTTACACCATCCAAAATCCCCCACCCCCATATGATGAGCTATATCCAATGAGGTATCAATACGTGGATAACCATTTAATGCTCACATCAATGAGTAGAAGCACTCAATTGAAGAAATGAATAAATATTTTAAAATGAATTCCCTCTGATATGCGGCTCAAGTTATAAAGGAATTTTCTTTTTTGACAATATAGAGGTATACACATTGAAGTACGGGTAAAATATTTCAATTTTTATCAATATCATTGAAATTTATGTTTCTTTCCATGCAAGCTCATATGGATTCTTAGAAAAAAAATACAACCCCAACTTATTTACCAAAGCTAGACCCTAATGAAGAATTATTATTTGACAAAGATGACAAAAGCATTTGAAACTAACCTAACCCAATATACACCCTATAAGTTGATATAAACTTGTAGTGGTAGGGTTAGGGATTCTTGAGCCTAAATTTAGACTTGGGAGTTGGACCTTACCAAATATATTATAGTCGATGCCTACCATTTTCTTGAGCTAGTATCTCTTTGTGCTCAATGTTATAATGATGAGAGAAACTTTTTGTTATAGGTAGTCTGGTCTATAGCTATTTTTTATATAAATTCCTAAAATATTACCAAAATGATTTCCCTATGTGTACAACCTGACTCCTAGATTTTACAAGAGGAATCCCTAGTAGCATCTTATGAATCCTTAGGCCAAACCAAAAAGTAAACATGTTATAGAGATATATTCCCATGTCAAGGGAATCTTTTCTTTATTTCCCACCACTGTACATAGCATACATTTTACTTGATACTTTCAAAGAATTTGTTTCCATGATGTCATCCTAGTTTATGACAATGATAAGACCATTGAACTGAAAATTCTAGGGTCTATGAAAGCAATCTCACCCCCACCAACTACTCCTTTAGTGATGTTCAATTATGAAGAATAATTGGTTGATGCAATTAATCTACAATATGTATATTTCAAGTAAACCAGATTATCCATATACTAGTCCTATTTTGTATACCTCATTTGTATTCTCATTTTTTGAATTTCCAACATATCCAATTAAATAGAGAAGATGAGTTGGGGAACCCTACTTTTGTCAATGAATGGAAACCATTAGTAAGAAATCATGTTAAGAATATGTTTTTTACTAAATTTATTTACATATTCAATCTTAGGTGCTCCAATCAGCCTCAGTCAGTGTAAGTTCAGGCTCTTTGGTCTAAGGTTTCATTGAATGAGACATGCATTGAACGATTCATTAATTGTAAAATTGAACGGATGGCTGTAGTGATTTCTCTATTAGTTGTGTTAAACTGTAAGAGCGTGACATGAATGGTGATCAAGGTCCATGGCCCTTAAAGTTTACAGAGATAAATCCACAGACAAGAATAGTTGTCATATATAGAAACTATAAGGCCATAGTGAGCACAAATTAATCTAATTTTACACCTAATTACATATATAGAAATATACTACTATCTATCCTTTCTAGGTATAAATTGCTTGTAACAGGTTTCATAATGCACTGTTCATATGATTTTTTATGGAGATTTTTTTTCTGATAAATTTTCTTGAGCAAATCATGTGAAAATACACACCTTCTTCATTCATTTTATCAGAGTTGGTTACACACCTGTGCAAAAAAGGGTTCGAATTGGTGGTCCTCTTCGTGTGGTCATTCCCTTCATCTTCCCTTTGTTGTCGTGGCCTTTCCCTTTGTCTTCCCTTCCTTACCATTCTTGTTCCCTTCGTCTTCCCTTCGTTTCTGTGGTCGTTCCCTTTCCTTCAATGTTTCAGTGTCCTCTGGGTTTGAATGATGGACAACGACCGGCGTTGAATAATGACACACAGTGACGACTAGCGAGGAAAGGGTTTGCGTTTATATAGTTAAACATTTCTTGGTCGAGATTTTAAAAGGAATATAAAATCTCAGCCGAGAAACTTTTCTGAGAGTTTAATATCAAAAATATGGTTATATTCTCGGACGAGAAAGTTAAATATTCTCAGAAGAACAATTAACTAACTATGTAAGAAATCTTAGATGAGAGAATTTTAACCGAGGTTAATTTCTCGTTCGAGAAATATTACAACTCTTGGGTGAGAAAATACATTGACTTTTTTCTCGCCTGAGAAACTGGAAATTATAGCAAAAAAAATCCAATTGTCATGAAATTGTTTCCCAACTTCGTGTTTTCACCCAAGACAAATATGAATGGTCTCTCTTGCCTTTCGTTGAAGTCTGTAATTGGTTTGGAGTTGTACAAGGCACATTTTGCAATTTTTTTCAATCTCTTTAACTCCCTATGTAACTTTTTTTTAAATTTCCAAGCAAAACATTTTTTTCCTCCATCAGTTTGTTAAACATTTCCACATTTTTCTTATACTTCATTGATTCCTGTTTTTCCTTGACCTTCAATTGTTGTTTAGCATTTTTCAACTGATCTTTAACTTCATCCAATTAACATTTTAGATTATTTAGTTCTTTCTTGTACTCTTTTTCCCTTAACCTTGTCTCATTGGGAACGACATGAATTTCCATCATTGTAGCAGCTGGACCTCTTAATTCCTTCTGCAAATCAAGAATTGTGGATTTAAGTTTTCTAATTTCCATATCACATCCCAAATGCTGGAATTTTCGTCCGTCGATGAGCCTTGATTCCATCTCTCTTATTTTTGCATCTTTTCCAGCCATCGTCTTTCATTTCTTTATATAATGGTGATGTGCCAAACACATCACCTATTGCAATGTTGCTTGACAAACATTCTTGTAGCATCTTCTCTCGATTTTCTATGGATTTCTCTCGCTCTTCTGAGGACATTGTACCTGTCTATTTTTTTTTCCTTCTACCCTTACTCTCATCTCCTTTGGTACCCTTACCCTCATCCTCATCACCTTCCTCACTGTCATTTTGTTTTCCTCTCCTTTGGTTTTTAAGTTGTAGAGATTCAGAGATCCTTTCAAACCTTTTGCCTCTCAGCTTATCAGCTTGGTTAGAAATGGTTTTTCTCAAACCGGAAATTATTGATTCTAACTCTCCAACTTTTTGTCCATGGCTTCCCTCCCACTCTTTCATCTTCAACTGATATTCTTGTATAAACTGTTCATTTTCTTTAATTTTCTTCTCCAATACCTCTAAATGACCCATTTTTGTCCTATTATAGGTTAAATCAACACTTCTCTGTCTGTGATCATATTGCCTTGTCGATCACACAAAAGGACACTATGGATGGAAGAGCTAGATTAACCTTAAACAATTTGATACTTAAATCCCACATCTTCAACTGACAACTATATTTTTCTATATATTTCATTGGAAAGCCATGACTCTAATAACTGGAATCTAGTGCATCATGTGTGGGTTCTAATATTAACAACCCACGCACATAACTTAAAAGTAGTATGGGCGAGTTGCTAAGAGCACTAGCTGTGCACCATGCTCAAGTTTCCTAGTGCCATACTTGTGGGTATGTTAAGATGAAATTGAAAAATATATTAAAGATATGGATTGATATTAGTTGAGTTTGGTATTATAACTCCCCCAACTTCTCAATCCAACTGCCTCACGAATTTAACTTCCTACCTTGGCCATAAACTCAAGAGGAATCCATGAGGAAGATGCCAATAGAGAAGAGAGATATTGTTATGCTGAAGGAATTTCTAGTCAAGAGAGGAGCAGGAGCCCAGAACTTGGTGGCAGAAGTGCTTGGAACAAGATCAGGTATATCAGTTGTATTTTGTTGCATTTCTTTGACAATAAAGATTGATATATTCTTCCCGTCCCAATTAAATGACAATTTTAATGGATGTTTGATTATAATTAATGCTATATTGTGTTGTCAATATCATTATATGTTTATAGTCGAATCGTTTTGTGGAAGGTCTGTTGCTTTTGCAGGTATATTGTTGTTGAGATTGGGAGAAAGCTAGAACCAGCCACCATAAATAAGGTACTCTTTCTCAAACCCTAATCTCATTTGTTTACAGTAATTAGTGTGAAACCCAAATATATCTATCTATCAGCCCCATGTACGTTGATAACATCCATCCCCTAATATAGGGTATAATCCTTAACAACAACCATGACGAATTAGGAGTACAGTCTCCTATTTTTGTCACAATTGATGTAGTTCATGCTACCACAACTTTGAAAGAGTTACTTAGACATGTAGATAGAGGTCATTCAGAGGAGGTGATAGGAAACGAAATGGAACAAACTACTGCTCACTTTTCCATTCCTCAAGAGGTTCTTGATAGAATTCCTCCTAAACAGTTGGCAATTAAGTATGATTGTTCTTTCGAATCTGATTCAATGGATTCCGCTATGAATTTAGACATTCCATCATATAAGTTTGATAGTAGATACGTGTTCATCCTATATGATAAAATGGATCATTTCAAGGAACAAGCTTCCTATATATGCAATTGGGCGGAGGAGGGCTTGAGTAAAGATAATAATATTATAGAATGCCTTAAACATATAGTAGTGCTGCAAAAGACAGTTGTGGATAATCAATTCAAAGTGAACAAAATTATAAAAGTAAAAGAAGAAATGGTTGAACTATTATCCAAAGAAGTAGATAAAATCACTAATGATGCTGAAAATGAAATTAAGTCAGTGAGGGTTGCATATAAAGAGGATTTGGAAAAAGCTAATGCTGAAGTGAGTGAACTCAAAGAAGAGTTGAAGAAAAGAACAATTGTTTTCAATGTACCACCAATAAGGACAGAAATGGGTCATTTACAGGTATTGGAGAAGAAAATTAAAGAAAATGAACAGTTAATACAAGAATATCAATTCAAGATGAAAGAGTTGGAGGGAAGCCATGGACAAAAAGTTGGATAATTAGAATCAATAATTTTCGGTTTGAGAAAAACCATTTCTAAGCAAGATGGTAAGCTGAGAGGCAAAAGGTTTGAAAGGATATCTGAATCTCTGCAGCTTAAAAACCAAAGGAGAGGAAAACAAAATTACAATGAGGAAGGTGTTGAGGGTGAAGGTAAGGGTACCAAAGGAGACGAGGGTAAGGGTAGAAGGAAAGAAAATATACAAGTACAATGTCCTTAGAAGAGTGAGAGAAGTCTGTAGCAAATCAAGAGAATATGCTACAAGAATGCTTGTCAAGTAGCATTGCAATAGGTGATATGTTTGGAACATCACCATTATATAAAGAAATGAAAGAGACGATGGCTGGAAAAGATGCAAGAATAAGAGAGATGGAATCAAGACTCATCGATGGTCAAGAAGTTTAGCATTTGGGATGTGATATGGAAATTCAAAAACATAAATACACAATTTGTTGATTTGCAGAAGGAATTACAAGGTCCAACTGCTATGATGATGGAAATTCATGTCGTTCCCAACGAGATAGGGTTGAGGGAAAAATAGCACGAGAAAGAAAAATAGAATTTGAAATGTGAATTGACTAAAATTAAAGATCAGTTGAAAAATACTAGACAACAATTGGAGGTCAATGAAAAACAAGAATCAACGAAGTATAAGAAAAATGTGGAAATGTTGAACAAACTGATGGAGGAAAAAGATGTTTTGCTTGGAAATTTCCAAAAAGTTACACAGAGAGTTAAAGAGCTTGAAAACAAATTGCAAAATGTGCCTTGTACTGCTCCAGATCAATTACAACTTCTATGAAAGGCAAGAGAGACCATTCAGATTTGTCTTATGCTTAAGAGGAGGGATTGCAGCCATCACAGAAACATGCTAGACATTTATAAATCAATGTATATATGTATTTAGGACCATCATTAGGGTATTAGAACCAAGTAACCCTTGAATTCGTTGTGTTTTATCACACCGGACTGGCTCATTTCCTACGATCAGCGAGGAGGACAAAGTCATAGTTTGAGAAAAAGTTGTATCTTCAACCACAAATCAACTAGATTGATATAGACACGTTGATATGTAATGAATTGAACTAATTCCAATACTGACTATTGGAGGGAAAGACAGTTTTTTTTTTTTTTAAACACCATTTTTGCCTTCTTCTTTCCAAAGCGATGTGATTCACGATAAGCCTCTTCTCCATATTTTCTGATTGGTTTTGATCTCAGAATATAGTTATTGAACTATGAGGACATATTAATAATTAAACACATACATTATGACTCCTCACAGTATAAAGTGAAAATTGAACGAGATAACATATAAAATTAGGAAAAAATTACTATTGGTGTTGCAATCAATGATTTCTTAGACTGTTTTTCGCATTATTTTAATAGTTGTTCCACTTGTTGACAAGTGACATCAGGGAAACGTGATTCCAATTGTGCTGCAATTTCCTTATACGATTGATTCCTTGACTTATCATATTCAACATGAAGTTGAATTCTAATAGTTGAAGGAAAGAATGTTCTTTGTCTAAAATTTTGGAAAGTGCCTTCTGATATCATAACAAGCTTGAAAAATTGTTCTCTCATCTCATTTACAAGACACATTCTATCATGTTCAAATTTTCCTCTATAGTCCTTATGGACTTCTCCTCCTCCTCCTTGGTTGCTATTCAAATTTTTCATTTCTCCATGCTTACGCTCCCTTACTTCATTCCTTAAACATCCCAACGTATAAGGATGAATAAAATGTGTCATATCAAGAGCTTGGGCCCCTTGGACATGCATATAAGGAAACATCTCATCTCCTAAACAACAAGAACAAAACCACAACAACTCACTTGCAAGGAAGCCAATCCTGCAATGACAGCGGATAAAACTGTTTGTCATGAATGAAAGGATACCACTATTCAAAATAGATAATATGAAAAAACCGATGTACCTTTTCTCATAAGCATATACATAATCCCCCCTACACCCTTGCAGTTGCAACATGTGGAATTATTTATAACACTTCCACATCCTCGCCAACTTTTTATTCTTATCTTCATCTGGTAGGCCTTCAATAACCTAGAAACAATACATAAGTTTCAATGCATATGAATAAATACTAATTTTTATTTGTTGAATGTGGTTGTCATTGATGTCAAAAGATTTCAATAATGACAAAGAAATAAAGACAAATGATATGATGATATGAAATATATGGTGATATCATTATCAATTTGACCTAATTATATAGAGATTTGTTAGTTTGGAGAAATTTTGAAAAGGAAGTGATGGAATGGCATGTATGATGATGTGGCATGTGTAATGAGGTTGGAAAGACACATGATGGTGTTCTGGTGCTATCATGAAGTCAATGTTGTAATCTGACATCATTATGGGAAAGTTGGCAATTTTGTGAAACTTTGGAAATTGACCAAGTATGGAAAAATTAGTCCAAATTGCTTTAAGAAAATGCCCTCCATAATTCATGGGTTAAATTAAATTCTCGCACCATCCTGTTAGGATATATTTTGTTGAAATGTTTATCTAACCATAGTCTCATTTCTCCAAAAGAGTGCTTCATGACCAAATTATAGTTCTGCCAAAACAAGGGTTCAGGCAATTTTAAGAAATTCTGGAAATTGACTAAGTATTAGAAAACTAGTCCAACTGGCCTAAAGAAAATGTTCGTCATACATCATAAGAGAATTATAAAAAGTATATGAAAATATCAGGCTATACATTTTTGAATAGGCTATCTGACCATGGTCTCATTTCTCTAAAAGAGTGTTCTATGACAAAGTTATAAGTGTACCAAAACAGGGTTTTAGGTAGTTTGCACTAGTCCAGTAAAATGCCTACCTAGGTCAGAGAAATATGAGTTTGAAGGTGAAATCAGTATGGTTGTGCTCAATAAGATGTATTACATCATCTGGTATCATTGGTTCAATATTTTGGTGAAATGAAAAAATACACCTTGGAGATTGCACAAATTGTCCAAGTATAAAAATACTGGTAAAAATGCCTAAGTGACCCCACTAAAATGTCTACCATTTCCTGTGGTTGATGTATTAAATTATTTTTAGGGTATGGGTGTCTAGACTGTTGATTTGTGCATCCAATGATATCATTTTTTTGTCCTAAAAGTCTATGTAGGTGAAGATATTGATTTTCCAAACGTGCCTCCTAGATTGATTTGCACTTCTCCATAAAAATGCCCGCCGAGGAGAGAGAAAGAGGTTTCAAATGATGAAATTGGTCTAGATGAAAGATTTTGTTTTGCTGTCTAAATGAAGGTTGAGAGCCATTTGGAAATGCCCGTCATAAATTGTCCTTGTGCTGATAAATAAGGACAACACAATTTTCAACATAAATAATTGTCCCAACATTATTTTCAAAGTAAATAACACTGAGAGCCATTCAACAATAGTCAAAGCATAATAACAACATCATTTATTGTTAGTCGAGGACATAAAAAATAATTGATATGTTAAGATAATTATTAAACCTTTAAAATTCCCTCATGTCGAATGAGGATCTTGTTTGATGTTGATCCATCTGATTTCCCATTATTAAGATCATTGTATTGTTGGCTTTTATGATGGTATGGTTCTCCTAGCTTACATGGAAAACCAATTTTTTCCATCTCCTGCCAAATTTGAACAAATTTTGTTTTCTCCACGCCTCTAGTTGGATGTACCATGTCATAATCTTGTGTAATTCTTTGAATTTCATGAAACATATTCAAAATTGTTATGATCCCAACATGGCGAGAACAACATACAAGCTTGTCCATTGAGCCAAGAGTCAACTGTAAATGGAACCAATAGTTTTTGAGGTTAGGAATTATTGAAATACTAAGAAGCTTAATTTCTAGTCAAGATCCAACCATGAAATTGTGTACCTTTTCATCATTTCTTCTATCCATGGGATAGTTCTTCACAATACTCATCTTTCTACCAGATAAGGTTGGTTGAATGCTTGTAATATGCTCATCCTAATTTTCTTCCCATCCTTTGCTTGGTTCCAAAGAGGAATTCAACTCCTATAGTAAAGTTCAAGAACATAGTTAGATTAGGAATGTTTTGGGAAGATATAAACATTAATTTCAAAACATGTAATAAATTTGCATAGCTTACAAGGAGAAATTATGTTGACATTGCATAACATTCAGAAACACTACGGATAGTATCTCCTTTTCCAATGTTGATTTCATCTGTAACCATGTGTATTGATTTTTTATGGCATGTGCACCAATGACAAAAATTATTTCCCATTAGAGAAAGACTATTATTGCATACTAAACTACATATGGCCACTAGATCATGACACTCAAACAAGTTAATTTTCACAACCCTTCCATCTACTATAGTGATGCCATCTTCTAAAAGCTTATTTATCTGTTTCATTAAGTTCTCCTCATTTTTAGGATCAACAGCATGTGCTAAAACTTGTCTATATTCTTCTTTTCCATCCCATTTTCCAAGGATTACACAAGACATCAAGCCATTGTCTTCTAGTAAATCAAATAATATATCACACACCTTCCCACCTTGATCATAATGTATGCGATAATCAATACCAAGTTTGAAAGAAACTTCATTGACTACAGTTCTAGGCTGCTTTTCAAACAATTCAACCATAAAGGAGGCATATGACTTTACTTGCTTGACCCTAACTCCATATGTGGAAAAATTAGTTCTCTCCCAACCCATATCAATATCCTCAGCTTCTTTTATCCACTTTTTCATTTCCCTACAAACTGATTTTGGATTAACCCCCTTTAGTACACCATGACCATCAATTCTCTTAAGACATTGCAAAGCCTTATGAGTCATGCTTGATTCAATAAATACTGAAGCCATGATCCTTGGGATAAAATCCTTACAAATCTCTTCCACAACAATTGGTCAAATTTTATCAAGGAATCCATCTAGATGTTCAAGAACATCCTCAATTTTAGATTCTCCATTATATTTTTTGCTCATGAAGTAGCCGATTCTAGCAATAATGTCATTGTCATCTACATATTCAAGCGATTTTCTAGAAACCATCTCCCGATTTCTTTAAATTTTGTCTTACCCTCATTTAGTCTGTGATTATACCATCCCAACTGCTTCTTAATATGAAATAAGGATGTCCTTGAGTGGTTTCCTACTGACCTTCTCCTAGCATTCCTAGTTCCATTTGCTTCAAACCCTTCTGGCATTTCTGCTACAACTTGACCAATTGTAGAACTTTGATTTTATGTAGTTTCATTTCTATCCATTTGTTCATGAAATGCAATTATTTCAATTGTTTCATCTCTTCCACTTGCATCCAAGTTCATAAGAGGTTCATTTTCCAATTGCTTCCCATTGGGCTCTACACTTTGATTCCCTTCTTCATTCTGCAAAAATGGGTTCATTCTTTGGTACAGATTTTTATTTTGCAACTCATCGTTCAATGAAATGGAAACGTGTAATGGGACCCTCACATTCTCTGGAACATATTTCATTCTTTCATAAATATTTCCACTTTCTGCATTAACATTCCCTTCAACTACAATTGGAGACAAAGGTTTCCTCTGTTGTCCAGCAACATTGTTGTTTGTAAATTAAATGGAAACATGTAATCGGACCCTCACATTCTCTGGAACAGAGTTCATTCTTCCAAAAATATTTCCACTTTCTTCATTAACATTCCCTTCAACTGCAATTGGAGACAAAGGTTGCCTTTGTTTTCCAACAACATTGTTCTTTGTAAATTAAATGGAAGCATGTAATGGGACCCTCACATTCTCTGGAACAGAGTTCATTCTTCCATAAATATTTCCACTTTCTGCATTAACATTCCCTTCACCTACAATTGGAGACAAAGGTTGTCTATGTTGTCCAACAACATTGTTGTTTGTAAATGAAATGGCAACATGTAATGGGACCCTCACATTCTATGGAACAAAGTTTCTTCCATAAATATTTCCACTTTCTGCATTAACATTCCCTTCAACTGCAATTGGAGACAAAGGTTTCCTCTATTGTCCAGCAACATTGTTGTTTGTCAATGAAATGGAATCATGTAATGGGACCCTCACATTCTATGGAACACGGTTCATTATTCCATAAATATTTCCACTTTGTGCATTAACATTCCCTTCAACTACGATTAGAGACAAAGGTTTCCTCTATTTTCTAGCAACATTGATGTTTGTTAATGAAATGGCATCATGTAATGGGACCCTCACATTCTCTGAAACATAGTTCATTCTTCCATAAATATTTCCACTTTGTGCGTTAAAATTGCCTTCAATTGCAATTGGAGACAAAGGTTTTCTTTGTTGTCCAGCAACATTGATATTTTTCAATGAAATGGCAACATGTAATTGGACCCTCACATTCTCTAAAACATAGTTCATTCTTTCATAAATACTTCCACTTTGTGCATTAACATTCCCTTCAACTGCAATTGGAGACAAAGGTTGCCTCTGTTGTCTAGCAACATTATTGTTTGTCATTGGTTGCTTACATTGAGGATATTGAGTTTGAATAATGGATGGATGATTGCTTGTTGTTTGAGGGAAACTTGTGGACTCGTTCTGTGGTATGGATTTCTGATCTTGATATCCTTCACATTGTCCATGAGCAATAAATTGCGTTGTCTTTTTACCTCTACAATGAGTGACTTGAAGGACAATGTCACGTGTTTCCAAAGTTGGAAGTTTTGAGTAATATAGACCCTTACGTCGACCTCTTTTTCGAGGAGTATTTTGTTGAGATGGCTCATTTGAATGATCCATTGATGAGATACTCTGCAAAAAAAACAAGAACAATCAGTATTGGAACTAGATTTCAGACACAATTTCTCTAATTAAAAAAAACTAAAATATATCATAAATGTAATTTTACACTAAGAGGCGGACAAGGCTTTGGGCATATGGAAGATAAAGGAAAATATCAAGGGCGAATTTCAGGAATTTTACCACAGACCGTTCATAGAATGACCAAATCTGACGGAGGCTCTTCAACAACTTCAGGATCTTTCCTTTTTTTCCCTTTCTGTTATTTCACAGAAATTTGTCTCACCTAGTTTTGGGCTCTTTTTTCAAAACTTAGAGGACAATTTTGTCATAATATGTTATTATGTATGTTAAACAAGCAGATAGTGTTTTTAAGGATCAATATCATAAATGTAAAAAGATAAATGCATCAGAAGCATAAAAGAATACTACAGGTCTATCCAAAAGGAAAGAAATATCATAAATACACTTCTTGCAAATTTTAGCTATAGAATGTAATTTTGTTCTCATCAATGAAATAAAATTACTTTTTTCTTCCCTCGAAAAAAAAAAAAATTACACTCAGATTTAACTTGTAATTTAACACTTGTAATTTTACACACAAAATTTACTTGTAATTTTACACTCTAAGTAACGTAATGTTGTGCAACAAAAATTCAAATTTATGCCATTTTGCACCCTGCCATAAATTCTGAAAAAATGGCTAAGTGTTGGAAAATTGGTCCAAGTGGCCTTGGGCACTTTCCCGCTGTACCTCATAGGAGAATTATAAAAATTATCAAAAAATATCATGCTATAGCTTGTTTAAGAATCTATCTTACCATGGTCTCAATTCTCAATGAGGGTTTTTGATGACAAAGTTAAAGGCCTACCAAAATAGGGTTTCAGGCTACATTACACCAGTGGTAGTAAAACTGCACAAGTGGCCGCAGTAAAATGCCCGCCATAATTGATAGGTTAAGGTAAGTGCCCGCCCCATAGTGTCAAGATGTAGCTTGTTGATTTTTATACCTGACCATGGTTTCATCTTGTCTTGAGGGTGTCTAAGGAGGAATTTATGGGTCTTCCAAAACAGTGCTTGAGGCAGATTGCTCTAGTCTAGGAAAATGCAAAAATTGTCCAAGTATAAAATTACTGGTAAAAATGCTTGAGTGACCTCAGTAAAATTACCGCCATTTCCTATGGTTGATGTATTAAAGTATTTTGAGGGTATGGGTCTCTATAATGCTTATTGGTTTATCCAACAATATCATTGGTTTGTCCAAAGAGTCTATGTAGGTTAAGATATTGATCTGCCAAAAGTCCCTCCTAGCTTGATTTGCATTGCTCCAAAATAATGCCTACTGAGGAGAGAGAAAGAAGTTTCAAAGGATGAAATATGTCTAGATGGAATCACCTTGCTGGCCTCTATCCATTGGTTGTCTCACACTTTCAATTTGATGAAAATAAAAATCTCATGTTACCCTAGGGTTTGACAATTTTTCGTCCAAGTCTTGAATTAGTAGTTTAAAAAGCTAGTTTCAAATGCCCGCCATATGATGTGTGTGTATCAAAAAATTTAAAGGGTGACATGGATCTATTCCTTGTTGAAGTGGATATCCCACCATGCTTTCATTTTTCCTTATGATGGTCACATGTGCAAAAAATTAACCTGCCAAAGTGAGGAAAAACTTGTTTTGCATGTTAAGAACATGTGAAATTTGGCTAGGTGTTAAAATCACAAGGTTAAAGGGCTATTTGGAAATTACTACTAGGAACTGTCCTTGTGGAGATAAATTCATCAACTGACATGAACTTGTTCCTTGTTGAAGTAGCTATCTAGTCAGGTTTTTAGTTTACTTCCTGATAGTCACATGTGCAAGAAATCAACCTACCAAAGTAGGAAAAATATTGTTTTGCATATTAAGAACAAAATAAATTTGGCCAAGTGCTAAAATCACAAGACTAAGGGGTCATTTGGAAATGCCCGCCCAGAGGTGTCCTTGTGCTAATAAACTCATCAGTTGGCATGGACTTAATTAGGCTTCGAAACATGCCCACCATTTCCCACCTATGAAGGATAATTTTTTTAGGAAAGCATCTTATTGGAGGTGGATGACTTATGAACATGAACAATGTTGAGTATAATTGTCATTGATGACAAAGTATTCATTAATAAAAAAAGATATGATGATGTGGCATGGTTTATGAGGATGAAAATCCACCTAATGGTGTTCTAGTACCTTCATCATGTCATTATTACAATTTGACCTGGTTATATAAAGATTTGTCAATTTGGAGAAATTCTGAAAAATGGTTAAGTGTTGGAAAACTGGTTGACCTTAGGAAATTGCCCACCGTACCTCATAGGAGAATTATAAAAATTATCTAAGACTATCATGCTATAGCTTGTTGAATAGGTTATATTACCATGGTCTCATTTCTCAAAGAGGGTGTTTGATGACAAGGTTAAAGGCCTGCCAAAACAGGGTTCAGGTTGTTTTTGTACCAGTGGTAGTATAACTGTCGAGGTGACCTCAGGAAAATGCCTACCATAATTCATATGTTAAGGTAAATTCCCACCCCATAGTGTCATGATGTAGCTTATTGATTTGTCTACCTGACCATGGTCGCATATTGTCTTGAGATTTTCGGAAAAGAAAGTTATGGGTCTGCCAAAATATTGTTTCAGGTAGATTGCTCCAATCTAGGAAAATGCAAAAATTGTCTAAGTATAAAATTACTGGTAAAAATTCATGAGTGACCTCAATAAAATGCCTTCCATTTCCTGTGGTTGATGTCTTAAAATATTTTGATGGTACGGTCCTCTAGACTATTGATTGGTGCATCCAACAATATCATTGGTTTGTCCAAAGAGTCTCTGTAGGTGAAGATATTGATCTCCCAAAAGTGCCTCTTAGCTTGATTTGCACTACTCCAGAAAAATGCATGTCGAGGAGAGAGAAAGAAGTTTCAAAGGATGAAATTTTTTTGGATGGAATCAGATTGTTGGCCTCTATCCTTTGGGTGTCTCACACTTCCAATTTGACGAAAATAAAAATCTCATGTTACCCTAGGGTTTGACAATTTTTTGTCCAAGTGTTGAATTAGTAGTTTAAAAAGCTAGTTTCAAATGCTCACAAAATCATGTGTGTGTATCAAAAAATTTAAAGGGTGACATGGATCTATTCCTTGTTGAAGTGGTTATCCCACCATGCTTTCATTTTTCCTTATGATGGTCACATGTACAAAAAATTAACCTGCCAAAGTGAGGAAAAACTTGTTTTGCATATTAAAAACATGTGAAATTTGGCTAGGTGTTAAAATCACAAGGTTAAAGGGCTATTTGGAAATTACCGCCAGGAACTGTCCTTGTGGGGATAAATTCATCAACTGACATGAACTTGTTCCTTGTTGAAGTAGCTATCTAGTCAGGTTTTTAGTTTACTTCCTGATAGTCACATGTGCAAGAAATCAACCTACCAAAGTAGGACAAATATTGTTTTGCATATTAAGAACAAAATAAATTTGGCCAAGTGCTAAAATCACAAGACTAAGGGGTCATTTGGAAATGCCCGCCCAGAGGTGTCCTTGTGGTCATAAACTCATCAGTTGGCATGGGCTTAGTTAGGCTTTGAAACATGCCCACCATTTCCCACTTGTGAAGGATAATTTTTTTAGGAAAGCATCTTATTGGAGGTGGATGACTTATGAACATGAACAATGTTGAGTATAATTGTCATTGATGACAAAAGTATTCATTAATAAAAAAAGATATGATGACATGGCATGTATGATGATGTGGCATGGTTTATGAGGATGCAAATCCACCTAATGGTGTTCTAGTACCTTCATTATGTCATTATTACAATTTGACCTGGTTATATAAAGATTTGTCAATTTGGAGAAATTCTGAAAAATGGTTAAGTGTTGGAAAACTGGTTGACCTTAGGAAATTGCCCACCGTACCTCATAGGAGAATTATAAAAATTATCTAAGACTATCATGCTATAGCTTGTTGAATAGGTTATATTACCATGGTCTCATTTCTCAAAGAGGGTGTTTGATGACAAGGTTAAAGGCCTGCCAAAACAGGGTTTCAGGTTGTTTTTGCACCAGTGGTAGTAAAACTGTCGAGGTGACCTCAGGAAAATGCCTTCCATAATTCATACGTTAAGGTAAATTCCCACCCCATAGTGTCATGATGTAGCTTATTGATTTGTCTACCTGACCATGGTCACATATTGTCTTGAGATTTTCGGAAAAGAAAGTTATGGGTCTGCCAAAATAGTGTTTCAGGTAGATTGCTCCAGTCTAGGAAAATGCAAAAATTGTCTAAGTATAAAATTACTGGTAAAAATTCATGAGTGACCTCAATAAAATGCCTTCCATTTCCTGTGGTTGATGTCTTAAAATATTTTGATGGTATGGTCCTCTAGACTATTGATTGGTGCATCCTACAATATCATTGGTTTGTCCAAAGAGTCTCTGTAGGTGAAGATATTGATCTCCCAAAAGTGCCTCTTAGCTTGATTTGCACTACTCCAGAAAAATGCATGTCGAGGAGAGAGAAAGAAGTTTCAAAGGATGAATTTTTTTTGGATGGAATCAGCTTGTTGGCCTCTATCCTTTGGGTGTCTCACACTTCCAATTTGACGAAAATAAAAATCTCATGTTACCCTAGGGTTTGACAATTTTTTGTCCAAGTGTTGAATTAGTAGTTTAAAAAGATAGTTTCAAATGCTCACCAAATCATGTGTGTGTATCAAAAAATTTAAAGGGTGACATGGATCTATTCCTTGTTGAAGTGGTTATCCCACCATGCTTTCATTTTTCCTTATGATGGTCACATGTGCAAAAAATTAACCTGCCAAGGTGAGGAAAAACTTGTTTTGCATATTAAGAACATGTGAAATTTGGCTAGGTGTTAAAATCACAAGGTTAAAGGGCTATTTGGAAATTACCGCCAGGAACTGTCCTTGTGGGGATAAATTCATCAACTGACATGAACTTGTTCCTTGTTGAAGTAGTTATCTAGTCAGGTTTTTAGTTTACTTCCTGATAGTCACATGTGCAAGAAATCAACCTACCAAAGTAGGAAAAATATTGGTTTGCATATTAAGAACAAAATAAATTTGGCCAAGTGCTAAAATCACAAGACTAAGGGGTCATTTGGAAATGCCTGCCCAGAGGTGTCCTTGTGCTCATAAACTCATCAGTTGGCATGGGCTTAATTAGGCTTTGAAACATGCCCACCATTTCCCACTTGTGAAGGATAATTTTTTTAGGAAAGCATCTTATTGGAGGTGGATGACTTATGAACATGAACAATGTTGAGTATAATTGTCATTGATGACAAAAATATTCATCAATAAAAAAAGATATGATAAAATGGCATGTATGATGATGTGGCATGGTTTATGAGGATGCAAATCCACCTAATGGTGTTCTAGTACCTTCATCATGTCATTATGACAATTTGACCTGGTTATATAAAGATTTGTCAATTTGGAGAAATTCTGAAAAATGGTTAACTGTTGGAAAACTGGTTGACCTTAGGAAATTGCCCACCGTACCTCATAGGAGAATTATAAAAATTATCTAAGACTATCATGCTATAGCTTGTTGAATAGGTTATATTACCATGGTCTCATTTCTCAAAGAGGGTGTTTGATGACAAGGTTAAAGGCCTGCCAAAACAGGGTTTCAGGTTGTTTTTGCACCAGTGGTATTAAAACTGTCGAGGTGACCTCAGGAAAATGCCTACCATAATTCATAGGTTAAGTTAAATTCCCACCCCATAGTGTCATGATGTAGCTTATTGATTTGTCTACCTGACCATGGTTGCATATTGCCTTGATATTTTCGGAAAAGAAAGTTATGGGTCTGCCAAAATAGTGTTTCAGGTAGATTGCTCCAGTCTAGGAAAATGCAAAAATTGTCTAAGTATAAAATTACTGGTAAAAATTCATGAGTGACCTCAATAAAATGCCTTCCATTTCCTGTGGTTGATGTCTTAAAATATTTTGATGGTACGGTCCTCTAGACTATTGATTGGTGCATCCAACAATATCATTGGTTTGTCCAAAGAGTCTCTGTAGGTGAAGATATTGATCTCCCAAAAGTGCCTCTTAGCTTGATTTGCACTACTCCAGAAAAATTCCTGTCGAGGAGAGAGAAAGAAGTTTCAAAGGATGAAATTATTTTGGATGGAATCAGCTTGTTGGCCTCTATCCTTTGGGTGTCTCACACTTCCAATTTGACGAAAATAAAAATCTCATGTTACCCTAGGGTTTGACAATTTTTTGTCCAAGTGTTGAATTAGTAGTTTAAAAAGCTAGTTTCAAATGCTCACCAAATCATGTGTGTGTATCAACAAATTTAAAGGGTGACATGGATTTGTTCCTTGTTGAGGTGGTTATCCCTCCATGCTTTCAGTTTTCCTTATGATAGTCACATGTGCAAGAAATTAACCTGCCAAAGTGAGAAAAAACTTGTTTTGCATATTAAGAACATCTGAAATTAGGCTAAGTTGTAAAATCACAAGGTTAAGGGGCTATTTGAAAATTGCCACCAGGAACTGTCTTTATGGGGATAAATTCATCAGTTGACATGAACTTGTTCCTTGTTGAAGTTGCTATCCAGTTAGGGTTTCAGTTTACTTCTTGATAGTCACATGTGCAAGAAATCAACCTGCCAAAGTAGGAAAAATATTGTTTTGCATATTAAGAACAAAATAAATTTAGCTAAGTGTTAAAATCACAAGGCTAAGGGGCCATTTGAAAATGCCCACCAGGATATGTCCTTGTGTTGATAAATTCATCAGTTGGCATGGGCTTAAGTAGGCTTCGAAAAATTCCCACCATTTCCCACCTGTGAGGGATAATTTTTTTAGGAAAGCATCTTATTGGAGGTGGATGACTTATGAACATGAACAATGTTGAGTATAATTGTCATTGATGACAAAATTATTCATTAATGACAAAAGATATGATGACATGGCATGTTTGATGATGTGGCATGGTTTATGAGGATGCAAATGCCCACCATTTCCCACCTGTGAGGGATATTTTTTTAGGAAAGCATCTTATTGGAGGTGGATGACTTATGACATGAACACTATTATGGCATCTCTACTAATAAAATAGGATATGTTCTATTTATGGGTAGAATTTTATGATGGAACTGCTGAATTTAGGGCTAAATCTCATTGATTATCTCCATAAAATCATGAATATCCTCATGTTCCATGTGCACGCCAACACTAAAACTCATCATGCTTCTATCCATCTCATCCAAGTGACACGGGAAATAATCACATGTCCTGCCATGTATATTTAAGGCATCATCTAGGAGCCATAGATTCTCATACAACTACTCACAAAATATGTGCGATGTTTTGAGTGTCTCTCCTCTAATGCAAGCAGGAAACTTACCCCTTGGGTTACCCATCTCTAACATGCATCTATTCACCCAATTAATGGTTGAATAAATGTCCCAAATGGAAAGCATGTAGCTTCCCCATGTGCACTAACTTAATGGCTCAACTCTCTCCCACTAGGTCCACTTAAATAGCTCACGTGGAAATCCCATGCACTGCTAAACATGATGAAGGAATCAAAGAATGAAAGTGGATGCATCTACTACTATTGGAAATGGACTGGTGCACTTGTCAAACCACATGGCTTGACCATCAAATCATCAATGATGAATGTGGGAGCCTCTTGCTCCTCATGTGGCACAAACAAGAAGAATCCATTTACCCAATATTCATCACCACATGCTATGGATGAAGGATACTGAACCAACCTCAACTCTTTGCAAGTTCCATCATCTAAAATTGTGGATGCATGTCCATATCCAATGGATGGTTCAAACAAAATGAGCTCATATTTTTCCTCCACTAGCATGTGGCACCTTCCTAGAGGAAAATCAAATGCTTGATCCTCCTCAAGCATATATGAAAATCATAATTTTCCTCATGTACTACCATCACATGAGGATCCTCCAAAGGAACATAAATGAAATCATCCATATGAGAATGGTTTTCTGGAATGTAGGAGGGAGAATACGATCCTTGCAAATTCTCATGAAGCTGCTTAATCTAATGCTCAAATTCTTGAAGTGCATTATGACTACTCTTCAAAGAATCATGGTTGGTTTCCAGCTAAAGTGTGAGCTTGTCAATCTATTCTGTATCCCTCAAATATGCACCATTATACATCCCCACAAGCTCAAACAAATGATCTCTATCGAAAAGAAAATGTAAAAATATACCTGTGATGTTTGTAATTTCCTTCTGAATTTTCTCCAAGTCTTCAATGGAAGATGTATCCTTCATTCTCCAACAACAATGTGACACCAATGTAGTAGTGTGATGTAGAATTCTCAAGGCCTCATGGATATTCCTTTCACTCATCTTCAAAGGCCCTGTGAGGAAGTGTGGCTCTTGAGGACAAACATCCTCTTCTTCCTTCTTTGGATCAACTTCATGATGATTCTCAAGTGCTAACTGGAAATATGATTTATTTTCTTCTTTTGGATCTGATCCAAAATATGTATCACCACCATCAATCCCATCTTCCATATCCTTTGTAGTGATCTCAAACTCATGAAAAAATAAGCTTGTATGTCCATGACTGGACTTTCTCTCAACACTATCAGTAGCCTCTTGCATTGTGTCTAGACCTTCTATCTTGCAATGTTCTTCAGTCTCCTTGGTAGTTGCCTCAAAGGGATGTCTTCCATGCTCATTTGATGAGAAACCTTCATTAGGAATGGATATATGCATCCTCTCTATGGGTTGCAATGTAATTTCCAATTTCTTGTGGCATGCATACACAACATCACATTCATCCTCAACATCCACATTAGCATTAAAAAACTCTATGTTGTCATTTTCATCACATGAGATGGGTAATTCTTCTGTTTGATGTAAGGAAACATTGCTTCTACAAAAATCGGATTTAATTTCATACCTCAACATGATGTTTTCTTCATTCTGCTCAATGCACTCACTAGAGGAACCACATGGTTCTTCTCTTAGAATATTTTTTCTCTCTCCTTTGATGGCTGATTGTAACTTTTATTTTTCTCCTTCAAGTGAATTGATGTATATTCCTCCTTGGATGCCTTAGGATCAAGATCTTTAGAGCCTCTCTTTGAAGAATATCCAAAAATTCTCATTAGGTAGGAAGCACATACAACCAATGAAGCTTTAGATATTTTGTTTCTCTTTACATGAGTAGGATGATTTTTACTCCTTTTGTGCTCCTACAAAGGATGATATGTGACTGTGGAACATCCTACATGCAAATTAAATTTTTGATCCACTCTTTTGCACACATTATTGACCAAATATTCTTTGAAAGATAAGTTTGCACGAATCTCCCTTCTCAAAGCTAGATACTCATGGTAGCAGCTCTCTATCTTCGTAGGACTTGGTGGATCATGCGTTTTATCATCTCTATATATAGTGGGACGCATTTCATCGTCATGGGCCACATGCAGTCCGCCATCAACATATATCACATCATCATCTAAACATGATGCTTTCTCTTCATAATCAAAAAACAAGTCTTCCTCTTAAATTTTTAGAGATACTCACTCCTCTTTTGGAATGAACTACAAATTTTGAAGACTATGCTGTAAAATGTACCTGGAAACACACTAGTTCGATAAAATGGCCATAACAGGGGAATCCATAAACCTTTTTGAGTGAAAAGTAAGTGTTCCTTATTGGAAAAAAATCTCCTAATGCAATGGAATAAGTTTGGATTCCATACATTTAGAAGTGGGGACATTCTTTAGGTACATCATGCCTAGTATGGTCCTAATATTGTGTGGTTTCAATCCCCAAGACTTTTGTGGAAACCCAACAGCTCTTTATGCTTCACCAGATGTATCTATACTCTATTACAATCCTATATCTAGTAGGAGACACTTGTTTCAGAGTTTGGATGGTTATTTTTCAATTTGGGTGGCTTTGGAATAAGATTGCAATTTCGAGACAACTCAGCTAGTAAATTTCCAACTTGAATAAAACTATACCTAAGAACCAATAATTTATGATATAAATATGGGGATATTCCCTATACTATACCATATACCTTCAACAACTTACAGAACTCAATTTGGACTTACAGGAGTGAATTTATTGTAATATTACTCAAGACTAGTCAAATTTAACAATGTTTCAAGCATAGGGAAACAAGAGAAGATTGAAGAGAGAGAAAATTTGTAGAAGAAGGTACATATCTATAAAATTATTATTCTGTAGGTATTCAATTACATGTGCAGCCATCATGTACATGTTCCATGGTGCGTAAAGAGCATTACAACGATCATTACTCAATTATAATCAATCCTTGTTGCAAAAAAACTGTATCTGGATAATTGAAAGTACATAAAACATGAACATAAATTTATGGAAATGATGGAAGTTGTGAATGGCATCGAAATTCCTACAAAATAATCCAGAATGAGATGAATAAGGTTTCCAACTACTCAACAATCAAATTGACTATCCTCTCCAATTGGTTACATAATGATTGAGGAGCACATCACCCTCTTGGTATTCAAGGGAGCATCACCTAAGCATTGAGTAGCCTAAGAAACTCAATAGAAATATTAATAATCCACAATATAACCTCTTCTAGTGCACCTTTTTTGTCGTTTTAAGATTCACAAGTCTCCAATACTACGTTCCAAAACCATGGGCTAGAGAATACCATGGACAAAACTAGTTCATCCACTTTTTCCAATACTAGGGACAAATACCATGGAACATTCCAAAACCATGCACTCATTAGTTAGTGGTTCATAATTACTCCAATCTCTTCCTGAATGTACCACTCTCCAATACAAGGGTCAAATACAGTACCAATAATTAATAATTATTTTATCTCAATTTTGGACAAGGATTAATGAAAGTTTGTCCACAATCTTATCTTAATCAACCAACTCCTTGGGGGCATTCTTTGACCAATAGTACCAATAATTAATAATTATTTTAGCTCAATTTTGGACAAACCTTAGAAGAATAAACTTGTGCATAAGTTGGCGAATAATTCTCAATTTTATATTTTTCCTTAGCAATTATAATTGAGAATTTTCCCCTTTCACATGGCCACCTTGTCCCATTAATATTCAATTTGAACCTTAGGAAAAAATATACTAACGAAAATTATCAACCTTTGCCACCCCTAGACAATTTCTCATGAAAATTGACTGAGTGACTTAGGCCAAAACCTTACTTATTCCAGAGCAAAATTTGGGAACATTACATTTACACTAATCTAAGAGAAGAAAAACATGAATGGTAGCCACATCACAACATAAACGAAAGAAATATAAATAATTGGATAGGTTAGTTAGAGATATAGGTTACCAAAAGCTACCATAAGATTTGACGAATCATTATAACATCAATTTAATAAAAACATAAAATCATTATGTTATACCATGATTATGTCTCTTTCCAATATTATTTATACTTTATATATCATATGCAGTTAAGAAACTAGTTGTTATTCCTTTTAAACTTCCTTTCATAAGTCCATTTCCTTTCTCTTATTAAAATATGGTCTCCCCTTATTCATAGAAATTCTAGTTTTTATTAGTAATAGGATAATAATAAATATTTTTAAGAAAAGAATAATATACATCGAAAAGTAAATGGAGAAATAATTCTAATCTTTACTAGTAATAGGAGAATAATAAATATCTATAAGAAATGAACAATTGAGAAGAAAAAACCACTTAACACTAGAATCATGAGGTTGAATTTGAGTTGGAAGTCTCTCACACCTATTAATTCTCATAACTAGGTTGTAATATATTCCTCTCCTTCTTCGATGCACATATTTTCAGCGCCACACAATAATAAGGTAAATTTAATTTTGGGTTTCTTATATACATCAACATGAATGCACTCAATGCAATGTTTATGTTGTAAACAATAATTATATCAAAAATAATCTATCATGTCTTATTTGATATGAAAGTTATCAAGGTGGTAACACCAAAACAATCTATCAAATCTACATTTGATTTATCACTTTATCTAACACTTTATTCATGAATTGTTTGTTTGAAAAAACATAATCCAAATCACAAAATCTAATTTAACAAAAGTGAAATTTCAAAAATTTAGAAAATAAAATAGACTTGGAAAAAATTGAATTAAAAGATTTTTTAAGTCAAAATCATATTTTACAACAAACTATATAAACAAGTGGGATCACCACCAAATAAACTTAGGACATCCATTTGATGAAAATTTTGATAAAAAAGAATTGAAAAATCATTAAATGAAATTTTGATTATTATATTAAAAAGCATTTTAAGCTAACTTGGTGCAGTGGTGAGCTAGTGATAGTAAATCTATGTGGCACCCTAGGGTTGATATATGAGGGGCATTCGCAAGGAAATTTATTTTAATGGATAATTGTTTTAAAAAATATCTTAAGTTGCTTTGGTGCATCTCATAAGCTTACACAATTGTACAAGTAAAACAATATAGTTTAAGCGCATCGAAAAAAATAAATTGCTAAAACCTTCCGTTGTGTGCCTTCATTAGAACCTCCTCAAAAACGAAGTAGGGAGAGGCAGTTCCACATAACCCTTAAGTAATTGGTGTTTTCCTGGTATTGGATTATATACCCATATAATGTGTCATTCATATATGTGATTGTATATTATGATGCATTTATGTTGTTGTTGTTGTTGTCACTATAGTCTAGCTATATACTAAAATCTATAATCATGAGACTGTAACTCAATAGTCAAGATAATGCCTCTATAACATTCAGATCTTACACTACCCATAGATCTTAATTTAATGTCACCAACCCAAATTTCTGGGAATTATTATTTCATTTGCAAAAAATACTTTATGTTAATTTAAATTACAAAGTTTTGTAATTATGATCAGTTTTGATCATGGATGAATGCAATTATTGAATATTATTATTTAAATAAATTAATTAGGAGACGAACACTTAGGAGGATTGTTGAATGAGTGCTCACTGACCCACAAGGAGGAATGGTTGTTGTTCGAAGGTATGGGACACATGGCAGCAGTTACATCACACCACTAACTGTTGGTTATGAAACAACTTCCCCTAAAATAGGGCATTATCCCCCAGGTGGAGGGAGGGAGCAGGAAACTCATTTAATGACCCAGTAACATCTTAAAAGGCCTAGGCAGCCTATAAAGGCAAATTCGAATTGGGCAGGTAGCCCTTAATAAACATTTCTGTAGAATGTTTTCCTCTTGGAAATCAGGTGATTTCAAAAGAGATTCGAATAAGGGAGGTTAGTGGTGATTGAAAACTAAGTTTTTGCTTATTATTGAAGAGAAATAGAGTTGTGGGAGCATGTCTTTTGGACTGCTACCTATTGAATATTTAGAAGATTACAACTACAACAACAAGAAGTCCTATTTCCTGAAGCTTCTTCCTCCTGGTGGTTCAGCGAATAGGATCGGGGGTCCTAAGACAATATTTGAATGTTTTCATGAGTTTGGTTGGGTGGAAGGTCTTCCTGAGTTGTTTGTTTTCCTACAGGTTTTATTCAGGTTCTACAATTTCTTACTTATTTAATTTATGTTATGTTTAAACAGTATTTTCTATGTTTCTATTTTTGAAAGAAAAATCTAATCCTAGAATTGTTCTAAGTCTGAATGTTTAAGTTTAATGTTGAAGATGAATTGATAAACCAATACCTCCATTTTTCCACATGCTATTTGGCAGCATCGTACTCTAGTAGAGATATGCAAATTAAAACAGATTAGAAGATAGGAAAAATTTGCCATTGAATTTGATAGCTAGATAATAATCTTGTATGCATCAGTTTTCTGTTCTTAAGTTAAATAATTGTAGGAGGTCTGTATAACATTTAGTATATATAATATTTCCTCATTTATATAATAATCAGTCAATAAATAATTCTTATGCAATCATCCTGCATTACACATAAATTATGTCCATGAAAGGTAGATGAATTACATACTGTACATTGTTTTAAGACTACTAACATTGAATAAAATATTCTTTATACTAAGCTGGAAAACTATAGTTTTTCACATAGACTACATATTCATATATTTTACTCACACACAGTTCCTTTTCAATTACTATACCAGTATTATATGTATAGAAAATTAAATGATAGATAGAATTATAGTTTACATAGTCTTCATGATTTCTGTACTATACATTCATATTGCTTTCATTTTCTATGGTACTGTTGTATTATTTAGAAATTTAATAAATGATAAGAATTTACTAAACACAACTATTATCATCATGTATTTACTTCTCTCTTTTAGATCTGCTAACATTGTGGTGATTATTGTAAATTTGAATTTTCGTATCAAAAGAAAAACCCTAGCTAGACTCATATTATCTCTTTTATTGGTTCATAACAAAACTTTATACTCTTTCAAACCTAGGATCGAAACCGATCGAGTATCATTAATAATGTTAAGATTATCATCTTCAACAAAACACGAATGAGGTTTGACTCTATTCGTTTTTCTTTGCAAAACCTTATTGAAATCTCAGTTCAACCTTACTCTATCTCAGGTTTCAAACTTTGAAAAATAAGAACACATATTATCAACAAGGAGTATCAAGACAAAACCACACATACTCATACAAAAAGTTAGCATACATTTCATCTTAAGGTTGAAATTCAATTATACATAGAACCCTTTCATCAATGATATATTTAAACCCCAAACTAGTGCGAAAGACATTATAGTAACATTCAGAATGAAGTCGTTTTACACAGATATTTAACCTTTATAACTTAGCATGTAAATTTATTTTCCCAAGGAAAGAAGTATCTTATGCACAGTGTTTGAGCCTATGGCTCGTTTCAAAGCTTAACCTTTTAAATCATGGTTTCTCAGAATGAAGGCTTTCAATATAGATTCCAAATAGAATTAAAATAAGGGTTTAACCCAAGTTTACAACAATTCCAAAAGAACCCATCATACCAAAACCTCGACGAGCCATAGCTCCAGTCGGTCTCACAAATTTACACTTTATAGAAACCAAGAGCTAGACAAACGAAAACAAAGGTCGCAAGCATGTTTCGAGATTTTCTTCAACTATCAACATCGATAGAGAAAACGACGAGCATTGATAATCTTGATACTCATCCTTTGAACAACGTCAACCACCATCCAAGAGCACTATGAGGGTATGGAAGACCCGAAACTGTGTGGGAGCATGCAATTTTCTCCATTCATCAATCCTCGACAAACCCTCCCAAAAACTTGTACCTAATAACGCATCTCGGGTTAGATAAATGTTACATTTAAAACTGGAAATGAAACGCATCAAAGAAATATATTTTCACCTCAGAAGGATGCTTACCTTCGTAAAACCCTTGCCAAGTCTTGAAGTTTTGAGGCAAACAACGAGATTGGTGCTGTGAACGATTCCAGAAAAATTTCAAGCAGGTTTTCATTAACACTCCGAACCAGAGACTTAGGTCTCCATTAACCAAACACCATTGCAGAGGTTTAATACCTGTAACTTTCACCTATTTAGAAAGTCTCAAGGTCGAATCTCTCCCCATGCTTCAACAGAAATTTCGGCAGCCTATTGGCCACCTCCAATGAAGACAATAACACAATGAAAACACTTTCTCCAAGTTCATAAACTCTTTACACAGTAGATGTTAGGTTTTTTCATCCAACGGCCCTTTTGATCACAATCGATGGTTATCATCTTTCCAGCGATTGAAGCTTTGGTTTAAACGACGTCAACAATTAATGCTTGACCTACTTCACAGGTCGACATTGCCACCATGGCACATGGTGGAGTAAGCACAATAAACATGAGACATATAACCCTTATACAACAAACAAGCATGGAGGCATTCACGTATACGTGGAATGCTGGAGTTACAACTCGACAGGAATACAGTACCAAACCATTAATTGTAAGATCATTCCGTGATCTTTACCACAGCTCAAGACCAACATCGAATTTATGAGCCAGCGACCTGTCAAAACCCATTTTAATGATTGTGAGTACCTCGATGTGATAACAAACATTACATGTTTCATTTGTTAGCATAGTAATATTTAACAAATGTCGTAATTGTCATAGTAGTAACAACGTATATGCAAGTGCAAGGTTATAAATCCTAATGTTTGCGCTTATCACTATCACTCTCATATATTTCAATGTTTGTATTAAATTGCAAACACTTCGTATAGTAGAGATTATGATCCCAATATTGTATATATTGCGAACATCTCCGATATACATTTAATATGACAAAATGAGTATAGTCATACTATTGTTTGCATAAGACTTGGGATATGATGTGTGTCGTTCTAAATAGGATAACAATTATGTATAGTCCAAAGCTTAATTGCACTATATTTTTACATTTAGTTATTTTTATATTGTTGTTTCTTTTTCTCTATTCATATTGTTGAATATTTACATAATTGATATATGGTGATTAAATAAGAATTTCATTATACCATAAGTTTGAATTGTATAGTGGTAATTAGAAAATTGGATTTACAAAGATCTAGTATAGTTATCCAATCATATATATTGAATAATATTGGTTGTAAGAGCTTACAAGCTCATAACTCTTACATACATTTTGATACCATCATTCTAAAGGACGACAACAAGATAGCTATCACTACAACCAGCTAGAACAATGACGACAACATCAACAAGGCTGTTAATAAGATACTTATTCGACAGTTAAGTTGGGTTGAGTTACTCAGTTATAAGCTGAACCTTGGAAAGAAAAGGTGTAAGTATGCGAGTCATACCTGTGCATTTTTATAGTTGTAACAATCTCTAAACATGCTATTTTTATTTACGACATTGATTTGAGCTTTACACGAAAACTGAAATTTATTGCAATCATGAAACTTCTTACCTATCGTCTGCACATAAAACAGGTCAAATGCTTTAGCGTTGTAGCTAAGTAAGCTTCGGGGTCCCTCATAGGACTCCCTTGGACAGCAAAGAAGCAAACTGTCAGTATCGTCTCAAATAAAAAGTACCATGTAATATTTCTAACCTAGCATTTCATTATTACATCATTCATTACATTTCATTGCATTAAAAAGGTGTCGCATCAAAAGTTGATCTATTCATGCATTTAACTATCTTAATGATAGTTGTTATAAATATAATTAAGTTGTCGCTGTCATATTAGTTATAATAGAATTTTAATTATGTTTAATACAACAGTTGTTAAGTTAACATTGTTGCAGCTCGCATTATTAAATTCCGCAGTTACAAATTATCATAAATTAAGCTAATTATTGCTAATTACAAAAATTTTAAATTTTTACGAAAATATGGGATGTTACATTTAATTACAAATTAGATCTTAATTTAGTTGCCATGTTTGGACCTCATAATGCCCATAGATATTAGTTTAATTAGAAAGTCATGACTGTTATAAAGTGCATTGCATTGGACAAGATATATATGCTAGGACATAAAATCATGAGTTGGTCATCATAATACCACATCATCTTATGGAACACACACTATCAATATCGTAATATTCCATGTACAAGCAAACCTAGAGGGTGACTTGATGTGGCTCCTTTTGACCATATATATCTTCCAAGACAGTTTTCCTTCTTAGAGGCTCAATACATATCACACATATCTCTACCATAATCATTAATGCCAAAAATTATTAATCTGTTGCACTTTTCTTATCATTGTGATTCATAAAAAAACATAAAATAACCATTTTTAATACTTAGCATATGAGAACATTACCTCTCCAATTTCTTGTATTCCAGCATATATACATATCCTTCAATATATATACCTATCATACTAAGTAAAATGTCGAATTTTTTATCATAAAAGTAATCATTGTCTTGTCTATTTACTTTTATATACATATATTTTCAACTTTTTCCTAATTTTTTTCTTTTTATAATATTAGAGTTATGGTTAGATATTTGATCTATACTTACATGATTAGACAAAACCTTGCTACTTAAAGTAATGAGTTCATATTTCAATTTGTACTAAATATTTTAGTCAATTCACTATCCACAATAAACCATTTTATCTTAATTGATGATACATGTAACTAAATATTAATTATAATTACTATTTAATATATAGATATAATTCTAAAAATCTATTTTTATTTTTGTATTAAATTTAAATTAAAATAATGAAATTAAAAAAAATTATCTTAAAAAAAAAAATCTATTACAAAATATTAATAAAAATAAAATAAAATATACTCCTGAGATAAAAAAATCATGACTAACAAAACAATCAAATTTAAACTCACAAACAATCTAATCCAATCTAATAATAAAATAAAAACAATCAAATCAAATCTTGACTGACCAGTAATCAAATTCAATCTAATAATAAACAATAAAATTGAGTGACAAACAATATAATCCAATCTAATAATAAAAAATAATATGTAACCAACAATCAAATCTTGAGTGACAAGCAATCTAATACAATCTAATAATAAACCATAAAATGTAATAATGTAATCATAACTAATAAACATCTTCTAATAAAAAAACTCATATTTCAAAAGGAAAAGCCACGTGGAATGTTACCTTGCCATATTTGTTAGCCAATATCTACTTCTTCAGTGGAGAGAAAAACCTCTATAGAAGTTCAAAAATCAAAACATTTACTGATGTTTTCCGTCATACGTCACTCGTCCGCGTTGCAAAAGATTCACATGGAACGTTGTCCATGTAAGACACAAAAGCATCCTTAGTAGCCGTTGTAGGATGCTTTAATTGAATGGGATCCAAGGGTGAGCGTCAAGTATGAAATTCAAACAGTTAGGGTCTCGGATCTAGGAGAGATTTAGAAGTCGAGGAGATATTAGGGTTTCGGTGGGACGCTAGGGTTTCTGTATTAGGCGCAGCTCCAGATGTATAGGATCCAAGGGTTATTACTACTATGATTGGATGATGCAAATTGAGATATATGTGTTTTTTGTTTTTTATTTGTTTTTTGTTTACAGACTTCCTGGAGGCTGCACATGATGGTGGAAGGACGCAGAGTGGGTGGCCATGTTTGAGATCTGTTGTTGAAATGACTGGATCCATGTTTGAGATCCGATGGAAAGAGCAGCATCGAAGAGAACCAGTCCCTGAGAGAATGAATTTGAAGACCTGTTGATTACTGATCTCCTGGATATCCACCGTCAAAGTAAAAAAGGAAACCTCTACTTGCGAAGGAGAAGAATGTCGTAAGCATAGGAGATCGATCACCGCTTAGATCAGAGATTCGCTGCAAGCGGGAGATCACGTGAAGAGAAGCCGCAAATCTTATGAAAGCCATGAAATGTGAAGTAGCTATTGTGTCGTGATCTGAGTGCATGAATCTTTATGTGTGGCTGTGATCATTTGTCCAAGTATGCCGAGGCAAGAGATTTCTAGACTCCCCAGAAAGCAAAGGGTTTACTAAGCATTCCATTACAGACTCAACAGAGGGTTTACTGCCCATCACAGAGCGGGATGACAGCGATTTAGTAACCTTCAGTAACCTTCTCTTCTTGCAGTGCACTGCATTCTCTTGACAATCTGTGCTCTTCTTCGCTCTCTCAGGCGAGCCAGTGTCGTGTTGTGGAGCGCTCCTCGTTTGTTGTGTTGTTTCTTTGATATTTGTCTGTGGCTCAGTGTTGTGACTGTTCATGTATGTCTAGTTTCTGTTGTCTTTGTGTGTTTTTGTTTGTATCATTCAGTCTGCATTTGTTGCCTTTCTTTGCTTTTGTTTGGGGACATTCAGTTTGAATTTGTTGTTAAATGACGAGTCTGAGAGAAACCTTTCCGTCAGGAAGATTTTGGATGACCAAAGCAGAGGTGTGGCGATGGCTGCAGGATGTGAGTCTCTTTTCAAATTTAAATTGAATTTAAGTTGAGAGAGGAGGGAGATCTGTATTTCTATCGATTGTGAATTGTTATTTTGGTGTTTCCCTTTTTCCATTTATGCTTTGATTATTGCAAGTCGGCGATTCAAGAAGAAAATTTATGATGAATCCGATTTTTTATTTGGAATGTTCATCCATTTTTAAGGGAGGAAGGATTCATAAGAGGAAAGTGAGACAGGAAGAGGTAGACAATCATTTCTATGCAGATTTTAATGATAATGTTATACCAACGCTCTTTTTGCTTATCCTTCGTTTGGCTCTCTAATTTTGATATATGATCTTTCAGATGATTTCCTCTCTAATTTTGAACTTTGTTTTTTCAGATCAGCTCCTCGGAAACAAATCAGGCATTCGAGTCCTGCGGCGGCAGTGTCAGCCATGGCTTCAGGTAGTACCTCCTCCTATTAACTTATATTAACTTATTCTACTAGGATTTTGATATATTAAAGCGTAGATATATGTGTTTATACAATTAACGGGATCGTCATACTGTTAGAATAACGGGATATGCACTGAAATTATTTTCTTCATATATATAATCTGTTTTTATTTTTGTTGACTGAATGCATTCCTCCCCTCAAATCTCACTTCCGGAATAAATGAGGTGAACCGTTTTGTGAAACCAGCTTATCCTATTTTAAACTCACCAACTTACCTTGGTTGAAACTTAATGATGCCTGACTGGTTTTGCTTTCTGAATTGTTTTTTGTTTTTTTTTTAAATATGCTAACATCCCTCTCTGTGATCGCTGTCATCCCGCTCTGGGCGGTGAGAATTTGGAAATGGAGTTGAAGATAATATTACCCAGCATGGCCTCAATCGGAGATGCCGCAGGGAGTTAAGTTAGATATGATATTTTTTACTTAACAATGAAAGTAATATTTACAGCTGAATTTTCTATAAAAATGATTTTACAGTTAATCACATACCTATAGCTAACCCCCTCCCCCCCTCTCTCTCCCAACCCTTAACAATCCCTTGCCCCTATTTTCTCTCTCTCTATCTCTCTCTTTCTCACACACACACACTTACACACACACACACTTACACACACAACTACTCCTTGCCCTACAACTAGCTTCCCTCCTTCTCCTCTCTCTCCCCCTTCCTCTCCCTAACCCTTACTAACCACCTATGTCACTCTCTAAACCCATAATCCTCCCTTACCTCTAATCCCCCTTACTCCTCCTTCCCTCTCTCTCTCTCTCTCTCTCTTTCTCTATCACACACACACACACACACACACACACACACACTTTGTCTCTCTCCCCAACCCCGAACACCCCTCCATTCTCTCTTTCAATGTCACATCCATGTACCTACTCCTCCCATATATCTAATGCCCCTCCACTCCCTATCTCTCTCTCCCCCCCCTCTATGCCTAACTCTTATTAACCTCCCCTCTCACTCTCTCACCCCATTACTACACCCACACATATGATACCCCATCTACTCTCTCTCCCTCTCTCTCCCTCTCTCTCTCTCTCTCTCACACACACCTCTTCTCCCTAACTCTTATTAAACCCCTCTCTCACTCTCCTCTCTCCCCTACACCTCCACCTAGACCTAACCCCCACATTTTATCTCTCCTCTATCCCCTAGCAACCCCTCGGTCTCTTTGATTATGAGTACCCCTAACCTATTCTCTATCTACGTAACCCCTCTCCTACTAGGCCTACCCATAATCACCAATCCTAGCCCTCTCTCTCTCTCTCTCTCTCTCTCTCTCTCTCCCCCCCTACTCCCCCCCTTTCTCTCTCTTTATTCCCCCATCCCCTACAACTTACCACCCCTAATCTCTCTCTCTCTCTCTCTCTTAGCCCACCCTACTGTCTCTCTCTCTCTCACTCACTCACCTCTCACCCATAACCCTGACTAGGCCCCTCTCTCACTCTCTCTCTCTCCCATATTCCTCCACCTACACGTGACTCCAACACCTTTCTCTTGCCATTCAAACCCCTAACACCCATAATCTGTCTCTCTCACTCTCAGTATAGGTGACGTTATTCCTCTCTCTCCCTAACCACCCTAAACACTCTCCCTATATAGAACCACCCCCTTTTACCCTCTCTCTCTATCTCTCTCTCTACCACTACCCCCAACCCCTATATATCTCTCTGTCTCTTTCCTAATCCCCCCTCTTCCTATGATTCAACACCCCCCATATCTCTCTCTCTTTCCCCATGCTATAAACCCCCTACTCTTTAGCTTCCCTAATATTACCCAAATGTGACCCCGATCCCCCCACCATGATCTCTATCACTTTCTTTACCCCAACCTCACTCCTCCCCCTATAGCTAATCAACCACATCGTCCCCTCCCCCACCACCCCTACTCTCTCTCTCTCTCTCTCTCTCTCTCTCTCTCTCTCTACCCCCATCACACAAACTTACACCCCTCTACTCCTCAACCAACTCCTAAACCCCCACCACCCACTCTCTCCCAACCACCAACACCCCCCCCATTATCTCTTTATCTCTCTCTCTATATATATATCACACCACACTTCTACTCTCCCTACCACTAACCATCCTCCTCTCTCTCCCTATCCTTCTATTCCTCACCCTTCCAAACCCCCTATATCTCTCTCACCACACTTACTCTTTGCCTACCTATGACACCTCCTTCACATCTCTCCCTCTCTCCCCACTTCCCACTAATGTTTTTTAACACCTCTCACTCTTTATCTCTCCTAATCCTTCACTTACACCTAACCCCCACCCCTCTCTATATCCCTCAGGTCCCTAACACCATCTCTATCTCACTCTCACTACCCCTAAGCTCGCGCTCTCTCTCCTTAACCCCTATCCTACTCTCTATACACATAACTTCCACATCCAAGCCCCCATCTCACTATAAATCCCCCTACCTATACCCCTTCCCCTCCCTCTCTCTCTCACTCTTCCCTAATCCCACTACCCCTACCACTTACCACTCCCCATCTCTCTCTCTACCCCTACCTTATACCCCTCATATCTCTAACTTTACTAGCATTCCCTAAACTTCCCCCTCCCCATCACCCTCAACTTTCTCTCTCTCTCTCTCTCTCTCTCTCTCTTACCCCTCTACTCCACCTATGCCTAACCCCCGCCCGTCTCTCTCTCTCCTATCCCCTTAACACACCCCCCTCTCTCTCTCACACACACACACATATACACTCAACCATGGTCATATCCATACATATAAATCCCCTCCTCCTCCTCCTCCTTCTCTCTTTCTCTCTCCCATTCTCTTGCTAAATCTTACCGACACCCTATTTCAATCTCTCACCCCTTACTCCTTCCTACCTCGAAAACCCATTCCTCTCTCTCTCTCTCTCTCTCTCTCTCTCTCTCTCTCTCTCTCTCTCTTCCCTCTTCCTTCGAACCCTTGATAACCCCCTCTCTAATTCTATCTCTTCCTTACTCAAACACCTACACCAAACCCCTAACCCTCTCTCTCTACCCCCAAAAACCTAACAACCCCCTCTCTCACATGCTCCCACTACCCCTAACCCACCTTTCTCTCTCTAACAACATTCATACTCTCCTTCAGCCCCCATCTCTCTCTCATTCTTCTAATATTCCCCCTACAACTTAGTAGACACATCACTCTCTCACCCCAACCCCCTAAAACCCCCCATTCTCTCTCTCTCTCTCTCTCTCCTAACACACACATGCACATACATATACACCCACAACCTTTTCCTCTGCTTACCGTTAAAGCCCCTCCTCTCTCTATATCTATCTCTCTCTTTACCTAACCCTCACTATTACCCTCTCTTACAAGTTCATGACCCTACTCCTCCAATTACCCTTAACCCCCCCATACTCTCTCTCTCCACACACTCACTCACCTATTCCCCTTAACACATAATACCCCCCCTCTCTCACTCTATCTATCCCCCTTTTCCTCCAGCTACACCTAATGTCCACCTCTCTCTCTCTCCTCCAAACCCATAAAACCAACCATCTCTATTTCACACTCTCACTATAGTTGAGCCCATGCTCTCTCTCCCTAACATCCCTCATACCCTACCCACCCATAAACACCCCTCTCTCTCTCTCTCTCTCTCTCTATATATATATATATATATATATCCTAGTCCCCCTCCCCCTATCACTTAACACCCCCCCATCTCTCTCTCTCTCCCTCTCCCTCTCTCTCTCTCTCTCTCTCTCTCTCTCTCTCTCTCTGCCCCTGTGCTATAACCCCCACCCTCTCTAACGCACCCCAATCATTATCTCTATATATTTCTGTCCCCTAACCTCCCTCCCCCCTAATCCTATTCACCCACATCAGCACCATCGACTCTCTCTCTCTCTCTCTCTCACACACACACACACACACACAAATCAACCCCCACTCTTTCTCTCTCCCAACCACCTAACACCCCAACCCACTTCCCCCTCCATTCTCTCTCTCTCTCTCTCTCTCTCTCTCTCTCTCTCTCTTACCTCCTCTCGCTAACCTTTTCTAACCCTCTCTCTCACTCCCTCACCCCACTACTCCTACCCCTACCTCTAACAACTACCCTCTCTCTCTCTCTTTCTCTCTCTCTCTCTCCCTAACCCTTTCTAAATCCCTATCTCACTCTTTCTCTATCCTACACCTTCACCTACAACTACCCACACCACTCTATCTCTCACCAATCCCCCTAACACCCCTTTTCATTATCTCTCACTCTCACTATGCCTACTCCCCACTCTTTCTCCTTAATACCACTCATACTCTCCCCAATTGCCTATCTCTCTCCTAATCCCCGTCCCACCCACTGCTATGTCAATTCCCCAACAACCTAAAACCCCTTATTCCCTCTCTTTCATCACTCTATCTCACACACACCGCTACCCCTCTCCTTAGTAGTAACCCCCCCCTCTCTCTCTCTCCCTCTAAAACCTTTACTAAACTTCTCTCACTCTCTCACCACCATTCTCCTCCCCCTAACACTTAATAACCCCCTCTTTCACTCTCTCTCTCCTATTACCCCACATATACCTAACCTTCACCCCTCTCTCTCCACCAACCACCTAACATCCTCTCTCTCACATTCTCACTAAACCTGACACCTCGCTCTCTTTCCCAATACCCACTCATACTCTCCCTCACTACTAATCCACTCTCTCACACTCTCCCTCTCCCCTAACCCCCTAACACCTCTTGTTCTCTCTCTTTCTTTCTCTCTCTCTCTCTCTAACTCCACACACAATCCTACTCTTCCACTTACCACTCCCCCCCCCTCTCTCTATCTCTCGCTTTCCCCCTAACCCTTATTAACCCCACTAACTCTCTCACCACCATTCTCTATCACCTACCTTTAGCTCCCTTCCTCTCTTTCTCTCTCTCTCTCTCTCACCTCTTCCAAATAACCCTTACTAACCCCCTTTCTAACTCTTTCTATTTACGCTATTTGTCCACCTACACCTAACCCATACCCCTCTCTCTCCACCAATCCCCTAATACCCCCCTCTCTCTATCACACTCTCACTACCCTTAACCCCATGCTCTTTATCCCTCCACTCGCTTCTACTATCCCTACATGTAGTCACCCCTTTTACCTCTCTCTCTCTCTCTCTCTCCCCCCCCCCACCTACTCTAGCTTCTCTCTAACTTCCCTAATATTTCCTAAAACCCTAACCCTCTCCCCCCATTATGATCTCTATCTCTTTCTCTCTCCCACCACCCATCCTCCCCAATAAAATTAATCATCCATACCCTCCCCCCATCCTCCCCCTCTATCTGTCACAGACACACACAAAAACACCTATACTTCTCAACCTATTCCTATCACCCAACCCTCTCTCACTCCACCAAACACCTAAAACACCCTTTCCCCCTCCCCCCCATTCTCTATCTCTCTGTCATAAAAGCACCCACCCCTACTCCTCTTCCTACCACTAACCCTCATCCTCTCTCTCTCTCTCTCTCTCTCTCTCTCTCCCCTCCTTCTATTTATTACCCTTACTAACATCCTCTCTCACTCTCTCACAACCCTACTCTTTTACTTAACTCTAATACCCCATCCTACCCCTAACCCTCTCTCTCTCTCTGCTAATCCCCCTCCCACAATCTCTTGCCACCCCCCATCTCTCTCTCTCTCTCTCTCTCTATTTTACCCCACCCTATAATCCCAGTTCTCTCTAACTTCTTTAATATTCCCTCAACCCTTCACTCTCTATCTTTTTCTCTCTCCCAATACATCTCATACCCCATACAACTAATCACTAAAACCCTCCCCTGCTCACCCCCTGACTCTCTCCCTTCCTCCCTCTCTCTCTCTCTCTCTCTCACACACACACACACCCCTTTTCTACCTATGTCTATCCCCCAACCCCCTCTCTCACTCCAAATCCCTTAACCCCAACCCCCTTCATTCTCTCTCTCTCTCACTCATAAAAAAACAACCTAGTCCTCTTCCTACCACTAAGCCTCACCATCTCTCTCTCTCTCTCTACCCCATCCTATTTCTAACCCTCAGTAACCCCCTCTCTCACTATCTCACAACCTTACTCCCACCCCTACCTCTAACAACTTTTACTCTCTCTCTCTAACATGTATTAACAAACTCTCTCACTCTCTATACCCTACTACTCCACCTATAACTAACACCTCTCATCCCTCTCAAAGACTATCACTACCACTAATCCCCTATGTATCCCCTAAGCACATGTGTCTCTCTATCTACCCCCACCGTATAGTTCTTGTTCTCTCTAACTTCCCTAATCAACTACCCCCTCCCCCCACCTCGATCTATATCTCTTTCTCTCCCACAAATCCCTTCCTCTTCCTACCCATAATCAACCATATTCTCCCTCCACTCACCCCCCTTCTCTCTATCTCTCTTAAATACTCCACCATCTACCCTAAACCCCATGCTTGTCACTCTATTCTAACCCCATAACACCCCCCATTCTCTCTCTCTCTCTCTCTCTCTCTCTTAAATACTACACCATCTATCCTAAACCCCATGCTTGTCACTCTATTCAAACCCCATAACACCCCCCATTCTCTCTCTCTCTCTCTCTCTCACACACACACACACACAAACAAACAATCACAAACCCATCTACTCCACCTACCTCGAACACCCACCCCTCTTTGTCTCTCTCCCAACCCCCTAACATCCCTCCATTCTCTCTTTTTATGTCACATCCATGTACCTACTCGTCCCACATATCTAATGCCCCTCCACTCCCTATATCTCTCTCCCCTCCTATTCCTAACTGTTATTAACCTCCTCTCTCACTCTGTCAGCCCATTACTACACCCACACATATGATACCCCATCTACTCTCTCTCTCTCTCTCTCTCACACACACACACACACACAAACACACACACACACATACACACACACACACACACACACACACCTCTCTTCTCCCTAACTCTTATTAAACTCCTCTCTCACTCTCTCTCTCCCCTGCACCTCCACCTAGACCTAACCCCCACATTTTATCTCTCCCCTATCGCCTAACACTCCCTCGCTCTCTTTGATTATGACTACCCCTAACCTATTCTCTATATACGTAACCCCTCTCCTACTATCGCTACCAATAATCACCAATCCTGCCCCCCTCTCTCTCTCTCTCTCTTGTACTCCCCCACTTTCTCTCTCTCTATTCTCCCATCCCCTACAACTTACCACCCCTAATCTCTCTCTAACTCTCTTACCCTACCCTATACCCTCGTTTCTCTATAAATTCCCTAACCCTTATTATTACCCTCTCTTACAATCTCACCACCATAATACAACTACCCTTAACCCCGCTACTCTCTTTCTCTCTCTCACTCACTCACCTCTCCCCCATAATCCTAACTAGCCCCCTCTCTCACTCTCTCTCTCCCATATTCCTCCAACTACACCTGATGCCCACACCTTTCTCTCGCCATTCAAACCCCTAACACCCATAATCTGTCTCTCTCACTCTCAGTATAGTTGACCCTATTCTCTCTCTCCCTAACCACCCTAACACTCTCCCTATATAGAACCACCCCATTTTACCCTCTCTCTCTCTCTCTAACCCTACCCCAACCCCTATATATCTCCCTGTCTCTTTCCTAATCCCCCTCTTCCTATGATTTAACAACCCACATATCTCTCTCTCTCTTCCCATGCTATAAACCCCCTTCTCTCTAGATTCCCTAATATTACCCAAAATGCTACCCTTAATCCCCCCATCATGATCTATATCACTTTCTATACCCCAACCTCACTCATCCCCCTATAGCTAATCAACCACATCGCCCCCTCCCCACCACCCCTACTCTCTCTCTCTACCCCCATCACACAAACTTACACCCCTCTACTCCTCAACCAACTCCTAAACCCCTGCCACTCACTCTCTCCCAACTACCAACACCCCCCCCATTATCTCTTTATCTCTCTCTATATATATATCACACAACACTTCTACTCTTGCTACCACTAACCATCCTCCTCTCTCTCCCTATCCTCCTATGCCTAACCCTTACAAACCCCCTAATCTCTCTCACCACCCTTCCTCTTTGCCTACTTATGTCACCTCCTTCACATCTCTCCCTCTCTCCCCTCTTCCCACTAAGCTTTTTTAACACCCTCTCTCACTCTTTATCTCTCCTAATCCTTCACTTACACCTAACCCCCACCCCTCTCTCTCTCCCTCAGCTCCCTAACACCACCTCTATCTCACTCTCACTACCCTTAAGCTCGTGCTCTCTCTCCTTAACGAATATCCTACTCTCTATACACATAACTTCCACATACACCCACCCATCTCAATATAACTCCCCCTACCCATGCCCCTTCCAGTCCCTCTCTCTCTCACTCTTCCCTAATCCCACTACCCCTACAACTTACCACTCCCCATTTCTCTCTCTACCACTACCTTATACCCCTCATATCTCTAAATTTAGTAACATTCCCTAAACTCCTATGCCCCCTCCCCCCACTACTATATTTATCTATTTCTCTAACCCAAACCCATGCTCTCTCTTCTTAACCCCTCTCCGACTCTTTATACCGATAACCTTCCAATCCACCCCTCACTATATTTCTCTCTCCAAATCCCCCTACCCTAAAACATCCTCTCCCCCCTCTCTCTCACTCTCTCGTAATGCCCCTACCCTTACAACTTACCACCCCCTAATCTCTCTCTTCTCCCCTACCTTATATCCCGCTCTTTAACTTCCCTAATATTCCCTAATGTATCTATTTATCCACCCACAACCCCCCTATCCCCAATCATGCATAGCCTTCCCTTGTACCCCCTAATCTCTCTCTTTGTTTCTCACCCCTATAATCCCCTACATACACCTAACCCCCTCCCCCCTCCGCCCAACCCTTAAAAATCCCCTGCCTATTTTCTCTCTCTCCCTCTCTCTCACACACACACACAAAGCTACTCCTTTCCCTATAACGAACTTCCCTCATTCTCCTCTCTCTCCCCCTTCCTCTCCCTAACCCTTACTAACCACCTATGTCACTCTCTAAACCCCTAATCCTACCCTACCTCTAATCCCCCTTACTCCTCCTTCTCTCTCTCTCTCTCTCTCTCTCTCTCTCTCTCTCTCTCTCTCTCTCACACACACACACACACACACACACACCACACACACACACACACAAACAAACACAAACTCATCTACTCCACCTACCCCGAACACCCACCCCTCTTTGTCTCTCTCCCAACCCCCTAACACCCCTCCATTCTCTCTTTCTATGTCACATCCATGTACCTACTCCTCCCATATATCTAGTGCCCCTCCACTCCCTATGTCTCTCTCCCCTCCTATGCCTAACTCTTATTAACCTCCTCTCTCACTCTCTCACCCCATTACTACACCCACACATATGATACCCCATCTACTCTCTCTCTCTCTCTCTCTCTCACACACACACACACACCTCTTCTCCCTAACTCTCATTAAACCCATCTCTCACTCTCTTTCTCCCCTACACCTCCACCTAGACCTAACCCCCACATTTTATCTCTCCCCTATCTGATAACACCCCCTCGCTCTCTCTGATAATGACTACCCCTAACCTATTCTCTATATGCGTAACCCCTCTATTACTTTCCCTACCCATAATCACCCATCCTGGCCCTCTCTCTCTCTCCCTCTCTCTCTCTCTCTCTCTCTCTCTCCTACTCCCCCCCTTTCTATCTCTTTATTCCCCCATTCCCTACAACTTACCACTCGTAATCTCTCTCTCTCTCTCTCTTACCCCACCCTATACCCTTGTTTCTCTCTAAATTCCCTAATCCTTACTATTACCCTCTCTTATAATCTCACCACCATAATACAACTACCCTTAACCCCCCTACTATCTCTCTCTCTCTCACTCACTCACCTCTCCTCCATAACCCTGACTAGCCCCCTCTCTCACTCTCTCTCTCCCATATTCCTCCACCTACACCTAACAGCCACACCTTTCTCTCGCCATTCAAACCCCTAACACCCATAATCTATCTATCTCACTCTCAGTATAGGTGACCCTATTCTCTCTCTCCCTAACCACCCTAACACTCTCCCTATATAGAACCACCCTCTTTTACCCTCTCTCTCCTTCTCTCTACCCCTACCCCAACCCCTATATATCTCTCTATCTCTTTCCTAATTCCCCTCTTCCTATGATTTAACACTCCCCATATCTCTCTCTCTTCCCCATGCTATAAACCCCCCTTCTCTCTAGCTTCCCTAATATTACCCAAAATGCTAACCCCTATCCCCCCACCATGATCTATATCACTTTCTTTACCCCAACCTCACTCCTCCCCTTATAGCTAATCAACCACATCGCCCCCTCCCCACCACCTCTACTCTCTCTCTCTCTCTCTCTCTCTCTCTCTCTACCCCCATCACAAAAACTTACACCCCTCTACTCCTCAACCAACTCCTAAACCCCCCCACCCACTCTCTTCCAATGACCAACACCCCCCCATTACCTCTTTATCTCTCTCTGTCTATATATCACACCACACTTCTACTCTCCATACCACAAACCATCTTCCTCTCTCTCCCTATAATCCTATGCCTAACCCTTCCACCTCCTTCACATCTCTCCCTCTCTCCCCCTCCTCCCACTAACCTTTTTTAACACCCTCTCTCACTCTTTATCTCTCCTAATCCTTCACTTACACATAACCCCCACCCCTCTCTCTCTCGCTCAGCTCCCTTACACAACCTTTATCTCACTCTCACTACCCCTAAGCTTGCGCTCTCTCTCCTTAACCCCTATCTCACTACCCCTAAGCTTGCGCTCTCTCCTCCTTAACCCCTATCCTACTATATATACAGATAACTTCCACATCCACCCTCCCATCTCACTATAACTCCCCCTACCCATACCCCTCCCCTTCCCTCTCTCTCTCACTATTAGTTACTCCCACTACCCCTACCACTTACCACTCCAGATCTCTCTCTCTACCCCTACCTTATACCCCTCATATCTCTAACTTTACTAACATTCCCTAAACTCCTATGCCCCATCCCTCCACTATGATCTTTATCTATTCCTCTACCCCCAAACCCATGCTCTCTCTTCTTAACCCCCTCTCCGACTCTTTATACCCATAACCTCCGCATCCACCCCTCATTATATTTCTCTCTCCAAATCCCCCTACCCTTAAACATCCCCCTCCCCTCCCCGCTTTCTCTCACTCTCTTGTAATCCCCCCTAACCCTACCACTTACCACCCCCCTGATCTCTCTCTTTTCCCCTACCTTATACCCCCTCTCTAACTTCCAAAATATTCCCTAATCTATCTATTTATCCACCCCAACCACCCACAACCGCCCTAGCCCAAATCACACATAGCCTTCCCTTGTACCCCCTAATCTCTCTCTCTCTATCTCTCACCCCTATAATCCCGTACCTACACCTAACCCCCCCTCCCCCCTCTCCCTCCCAACCCTTTAACAATCCCCCTACCTCTATTTTCTCTCTCTCTCTCTCTCCCACACACACACACACAAACTAATCCTTTCCCGATAAATAACATCCCTCCTTCTCCTCTCTCTCCCCCTTCCTCTCCCCAACACTTAATAGCCACCTATGTCACTCTCTAAACCACTAATCCTCCCCTAATCCTCCCCTACCTATAATCCCACTTATGCCTTGTTGACACTCAATAAAATCTTGTGCTTAAATGTCTTCTGGTGCATTTAATCATCTTCCAACAACACTGGTGGTGTAAAATAGAACATTTTTATGGTGGAGTTTTTCAAACTTGGTCAAAAGAAACATTTCCTCCTCGAATGTATACTCCAAAGGTGCAAAAGGAATAGAGGTCTTAATAGACTTATGGTCAGCTCTATGGGTTGTATTTTTTTTAAAAAAAATTATGAAGAAATTTTAAGTCTTTTAAAGTTTTCTACAAAAAGTCAAAATTTGAAACTTTAAAAAGGGTTTTTATTTTTATAAGATAGCTTATAAAAAAACCCTATGGATAAGGCCCTCGATCTTCATGGAGCCCTAAGTTTCAGTTTTTAAAGACGACATAGATTTCTTTTTAATGTTTTAGTTGAGTACAAAATAAAAGTTGGAGAAAAATATATGCGCGCCCCAACACCGAGGGCTCATCACGGGACCGAGTGCCAAGCCTTGAGGGCTCAACATATCTCATATCCTCCATCATCCACGAGCCTCCCATTTCTTGTTACTTGATATATGTTAGAGGCAATGGCGTATTTAAAACGTGAAGAGAATTCTACTCTATATGCATGTGGGATAAAGACTTCAGAGTTAAAAATGAAAATCGCAGAGCCTTTGCAATTGAGGAAGTTATTGTCGCGAAGTAGATCCATCGACTTGTAGAGTTTTGCTTTTAGCAGATGTCTATAGCACCCCAAAAGACCGTCTCTCATAAATAAATGTGCGCCCAGGTATCTTTTAAATATCAAAAGTATAGGAAGGCGAGGTTAGGGAATCAATCGACCCGTCAATGAGTGCCTCAAAGAAGATCAGTTAAATCATTGATAGTCCTGAAAGCATAAAGAATTACAATATCCAAACATTCATCTTGATGTCTCGATTGGGGTTTTTGTTGATGTTCTTGGTAATACTGCTGAAGGTAGAACTTCTTTGGTCTCAACAATACTTGTAGAGAACCCTAAAAATGCCGAAGCCGAAGACATTAGAGTCTATGAAGAGACACTATCAAAAGATAAACCCTTATATCAGATCACAACATTTGTGTTGAGGAAGCATCGATTGTCACAAATAATAATTGCAGTGGTAGTTATAAAAATAGGGAATGTAAAGCTCGAAAGTCAGAGTTCATCTATTATTGGCGTGAACAGGATTATAGAGGAAGAAAAGCCATGTTTCCAACATTAATGATAATGGAGCGTTACAAGATAAGCCTTCAGTCATCTGAGATTTTGACGTTTGGATATTCGCCTAATAGCAGCTACTACAGATAGTCAACAAAATGGAAAAGAGGGTGAAGAAAAGCTGAAGCTCCATACACATTCTTACACTTGTTTAGATTATGCATAGACTTACAATGTTGTCAGATACAGAATCCATCGGATGAAGAAAATATTGAAAGATAAACTAGAGGACATGAATACACTTCAGGAATATATCTGCCCTAATTGCAGTCACAGGTATTCAGCCTTGGATGCACTGCAACTGATCAGCTTTACTGAGGATAGTTTTCACCGTGAAAATTGCAATGCTGAACTCGTTGTTGAAAGTGACAAGCTAGCAGCAGAAGAAAAGGGTGATGGAGAAGACAATGGCAGGCACCGTCGATGTGAAAAGTTGAAAGAACTCCTTGAAAAAATGGAGGTACAGCTGAAGCCATTGATGGAGCAGTTAACAAGAGTAAAAGATTTACCTGTCCCAGAATTTAGAAGTCTCTTCCAATGGGAGGCTAGGGCAATTGCTGTTGGGTGTCTCAGTGGGGATACCAATGCAAATGAATCATTAAAAGCTTCTCAAGGGAAAGGGTTTGGTGGAACTCCAATGCCTTTCCTGGGTGAGACAAAGGTGGAGGTGGCTCTTTCTGGTATGGAAGTGAAAGTAGAGGATTCCAAAGAGGATGTTGCATCTTTAAAAGTCTCGCCTCCTTGGATGATCAGACAAGGAATGAATCTTACTAATGAGCAGCGTGGTGAGGTGAAACAAGAGTTAAAACCGAACAATATTTCATCATTTGTGGGTCCTGCTGTAGACAAGAAACCCACAGACGATGATAAAGGAACAGTTCAGCAAAATATACAGGAGGAGTATCTAAAATCTTACTATGCAACAATCTTTAAGCGACAGCAAGAAGCAGAAGCAGTAGCCTTACAACGAATGCGCCATCCTCCATTCAGCTATGTACTTTTTACAGTTAAGACAGAAAATATCAAGTTGGAAGCTGCTAAATTCTACATTCAAATGTTTGTGACAGAAGTAATGTTGCTAAGGAAATTGATATGGCAGGTGGAGACATAGCAAGGGCGTCAAGTCTGTCGAGATGTGTCGTATGGGATGTTTTCCAAAAGTCAGAGAGGAAGATCTACGGTCCCTAATTCATCCTGCATCGTTCACATGTTCGGGAAATAATGACGGTTGGTGGAAGCGGTAAAAAACCACTATCTAACGTGTCCATTTCTAATACATCCGCATATGTGAAAAATTGTATTGCAAACCACTCAACGCCTGTGGCGGATACCATCCATTGGAAATGTTATAAAAGGGAGGTGGTCCCATTTCAGCATTTGTTTTTTTCTTTTTTCAGATAAGTCAAAGATTTCTAAACCCTAATTCCATTTCACCCAAAAGAAAAAGACCGAAGATGTATAAGAAATATGGATGGACTGCTAATATATGCAAGCATGCGCGACAGAAAGAAATGGAGAGGCACTACAAATGGCAGATAAACTATGATTTTTGGTTGCCAGATTACATGGTTCCTGTCAATGTGCAACAATCTCAAGGTTTTCTATGCAGCTTGATAAGATAAAGAAGGTTTCAAAAAGGTCCCAGAGGTCGTGGAGGTGATGGAATATATCTGCACCATATGTATGGTTCAACGCATATGTGGAAATACAATCCACTATACAATGTTTTTTATTTTAATTACGGAGTAATTCCTAAACCAAATCGGGTGACAACAAAATGTGGTATTCATGATATGAGAAGGCATTGAAACATCTTGGCAGCAATATTATTTTCTTAAATGAACTGCGAGATCCATGGAGTAGTGGCGATGAAATGGAGCACCTCCGAAAGCCCAAAAATTCCAGGCAGAATATCAACAAGTGGCAGAATATCAAATATCGGTGGAAGAAGTGAATAAATAGAGATAGCTGGCAGCCATCTTTTAGTTTCCGAGGATATGACAGAACAACATTCCAGATTTTCCGTCATTTACTGTCTAAAAATTAATTCTTGTAAAGTAATGATTAGTTATTTGATTGTTATTTTAGTATCGGTGGTTTATTTTTAGAAAAAATACAGTTAGGGTTTGCTCATAGGGAAAAAATTTTGTATAAATTTTGCATTTTTGCAATGTAAAGGGGGTTGGATTTTCTGTAAGGAGAGACCCATTTCGGGTGTTTTGCAGGGTTTTCAGAAATTAATAAAGAGCTCAGAACTGAGCAGATTTTTCATCAAAGATTCATGTGTTATTTAAAAATTGCAATCTGTACCCTTTCCCTTTCTCTACATGTGCAAGTTTGCTTTCTGCGTTATGCCTTTCATTATGTCATTTTCTTCTATGCTTAGATGAACGGTTCATATAGATTGAGATTCATGTTTCTATGCCTTCGATTTATTCGCTTCTGAGCATCCATTTATTTCTCTAAAATTAGCAGTGGATTCATCTAAAAATTGATGCCCGTTGTTAATGGACTGTCTTCATTTCTTTCCCTATCAACTGAAAAAATCTTATTGGATGTAATAAGACAGCTATCTTGCCTTTGTATGAAAATATTTGTTTAACTGCTGGTCTATATTTTTCTGTTTTCTCGACTCCATTGCCCAAATGGTATCCTGTTCATGTTGATCTAGCCACCTCATTAAAAATCCTTAAGCTTTTATTTATTTTACAAATTGGCCCTTGAGTTTCATTGTCAAACTGTTGTCGTGGTGACATTGGATGGCAGATTTGCCGAGAGAGCCCTCTCTGGCTGAAGGAGGCCAACTTTCAGTCTAAAGATTGGTTTGAAATAGGTTACCTCGGGTTTCTTTGATACAGGCCCAAGGAAAATCAGGAGTGCTAACATTTTGGGGCCATTTCCAGGGACCCGAAGGTTTCATTTTCCCTGGGTATGAATGACAAAGTTGCAGATTTGATTGTTGATGATGAACAATGGTCAGATATCAAGCAGGCTATGCATCTTTCACCCTGGCGACTCCATCTTCAAAGAATCCCAGTTTTCAGAAATTTCATGGCGGACTCCACATTAAAGAAATCCAGTTTTGCATTGGTTCACAGGCTAAGTCTCCTCAGTTTTCAAATCAGAATCTATAGTTCCAGCCCTTCGAGGATGGCCTCGTTATTAAGAAGGTATGCTTCTATGAGCAGGTCTCATATTCCCCGGTTTTCGAATCAAATTCCTAAAATAGATTGGCAGTCTTATTTGCCTAAATTCAGAGATGGAAACAGTGATAATGCTGCTTTACATTTAATCAAATTTCATGCGCATATACACAAGTTGAAGATTAGGTTTCATGAGGACTGTCTTATGAAGATGTTCATGGCTTCTTTAGAAGGAAAAGCAAGGGATTGGTATGAAAGTTTAAGACCTGGTAGCTTGTTTTCTTTAAAATATTTTCACATAGCATTTTATGAGCATTATGCAATAGATTTTCATCTTTGTCTTTAGTGGAAGATTGCTGTGATCAGTTTGAGGGTTTCATACAATACCTTGAAAAGTATTGATGAAGATCTGGAAGGTATGAATGATGAAGACATGTCTGAAATATTTTATCATTTTTTCTTTGCAAGTCCATGGCCATGATGATCGAGAGGAGTTTGCTGTAGATGAGATCAATAAAGAATTGATAGTAGTTTCCCGTGATTCCTCTTTGAAAACAAAGGTTGAATCATCCACTCCTTTGTATACAAGTGAAGAATACATCTAGCATCATGATAAATCTGCAAAAGAAGAAGAAAACAATAGTTGTTTGATTCAGAAAATGCACAAGCCACCTCCTCTTTTAACAGAAGAAGAAATAGATCGGATCCTGCAAAGTCCATGCTACGACCCCTGCTTATACAGATTTGCAGTGTTCACATATTCCGGGATATGTAAGTCAATCTTCTTCCATTTTTGGGCATGTAAATCTGAATTTGAATGATGACAATCATGATGATGTTTTGAAGGAACCCATTTGTGATGATAATTCTCCGCAAGAAAATCAGTTATTAGACACCAGTTTCTTTCATCTAGAACATAGAGATGTCATGTCTAATGATCTGGAAGTCTTAGAAGGGTGAAATTCAATCCCAGGATGTTCTTTATCAAAATTTATCTTTTGAGGATCATTCTCGACGACCTTTAATTGTCAAAGAAAAAGAATGTTTTAATATTGAGTATGAGGTTAATCGTTCATTACTGGAAGAATATGTTGAAGAAGAAAGAACATTTCAATTCTCTCATCAGATTGCAGGAAATTTCAAAGGACATCAAACACCATTTATCTTTTTTGATCCTATAGTTGAGTATATGGAAGATTTTCTCGGTTTAAATTTGCAGCAAAATTTTTACTATGAGAATAAAGAATATCATTGGTTGCCGGTGCCGTCATATTTTCTGTTAGTGACTTATTTCGATAGCGAAAGAGTCAGATTCTTTGGACATTTAATGGATTGGCTTCACTGGTGTTTCCGAATTACTTGATTGATGGAAAGTCTTTGACATTATAAAGGTAGGGTAGGTAGGAGAAATAAGTTCTCCAGGCAAGCAGTCTTCAGTATGTACAGTATTGTTTTCAGTTTCAGTTTCAGCATGTGAATTTTCAGTTTTCTACAGTTAAAGTGGTTTTCAGCTATAGTGTTTGGATGAAAGATTGATTACAGGATACAGGTTATAGGTTGCAGTTTTCAGGATTGGGAGCCGCCCAATGGTCAGGCACAGGGTCTAACGTAATTCTTTGCTTCCTCGCTGGGAGGACAGCATCCCCAGTAGGAGCCAGTTGTTGACACTCAATAAAATCTTGTGCTTAAATGTCTTCTGGTGCATTAATCATCTTCCGGCAACACTGGTGGTGTAAAATAGAACATTTTTATGGTGGAGTTTTCCAAACTTGGTCAAAAGAAACATTCCTCCTCGAATGTATACTCCAAAGGTGCAAAAGGGAACAGAGGTCTTAATAGACTTATGGTCAGCTCTATGGGTTGTATGTTTTTTAAAAAAATTTATGAAGAAATTTTAAGTCTTTTAAAGTTTTCTACAAAAAGTCAAAATTTGAAACTTTAAAAAGGGTTTTTATTTTTATAAGATAGCTTATAAAAAACCCTATGGATAAGGCCCTCGATCTTCATGGAGCCTAAGTTTCGGTTTTTAAAGACGACATAGATTTCTTTTTAATGTTTTAGTTTGAGTACAAAATAAAAGTTGGAGCAAAATATATGCGCGCCCAACACCGAGGGCTCATCACGGGACCGAGTGCCAAGCCTTGAGGGCCCAACATATCTCATATCCTCCATCATCCACGAGCCTCCCATTTCTTTGTTACTTGATATATGTTAGAGGAAATGGCGTATTTAAAACATGAAGAGAATTCTACTCTATATGCATGTGGGATAAAGACTTCAGAGTTAAAAATGAGAATCGCAGAGCCTTTGCAATTGAGGAAGTTATTGTCGCGAAGTAGATCCATCGCCTTGTAGAGTTTTGTTTTTAGCAGATGTCTACAGCACCCCAAAAGACCGTCTCTCATAAATAAATGTGCGCCC